>BSBN01000154.1:3750000-5000000 GCA_027924645.1 Cunninghamia lanceolata
TGGAACGTGAAGATGTAGCTGTGAGACTGTTTGTAGAAACACTTCAAGGTACTCCTGTTGATTGGTTTTATCATCTTCAAGCCCAAACCATAACCAATTGGAATACTCTTAAAACCAAGTTTGAAGCTAGGTTTTGCGGAAGATGCACATGCTTTGTTAGCCCAGCTAACACAAATGAAGAAAGAACCACATGAGCCCATGCAAAGTTTCATCGCCAAGTTCAATAAATTGACAAATAGGATTCCAGCAACTGCTCAACCAATGACAAAGAATCTGAAATGTTTCTTCATCAACACTCAGTTTCTTGAGGTAAGTTTTCTGTTAAGACGGGATAATCTTGTTGATCTTCCTTTAGCTCAAAGGTTGGCTACGAAGGTTGAAGATGATCTTATCCTTGCGAGTAAGATAAGAAGGGATTCAAATAGAAATAGAGGTCATCCCTCTACTGATAATTCTTCCACAAGCACCATAGATCCTATGGTGCAGAAGTTAGCAAATGAGTTGCTAGCTTTGAAAAAGCAAATGTCCCAGGGTATGTCCGCTCCTTCTTATAGGGACATACCAAGAAGGACATTCCCTAACAATTCATATCAAGGCAATGCTGCAAGAAATCAAGGGCAACAAAATCGTCTTCCACCAACATAGGGGAAGCTTGCCATTGAAGCACCACCGGTCAACTTAGCAGTTGGATACTATAAAGCGGAACATGATAATTCTTTCCAACCTGATTTGGATCAAGAAAATAATGCTAATCTTTTTATGGAAGGAGAAGAAGAATTAGCTGGCGACTCTACTATTGGGTTTCTGAACTATCAAGATGAAGTAGAAAGAGAAGAAGATGCATACGGTGAAGCATATGTTGTTTTTACAGGTCTCAAAATCAATCAAATCAACAAGTGGCTGATAAAGGAAAGTCAAGAGAAGAGCCTCAACCTATGATTTCAATTGCCAAATGAGGATCTCCATTGCGTTTTCAATCAAAGGACCTGACTATCAATAAACAAGTAAGTTCTTCTACTACCATTCCTACTTCTTCTACTTCTATTCCTCAGACCAGTACTACCCCAATCAAACCCCAGAATGAAGGATTTCCTACCTCTGTATCGAATTCATTTCAGCTCTTTGACATAATTGATCATGCTAGGAAAACCAAAATCCAAATGTCTGAGGTAGAATATTTACAAGCTAACCCTAACCAATTTGAGAGGTTAGCTAAGTATGTTAAAAACAAGGCTGCCCCTACAAGGCGAGATTCTCCTAAGACTATTCATGACTCTTCAAAGAATAGGTCCACCCAAAATAACCTAGTTACTACTCCCCTTGTTGCTCCAGGGAAAATAGAACCTTTCTATGTTTCTCTATTAGTCAATGGCCACAAGCTAAGCAATTGTATCATAGACTCGGGAGCTTTTGATAATGTCATGCCTACCAAGGTGGAAGATGCTCTCAGTCTCACTTTGACCAAGACCTTCGGGAGATGTTTTTCAATGGAAAATAAGCAAGTTCATTTGTTAGGCCAAATTAAGGATGCACAATTTGCATTCGTAGCTTTTCCGGAGAAGAGGATCAAGATGACCGTCCTAGTTGTTGATGTTCCAGCTTCTTATGGTATTTTGCTTGGATACAATTTTTGTAAAGATGTGGGAGGAGAACTGAATATGGATTTGTCTGAGGTAAGGATACCTGTCAAAGGTATCATGTAGAAATTGCTTCCTGAAAGGGAGGCAAAATATATTGTTACCTGGAAACTAAAGATCCAAAATCTCAAATTTTATTTGAGTCTTCAGGAATGGGTAATTATTTCTTGACCATTGAAAACACTTCTAGTTCATCAGATGAAAATTTAGATAATTCAGATGAAGAATCAAAAGAAAATTCAGATGAAATTTTAGATGAGAGCATATTGATACCAGATTCTTACCCCTCTGATGAAGAATCTACTGGTCATAGAAACATCAAAGTGGTAAATTCAAATGATGTTTGGATTTTAGAATTTGATGGTAGTTGTTCTTCCACTGGATCTAGGGCTGGAGTAGTTCTAATATCTCCACAAGGTGATATTTTTCATTTCTCCTATAAACTGTAGTTTGACAATACTAACAACACCGTTGAATACGAGTCATTGTTACTTGGAATGGAGGATGCTCATGTTAAAGGTATTAAAAATCTTCATGCACAAGGTGATGCAGAGCTTGTTGTTTGTCAGGTAAGAAATCTTTACCAAACCAAGAATGAAAGGCTAAGACATTACCACAATCGTGTCTGGGATTGCATTGAAGGTTTTGATGCTTTAGATATCTCCGTGATACCAAGAGAGTTTAATGATTGTGCTGATTCATTAGCTGTCTCTACCACCCTTATGGTCCCTCGCAAGGATTTTAAAGGTAATAAGTACACAATTGTGTTGGTTTTCTAACCAAGTGTTACAGATAATGCTGACCATTGCCAAGTCTTTAATGGTGATAATCAGATCATAGCTTTCTTAGAGAAGACATACAACTTTGACGAGCTCTATTTTGAAGGTAGTGATTCTCCACCTTGGGAATATGTTTTCAAAATTGATTCACAGACTGGTGAGGAGATTCTTCAGTCAAAAGGGAATAAGATTCTGAAAGGTTTGGTTTCTTTGGAAAAGTTATTTAACCAGCATGATAGATATATCAAACAACAACAACAACTTGATTCAAATTCATCAGTGGAATTTGAACAAGTAAATTTGAGTTCTGAAGCAAATCCCAAGATGGTTAACATCAAGAAATGTTGCACTGCTGATGAGAAATTCAAGTTCATGACACTTCTTCACCACTACATTGATGTGATGGCGTATTCATATGATGATCTGAAGTCTTTCAGACCTAAGGAAATCCAACATGAGATTCCTCTCAAGGTAGGATCATTGCCTTACAAGCAAAAGCAGAGGTAGTATAATCCCAAGATGTCAGGTACTATTCTTTCTAAAATAAAAAAAATGCTGAATGCTAGGATAATTTTTCCTATCCATCATTCCACTTGGATTGCTAATATTATTCCTGTGAGAAAAAAGAATAGAGAAAGCCGTATTTGTGTTGATTTCAAAAATTTGAATCAATCTTCTTTAAAATATAACTACCCTCTGCCTATTATGGATCAAGTGTTACAAACTATAACTGGTTCAGAGATGCTGTCTATGTTAGATAGTTTTTCAGGCTACAATCAAGTAGAAGTCAGTGAAGTGGATGAATACAAGACTGCTTTCACAACACCATGGGGCACATTTGCATATTGCAGGATGCTGTTTGGTTTGATTAATGCTGGCGCTACTTTCCAAAGAGCAATGGACCTCACTTTTAGAGATGAAATAGAGAAGTTCATTGTGGTGTACCTTGATGATTTGACCATTTTCTCAAAGAAACATCAAGATCATGCCTACCACTTGCGACAAGTTCTGGAACGGTGTCGTCAAAATGGTATTTCTCTTAATCCTAAGAAGTCAGTTTTTGGGGTTACAGAAGGTAAGCTTCTTGGTCACATTGTGTCCAAAGAAGGTACCAAAATTGACTCTGAGAGAGTTAAATCTATCCAAAGTCTTACATTACCTGCTAGTACGATAGCTGCTCATTCTTTCTTTGGGAAGGTGAATTTTATGCAGAGGTTCATTGCAGAGTTCGCAGAGAAAACTTGCCATATTGTCTATATGATGAAGGGTAAGACTACTTTCCATTGGAGCGTGGAAGGTAAAGCAGCTTTTGAGGACATTAAAAGGGCCATAGCTCATGCTCCAATTCTGGTTTGTCCTGACTACACCAAAGATTTCATAATGTATAGTTATGCTTCCGAACATACACTGTCAGCGATTCTGGTTCAGCAGAATGAAGAAGGTGTGGAATCTTCGATTTCATTCATGAGTTGCTCACTGAAGGCTCATGAACTTAAGTACTCAAATATGGAGAAACATGCTTACGTTGTAGTCAAAGTAGTGAAGCATTTCAAGTTTTACATTCTGAATTCACATATTGTTGTTTTGGTGCCAAATACAACAGTGAAATCTATCCTGACACAACAAGAATTTGGAACTAAAAGGGGCAATTGGATTGCCAAAATTCAAGAATTTAATCTTGATATCAAACCCACTAAGCTTGTGTGTGGCAGAGGTTTATGTCAGCTAATTGTTGATAATGTCCCAAAAGAAACAGGTGATGAAGAGGTAGAGGTTGAAGATGTTCCAATTGTTCTCTTTGTTACTACAACAGATGAGTGGTATTCCAATATCTCTTATTTTCTCACATATGGTGAGTGCCCTTCTCATTTATCTTATAAAGAGAAGTGAACTATCAAGCTAAAGGCTGCAAACTATGTCTTGTGGGATAACAGTTTGTATAAAAGAAGCCTTGATGGAGTTTTTCTCCGTTGTGTGGATAAAGCACAACAAAGCAAAATTTTAGAGTCTTTTCACAATTTGGCATGTGGAGGACATTTTTCTTCACCTATAATAGCTCATAAAATTTTGTGGGCTAGGTACTATTGGCCTACATTATTTCAAGATGCATACAACTGGGTATGTAGATGTGAACTCTGTCAGTAGTTTGTTGGGAAGCCTAAGTTAGCTGCACTACCACTAAAACCAGTTGTGATTGAAGAACCTTTTTAGCAATGGGGTATTGACTTCTTTAGTGCTGTGAACCCATCATTTAGTGCAAGACACAATGTTTTTCTCACTACAACAAATTACTTCACCAAGTGGGTGGAGGCAATTCCAGTTAAACATGCTACTTCTAAGGTAGTGTGTAATTTTCTCAAGGAGAATATTATTTCCCGATTTGGAGTTCCAAAAGAAATTGTAGCGGATAATGCTACATGTTTTTCTTCAAATGAGATCACTAGTTTTTGCTTTGAATATGGGATTATTCTTTCTCATTCCTGCGACCATTATCCGCAAGGGAATGGTCAAGCAAAATCTAGCAATAAGAATATGGTTACAATTATTAGGAAACTGGTGGAGGATAATTAGAGAACGTGGCATAAAGATTTGTTTGATGCTTTATGGGCCAACAGAATTACCCCTAAGAGGGCAATAGGTATGTCACCATTCTAGCTTCTATATGGTTTGAATGTAGAAATACCTATTACTTTGGGATTGCCGGCTTTGAAGTTGGCAAAAGCAGTGGAAGATAGAACTTTTGAAAGTTCTATTGACAAAAGAATAATGTACCTTTCTGAACTTGAACAGCAGTGGGTTATGGTGGTAGACCATATTGCTAAGCATCAAAGTTAGGTCAAGAAACATTTTGACAAGAAGGCGAAGGCCAGAGAATTTCAAGTTGGGGATCAAGTCTTGTTATGGGACAAGAGCAGAGAGCCAAAAGGAATGCATGGGAAGTTTGATTCCCTATGGAGAGGCCCATTCGTCATTCACCAACTTTGTGGTGACAATAGTTTCTTGCTAGAGTATCAAGATGGGACACCATTCTTGCTGCCCCATAGTGGACAATATCTAAAGCATTTCAATCCCTGAAGTACCAGATAAGTTCATTTGTATATTTGTATAGTTTGTGTTTTTCTTTTTCATTTTTGTTTAGTCTTTTTGCTTTGGTAGCTTGACTCTATAGCCCAATGGCATGGATGAAGGCACTTAGAGACTGGATTCTTCTCCCTTTGATTGTTTCAAAGAACGATCGAAGGAAGTTCCCAAGTTAGAGCTAGTTGTTGTCCTCAAAATCAGCTGCGCTCATTTTATACAACCCCTACGAAACTTGTATGTTTCATAACTTACACTCTAAGTACACATTTTGAGGCAAGTCTCTTTGACCTCATGTGTATCCTCTGACACCTAAGAATAGCTTGTAACTTTCCCCTAAGACAATTCCTCAAAATTCATGAAAATTGGATAAGTTACAAGCTTGTCAAAATATTAATTTTGATCTTTTTGAGAGTTAGAAAATTTTCATTATTCACATGCTAGGGTGGCAAAAATTACCGCTTATGCATGTTTTTAGAGTTTTCCCCTTTTGTATGCAAGGGCGGTGAATTTCACCGCCCTAACATGTTGTTCCCTCCTTTATATGCGTCGACAACAAAATTTACCGCTAGGGCATATTGTTTCCTTTTATGTGTTTTGGAGGTAAAAGTGGCCACTGATACACCCAATTAATGCCACACCGAGTTAACTCATGTGACATTAATATCATTCTTTTAGTTTTGTTTAGGTTTTTAAAGGTCTTTTAAATCACTTTTATTATGTTTTTCTTTCTTCCTTACTTTCGTTTCTTGCTACGAGTGTATCAAGCCATCGATTTGACTCATTGAAAAGTGGATTATGGCGGCTTTCTTCATCAAAGGTTGTTTGTATTATTTTCGTTTATTCTTATCAGGTTAGTTTCTTTTTATTTTGTTCCTAATCATTTCATGCTTAGGGTTTTTGTAAATGGATAAAGCGTAATTAATTTGTCATTTTTGTTGTTTATCCATCTATGATTTCGCGTTTCAAAAACCCTAGGTGTTCTGGTTTTTTGTTTATCTAGGTTTTTATCTTCTTTTAGGTTTTCTTTTTTATATTTATCGTGAGTTTTGAGTTTTCATTTGTATTTTCATTTTCATTTTGAAGTCCTACGTGGTAGCGATAAGTTTTACCGCTTAACCACGAAAACTTCAAACTTCCCAAATATGTCTGAGCAGTAGATATTACTACTTGAACATTAAAACCTAACCATATGTTGAGCCGACAAAATTCACCGCTCAGACATGTGATCCCAAGGGTCCTGTGTAGAAGCGGTGAATGTTACCGTTGGTACATATATTTGTGAAAGTTTCACCAAGTGCTATGTCAGAAAAAATCATTGTTAGTGTATGAATTCCATATTCACACTTATGATTACAATATCAAGATGCTGACGCGACGAATTTCACCGCTTGTGCACTTGAATTTTCCATCCCAAGGTGTATGGGCGGTGAAATTTGCCACCCTTACATAAAGCAAACTAATTAACTTCATATGCAGAGTCGAAAAAATATGCCACTTTTACTTAGACCTTGCAATTTTTCCTAATATGCTGAGTCGGTAAATTTCACCGCTCAGACATGAAAGAAGATTTTCCCAACATGCAGGAGCGGCAAATTTTTCTGCCAGTGCATTCACTCTCCTAAATTTTACTAACTCTGGAGAACTTTCTAAATTACTATCCTGAGCCCGCTTTCCTTCATTTTTTTGACCTGCTTGCACTTTATCCCTTTCAAGCTCACTCCTGTGATCATGATCGTCTACATGTAGTTTCCCAAAATTACCAGTATTTCCCCTAACTCCAACATCATGACTTTTTGTTATAGTCTTTGCAAGTAGCTGCCGAGGTCTTCAACTCATCTGAAGGAGTCTTCTTCCCAAATGACTGATCTGTCTCCATCAAAGGCAAAAGTAATGAAGTATAAATACCAAGGTGTCTTTCCCCTAACATCGATAACATCAAATGTTGATGAGATATGGGATATAGAGATCGACCATGTGGACATGGCTGAATTTGTAGAGAGAACAAAGTCAAATAAACCCAGATCCTCTATGCAGAAGATTGTTAAGAGCAACATTCATCTGGTGTCTTCATTCCCTATTGCTACACACAATACAAAATTTGTTCTCCAGGTTGCTCATTTCTACAATAGAGATACCAGAGTAGTGGTTGATGCTCATGGGAATGTGATTATAACACTTGATCCAAAGTTCATAGATAAGGTGTTCATGTTTCCAACAGTTGAAAATGTTGCAAAACTAGATTTTGTTATTGCTCAGCGTGAGTATGACAAAGATGTGGAAAAGGCGAAAAAGGTAATAAACAATAAGTGGCTCAAGACTGCTAGACCTAATTTGTCTAGCTAGCCCAGGAGTTTCACTAGACATGAATTTGTAGAAGAAGTGGGTGACTTGATAACTCTTCTCAGTAGAGTTAGGGGTCTTTCTTCTTCATCAACTTTTCATGAATGGATGTATCCATACATCAAGGTCATTCTTCATGGTAAGTAGACTATATTTTGGGGAGAACAGATAAGTAATGCTCTTCATGAGTAGTTAACCAAACTGTCAACTACTTCAAAGTTCTACATGACTTCTTATCTAGTGTACATTACAGCTTCTATGAGAAGTTTCCCAGGCTTAACATCTGATGGAGATAGGAGAGTTGTACCTATTTATCAGTACTATCCCCGGCTCACTTTAAAGGGTTCAATTCATCATTTCAAAAGGGTGAATGACGCCTTCTTTGTATTTTTCTTGTGCCTTTTTGACCCTCAGTTAGAGCAAAGAAGAGTTTCAGATGAAGCCTGGTCAGTGGTAAATGGTTATGGCTATTTGTTTCTTCAATTTTCAACTTTCACATATCTCAGAGTTGGCTTTTATCAAGGTTATCCCTATATGCTTCCCAGATTTCCCTCTAATAAGCTTGTTCTAATGGAGTTGTGTCAACAAATGATTATTGTCCATAACAAATAGATGGAATTGAAGAAGCCTGGATTTAGGTTTCCAATTGAGATTGGTAGATATTTTGTGTCAACTGCTGCTAAGGCCAAGGTAATGGAAACTAAAATGCAGATGGTCACAATGAAAATGTTCAAGAAGAGAATCAAATTTGATTACAGGGGGGTGAAGGACAGAATAAAGAGAAAAACTCAATTTCATGAGCCAATGGTTGAGGATATCTGGGTTGATTTGAGAACAGAAGAGGAAATTAGAAAGTTGGATTATAGGAGGTTGACTCTAAATCAAATTGAATATTTGGGTCTAACTGATATTCCAGAAGATATGATGGATGATGAAGAGGTTCTTAATTCAAGCTATGTCAATTAGAATATTGCTAACTCTCCCTTGCCTATTGTACAATGGTCAAAGAAGGAGGTAACTTCTTTGAGGAAAAGGTTTGAGCCAATTCTAGCTAATACCAATCTGTGGCTTCAGAGCAGAGGTATTCCTTTGAAAGATTTCATAACTAGATCAGAAGAGGGAGTCTTAGAGCAAACAGGTAAGAAGGTTGAATTAAGGAAAAAGAATAAAAGTGATACTCCAGGCACATCCAAGGTTTCCAAACCAAGGATCAAATTTGTGTCCAAAGGGAAAAAGGCCAAAGTTGCAGAGGAAGAGTCTAATGCTAAAGACATGGAAGTTGAAGAACAAGGTGTCAGTAAAAAAGCCACTGAGGAGATGGATATTGAGGATAAGTCTTCAGAAGAGAAAAGAGATGAACAGGAGAAAGAGACAGGAGAATGTCAAGAAGATTTACAGGATGAAGCTATGTCTCCACAAAGGGATGTGCCACAAGAGCTTGAAGCCTCTTCCCCTCTGTCGAATGTGTCTATTTCAACTCCTGTGTTTGTTCTTCCTACTACCCCACTGTCACCCATCAATATTCCATCTTCTGAGTCACTGTCATCCTCAAGAACAATTTTTGATAATCCTTAAGTTGCCTTTGATAATGTTCTTTGTTCTTCTGGATCTATTCCTAGTTTGTCCTCACCTTCCTATGACATTGGTGATTCTACAATCTTTGATCATTTTGTTTTGGGTACTGAGTAAGTTTCAAATGTGGATATGCCAGGTGTTGTGTTTACCAATACTCCTCTTATCATTACTACCACAAGTGTGGGTGCAGTTCCTCCTACACCAACAATGGGTTCTGATCCAAATGTTAGTACATCGGTGCTTCCTCCATGGCTTGGCTTTCAGTATATACACCTAAGATGAAGAAACAAGCCACCTCTCTAGATGACTTTGATTTTGGCAAATTGGTACCGGTGAAGACTAAAACTCAAAAGAAGCCTAAAACTCTTTCTCGGCTACTGGAGGATAAAGTCCACAAATATGTGGAGATTGCTCGACCACCATAGGATGCCACTGTTGAGAATTTCAGTATGAATGACCACCATTTCTAGAATTGAACTTGGAAAGATCATGCATGAAAGTGCAAAAGTTGATATGCAATCTGCAATAGATTCTTTGATCTAAAAGTTTGATTGAGAAAAAGAAATGAAGGACCACTACAAGGCAATGGCAGAACAACTGGTTGCAGTGGTAAGGAAAATTACTCTAGCATCTGAGCCAATAACTCCTGAAGTTGTTTCTGTAGAAGATCTTGTTATTCAAAAGGCTGAGAAGACTCACCTAAAGGGAAAAGTGGTTGAAGAGTATTTGGAAACGATGCAGGCACAAGGAGTGTCTCTTCTCATAGAAACAACTGAGAAGACAAGTAAGATGGAGAAGATCAGAGCAGAGCTTGATGATCTAGTTGATACTATTTCTCAGGAAATTGAATATCTGGATGGGAGCTACGAGAAGTGGAGTGAAATGAAGAAGCTAAAGATAAATACTCTGATATCAATTGGTGTTATTCCAAATCATGATTCATATGTGGAAACTAAAGAAGCATTGGTCTATCGAAGTAATGTTTTGAAAGACTTGATCAAAGATTTGGAAAGAGCCAAGGAGCTAAGTGAACAAAGTGATGTTAGTCTCTTGCATAAATTGGAGGAGATTCCATGTAATTTGGTATCAGAGGATCATCATTTCCTTCCTGCAGATGAGATGATCCAAGAATTCAAAAATATGTTCCAAAAAGAATTTGAAGATAAAGCTTTCTCAATTTCTTCTATGGATAACATATTGGATAATCAGTTAACATTAGATAACCTAAAGACTAAGTTAAATAGTCATGCAAAGGGCATCACCATAGTAAAGGATGCACTGATCATGGCTCAGATGATCTTTAGGAACACTGTTAGTCTAGACAGTTTGGGGATGCAAGCAACGTTTACCATGTATGATGCTCATGTGAAGAAAGATGGTAATACAAGTTGATGCAGCTTTTCATAACTTAGTTTATTTTATATTTTCATATGTACTTTTCATTTAGTTTTGGACACTTTTAAATGTACTTTTCTCATATGTAATTACATGTAAAAATATAGGAAGTCCCAAGTCAATAAGGACTCCTATTTTTGAATAAGTCAAAGTAGTTAGGTTTTTCCTAAATTTTCTCAAGGCCTCTCCCTATAAATAAAGAGGGCCTCTTTTGTAATATGGATCTTTTGACTATTGAAGTGAAGCACTGCCATTTTGAAGAGCAATTTAAGACTTTGAGCTTATTTTGTAAATCAGTTTTCAAGCAATATAAAGAAGCAAGTTGGCATCCAATCTTTGTCTTGGAGCAAGTTTGTGAATGCTATAGAATTGTTCTTATGTCCTTTCTATCACATGATCTTATATGAATGTTTGAATTGTGAGCATGAATATCAAGTGTTTGGGAGGTGATTCAAATCAGAATTTGTAGACTTTGTGCTGCTATTTCATATTTGAGATTAGAGTTTAAGTTTGTGAATGAAAAGTAATTTGAAGACTTTGGGCTACAAATTATTGTTCGTGATTGTGTCATTTTACCTCAGCATATAGTGAAGACTTTGAGCTGCACTCTATTATGAAATCTTTCATTTTCAATGGGCATAAGAAGCAATGAGAAACTTTGTGTTTTCGTGGGTTTCTTGGTTATCAATACAAGCAGGTACTTTTCAGATAGTAAATTGTTTTGAGTATTGTATTGAACATTGTAAACATCATTTCTGAAAAAAGAGAAATGGATGAGATGAAATCACCCCAAAGTTAGTTTTAGTGTAAATAAGTTTGAAATAGTTAGGAAAGGGAACCTCCCCTTGTTGAGAGGAGAGAAATTTCTCATCATAGCTGTGGCAATATAACCATTTTGCCGTTAGTTAGTTAACAACAAAATATTCACCCAACACATTGCAAGTGACTCAACTGTTGGCCAGGTTGTCATCGTTGTGGGCAAAAGGGAGTATAATCTGAGGTGACAAATCTGTTAACCAATAGTATGAAATCTAGATGAAGCAATGAACAAAACAAAAGGCTTGGGTATGTCCTATATGAGCATGAGAATGCTTGATGTGGAGAGCAATAACTTGCAAGAGCTCTGTGCACAAATGAAATTGCCTCCCTTTGTGCTTGAGGGAGGGGGTATTTATAGGTTAGATAAAGGGATGAGAGGTGAAGAAGGAGAGTTAACTCAATTTGATTGGAGAGTTAACACGGAGGATTCAAGAGTGATCTACCTAGTAAAAGCTTATCACTCAAGAGAAGTGAAGAAGAAGGAGTGCATGGGAATGCATGAGTTGTTAATTAAAGATAAAATAAAGCTAATTATGCATGTGTACGTGCATGAAATAGTTAACTCTATATTTGGAATAAAAATCCATGCAAATAAGAAGAAACACAGGCAAAAATGAAGCTTGTTTGAGTTGGAAACTTGAGTCTTTCTGTTGCTGGAAACATGATAGGGTTGCCCAGGGGTCGCCCTCACCAGTTAGGTTGCCCAGGGGTGACCCATGGGTGACCCTCAAAGGAGGGTACCTGGGTTGAAGTGCATGATGGGAGATTAAAGAAGGGGAGAAAAGAAGGGGATTTGCCTCCAGAAATAGGTCAGTTATGTATGAAAATCTAAATCTCCACTTGCAAAGTAGGATCTCCCAGGGGCAGATCTAGAAATAATAAGGGGAGATTTCGATTGGTTGAGTGAAACTAAAAATTAAAATTGGGAGATGGCTAGGGGGACCTCTAGAAGGCTTCTAGGGGGTGGAGAAGATGAAAAACACTGGGGAGAGGTGAAAAATCACCTACAAGATGCCTACAAGGCTTAGGAACAAGGTTGCAAGATGAGAAAACACAAATCAACAAGTGTCGAAAAGTGTCGAAAAAGCATCGACAATAAAGAGAGAGAAAACAACAAAGGGGAAACAACACAAGATGAAAGAAAAGACACATCGCCAAGAGAATTCCTATTGAGAGGATGTTATTTCACACTTACATGTACATGAGAAGGATTATAACTCATCATAGGGGTCCTCATGGAGGCTGTGTGTGATTTTGGTGCTTACATATTTGCCCCCTCAAGGAAGGTAGTCTACATGAAATGGTAGGTACTGTTCCCGAACTAGGCCTTACTTGTTGTTGGTTTTCCCACAATTGTACCTAAAATAACTAGTATTAGTCCAGCACCTGAATATATCAAAATGAATAATGAAAACTGAAATGATGAACATATCATAGATCATTTGAGTTTGACTAGTTGTTTTCCTTTGTCGGTGAGATCTGTAGGAATAAATGCAAATAAAATGAATGCATGAGAGATGCATAAAAAAAAACCTAATCTAAGAATGCATAAAAGAAACTAAGCTAAGGAAGAGGAAAAAGCAAGCAAATTAGTGAGATTCGAGTGAATCGGTGATGGAATCGATCGTGTAAGCAGTTGTTGGGTAGATATCACCAAGGAGATCGTAAAGATGGTCGCCTCTTCTTCTGCTACTAAGAATCATGTGCACAAACACTGAAAACCCCTTCTCTAAACTCTAGGTTGAATTTTTTGAAAAATCTCTTGAAATTATCCATTTTTGATGACTTTCTTTGTTGCATTATCTTTGTTTTGTGGTTTAGAGTAAGATCGGTCTTTCATTTGTTGAAATTAGGCTTGAAACGAGGCTTTTAGAGTGTTTTTAGTTCGAGGGATAGCCACATAGGGTCACCCCTTTTGCGAGGTAGGTTGCTCAGGGGAAGATCCTGCTGAGCAATAGGGTCACCCGGTGGAAATTTGCCTGTGCAATAGGGTCGCTTGGGGGGAGATCCTACTGAACATCTGGGTCACCTGGGGGAGATCCTGACTGATGAAAGGGGCGACCCTGACAGATCATTTTTTACTAAAATTTGATGTTTTCTGACGTCTACTTCACTCTGTTTCGATCTAATTTGACTATTATATTCGTCTGTTTATTACAAATTTGATGGTTTATACGCTTTTTATGTATGATTTTCTTCAAGTTTTATGATTTTTAGGATTTTTGCAAGTTGACGAGATCTAATCTAAAGTCTTTTCTAATTGGCAGGATATGCACATTCAATGGAATGCTTGCCGAGAGTAGTTGTGGCTCTTAGAGATGTATGCTTCGCTGAACAATGATGAGCATGTCATTTTGAGGAGAGCAGGCTTAGCTAGAGTTTACCATGTGCCAGTCGTTCATCCAGTGGCATGTATTTGTTGTAATATCTTGACATATTGGGATGTAGATAGAAACACTTTCAGGTTCCTGCAGGTTTTAGGAGAGTGGACCATCACTCTATTTGATGTTTACTGCATTCTAGGGGTTCCTGTGAGAGGGCACCCACTTGTCCTACTAGGTAGCAAGTCCTTCGAGGACAAGGCTTCTTAGGCATAGTTCATGGCGGCGAGTCATCTTGAGGATCAGATAGTTGTTTCGCTTACCTCTGTGCTACGACTTTACATTCCTCACTTGAGGAAGTTTCTGATCGGTTTGATTGGATCAAGGCTATTTGGAGACAAGGCCTTAGCTCGCTTGAGATGGTACTAGGCACCAATTATACAGGGTTTTGAGCATGGCAAAGTCTATGCTTGGGGGCTAGACATTTTGGCCATGGTATATAGGGATTTCTATCGTATCACACAACGAGGGGCTCTTTCTTTTAGCCATTCTTCCTTGATTATGACTTGGATCTTTGAACACATCAGGCCTTATCAAAAAGGGGTTCCGCTTCCTGATAGATGACTACCGAGGGCAACTAGGTGGGCTCATGTGGGCCACTTTGATACTTCTTTACATATTGTGTCCACTCTTATAGATGCAGATATGATTTTTGATCCTTAATTAGATATGGAGGGGATATGGTCACACGATGGTGAGATTAGAGAGTACTATAAGCATAAAAATCATGCATAGCCTCCACAAGGACCCCTATGATGATATATGATCCTTGTCATGAACATGTAAATGTGAAATAATATCCTCTAAGCAACAGACTTCTTGGTGATGTGTCATTTCTTTCATCTTGTGTTGTTTCTTCTTTGTTGTTTTCCCTGTCTATGTTATCAACGCTTTTTGACACTTTGCGACACTTGTCGATTTGCATTTTTCTGAGCTTTCTACCCTATTCCTAAGCCTTGTAAGAATCTTGTAGGCGAGTTTTCACCTTTCCATTATGTTTTCATCTTCTCCACCCCTAGAAGCCTTCTAGAGGTCCCCCAGACCCATCTCCCACTTTCAGTTTTTAGTTTCACTCAATCAATCCAAATCTCACCCTATTATTTCCAGATCTCCCATCGGGAGATCCTACTTTGCAAGTGGAGATTTGGATTCTTACACATGATTGACCTATTTCTGGAGGCAGATCCCCTCCTTTTCATCTCCTCTACCATCTCCCATCATGCATTTCCCCCAGACCCCTTTCTTTCTAGATCTCCCGTCGAGCAACCCTCAAAATGCAGGATCTCCTCCCGGGCAACCCATGGGTGACCCTATTGTGTTTCCAGCCACGAAAAAACTTGAGTTTCTAACTCAAAATAACTCTGTTTTCTCCCATTTTTCTTCCAGTTCACATGATTTTTGATGCCTAATTTGGAGTTGACTATTTCATGCACCCACACATGCATAATTAAATCCATTTGATCTAAAATTAACAACTCATTCTCTTCCATGCATCCCTTTAACTCCATTTCTTCTTCATTGATAAGTTGTTATTGCATTATCACTCCCAAATTAATTGAGTTCACTGGGTAATCAACCTAGTTCACTCCCTAATCAATCCTTGTTAACTCATCAATCAATTGAGTTAACTTCTCAATTAATTCCTCTCTTCCAACCTATAAATACTCCCCTCCCTCAAGAACAAAGGGAGGCAAATTCATTGTGCACACAGCTCTTGCTATGTTTTTTCTCTCCAATTAGTATTCTTATGCTCACATAGGACGAAGGTGCCTTTTATTTGTTCATTGTTCATCAAAGATTTCACATAAAGCTCTTCGAGCATCATTATGCTCCTTCAATCAAGCCACCGTGCTCATCAACAACTCAGATTGAGCTCATTCTTCAAAGCTTCTAAAGCTTCTTTTGCTTCTTTGTGTTGTCTTGTCATCAAGAGGTCTTCCCGTTGCTTCAAGAGGATACAAGGTTGCCATCAAGGATCTCTGAGGGTAGTGGAGTCTCACAAATCTTTGTTATTTTAGGTTCCTCAATGCTTTTGTCACTTAGTAGTAATTAGAAAATTGAAATCGCTCTTGGGATTAGTAATTTATTGCTTTTTCCTTGATACAATAGCCAGATCTAGTATTTTAGAAGTAATTTGTGTTCATAGTTTAAATTCAATTACTTGTAATTTCCTTTTCTAGATTAAATCATTTCAAAACATTCAAAAACCCCCAAAACATAGAATAATTGCATTATGTAAAATTCATTCTAAATTGTATTCATATTTCCTTTCTTAGAGTAAAAAGCATCTTTACTTCCAAAAAATATCAAAAAAAGCACAAAAATAAGTTTTGCATGTCATATAGTTGCATTCATAAAAATATAGAAAAGAACAAAAATAATAGGCACTTGGATAACTTACAAATGCTTGATACTATCACAAGGTCAACAAAAGTCAAACACACAGCTAAACCCTAGGTCAACCAAAATCCTAGGTCAAACCCTAAAGTCTAGTCAAGGTTAGTCCACATACACCTATCTCTTGTCTTGGCTCAGGAATGTGCCTAGGGTTAAGAGGTGAGTGGGTGAGGGCAGTCCTTGAAGAAATTGAGGAAAATAATGCAAGACCTCAACAAGATCCATTCGTCCTACAACAATTAGAGGCATTTAGACAACTTCAAATACAACATGCAATCATTCAACGTATTGAAAGACAAGAAGCCATCAACGAAAGTAACAATTTACCCACACAGAGGTGGAACAGTAGAAACCCTAATAGATGAAGAGTAACTAGTGACCCTTCAGGTCATAGGGTTATCTCTACAACAACACTCATTGAATGAAACATCTACATTAACACACAACAACAAAGGCCTAAGGACATGCCGACCCCTCTCTGTGAAGTCTAGCTCTCTAGTCAGCCAAACCACCACCTTGTCTCGCCTCCCCTCGACTAGCTACTTCCACGAGAGTGAGAGTGACATGGCAGTTCACCCCATGGCAAGGAGGGAAGGGTCCGTGTGCGTGCCGAAATGTGACCCAACAACCCCTGGCAACTAAGGTTGTGATTTTGAGTGTACATATTTTGGTGAACCCGATGTGAATTACATAATCTTTTGGTTTTGTAGTTTGCATCCCAAACGTGCAAATCACATCACAACTTTAAAACATTCAAAGCAAAAACTCGACAAGCATTTTCACTTTATTCTTCATAGCCACTTCTACTGCTTTAGCTTCTCTTGCTTTCACCATCATCCGTTCCATTTATTCTGTGGTGTCTATGGCACCCTCGAATATGACAGAACCTGACTTAAACCAAGGGAATATTCCCTCAAGAGAACTAGAAACTCCTTCTTTTGATAGGTATTTGCCACCGCATCCAAATGCACCAATCACCAATTGCTATGACTACAAAGACTCATATTACAAACAAGACCAAAGAGACCAAAGAGAATCCAGGCATTTTCTGTCTTTCAACAACCCAGCTTGGGAAAACAATCCGGCCTTACCAAATGCACCACATAAAGCTAGGAGGATTAGGTCAGAAATACATCAACCCAATCAACCTTCCACAAGGACATCAAATACTCACCTCAATGAGGAAGTAAAAAAATTAGAAAGACACTTGCAAGAAGTGAAAGACGCTCAAGAAGCATTAAGAGTTGCCTTACGAGAAGAACAAAGAGAAAACATTGCAGGAGAAGAAGCATACCATTATGACAATACTTAGAGAGAAAATCCTAGAAATGAAGAAACATCTAGAGCTGCCACTCCTATAGACTTAATTGCAACTCTAGTGTAAACGATTAGAATCTTGTAAGTAGAACAAGTTGCTCCTGAAAGAAGACAAAAGTCCCATGATGAATGATGGGCTACGGAATTAGTCTCTTTTATGCTACTTTTTATACTTCAAAGACTTCTTTCATAGCATCCTTTAAGACATTTATCCATGTTTGCACTATGATATGTTGACCTTCTTTATACTTCTAAGACTTGAACTTATAATATTAATATGGAATGTGATGATCATGTTATCTAATGAATGAATTAGATATAGATATGTATAAAAGTATAAATGAGATGTTTTTATGGTTAGTCATGGAGAATGCTTGTGGTATATGCTTTGGGAACTAATTCTATGTGCAGAATTGGATATGTCACGATGAGATCAAGCATTTGTAGTAGGTTGCAGACAAAGGAATTAATATAAGTATGAGTTTCAACGCTAAGAATGCAGAGACAACTGAAGACAATTATGGAGCATCATGGATAGTAATAAATGAAGGAGTGGATTTGTTTCAAATATGATTATGGACGTTGTTCATACATCAGACTTCTAATTTGATTTGAATTCTTCTTCTTATAGTCAGTTAGAATAAAAATGTGATCTTGACTCCGCGACCTAGTATCTAGGCACGGTAAATGATTAGAGTCAGTTAATTAATAAATAAGGCTCTCTCTCCATTTTTGTATAGTAAGGGGAAGATGAGATATATAAGATAGCAAAGTCAATTGAGAGTTCAATTCAGTTATCATTTCCCTTTCTATGTGTAAAGACTCAAGCATGTTACATTTATGGAATACAATCTGGATATGACAGAAAAGATTTCATTGTTGAACAACTTGATATGAGTTGATTCTGTGCATGGAATAAGTTAAGCTTCAATATGTGTTACAAAGATATGTAGAATCTGGATTAGATTTGGTTTCAGTTAAGGAAGACAGTCTCTTGAGCTGGCCACTCAAGGTACTGATTCTCTCCTTGTTTATTTCATTTCAATTAATATTGGTTTATTAGTTTCTGTTAATTGTAATTTGAATTCAAGTTAGTATTATGTTTTGATCAAATAGATATAGTTCATGAACAATTGCATATTAGTGTGTTTACAAATCCTTTGAAGGTCAGTAGTTAATCATTTCATTCTTGTCAATTCATTAAGTTAATTCTACAGTTCCCCTGTTGTAACAGTTATCTACAGACCTTACTGTAGTACTCGTAGCAACTAGGATTTATAGCTGTTTTCACTGTTTTGTAATTATGTCAATTCCAGCAAGGTAGATTTGTTTGTTTGAAGTTAAGATAGAATGATTTAGGAACCATATGAGCCCTGAAGGCATATACTTTGCAAGTACCATCATAAGCTTATGCTCCTTGGTCGATAATTCAATGTAGGAATGCATAGTGATAGAGTGAACTGTTCATATAGGTTTTCCCTTGAATTAGTTAAGTCTACAACACATTAGTTTTCCTCTACATTTTTGGTGCAGTTTCCAGGGATGGTGCTAACTTCTTAGGCTCATTTTGTTTTTACATGTTTTCATAGTTTAAATGTTTTCATGTTTTCTAGCATTAGAGTTAATCAAAACACCTTTCAAGAAACACCAGGTATCCTATTAACATTATGCAGGGCCACTGAAACATAAAGCTCAATTTACTATATGCGGAGGCAGAGAGATGTTCGAGGTAGACTCCTCCCATCAACTTCTCAGAATAATGAGGGTACAACTAATTTTAACAACTACACAATAGGAAGTGCTGAAGGAGAGTTTCCTTTTACATCTTCATCAACACCCCCTACATCTCCATCAGCTTCCTCTACTGCCACAGAGGGAACTTTTAGAACAATGGCAGAAATAGTAGAGGATCCTCTAGGACAAGCTACATTTGAATTCCCTATACTAGACCTAGCACGAGCAGCTACCCTAAAAAATATACCACCATCTGCTTTGCCTATTTTCTATGGTTTGGTGACTGAAGATCCTGACACTTTCCTATTTGAGTTTGATGTTTTGTGTAGGAGTTATGATTATACCACTGATCCTTATAGACTCAAGCTATGTAGGAGTTATGATTATCCCACTGATCCTTACAAACTCAAGCTATTCCCTGCTACCCTAAAAGATGCTACTTTAAGGTGGTTTATGGGACTAGGAAAAGATGCCATTCCAGACTGGGATACCATGAAAACAAAGTTCCTGACAAAATACAAAGACTACTGTAGAGGACATGATAGGAGGAGAGATGACATATTTAGGATGTCACAAAAGGAGGAGGAGCCATTAGAAGACTATGTGGAAAGATTCCAATTCTCCTTGAAGAAAAACCCTCAGAATAAGTTGTCTGAAGAATCATTGAAGCAGGTCTTTTTAAGAGGGGTCAATGATGATTGCATGGATGCTCTAAATCTCATTAGAACAGGGGATATCTCCCAATTACCGTTTGAAGATATTTGTACAGCTTGCAGGAACTACTCCAAGATTTTTTCTAGAAAGCCCAGAGGAGAAAGAGTAGCTATTGCAAGCAAGGTAGTTAATGGAGTTTCTTGAGTGGAAATTAGTAACCTGCTGACCAATATGAAAGAAGATATCATTAGCCATATGGCTACACAGTTGGACACCCTCCACATTAAAATGAAACAAGAAGAGGCAGATGCAATTCTCACTAAATACTGCCCAAGATGTAGACAAAGGAAGGCCAACTGTACATGCAAAAGGGTAGCCAGTATTCAGCAGGAGAAGATTGAAAGGCCATAACTTCAACTATTTGAAGGTGATGATGGGCAACTATTCTTTATTGCTCAAAGAAGACCTTGGTAGCAAAGGCAAGGTATGCCCCCTGATCCACTTAATTATAATTCATCTTTTCCTGCTGCCAATCAAAAATTTTCTTCTTGGAATAACCAACCCTGGCCTGCTAATCTAAATGCTTGGCAAAACCCACCATGGTCTACTCCATAGACAGGGTGGAACCAACAACAACAATGGCCTCAATAGACTTTCCAAGGCCCTACCTATAACCCCCAATGGCCTACTCAACAACAACAATGGCAACCTCAATGGAACAATGGCCAACCATGGCAACCAAACTCCCAATATCAACAACCCTTGCTTCCACCTCAACCACAGCCACAACAACAAGTCATCATGCCTCCACTAACACCTCCAAATCAACCTCCTAGACCTACCCAAATTCCTACCCAACCTGCACCTAACCCTAACAGCAAGCTTGTTCAATAGGCTTATACTAATGAAGTGATCCAGTACCCCACCTATGGAGTTGAGGTAAGTAATGTTCACCTTAGATCAGGGAAACACCTTGCAGGTCCTTCATCTCCCCAAATCACAGAGCTGGAGGATGGAGAACCCATGGAGGAAGCCTTAGATGAATCACCTTTGGAACCTAAACTAGTTCAAGAACCTCAATCCATATCAAACCCTAAGCCTCCTTTCCCTGAGTGCTTGGTTATCCAAAAATAGCCAAAGAAGCCTACCAATGATCTTATAGGACAGTTGCAAGATATAAACATAAAGATGCCCTTGATTCAGGCCATCAAAGATGTTCCTATCTACACTAAGACAATCAGGGATCTCTATATCAAGAAACCAGGGAGAAAAAGAGTAGACCCAAAAATAGTCCATGTCTTAGGTAACCTTGCAGACATCATGTTGGGAAATATCACTATTCCTAAGTATACCGATCCAGGAAGTCCAGTGGTCGATGTCAAGATCAATGGAGCCGTAATCAAGCATACCTTAATAGACTTGGGTGCAGCAATCAATGTCATGACTAAGGACACAATGCAAATGTTGCAATTAACCAATCTTAGACCTACACAGACGGTCCTGCAATTGGCTAATAGGTCCACAGTAAAACCTGAAGGTATCATTGAAGACTTAGTCATTGCATTAGATTCCTGGGAATATCCTACTAATTTCATTGTATTACAACTTAAAGTCAATCTTGCTGGTTACCCTCTTATTCTAGGCAAACCATGGCTTGCTACAACTGATGCATTTATAGGTTACCGGTTAGGAAAAATGATTATATCTAATGGAACCATTACCAAGAAATTGGTGTTGTATCAACTAGCCCAACCATACCATGAACTTGAGCAAACTATTTGGCCTACTCTAGAAGAAGAGGACAGTTATTCTTTGCAAACCATGATGACCATTGAACGTAGTCCTTTGTTGGATATTCAAGATGAAGATGAGTTACTAGCACACATTATCCAAAATGACTATGGGAGGCACCCACAACAACAAGATTGCCTGTCCTATCTACAGGATCCACTGAGTAGTATAATAAATAGCAACTCCATAGAAGAAATTTCCCAATTGTTTCATGCCTTACTACCCCAACAGCATCTACCAGTATTTCCTAGCCTTAATGTGTCTTCCATTCAACCAATGACTAAACCATTAGAGATACAACCTGGAAAGATATTGACTATCAATAATGACTTGATTAAAGAACAAGAGCAATCCCTTCAAAATGTTCTACAGTCCAATTCCATAGCTTTTGCATGGGATTACAGTGATATGAAAGGCATTGACCCAAATCTATGCATGCACAAGATCTATATTGATGCTAATTTTAGACCTATCAGGCAGCAACAAAGACATATGAACCCTGCTCTAAGGGACATAGTCAAGGATGAACTTCAAAAACTTCTGGATGCAGGTTTTATTTACCCCATTTCAGATAGTGAATGGGTTTCACCATTGGTGATAGTTCCTAAAAAGGGTGGCAAGTGGAGAGTTTGTGTTGACTATGGAGAACTCAACACTGCCACTAGAAAAGATCACTTTCCATTGCCCTTTATTGACCAAGTCATAGATTCTTTGGCATGAAAGAAGTAGTTCTCATTTCTTGATGGTTTTAGTAGATATAATCAGATAAAGGTTGCTCCAAAAGATTAGGATAAAACCACATTTACCTGTCCCTGTGAGACCTATGCATACTCTGTTTTACCATTTGGAATGTGCAATGCTCCAGCGATTTTTCAAAGGGCAGTCCTTAGTATTTTTTCTGATTTTTCTCATGATAGCATGGAGATTTATATGGATGACTTCACCACATATGGTGAAGCATTTGATGAGGCTTTGCAGAATCTTGAAAAAGTTTTGAAAAGATGCGCAAAGCACAATTTGTCCTTAAGTAATGAAAAGTGTTTTATGATGATGACTGAAGGAGTGGTTTTGGGACATTTTATTTCATCTACAAGTATCCAAGTTGAGCCAAAGAAGATAGAAATAATCTCTACACTGCCTATTCCACAAAAATTGAAGGATGTTAGAAGTTTCCTTGGGCATGCAGGTTATTATAGAAGGTTTATTCAAGATTTTAGCAAAATTGTTGCTCCCTTGTTTGCACTTGTATCTAAGGATATTGACTTTTCTTGGACACTTGAATGTCAGCATTATTTTGAAAAATTGAAAGCATCCCTAACACAGGCCCCAGTCTTGAGAGGTCCAAATTGGAAACTTCCCTTTCATATTCACACCGATGCATCAGATTTTGCCATTGGGGTTGTTTTGGGCTAGCAAGAAGGAAACATGGAATATGCAATTTACTGCATCAGTAAAAACTTGCAAGGAGCTGAGCTAAACTACATAGTAACAGAGAAAGAAATGTTGGTAGTTGTTTATGCCATCAACAAGTTCAGACACTACATAACTAGATACAAAGTATTCATTCATACCGATCACATAGCCATCAGATATCTAATGAACAAACCAATAGTGGGTGGCAGACTGGTCAGATGGTTATTGTTATTTCAAGAATTTGATATCACAATTGTTGACAAGCCCAGTAAGGCTAATGTAGTTGCTGACTTTTTATCTAGATTGCCCACTCAATCCTCAGATGGTGTGGTTGATGATTCCTTTCCTGATGAGAATCTATTTGCTCTCACTATACACACACCATGGTATATAGACATAGCAAATTACTTGGTTACAGGGCAGATTCCAAGATATTTTTCACCAAGAGAAAGGAGACAACTTGTTCACAAATGCTTTCCCTACTCTTGGATTTCAGGTTTTCTCTTCTATACTGGACCAGACAACACCATGAGAAGATGCATCAGAGAAGATGAAGTGTTTGATATCATGAAGGCTTGTCGTGATGAACCATGTGGGGGACACTTTGCAACAAAAAGAACAGCCTTCAAAATTTTGACAACAGGGTATTATTGGCCAGCACTTCACAAGGATGCTATCAAATATACAAGAGGCTGTGATAGGTGTCAAAGAATGGGCAGACCAACTAAAAGTGATGAAATGCCATTGCAACCACAAATCTCATTAGCTCCTTTTGACAAGTGGGGACTAGACTTTGTTGGTCCTATTTCTCCAACCTCCAACAATAAGGAGTATATTCTGGTATGTATTGATTACCTTACAAAATGGGTTGAGGTCAAACTATTGCAGTTTGCAAGAGATGGTAATGTAGCTAAATTCTTATATGAGGACATTTTCACCAGATATGGTGTGCCAAGGGAAATAGTCATAGATCAAGGTCCTCAATTTACCTCTGTTCTAATCACAAAGTTAGTGGAGGAGTATCAAATAAGGCATAAAAAGTCTACCCCTTATCATCCTCAAGCCAATAGATAGGTTGAGGTAACCAATAGAGAACTGGAAAACATCATGACCAAAACAGTACAACTCCATAGGTGAGACTGGGTTACTAGGTTGCCAGAGGCTGTTTGGGCCTATAGAACCACTTGGAAAACCACCACAGGGTTTACCCCATATGAATTGGTTTATGGAAAAACAATAGTCCTCCCAATTGAATTTGAACATAAAAAACTAAGGACAACTGTTGAGCTTGGGATGGATTTGACAGTAGCACAACAAGATAGGATTCAACATCTTAATGCTCTGGATGAAATAAGACTAGAAGCACTCCATCATACTGAAGTTATCCAGAAATAGAGGGTCAAATGGCATGATAGTCATATCAAGAACAAAACATTTACAGACGGTGATTGGACACTTTTATATGACTCTAGGTATAAAGACTTCAAGGGCAAGCTCCAATCTAGGTGGCTTGGACCATACGAAATCACGCAAGTTTTCCCAAATGGAGCAGTTCAGTTGCAAACTATAGATGAGGTCCAATTTTCACTCTTGGTAAATGGCCATAGGCTAAAGTTGTATAAGAAGTCATTACAGAAGGAAGACTTCATTGTTTCCTTAGCTACTGCATATGGTGCTTCTGGCACTCTTGATGAGGATACTATGAAACTAGTTGATACAACATCAGAGGATGATCCACACGGCCTTACTAGTGATGCAGAGGTTGAGTTGGAATACTCAACCCCTATAGCTGAGGCATAATTTATTTTGCTTTCCAAACACATGCACACATTGCACCTTTACCATGATATTCACAACATTCAGCTGGGACATGTTTACTACTTTCAGTTGGGACCTGTTTACAACATTTAGCTGGGACCTGTTTACCACTTTCAGCTGGGACATGTTTATCACTTTCAGCTAGGACCTGTTTACAAATTTCAGCTGGGACCTGTTAATTCTGCCCCTGTTCTGATCACTATCATAATCTGCACTTTGGAACAATGTTGCATGCACCTGCAACAACTGCAAATGTATTCCATGCAATGCACTACCAATCCACTCAATCCATACACTATGCCTTGTTTCATCACCATGCATGTACCTCACGCGCCAAATTTCAAGCAATTCAATCAAATCACACATGCTGACATGCCACCTCACCATTCATCTGCATGCATGACCTTACAGTTCTGGTGAATTAATTACATCGTACACAATATCTCCTTTCGAAGAATGCTCCCACATTTCTTTTCGAGGCATTGTCCCAAAGGTAACTTTTCATGATTGCCATTAAATTTCTTTTTTATGCATTTATCATTATCCCTATTTACTTTATGCATACGATAATATTTCAAAACATTCCAATTAATAATTACAACTTCCTACCACTTCCTTTGCCATGTGAGTGAGGTCACTTCACATTTAGTTGGGGGGAAGGGTTGTCATTCTTGATTTTTTGACTGGTTTTCAAATGAGTTATCATCCCTGTGTACTGTGTAAATAACCAGTGAGAGTTACCTTCCTAATATCTTTGCTTAAGTCAAATTGAGTGAACCCTAAGCAATAAGAGGAATTACAGAGAGATATGAATAGGGGTTAAGTCTAGCAAGGTAGCGAAGTGGAATTATACAGAGGATAAGTGGAATTATATAGAGGATTATAGACATGGAAGGTGACTTAGTAAGGAGAGAGCCATCTGCGCACAAGGAGATTCTTGAAGATGTGCTAGTTTTACCGCTCTTCACCAGAGTAGGATGGCTCAAATACTTCTTAAAATTGACAGAGTATGACAATGATATGGCCGCAGAATTTACAATTACATTGCAAAGTGATGAAGCAATAGTGAAAGGGTTAATGGTTGATGCTTTTGAGGTAGCTATAGCCCAAGTGACTAGACTGCCATGCACCGGGTCAGAATATCCAGCTCGAGCTGATGCAGCCACTGCCAGAGAAAAATTCTGCGAGCGAGGCGAGCTTTTAGACTCAACAACTCAAGGTACAAAATGCCTATCTCTGCCATTTTTTTGGGGTAAATGTGCTACCTACATTATCAGGTATTTCACTTGTGATGGGAGGTATAATATGTTGTACACTGTGCACTTTAAATTGTTAAACCATCTTCGTCATGATAAATTGGTGAATGTCCTGAACTACCTCTACAACTTCCTAAAGAGAATGGCTTCAGAATACCAAAAGAAGCCAGCAGATACTTTGGTGTCTCATCATTGTCTAATTGCACTTCTGGTTAAGAGGAGTTTGTGGATACAATACCCACAAATTGATTGGGAGGCCTTTAAGGATTGTGTTGATATTTCCACCTTGTTGGAGCAACCTCATGAGGAGGAAGAAGAACCCCCATACAATGCTGAACCTGAAGATGAACATGTTCATGAAGAGCCAAAGGAGGAAAATCTCCCTGAAAATAGACCTGAAGAAACAGGGGAACCTTCATTCTCTCCTTCTGAACATGTGACCCCAAAACCTGTAAGAAAGAAAGAGAAGAAGAAGAAGGCAGGAAAGGATATCAACATAGAAAAGATAAAAAGGAAAAAGAAAGAGAAAAATGTCAATGTAGGGGAAGCAAAAGAGAAATAGAAGGGGAAAGGTAAAAAGCAGATAAAAGGGCTATTGAACAAGAAACCACTACCCCGAGGAGATTAGGTAGATTGAGGAAATAGACGACTGAAGAAAAGATTGTTGAGCAGGGACAAGATTATGAGGAAAAGGGAAATGCTCCTGGGAATGTTCTTATTGATATACTTGAAGATGATATCTCTGCAAATAAGGATGATGTGAATGTTTCTTCAAAGAAGAAAAGGTATGTTTCTTCTTCTGACTTTGACTCAGAAGATCCATTTATTACCAAAAAGATGAGAAAAGCAACCCCTGGTAGCCTTGTTAAAGAAAATTTTAATGCTTCTGATAACAATGATAGTGGTAATGTCAATTTTGAGCAAAGAAATGAATTGTTAGAAGAAAGAGACCTCCAAAAAGAACTTCAGGAGGCATTGAATAGAATCAAAACCTTGGAGGATCAGATAAAGAGGTATGAAGAGAAGGAGACAGAAAAAGAAAAGAGGATACACGAATTAGAGGAGAGGATTCAGACACAGAATCAAGGGTCTAAATTGGACTTGTTAGCACAATTGGTTGTTAGCAATATCATCTCAGATGAGGAGAAGGAACCCCCTCCATCATTTCCTGAGGTAAGAACTCCAACATTGTTGCAAGTATGAGGTGAACCAGTGTTGTCATTGATGTCAACATACTCATATTACATTGACAAGAAGGATTGGATGAGCTGTGTGTTGAGGATATTGAGAAAATTAGCCTCAGTCAGGAACAGTGAAGAACAGTGATGAGAAGAAGGCAAATATATTGGATAGGTTGAGAACCGGAGGATGCGGATTAAAGGGTTTACAGATATGAGTCTTGAGATGCTTCAGTCAAGTTTTCAGAGGTCCGCATGAAGACCTGAAGAAGTTATGGCTGTCTGTGTGGAATCAGTTCCGGCAAGTGCTTAGAGGTGACAGAGGATCACAGAAAGGTCCGGTGAGGTCCAGAATTGTACAATCCTAATCTGCGGATTGGAAAGAGTGTTTGGGATGTCCTTGTGATGTGCCATCTCGAGCTGTGTATGATTTGGAGGTCCGAAAGTACCTCTTGCATTATGACAGTGGTGACAGACTGTGTTCTTGAAGCTCCGGATAAGGAGGATAAGAGATTTCAGTAAGTAAAGGAAATGCGGACGTACCTGGTCATTCAGGCAGGCTTGTGAAGGTTCTTGGATCATGTTGAGGTTGTGTTGTTGGTCCGCATTGATAATGTATGATTTGAAGGTCCGGAAGTACCTTCTACAGTGGCAACAGACTGTGTTCTTGAAGTTCCGGATGAGGAAGACAAGAGATTCCAGCAAGTAAAGGACATGCGGATGTATCCGGTCATTCAGGCAGGCTTGTGAAGTTTTCTGGATCGTGTTGAGGTTGTGTTGTTGATCCGCATTGATAGTAGAGCCCAGAATTGAAGTTATTCTTCCGGATGAAGTTCTTGCTCTGTTTAGCCGACCGGATGAGTTGTTCATCCTGCGAATGTTCTTGTGGTGGCCGACCGGATGTGTTATTCATCTTGCGGATACTCTTATGGTTGTTTGCTGACTTAGATGTTTGTTCCTAAGTCGATGTCTTGTATAAATAACAGTTTGTGAGTTCATTTCAAAGTGTGGATTGTGTGGATGAGTGTGGCATAGCGAAGAGAAGTGCGAAAGGCAGAGCAGAAGTTTTTGGGCTTAAAAGGAACTGATCCGGACATAGTAGAGATGTCATTCTCCAGTTCAAGATTGTGATTCTTATCACTTTGTAGACAGTGTGTCTCTTAGTAGGCAGTGGGCCTCTTGTGAGCAGTGTGCTCGGGCAGTGAGCCCTAATTGGCAAGTGCCATTCTTTTTCTTATTCTTCTAACAGAGAATAATCCTTGGGTTAATCACCCCGTGGTTTTTCCCTTAACCGGGTTTTCCACGTCAAAATCTTGGTGTTCAATGTGTTGATGTTTATCTGCTCTTGTGTTTATGTATTATGCTTTCATGGATGATTAATTGATATGTTGTTAACTAACAACGAAGAATCAAGTGTTTGAAAGAACAAGAAGAAGTTTTATACAACTGATTCACCCCCCCCTCTCAGTTGTATGCCTTAAATCCAACAAACATGCCATACTACTATTTCATTGGGTTTTGAGTTGCTAAAAGTAACTAGTAGGTCAAAACAAGACACAGAGAATTGGGATAAAGAAAGGAAAGTTTTTAATGAAATAATTGAGAATCAGAATCTTGAAATTAAGAAATTAGAGGCAAAGATGGAAGGCATAATTGACAGGGCCATGGAAATCATTGAATGCAGACTACCTTCAAGGGTTTATGCATTATTTTTAAAGGATAAATTTCTTAGTTTTGAATTCAACAGATTTCTTAATGACCAACCAGCTCTGTAGTCTAGACACAAATTCTTCAGTTCTTTTCAAAAGGTCAGTCTAGAACAACAAGATTAGCTATGTGAGTTTTGTTTGCACAACTACCTAGTGGAGGAAGATACAGAATGGAATCCCTCCATAAATGTTGGAAATTTACAGCTGAGAGCAGTAGCATCATACCTAAATAATGAAAATTTGAGAGGAGAATTGATGGATAAGTATGAAGAATATGAGAAGAAGGTATCACTACCAATCAGACAAGAGGCATTTAACCTTGAAGATATCCTCATAAAATAGTACAAACTTCTCTCTCATAAGGGACCAGGCAAAATCATTATGGACTTAAGAATAAGGGATCACAGAAGGATACAAAGAATGATGGGATCCATGTTACAAGGTTGTGTTAGATATGTGGAAAGCAGATGGATCAGTTTGACACCTACTCTTCAACAGAATGAACCTCATTCTTTACATAACTTTATGAACATGTTTGAAAGATTACACAGGTACATTCAAATTTCAAAGAATCAAGGTGTGGCATGGTTGCCTCTTACCTACCATCCACCTCTACTCTTATATCCAGTTCCACACTGGATAGGAGAAAAGGGAGAGGAATGCAGGACTGCAGAATCTATCAGACTACAAAGGCTTTCATGCTACAATAGGTTCTATTTGAAATAGGGTGAGGGTGTCAGGGTAATTATGGACTTGAGGCAAATAGTTTTACATTATAATTCATTCCCCTAGGTATTTGTTTGAGTAATTTTGCTTGAGGGCAAGCAAAAGGTTAGTTGGGGGGAATGATGGGCTACACAATTAGTCTCTTTTATGCTACTTTTTATACTTCAAAGACTTCTTTCATAGCATCCTTTAAGACATTTATCCATGTTTGCACTATGATATGTTGACCTTCTTTATACTTCTAAGACCTGAACTTATAATATTAATATGGAATATGATGATCATGTTATCTAATGAGTGAATTAGATATAGATATGTATAAAAGTATAAATGAGATGTTTTGATGGTTAGTCATGGAGAATGCTTGTGGTATATGCTTTGAGAACTAATTCTATGTCTAGAATTGGACGTGTCATGATGAGATCAAGCATTTGTAGTAGGTTACAAACAAAGGAGTTAATAGAAGTATGAGTTTCAACGCTAAGAATGCAGAGACAACTGAAGACAATTATGGAGCATCATGGATAGTAATAAATTAAGGAGTGGATTTGTTTCAAATATGATTATGGATGTTGTTCATGCATCAAACTTCTAATTTGATTTGAATTCTTCTTCTTATAGTCAGTTAGAATAAGAATGCGATCTTGACTCCATGACCTAGTATCTAGGCGTAGTAAATGATCAGAGTCAGTTAATTAATAAATAAGGCTCTCTCTCCATTTTTGTATAGTAAGGGGAAGATGAGATATATGAGGTAGTAGAGTCAAGTAATTGAGAGTTTAGTTTAGTTATCATTTCCTTTTCTATGTGTAAAGACTCAAGCATGTTACATTTATGGAATACAATCTGGATATGACATAAAATATTTCATTTTTGAACAATTTGATATGAGTTGATTCTGTACACGGAGTAAGTTAAGCTTTGATATGTGTTACAAAGATACGTAGAATCTGGATTAGATTTGGTTTTAGTTAAGGAAGACAGTCTCTTGAGCTGACCACTCAAGGTACTGATTCTCTCCTTGTTTATTTTATTTTAGTTAATGTTGGTTTATTAGTTTCTGTTAATTGTAATTTGAATTCAAGCTAGTATTATGTTTTGATCAAATAGATATAGTTCATGAACAATTATATATTAGTGTGTTTACAAATCCTCCAGAGGTCAGCAGTTAATCATTTCATTCTTGTCAATTCATTAAGTTAATTCTACAGTTCCCCTATTGTAATAGTTATCTACATACCTTGCTGTAGGTACCCGTAGCAACTAAGATTTATAGATGTTTTCACTATTTTGGAATTCTGTCAATTCCAGCAAGGTAGATATGTTTGTTTAAAGTTAAGATAGAATGATTTAGGAACCATATGAGCCCTGAAGGCATATACTTTGCAAGTACCATCATAAGCTTATGCTCCTTGGTTGATAATTCAATGTAGGAATGCATAGTGATAGAGTGGACTGTTCAGATAGGTTTTCCCCTAAATTAGTTAAGTCTACAACACATTAGTTTTCCTCTACAATGACGTTCGAATTGAACAGGACCAAGGGGCATCTCAAAATCCCCCTTATCTCAACTACTATTCATGAAATGCCAGTAATGACACGTGTCTGAATGGGAATCATCTTGTTCATAACAACCTAGTAGTATTGGGAAATCAAACAAATTAAACAATGGGTTATCAAAACCCACCTACAGGGTTATTGCTATATACCCCTCAATCTCAAAGTGCCTTTCTCAGAACATACCTTGAGTATTTGAAAGAACCTCTTGATCAAACCATAAGGAATGTACAATTACCTTAACCATTGGCTGATCTCCCGAAATTCAAAGGAGGAGATCCAAATTCTCATATTAAAGGTTACACCACTGCGATAAGAGAACTCCTCCCTTGGGATGGGGTTGTTGCCAAGATCTTTCTAAAAATTCTTGAAGGAATAGCTCTAGATTGGTATTATCATTTGCTAGAGGCTTCAATTCACTCGTTCAAATAACTAATTAAAGAGTTTGTCATGGCATTTGACATGAACAAACTCGTCAAAATAGGAATCAGAGAATTCCTCACCATGAAGCAAAAACTAAATGAATCCATAGCCCATTTTGTGACCAGATGGAGGCAAGTCCTCTATTCCTCAACCAGTGCCCTGAATATGGACCATCATGAACTATGTGATCTTTTCTTATACACCTTGAACAAGGACATGAGAGAAGAGGTTCAAAAATTACCATACAGATCCTATGAAGAAGCATTGGAAAGTGCTTTGAGGATAGACCAAGCCACCATTGATAGTGGCAGAGAAGTCTATGGGTCAAACAGAAAGTTAACAAAGGAAGATATAGGGAACAATGCTCTTGTCATCAAAATTCTTAAGAATAATAGAAATGCAACCACAGACAGGGTAACTATTGCAAATATGCGCATATGATGTGTTGTCATTGATGTCAACATATCTTTTTGTTAGAGACAGTGAGGATAGTACAGTTCAACAAAGTAGATTGCTCCATATTTCTAGTGAGATGAAGATCAAAATTTGTGGACCAGAGGGTTTTGTAGAGGATTTCTTGAAGTTGCTCTAGTTAAGATTTGAGAGCTTTGCATGAAGTATTGGTAAAGTTATGGCCATCTCAGTAGAACCAGGTTTTGCAGTTGTTTAGAGGTAAACAGAGTGACAGGAGTTTGGCTTGGATTGCTCCGCATTGGAATATTATGGTCTGTGGTTCTAGAGGTATGTTTGGGATGTTGGTGTGTATCCTCAACTCAAGTGGTTTGTGGTTTAGAGGTCCACAAGTAATCTTTCTAGTGTGACAGTCATGCCAGTTAGTGTTCTTATGTTCCTGGATGAAGATGCAAGTGTTTCTGGTGATTTAAGGTGGTGCGGTTGTTTTTGTTGATTTCATTGTGCTTGTGATGATCTATGGATCATGTGCCTATTGTGTTGGTGGTCCACATTGAGGATTGAGCTCATGGTTGAAGTTTTCTCCTTGGGTGTTGCTGTTCTTTCCAGTCTTGTTTGACTGGATGCTTGGTGCGTGTTGCGGATAATCTAAGAAGAGTTCTATGGAGCGTGGCATGTTGATCGAGGAAGATTTGAGTCCCAGCTATGTTTTGCCAATAGTGTAATGGTTCGCATGTAGTATTTTAAGTCTTGTGATTGTAATTGCTTATAATGCCTATCTTGGAGAATGTTCCAGATAGATGATTGTAAGGCTAACTTTGATGTTCATTCCAAAGTCGATGTCATGTATAAATAAGTGATGTGAAGTCATGGAAATGTGTGGATGGGAGCGAGGATGTGGATATAGTGAGGAAGTGAGTGGGGGCAGAGCAGAGGTGTTGTGCGCTTCAATGGAACTGAACCTTGCATGAAGAAGTTGTTTCTTAGTTCAACTTTTTGATGTTAACATTGTGAATGTTCTTGTAGGTAGTGAGCCTCCTTTGAGAAGTGAGCTCTGGGAAATGCACCTAAAGGCAAGTGCCTTCCCATTTTTCTATTCTTTTAATAGAGAATAAATCTTGTGGGTTAACCCCCACCGTGGTTTTTCCCTTAACCGGGTTTCCACATAAAAATCCTAGTGTTATCTGTGTTGATTATGTTTCTGCTCATGTGTTGTTGATTCATGCTTTCATGGTTATATCATTAAGCTTTAATAAGTGGTAAAAAAGATTAAATTCAGCAAGAGATAAAAGTTTTGTGACAACTAATTCACCCCTTGTCTCAGTTGTCTGCCCTAATTTCAACAATTGGTATCAGAGCCAGTTCCTCTCAAAGAAGCTTGACCGCTTGAGGAGATCCAGGATGTCGAAATACAAGAAGGATAGTCTAAGATTTGACAGAACAAATTACTCTCTTTGGAAGAATCAGATGGAGTGTCATTTGCAATGCATGGGTGATCCTTATTGGTTGATAACTAAGGATGTGTATAAGCCTCCAGAGAAAGGCCCTTCAACTCTAGATGAACTCAAAGAAGCTGAATACAACATTCGAGATAAAGAAGCATTGTTGAGTGCCCTGATTGATACAAAAATGACAAATATCATGGAATTGAAAATTGCTCATGAAATCTAGAAGTTGGAAACTCTATATGAAGGTGATGCATATGTCAAATGTGCCAAGTTACAGAGCCTGAAGGGTAGATACGAATGTTTGAGGATGAGTGGAGATGAAACCATCACTTCCCATATGCAAAAGGTGAATGAACTTGTGAGCAGTATTAGGAGTGTTGGTGGAATACTGGAAGAATCAGATATTGTTGCCAAGATACTCAGATCCTTACCTGCTTCATACAAGCATAAAGTTACTGCTATTAAGGAGATCAGGACTGTGACAACTGTTACAAGGGATCAGTTGGTTGGCAAGCTTTTAGCATTTGAAATGAGTGAGTTTGGCCATTCTCTTCCTAAATCAGAATCTGCTTTTAAGGCCAGTGTTTCTAGGAAGCAAAGATTTGATCCAGGAGAAAGCTCTTCAAGAAGACTAACCAGATATGAGAAGTCAAGGAAGGAACTTGAAGAAGATGAATCAGAGCTTGAAGAACTTGAAGCCCTTATTGCCAAAAGATTACCAAGAGGATCCAATAAGTATGAAGGAAAGTTGCTTTCAAATGTTTTACTTGCAATAAGATTGGTCATTTTGCTTCAAGATGTCTGGAGAGGGTTTCAAAGCCAAAACCTAATAGACCTAGGATTTAGATGAAATTCTACTATGTCCAAGAAGCTGATGATGGAGTCACAGATGAAGAATATGATATGGGAAGCACCTCTGGAAATGAATGGGTGTTCATTGCTATCAAAGAAGAAGATTTGGTGCCTACTAAATCTACTAGCTTTGTGAATGTGTAAAGTGCCTTAGCTGCTCAGGTTGAAGAAAAGGATGAATGGGTGATTGACAGTGGGTGTTCTCATCACATGAGAGGTGATAAAAGTAAGTTTGTAAGTATGGAAATATATGAAGGTGAAATTGTGAAGTTTGGAGACAATTCAACTGGTAGAATCTATGGCAGAGGATCCATCTCTCTTGATGGTAAGCATAACACTAATGATGTTTTGTATGTAGAAGGGCTGAATCATAATCTTCTTAGTGTTGGACATTTGGTTGACAAAGGGTATGATCTTACATTTGGTTGACAATATCATAATTTGACATGCTGCGAAAAATACCTCCTACTTATCAATTGATGAGCTTAAGGGGGCTCTATAATGAATGGTTCATAAGGCACAACACTTGCTGAAGGTTTTGCAAATGGGGTAGCAAGCTAAGTGGGCTTGATCTTGGGGGAAACTCCATGGTTAAGCGCACTTGAGCTGGAGTAGTACTGGGTGACCTCCCGGGAAGTCCCGATGCTTCACCCCTGTGAGCATCACCTAGATGCAATGAGTGCTAAGTGGACCATTCATTAACATGAGAGATGGGTTCATGTGAACCACTACTCATGAAATATGGGTCATGTGTTTGACTCAAAAACTACGTAGTTAAACCCCAAAATACAATATCATAATTTGACATGCTGTGAAAAATACATCCTACTTATCAATTGATGAGCTTAAGGGGGCTCTATAATGAATGGTTCATAAGGCACAACACTTGCTGAAGGTTTTGCAAATGGGGTAGCAAGCTAAGTGGGCTTGATCTTGGGGGAAACTCCATGGTTAAGCGCACTTGAGCTAGAGTAGTACTAGGATGGGTGACCTCCCGGGAAGTCCCGATGCTTCACCCCTGTGAGCATCACCTAGATGCAATGAGTGCTAAGTGGACCATTCATTAACATGAGAGATGGGTTCATGTGAACCACTACTCATGAAATATGGGTCATGTGTTTGACTCAAAAACTACGCAGTTAAACCTTGAAATACAATATCATAACTTCCTTGTATTCGAAGTAATTGTTGAGAGCCTCAATCCACTCCATAACTTCATTAGCATTCATCTTTCCACTGAACATGGGAATTGTTGGCAAGAGACACTATATGGATTCATGATTGTTGTCATTGATGGCAACAAAGGTTATCCCACACATCTGCAAGACATGACAGGTCCTCACCGGAAGTCAGATTGAAGAAGTGTTGAGGTCCGGTAAGCAAGAACAGAGCAGTTAGTAAGGTATGATAGACAGGTCCGGATCTCTCAGAGGAAGTATCTTGGTGAAGTGCGGATTTGGGAAATTCAAGAGGACTACCTTGAGTGATAGATTCCAAGGATTCAGCCTCTGGTGATAGATGAAGAAAAAGATACGAATACTTGAGTATCGGGTTCCTGATTGGCAGAACATCAGACATTATTCCAGATGTGTTACTGATGATGGTAAAGGTTATTAAGGCATAAGTTATGATTGGCCAACATGATTGATTACTTCTACAAGTATATCCTTGATCCGCATCACGGTAAGCAAGGATTCAACCGACAGATCAGAGTTTGTGGAAAATATTGACTATTCTAGGTGCCGACTAGAAAGGTGATGAAATCACTTGTGCGCATATATATACAAGATGTATTTAGTTGTAAGAGGTGTCGTGGTTTTTGGTGATGTGCGAATAAAAGCAGTAGAGTCAAATAAAAGTAGAAAGGAAGGTCCAGTATGTAAAAGGAGAGCAGCACAAAAGTAGAGGAAAGATGAAGTACAGCAGATCAATATACAGAGCCTAACCGGAACTAAACTCCAGCATATGTTGATGCTCCTTATCAGTTCAAGTATTGTATCACAATCTTTATAAATTGTAGACAGTGTGTCTCTTGTAGGTAGTGTGCCTCTTGTGAGTAGTGTGCTCAGGCAGTGAGCCCTAATTGGCAAGTGCCATTTTGTAATCCTATTCTTCTAACAGAGAATACAATCTTGGGTTAATCACCCTGTGGTTTTCTCCCTTAACAAGGTTTCCATGTCAAAAATATTGTGTCATGTGTATTTCCATTTCAGGATTATGTTTGCTTGTTTGAATTGATGCTGCACTAATTATTAAGAAAGATCAGAAAGCTGAAATAATTAAGATAACTGATTCACCCCCCCCTCTTAGTTATCAACAAATGGTATCAGAGCCAAGTTCCTCCTAACAGAGTCTAACAGCTTGAGGAAGATCTGGGAATCCAAATGGATGCATATGGTTTAAGGGAGCAACTCAAGACTGCCCTTGATGATCTTGAGCAGTCAAACTCTAAAGTCAATGAATTAAAGGAAAGACTCAAACAGGGTGATGATTTCATGAGAGAACTAAAAGACAAATTAAGTCTCTCTATGAAAAAGAGAAAGGAGCTGCTTCAGCAATTGGCAAGTCAAGGTGAAGCAAATGATGCAAATGAAGAGTTGAAGGAGAAAACTAAGTTATGTGAAAAGTTATCAAAAGAAATCATTATGGTAAGGCATGAAATGGAATCAGGAGTTATGAAGTTTACCCAAGAAGTTGAAGAGAAAAGAAAAATTGAAGATAATCTAAGACAATCTCTCAAAGAGAAATCAGAAGATTGCCACAAGATGGATAGAATTATCAGACATCTTGAATTTGATCTTGAAGATGCTAAAGATAATGAAGAAAAACTTGAGGATCAAATTGTCTCTCTCAAAAGGGATCTTCAAACAACAAATGAATATAAAGAAAAATTCAAGATAAGTTCTGCTCAACTTGAAGTTCTTCTTGGAAGTCAAAAGAGAGTAGATGACAAGTGTGGTTTGGGATATGAGAAAGGAGAAAGCTCCGGATCTGGTCAAAAGAATTTTAGATTAGAAAATCCAAGGAACAGGCCTAGAAGACCTCCGGTAAGACAACCTAATGCTCAAAGATATCCATCCTTCAACGGATACTGCCACAACTGCAATAACTTTGGTCATAAAGCTAATCAGTGCAGAAAGAGAATGAATTAGTCTAATTTATCCTTCTCCGGATAGTGTTTTAATTGCAAAAGGTATGGTCACAAATCTCATGAATGCAGAAATATGCAAATGAACAAATCATTCAATGGTAGATGCTTTGCATGCAATAGAATAGGTCATATGGATAATCAATGCAGATCAAGAGGATATCAATCAAATATGCAAAGAAATGTTGTTTGCCAAATTTGCAATAGATCCGGTCATATTGCAAAATTTTGTAGAAGCAAGAATCAGGACAAAAGAGGTCCGGTATATCATAATCAGATTCAAGATAAGGGAGAACAAAAAGTGAATGCGGATGAAGTTCAAAGTGAGATGAACAAGATTTGGGTGAAGAAAAGTACAGAGAATGTAGAGGCTGGTTCCGCACCAGACTCTAGTGCTGATATTCCTTCCAGGAATTAAAAAGTGAGCTCTAGCTCAGGGAGAGACACAAAGAAAACCTTGTTCCCCCAGCTAGTCAATTGGTGCCGGAACTGGCACAAGAAGAGTTGCGGATTAAAGGGTTCATAAGGGAAACATCCAAATAAACTATGGTTAAGATTTGGAAGATTCGCAAGATGTTTAAAGATCAGGATTGATCCGGTTCTTCAAGTCATCCGAATGAGGCAAACCAGAATAACTTAGGTCGAGCACTTATTGCAACCTAACATTAGGGTTTGCGGAGCAATATAAGGGTTTTCTCATCAAGCATTTGTTCATTCTACATTCAAGAAGAAACGAAAAGTGAAGCTCTGCAACAAAATTCCTCAAGCTCATCAAAGATCATTTGTAGAAGTCAATTCATCCAGAAATCGATCTGGCTAACTCCGTGAAACCGAAAGGCGCAAAAGGTATTCTCCTTTATCAAATATCTCTCAGTAAATCCTTGAATGATGGGTACTCCAAATATTGTGAAGATCTCTAATAGGTCTCGCCCCAAATTCAAGAAACATCCATACAAATCCTTGGAAGTAGATCCCCTAGGTGCTATTTCCAGTGTTTCGCATGGTGTCCTACATACAGAAGATATTAGGGTTTACATTCATGCATACATTGAAGAATTTAGAGAGTCCAAATTAATGGATATCTATCACAAGCAGTTAATAGATGATTCTTTTGAGATCAAACCTCAGTATAAAGCCATCCAGGATAAGCATTTTGCACAGTGCATTCATTTCCCCTGTTTTCTAGAAGATGAATGGGTCCGGTATATCCTGAGCAGAATACATGACAACTTCATGTGGTTGAACAGGCCATTTAAGATCACTAAGGATGCCATTATGGCTGTAACCAGATTGCACTCATCCGGTGGGAAATCTGTTCTAAAATCTATCAAAAATCAAACGGTGACTGAGGCTACCAGATCTAAGTTTGATAAGAGGGCAATGACAATTGAGGATATCACTGATCTAGATATCAAGTTTGCATCCATGATCATCGGATACAAAATATATCACTCTAGCAGGGAAAACTCAGTACCTGGAACTGCAATATATACTGCCTATGAAATGTTAAGAAAAAATGTTGACTATGATCTCTGTGAGCTCCTTCTGAACCAACTTCTGGAAAATCTGCAGAAGATAAAGAAAGACAAGAAGAACTCCTTCAAATACGGTGGCTTGATACTATGTCTGTTCTTCTATTATATGAATGAGCTACCCGGATCTAGTGGCTGGATATGGCAAAATGACAGACGAGTTGCCATACAAATCAGGGATTATTTGCATGAACCTGGTGATGCTAAGGCACAGAATACAGCACTCTAGGGCTATTTCAAGAACTTTCAGAGTACGATGCAAGCAAGAGAGAGAATCCCCCAAGCTCTAGTTGAAAAGTATAAGGATATTGTTTGCTTCATGGTAGAAATTGATCAGTGCCTTATGGAAGCAGTGGAACCAAGAATAGTATGGATCATGCCGATGGGGTATGAAGTTGATGAGAAAATTGTTGAGCTGCATATTGAACACATGTTAAGTCAACCAAAAGATCCCAAGACAGAAAGGTTTGGAACCTTTGAGGAGCTAAGTGTAAAGATTCATGTAGAACTCAGACAACCAGAGATCAAGAGGAAAGTAAGAAAAGAAGTTGAATATGTTGCAAAAGGCTTTGGCATATCAAAGGAGGCACTTGATGCCAACAGGGAAAATATGGAAAGGGCTGAGGAAGAGAAGAAAAAGACAGAAAAGAAAAGAAAGGAAAGTGATCCGGTAGAAGTTCCCTCCCGGACCAAATCCTCTAAAAGGGCTACAACTACCTCTACTAAAAGCTCTAAGGCATCAAAACCAGAAGTCTAGGCATCCAGAAAAGGAGAAAAGAGAACAAAGAAAAAGGCAACAAGGTCCTATGTTAGCCTAAAGGATGATGAGGAAACTGAGTCAGATGAGGAGATAAAGAAACTGAAGAGGAAGAAGAAATCATCTCGTGAACACTCTACCGGTCAAGGAGAAGAAGAGAAGGAAGAGGAATTTGTTGAAAAACCCACTCTATCCTTAGATGTTGTAGTGAAAGCAGTCACTGTGGATGGGAACCTGCAACCCTTAATAGAATTCTATGATGCATATAATGAAGCAGATAAAAAGATTCTGGAGGAAGCCACAGTTAAGTTTTTGAACACTTACAATAAAGCTTTTATTGAAATTATCTCTCTAATTCCCAAAAGCTTAGAGAAAAGGCCTGAAATGAGGAAGAACAATGCTCAAGCAAAAGATCTAGAAATCCGGGAACAGATAGCAATTCAGCTCTACCCTTCAATCACTCCACATCAAATGAACATGATCTTCAAAGATTGCAAGGATGAGTTCCGGAGCAAAGCCAGGATGAATCAGCTCATGCTTGGTGAAACCAACAAAGTGGCAAGAGAGACTGAAAAGATCCTTCGAAATACTTTTAAAAAATTTAACATTCAAATTATAGAGGACTTGGGTACTGACCCCTCGACCACAAGTGTTGAAAAAGAATCCACTGAACAAGTCATGGACACCGGTGCAGAAAAGGATAAGGACTTGGAATCTTCTACTTTGGAAGAGGTGGCTCATGAACAAACAAATATCTCTCCTCCAGTTTCCCCTACAGTCTCTGGATCTAAAGGAGAAGAAAGAATACAGGAGAAAGAAGTAGAGGTGAAGGAAAAAGAAGATGACAGTACCAAGGTTGCAGAAGGAGAGAAGACTTCAACAGAGAAGACCACAACTATTAGTGGTAAGAAAGTAGAAGGAGAGAAAGCTCCAAGAGACAGCTCCAAGAATGCAGAAGAAAAGAAAAATCTGTCTACGGCAAGAGACACTGTAAAAATTGTCCAAGAATTCTTGAACAAAGAAACAATGGAGATTGATGAATTGGAGCTTCTACAAGGACCATTTAATTTTGATTCTCTTTCTCTGGTACAGACAATGAAGATCACTTCATTTGCTAATGCAAAGGTTAAAGAAAAACTCTTGAAGTCTCACATGGAAGACTGTGAGTTGATAGAAGTTGCTTTCGGAGTGCTAGAAAAGATTATGCCATCATTTCAGAAGGATCCCATAGCCTCCTCATCCGGTAATCTCAAATCTCTGATCAATAGTATTACTACACATTTCAATTCTCTAGAGAAATCAGCTGAGGAGATGGTCAGGAAAGAATTTTTGGATAAGAGATTCTCAGAGCTACAAGGGTTAATATCAAATGACAGAAGAGTTATGAGTATTGGGATAAAAAGTTTGGAAAATGCCCTTAAGGATGGAGGTGATGTATACAAATTTTGTATATCTTGCTCTAAAACAACAATGGAGATTGAGAAGAAAATGAAAGAACAGGAGGATAAACTGATAAAACTTTCTCAAAATTTTGATCCACTTACTACATCCATAATAAATTAAGAATGTCAAACGATTGCAGTTTTGAATGAAATTAAGAAGCTTGAAAAAGAGAAGAAAAACAAAATCAGTAGGTTGAGTGAGCTCAGAGGGATAATTATTCATAGGTTAGAGGCCATGCATGAGGCCATAAAAGAAGCCCAGATCGCAGCCCAGACCAGTGATCTGATAGATCTAAAAAGGGTAGATGCGTTTGCATTCCTGTTAAGCGGTCATATATCAATTTTGGACAGAATGAAGCAAAGTTGGGCAACAGAATTTGTCCAATTGAAGACAACTTTTCCAGACATTCTTCAGTATATGTAAGTATGCCATATGTATATACTTATGTGGCCAAGTATAGTTGCAATTTTGAAAATTTTGGTGTGCGGACGCAACCCTTTGCCATTGATGTCAAAGGGGGAGTGATGAGCAGTGAAAAATGAGGAATCCAACTAAGGGGGAGCTTCGAAAAATGTATATAAAAATAGAGCATCAGCCAAGGGGGAGCATAGTGTAAACACTTAGTCATTTTTCACTAAGTGTTGCCATCAATGCCAAAGGGGGAGATTGTTGGCAAGAGACACTATATGGATTCATGATTGTTGTCATTGATGGCAACAAAGGTTATCCCACACATCCGCAAGACATGACAGGTCCTCACCGGAAGTCAGATTGAAGAAGTGTTGAGGTTCGGTAAGCAAGAACAGAGCAGTCAGTAAGGTCCGACAGACAGGTCCGGATCTCTCAGAGGAAGTATCTTGGTGAAGTGTGGATTTGGGAAAGTCAAGAGGACTACCTTGAGTGATAGATTCTAAGGATTCAGCCTCCGGTGATAGATGAAGAAAAAGATATGAATACTTGAGTATCGGGTTCCTGATTGGCAGTGTGGACAGAAGAAGAACTGACTGGCAGAACATTAGACATTATTCCGGATGTGTTACTGATGATGGTAAAGGTTATTAAGGCATAAGTTATGATTGGCCGACATGATTGATTACTTCTACAAGTATATCCTTGATCCGCATCACGGTAAGCAAGGATTCAGCCGACAGATCAGAGTTTGTGGAAAATATTGACTATTCCGGGTGCCGACTAGAAAGGTGATGAAATCACTTGTGCGCATATATATACAAGATGTATTTAGTTGTAAGAGGTGTTGTGGTTTTTGGTGATGTGCGAATAAAATTAGTAGAGCCGAATAAAAGCAGAAAGGAAGGTCCAGTATGTAAAAGGAGAGCAGCACAAAAGAAGAGGAAAGATGAAGTGCAACAAACTGTATACAAAGCCTAACCGGAACTAAACTCTAGCATATGTTGATGCTCCTTATCAGTTCAAGTATTGTATCACAATCTTTATAAATTGTAGACAGTGTGTCTCTTGTAGGCAGTGTGCCTCTTTTGAGCAGTGTGCTCAGGCAGTGAGCCCTAATTGGCAAGTGCCATTTTGTAATCCTATTCTTCTAACAGAGAATACAATCTTGGGTTAATCACCCCATGGTTTTCCCTTAATAGGGTTTCCACGTCAAAAATATTGTGTCATGTGTATTTCCATTTCATGATTATGTTTGCTTGTTTGAATTGATGCTGCACTAATTATTAAGAAAGCTCAGAAAGCTGAAATAATTAAGATAACTGATTCACCCTCCCTCTCAGTTATCAACAGGGAATATCTATCTGAGCCTCTGAAGAGTCCTTGCCAATTGCCTTGATAGCTTCTACGAATTGCTCTTGTTCAGCTGGTATCTTTGGCTCTTCTTGTTCTTCTACTTCTTCCTCTTTCTCTTCTTCTCCATCTGAATCTTCTTCTATCCTTTTTCCTATCTTCATTGCCTTCAATTCAGTCTGGAGTGCTTCCTTGACTCCAGTTTTGATCATCGCTTCCATCTCTTGAAATTTCTTGACCACTTCAGTGGTCATCCCCTTTGGAGGCATATTGCTAGCCTCTCCTTCGCTTTCTCTGTCTGACATAAACATTCATAGACAATGCCAACACTTTTGCAAATCCCTAATTTGACTACAACACAATACTCAATCAGATGTACATCCTACATGCTGCTTCACAGACCCATTTCTCTCATCCAACAGCAGATCCTGGAGATGCACTACCACTCTCTCTCGCAGTGGCCTTACTCTGCACCCTCTTCCAGCCAAAACTCTATTGGTGAATGGTCTTGACAGACCTCAGCATCGTCTGCCACATGCTACAGGAATAGGATTCCTCTGCCTTCAGAAAATCAAATACATAACACCTCTGCCCAAAGCTTTCGCTAGCTCTGATACCAATATGATGGGGAGCCTCATACACTAACTTAGTATATGCTTGGCATGACTTGCTATTACCAGTTCCTATACCCTAATTCACCATCACGACCGGTCACTATTTGTATATGACGAAAGATACATTCACAATATACATTCCCCACATGCTTTCTCAACATACATTTCCAACATGCTTTCGCGATATACATTCAAACCACACTCGTCGGTGAGACTTGAGCTATTGGTTGGACTTACCACAGAGTTGCCGATTCACTGATCTTTTGGATCTGAACCTCTGTCAATGGCTCGATTACTTCGCACAATTGCATTCAATTACAATATCATATATCTGACTTTGTTCATTTCCCTAGGTTTATAAACTCGCCCTGAGTAGTACCGAATTGACTCCAAGCGGCTGGGAGATCAATCCAAGTGGCTGGGAGACAACCATTTTAAATAGCCTCCAACTACCCTACTGCCTATTTTTGGCATTATGCGGTTACAATTTGACAAATGTCCCCTAAGTCACTTGGGACTTACAAAATGAACCTAGACACAAACTGAAATTACATGCATTGGTCAAATAGACCTTATTACAACCCAAAACATGATTTTCAAAACAAAACATGATTGAAATGCCTCATAGAGGCCACCTTGGGATAGGTTCTCCTGCACCAACAAGGTTATACCCCAGTGTAACTGGCAGGTGGTGCCCCCTCGAGAGGTAACCAGGAAGGGCTGGATTGCTCGTGATAGAAGAAAAGCTAGGATGCAAGATTGACATGAAGAAAATGGGGGTAGGGCAGGAACAAATGGGATGATACAGAAGAAAAAAAAGGCTTTGGCATAGAAGAATTAGGGTTTGGATAGGGCTATAAGTAGGTTCTGCAAAGGCAAATAGGCTCATTTGTGCTCAATTGTGTTCAGAAAGCTATAAAGATCTAGAGCTCCTTAGAGTTGGTGTGCGACGAAAGTTGGAGAGCTATCAGGATGGTGATTCCACACAGAGATCATCGTGTTGAGCGAGTGAGGACACATGGATGATCAGACGTACCGGTATGTATCAAAAATTTTGCTAAAAGCATGATTTTGATAGGCTAGAAGCGTCATAAATGCACACACATCACCATAAGCGACTAGGTCTTAGGATAGGCAGTTCAGATCGCTTATGTAGGAAAACAGGTCATTTACAGTAGTTTAGGTCGCTTTTAGGTGCAACTTGGTCGCATATAGAAAGAATAGGTTGCTTCTAGTTGGCTAGCAAATGTATAGGCAAAATGCGCATATAGATAAAATCAAGTCTCTTATGGGCTAAAAGTAGGCGCATGCATAGGTTTAGCTCACTTAGGAATAAAATAGGCTCGCTTAGAGGATACACCTCACTTATAGGTGAAAGATAGACGCATGTAGAGGTTCAACTCACACATAGTCAAGAAGTGATCGCATAAGAAAAATAGGTCGTATATGGGTGAGATAGAAGTGCATATGGTAAAATAGGTCGCTTTTGATCAACAGATAGGCTCATATGGAAAAATGAACAGCTTATGGTAGATAAAAGCTAGAATAGCAATAAACAATCAAATTTTTATAGCATTTGTAGTGCAAGGGACTGACATGATGAATGGAATGATGCAGGATATACTACCACCTTTGTTATCATGGGAGCCACATCCTAGGGATTTGCGGTTGGTGAGATTGTTGGATGCAGAGGAGTGGCTAGTGTTAGAGATCCTCGGGTTAGAGCATGTGTTGAGATTGGAGCTAGTGCAGGCACATCGAGGATTGATGATGGCGATGGTGGAGTGATGGATGAGCGAGCATAGTTCATTCTTGTTGCTGACAGGAGAGGCTACGATCACACTAGAGGATGTGTTTCAGATTCTGTGGATTCCTATAGATGGGGACTAAGTAGATTATGATCCTGATATGGGTCCAGTTGCGTTCAGGAGATTATTCGGGACAACAAACATTGGAGTAGAGGGCTCAGAGATTTTGATGGCGAGGATGGAGGAGTGATGTGATAGACTGTAGTGAGTGGTAGTGGCTATTATCAGATGGCTGGTAAGAGATAGACAAGCGAGAGGTTTTCCATTAGGATGGGGGACAATGATGGAGGGATGTTCTCCTATGGTACAAGATATGCATGGGTGGAGTGTGTGCTTGGATAGCTCTATCATTTCCTGCATGATTGTGCATATATGTTCGGAGCTAGTATGTCTGCAGGAGTTACAGTTTTGCATGTGTGGGCTTATGAGCATATTCCAGTGATGAGACCAGAGGGATGGGTGGGTAGAGTAGCAGGGGAACCTTATGCTAGGATGTATAGAGGAGCTTTGACATACCAGCAGCGTAGAGGAGTAGTGTACTGGTAGAGGAGGTTGGATGAGGTAGACAGCTTTGTATGGAGGCCATGGCTGGGATGTGAGAGATGGGATGAGGAGGATACTGAGCTTGTCTATGCTAGGCAGGTGAGATATATTTTTGGACACGGCATATACATTATAGAGCACTATTTACTAGAGAGGGTTTTGAGATAGTTTGGGTTACCATAGGTAGTATGAGTTGGTGATGCCATTTTTGGGAGGACTAGATAGGAGGTGTTTGATTGGGGGCCGGAGATAGTAGTTGACACGGCTTTGGCGGAGAGAGAGGGGCTACAGCTAGTTGTATGGTAGTGGGGACAGGGTCCTGTAGATCTAGGCACACTGCCAGATTATGATGCATACTGGGTGAAAATGAGACCAATGTGGCTGATGCAGGTTGGAGAGATAGGGGAGATAGGGATGGAGAGACTAGTCAGGAGGAGATGACGATGGGCTCCACCAGCACAGGCTATTGTACCAGCAGCGCCAGGGATACAAGTACAGGGATAGATGCCAGGATAGCCTCAGATACTTGCATAGCCTCAGGGGAAGATATTAGTGGGTGATGATGTTGGGATTCAACAGCTGCGGAGGAGGATTAGAGAGGAGAGGATATGGAGGTAGGGAGCTTAGATGAGATTGAGGAGGGTGGAGTTAGATAGACACCAGGTAGTGATTGGCTTGAGGCATGCTAGAGCTTAGGCGTAGACATACCAGGCTTAGTTACAGTTGAGAGTGCAGGCTGGGGATGGACAGGATGATGATGCACTTGTTAGAGTGACAGGGGAGAGAGATGCAGCTAGATAGAGTGAGCAGATGATGAGGGTAGAGTGAGATACTGCGGTACAACAGGCGCAGGCGATGAGAGCAAAGAGGGATATGACTGTGTAGCAGCTACAGGGGATGACTAGTGAGAGGGATAGAGCAGCGACTGCATTGGGTATAGATGGGGCTACGATGTATTTAGCCACACAATTGACACAGGTACAGGCAGAGCTGCGGAGACTACAAGGTGAGGTGGAGTACTATAGAGGTTTATACTATGGGGCTGTGCCAGCAGAGCAGAGGCAACCTAGCTTCAGGAGCAGGTCAGGGGTTTCAGGTTCACAGAGATTAGGTGGATCTTGATTAGTAGCCTCAGTGATGGGGCCACTGAGAGATAGGGGGACAAGTGCAGGACCCAGTGGTGGTGGTCAGGGTGAGGGAGCTGCCAGTAGTCATTAGGGCTACCTTATTTATGTTGTATCATGATGAGGCCTAGAGCCGATTATACATACATTCTTTATGGTTCAGCTTGTATATGTAGACACTTGTATATTGACACATGTGTATATATATATGATGGGGTATTGTTGATCTATATGATGTTGTAGTGGATGCACTGTTGGTATTATGATGGTGATGCATGTTATATTTGTATTTTCATGGATTTATGTATGGATGTTTATGCAAATGATATGAATGGAAATGTATGATAATGCAAATATATAAAGGCATATAGATAGATGGTAATGAGATGATATATGAGGAATTTATGTATGTCTAACACACTTGTTTTGTAGGATAAGAGATGTGGAAGAAGGACGATAGAAATGATTGATCTTGGCTGAAGACTATATAGGTGAATAATAGGATGAATAGATGGGATGATGGGCAAATTTTTAAGTAATTGCTCAAAATGACAAGAAATGCAATCCTTATGTTTGATATAGCATGTGGATGTTATGTACCAGGGTAGAGAAGACCAAGGTGTCGAGATATCTAATGTGCAACTAGCATGCTACAATCTTGTCTGAACACATGAGGTCAAGATGTTGAGCCAACATGCACAAGATATGAATAACAACTAGTGTTTCGAGATGGACTTTGACGCTACAAGCAATGGGTTGAGCTTATCTCCACTATGCATTGTGACAGCTTGCTGGTTATATGTATGGAGCTAGTCTTGACATAGAATAGTCTCAAGTGCATAAGAGACTATTTAGCTTCTCAGATGCTAGAGATATTGATATGTAAGATGCTAATCCCAACACATACAAGATACCAATACACTTAGAAAGAGAATAAGATCATCCCGCAAACACGACATATGAAAGTAATATGACCATGCCTCATTCCGTACTTCATCGCAACATAATAAGATATAGATAGATCAAGGCAGTCTTGATTAGGCATAGAAAAGGGACAAAAGATAAATCAAAAGATAAAACAAAAGATATTGTCATCATGTTCTCTTGCCAAATTTAGGTGCTCTTAGATGGATTTTAGCTGGCGCCTTGTTAAGAGGAAAGTTGCATCTTGTTGAAGGATAAAGATGTTGATAAAATGCTTATAGCAAATGTTGGCTTAAGGCATGCAGACAAATAGCTTTTGGCTTATTCCTGATTGGTTAAAGTGCTTGAGTTTTTAGTATACACAGAGTTTGCTTCCTGCTTGAGTTGATCAAAGAGAAGAAGATGGAAGATAAGAGAAGATGAAGAAGATGGGGGGCGGATCCTCTGTGCTTGAGTACTGGAAACTTCCTTTGTATTCCAGACTGCCTACATACCTTGTATCCACGAGATCAAAGCATATTTATGATGAAGATGAGACATGATGAATATGTAGTTCTGGGTTTTATTGATGATGTATGTGATGAAAAATAGAAGAATGTGAGATGAAAGATTTATGGATGATTAGAAGAAAGATGGAAGATAGATGATGAAGAGAATGGGGTATCGTCTTAGCCTGAATCAGAGTGCTTCCTTTGCATCTTAGATTGCCTACATACCCTGTATCCATGGGATCAAGGCTTTAACGATAGAGCTGAGATGTAGTTCTTGCTTGTTACGCTGGATAGGTGATGTTGAAAGACTCACGTGATTGCTTGAATGTTTACATTGGCGATGTCTTGCAATTGTCGGATGTTAGATGAGCTCAAATTTATTGCAAAGATATAAGTCCTGGTTACAAATTGTTTGCCATGTTTGTCATTGGATGAACGCTATGGTTGAAGTTGAAAGTTTGTTGTGTTGTGAGCTAAAGTGTTTGATGTGCTATGAGCTAGAGATAGCGGTATCCACTTCCAAATAAGACTCAACAAATGCCACCAGTGTGGAATGAGGTTTATTATGGAGTGACGATGGAAAAGGTGTGCGGTCAAGATGCTAAGGTGCCAAAAGAGATAGTTATCGCAACAATGTCTCAAGTATGATAGCTAGCATTGACAGAGATGAAGATCGGAAAGCTGTTTATTGTGATGATATGTGGATTATGATATGGACTATGTGGGATAGGATGGTGAAATATGGTAGGAAGAGTGATGATCAAACAAACCAAGTAGATGATGGAAGCTGGTCACTACACATAGTGCTTGTTTGCCAGGTTTGCACTATGGTACTTATCCAAGGCGCCTGTTTACCAGGTTTTCACTAGAGGACGAATTATTTATCTTATACTATTATTATTATTATTTTTTATTTTTATTTTTATTTTTTTTAGGATAGCTGACAATTACACATAGCGCCTATTTGCCAAGTTTTCACCATGGTAATGGATAAGAGGGACTCAAGTGTCTAGTTCAATGGATGTTAGTATCCCCATTAGAGATGGATGTCATTGCATGGACCATGTCATTATGCTCATCGATGTTGATAAGGGATTACATGGATGGGATATGGATTAGGTGGATAATGGATTAGGATGTGGATGATGCAAGATTTATGCAAGAGGATGGATGAAAGGTTTATGCAAAAGCATGGACCATATAAAGGTGATTGGGAAGATATGTAGGATAATGGATGAAGGATGGAGATATGGAGGTATTTGGGGTGTAATTAGAATGAAGGAAATCATGACTAATGGTTGCACACACCGTGATAAACATTAAAGCTTTAGATGGAAAGGGTGGTGTAGGAAATGGAAGAGATGCTTGCTTAGGGGATGGGTGAGGTAGTGATGTAGGAACCCATAGATACTTAGTATTTTTATGATTTTTGCTTTGCTTGTGGGATTTTTAAATGGAATGGGATGGAAATGAAAGAAAATGGTTGGGATTCTTGAAGGATGGATAAATATGCCTCAATTGGTTGGCTTGCTTGTTTGCTTAGGGACCCAGACCATTTTGGTCATAGGCTCTTCTTGTAAAGTTATAGGCTCATCTAGCTTTTTAGATGTGCTAGGCTGTGATTCTTTTCTTTGATGTCCTAAGGCATGAGAATCTTTAGGATTCTTGATAGGATTTTTAGCTTTAGAGGTAGAGGCATCCAAATTTTTATTTTTGAATCCCATGGATGTGGTGGAAGCAGGGTTGGCGAAATGAATGGAAGCTTTATGCTTAGACGGTATGTGCATTTGTTGGTCATGATTAGGAATATAATGGTGATGATGGATAAATGGATAATTAGGCATTGGTAGTAATAGAGGTGAGGAAAATGGAGGAATATTAGGGGTTGGAAGTAGTGGAGGTAAATTGGATGGTGGAAGATGTACGGTCACATGCTTTTGTAGGTTATAGGATGGTGGAAGTGGAGGATATGGAAAGAAAGTTGAGGTGGGAGTTTAGGAGTTTTTAAGAAGCGGGGGTAGATTGGATAGAGGAAGATATATGGTCACATGCTTATGGGCTTTAGAATGGGGTTTTTGACAGGAAATGGTGGGCTTAGAATGGATGGAGGAATTACCAACATCTTTAGCTTGGGGGGGCTGGCATTTGAAACTAGGAATAGGAGTGTTTGGAGAACTAGACTTGAGTTCCTCATTAGATGGAGATGAAGGGGTTGCATAAAGAATGAAGATGGAGGATCTTGGAAAAAGGTCGGTGATATGAAAGGAGGAGTCGTCAATGGTATCAGAGTTAGAAGTCTCTCTCACCAAAGAAGATCTAGCTTTTGCATCAAAAATGGATGTGGATGAAGATTCTTGCAATGTGTATTCACCAGGACCATGTTCAGTGTAGTTGATACGGGGATTAGAAATGGATTTGCTAGATGATGGCTTGAGTAGGTCAGATGGGTCTATATAGGATGAAGATGGATATGCCTCGGTGTTGATAGGAATGCAGTTCAGACTCTGATATTTAGCTTGAAAGGCATGACAAAATTCAAATGGATTGGGATCAGCTTGGATAGTAATCTCTACACCGTTGTGTGGAAATTTAAGACATTGATGATATGTGGAAGGAACTGCCTTGAGGGCATGTATCCATGGACGACCAAGGATGATGTTATAAGGAAGGTCAATATCAAGAACCTGACAATAGGTTTCTGTAGTGACCGGCCCAACTTGGATAGGCAAGAAAATAATCCCTTCAGTATCTCGCTCAGCATCATCATATGCTTTGATAGTAATAACCTTGGAGGTGTCAACATCTTTCTAATAATATCCCAATTGTTTTAGTAATTTCAAAGAACATATATTAAGACCAGCTCCACCATCTACCAAGATTCGTTTGATATGGTGTTGTTTAACAAACACTTCAATGTGGAGGGCTTTGTTGTGTGAAGGGTGAATGGAAGGCTGAAGATCTTTGTCAGAAAAGGTTAAATGACAAGGGGATGCAATTCTAGCGACCATAGATTAGAGTTATGTGATATCAATATCATTGGGCACCGAAGATTCTTGTAAGGCTTTGTTAAGGATAGATTTGAGTAGGGGATATGCGAAGCAACTCAAGAATGGATATGTGCGCGGGTGTTTTTCCAAGGTGCTCTAGGATATTATAGTTAGAGAATGGTCAAGGAGGATGAACAGGTGCTCCTTGAATGGTGACTCGACCTCTTCGAGTGGTTACAACATAGTCAGGTGCTTTGCCTTGGATAGTAATGGTAGAAATGTGAGCATGGTCAATGTGGCCAATGGTAGATGACTCATAGTTGTACTGAATGGCATTCCCAACATGAGGGTTACTTGTTTTGTCATGAGATGGAAGTGGATTCTTAAAAGCATCTAGATCATAGTTCGATGTTGATTGTTGTGCTGGTTGAGTTGTTCAAGGTGTAATTTTGATTAAACCTTGATCGATACAATCTTGGATAACGTGTTTTAAGTGCATACAACCATTTGTTTTGTGTCCTTTAACTCTATGGAAATCACAATACTCAGTTTCTTTGTACCAAGGAGATTTGAAGAGTGGTTCACCATTGGGTGGTGCATCCAATAACATAATATTGCCCGCTTGGAGAAGCTTTTGAAAGACAACTTCCATAGGTTCCGCTAATGGTGTAAATTGTCAGCGTGGATTGGAAGTTTGTTGTTGTCACATTCATTGAAAAGGTTGTGTTGTTATAGAAGCAGCTTGAATGTTGATGGGAGCTTTCATAGTTTGTATGTTCTTTGCATCTACAACACCATCATTGACAACATTCTTATTTTTGTTCCAAAAGTGAGACTTATCGTTGGAGCTTTGAGGATAGTCTTTGTTATCGCGAAAGATCTTGATAGTTCCTTTAGCAATTAAAGCACATTCAATGATGGTTCCTTTAGAAACAAGTTCATCAAAGGTGCTAGCACTTTGCAATTGTAATTGGAATGACAGCTCAGGATGAAGATTTTGAACAAAGATATCAAGCTATTGCTTCTCAGGTATTTCCCATGATAGTTTGCTAGCCATATTATGCCATCGTTGAGTGAAAGAAGAAAAGGCTTCACCATTGCGTTGTTTACTGTTGACAAGGTCATTCATGTTTACCTCATGTTCAATGTTAAAAGCAAAGTGTGATCGAAACTTATTTGCTAACTCTGAAAAAGACTTAATTCCTGGAGGTAAATGAGAGAACCATTCAAGGGCTTGTCCTGCTAAGCTTTGAGGAAATAGTCTCAGAAGATATGTATCATCATAAGCAACATCGAGACATGCCACAAAGAATGCTCTAAGATGGTCTTCTAGATTTCCTTTTCCTTTGTACTTGTCAAATTGTGGAATTTCAAAGTGTGGCGGAAAAGGTGTCATATGAAGAGACTTGTCAAATAGATAAGCACATATGTTTTCTAGAGAAAATGTCTTCTTGCCTTGTCCTACTGCTTGGTTGATCATTTGTTGACCATCCGCTGGAGATAAGTGCTGTTGTTGCAAAGGGGGTGAAACATGGTATGATGTGTATTGAGGTCGCTGTTGTGGGATATATGAAGCCATGACCATTTGTTGAGGTTGCGTACTCATAATATATGTCAAAGGATTGGTATGTGACACATATGTGGTTGAGGAGTGCTGTCCTTGAGACACAAGTGGTGGTTGGGTATATTGTGATAAATGGGCACCAATATTTGGCATCACATGCGAAGTGGAAGATGGATTGACACTAGTTAATGGTTGGGAAGTTGGAGTTGGGTTTGTGACATGGTAAGTGATGGAAGGATTGGTAGATGTGAAAGAAGGATGTGTTAGTACTCATTTATGTTTAGGGTTTTGAGGTTGAACATTTGCTGATTTTATCCTTCAAATCCTAAATTTTCTAAGTCGTGGGGTCTTGCATTGTTTTTCCTGTTCTGGTGATGGTTGTTTGTGGTGGGTTCCTGGTTGTTCGGTTTTATCTTCGTGCTTCAGTGTTCATAAGTTGACCAACCCCCATGTAATGTTTTACCACCTTTTCCTGTCGCACTCATGAAAAATGTTAAGTTTGTATGTGCAATTGATCATATATGTTGGCGAGCTTGTGAAATCCCAATCGGCTTCCAGAGATGGTGAAAATTTTGAGTTATATGCATTTCTTAATGTATATCGGGTTGCATATACATTGGGGGAATCTTCTAAAAGATTCCAGAAATATCCGCCATTTGTATATCGGCCCTGCTTGTATATCGGGCTTGTATGTGTAATATACAAGCAAAACATACAAAGGAAAAGATACACTGCAGGAATATTCTAGAGAAGATTCCTTGTTTGTATGTGCAAAGGGAATGTACATTGAAAATATACAAGGCCGGCGACATTCAAAGTGAACAGTGCAATGTACAAGTGACTTTGTATATTCCGTAATATACAAAGGTAGAAAATGCAATTAGTGGGGCCCGCCACGAATACACAAACAGGATTATACATGTTCGACATACAAGGGAAATATGCATTCATCACATATTCTAAAAAGATTCCTTGCTTGTATGTTTGTGTTTGTATATTCTGCATACAAGCAAAATATACATAAAAGGAGATACATTCCAGACCCGATGAAAGTTTTAGGGTGCTGTATAATTATTTGGGGTCTGTAACTTGTATAAATATTTGTATATGTTGGTATACAACCTGGTGTACAATGACATGATACAAGACGGATTCCAAGAAGTGTTCCAATCCAGCAGAAGAAATATGTGGCGTCCGCGGCTTGTACATTGTATCTGTATATGCAATGTATAAGGAAGTGTACAAGGTAAAACATGCGGGCAGGTCAACGACAGTCAATGTCAGATATAGGGCTCACCCGTTGTATATGCATTCACTTGTATGTTTGCATATACAGGTCGATATACAAAAGAGGACATACAACCCGGACGTGATGGAGGAATAAAATGCAGTGAATGAATATTTCAGGTCCGTGGGTTGTATAAAGCGCTTGTATGTGCTGATATACAAGCCAATGTGCAATGAAGGACATACAAGCTAGATTTGAACCAATTCTCAAATTTTTCTAGTAAGATTTGATGTCCAACTTGTATATAAGGTGTTTGTATATGCATATGTTTTGCATATACAAGAGCGATAAAGGCGAAATGAAAGGAGAAGGGGTCAGCGATAGAAGGTCAAGGTGCCTACGTGGCACGATATTATTGGCTGGCGACTCTTCATGCATGTTTTGAGTCTGTTGATTTCGGCAATGAGTTTTTGATCAACGGTCAGGTTTTGAACCTTCAGCGATGGTTTTTTCCTTGTGTCTGCGGCCATTTTTGAGCGGGAAAATCTCGACACATCTGCTGTTGCATCTCACGGGTAGTTGAGGTTTTAATGGTGGTCGTGCAGAGACATGCGATGGATTGAGTGATGGGCCAACTACCAGTTTTATGAGGAATGTCCCCAAGCGGTGGCACGGGGCTCAAGTTTTGTTCCTCCTCGCCATTCCTTCTGCTTGTTGCCTGCAGTGTTTTGAACGCCATTTTTATGGTGTACGGTCTGATGGAATTTTTGATTTGCCTTGTAATTAATTTTTGCCAGGTACACAGTCTTGGTATATAGGACAAACTGTGTTACTTGTTGTTGTTGTTGAAAACTGGACAATTCTTTGGTGCTGTGACACAATACAACTTCATTGGTGGCCCTGTTCTTGATGTCTTGTAAGTTTATGAGTCTCATGTTGTATGTTTCTTGCATGAGTTCACTGGTTTCATGCTGTTTTATATGAGAAATGCTCTGTGCATGTGTTTAATCATTTGTCTCCAAGTTGTGGGCATAGTTTCTTTTGAATCAAGATAACTAAGTGTTGTTAAAGTTCAGGAATATAGTTTTTCCTATATTGAATGTTTAATCTCCTACTTTTGTTCAAGGAACAAATTAAATGTTTCAGGTTAATCATTGAGAAAATGTGTTGCAGTAGGGTTACCATTAAGTATGAATGATTATGCACCTAATTACTGGGAAGTATCTGTAAGGCAGATATTAGACATCCCCTTGATATCCAGTCTTTGGTATATGTTTATGCTGGCCATTCACATGTGTATGTCTATTGACTCCGAGCCCTGGATAGGCACCAATCCAGTCTTGTATTGAGGTTGCAACCCAAAGTCTCAGTTTTGCATCCAAACATAAAATCCAACTCAAACTTTAAACACAAATCTTTAGGATTTTAGAAGTAGTTTTAGGACCCAAAATCCTCTGTCTACAACTGAACATGGGCCTAGAGCTAGCCCCTCACAGTTTTGGTCTACATAAGAGAGGATTTATCATCTTTGTATCAACATCCCAGCTGATTCATAGATGCATTTTATAGATGTTGAATAGGGAATACCCCCCTTGGTTTTGCAGAGCCTAAAGAAGAAGAAGAGATATCTATAGAGTCTATCTCCTATACTGTTGGCCCTTGGCCCGATGATCCTGTTGATCAATGATGGCTACCTTGTAGGGATAACTGGGAAAAAGCATCTAGTCTGGGAAAAATACCAACAAAAATTGGTGACTCTATTGGGGAGGTGAAGTGAAGTGAAAGTATTATCTTTTCATCCCTGGTAAATTATTGCCCATCTGAGTCGCAATAGAAATTGGTGACTCTACTGGGGAGGTGAAGTGAAAGAACCCTGATTTAAAAGAAAACAATTCCTAGTAATAGGTGGCGACTCTGAACCAATCTCCCACCTAGTAAAGTAAAGATTTGTATGCAAGGGAGAAGATCCCAATGTAACCCTTCATTTGAAGAGTTACCCATAAAAATGATGTATAAGAAAAAAGGGACTGTTCGAGTCAGTCAAGATGGTTCTCCTAGCCCCAGGAAAAATGATTTTATTCAGGAAAATCCAGGATCCTTAGAGCAAACAATGCCTTATTTTACAAACACTGAGGCTGAAATCCAGATTGTATTTGAGAGACAGCAGAGTGGTGGATTGAAAATGAGGTTAGAGGTGTTTAAGGAATGTCCTTTTGTTGATTCCCTTGATAGATTTGAAGAAGCCGAATCCCTAAGGGATGATGATAATGACGATCAGAATGTGATAAAGCCTTCGTCTTCTATGCCCAGAGAGGAGGAACTAGTTGATGAAATTAAAAGTTTAAGGGCAGAATTAGAATATCTGCAAGTAGTGAAGAGCAGGGATGACATGAGACAGAAAGTGCAAGCTCTAAGAGTTGCTCAGAATGATTCAGTTCCTACCCTTGGCAATGCAAAAATGCAAAGAAATCAACACAGGAATGAAGTTCAGGATCAGCACAATGATCAAAGATAGAATGCAAACAATGCTGGAATACCATTAAATAATGTAAGAAATTAGAATGCAAACATAAATGCCAATGCTAATCAATTTGGTAGACAGCCGATGCAGCTAGACAGATTTAGACAGCTTGTGTTTGATGGCATTCCTGGTTATCCAAATCTTGTTGACAAACATGTGAGGCTGCAAGTGCCTAAATTTTCAAGAAATAATACTATATCAGGTGAAGACCATTTAAAATCTTTTCAGAATATCATGGACAACTTTGAGGTTGAGCATGAGGATGTATTTATGAAATCATTTATGTAATCCTTAGTTGATGAAGCCAAGGAATGGTATAAAGGTCTACCTGACAGAAGCATTTCATCATGGGAGGATTTTAGGAGAATTTTCAAAGAATAATATGGTGACAAGACTGATCCTAGTTTCTTCATTAATGAATTTACTGGCATCACCAAAGGATCAAATGAACAGGTTGCTGGTTTCAATGCTAGGTTTACTAAGGTATTGAACAAATTGCCACAGGTCTTGAGACCTAATGAACCTATGTGCATAGTATTGTACATAAATGCTTTTGATGCCAAAATTGCTTATGGATTAAGAGATAAGGGTCCTCACAGCCTCAGAGATGCTTTCAAAATAGCAACAAATATTGAAAATAACAAAAAAGCATCTGGTAAGACAAATAAGAGAGATGATGTGAAAATTCTACAAAACCCGAATACCAAAGCTCAAACTGCTCAAGGTAGTGCATCTACTTTTGAAGATAAATTAGACAAATTGACAACTATTGTCAAGGACTTAGGTTATAGAATAGCTAAAAATGAAAAGGGGATAGGTCTTGACAGACCAGTTTATCAAAGGCAAGAAAGAAGACCATCATTACATGATATGCCATATAACACTAATTGGCATAATGGTAAACCCACTCTCCCACACCACAACACAAATTGAAGGACTCAAAATACAAAGGAAACTCCTGATCCTTTGAAGAAAACTATTAATATGGTTGATGACACTCCATGGTGCATCATATGTCAGATGCCTCATTCACAGTCACAATGCATGATTGCTCAGTCTTTATACAACAATGCTATTGCCTGTGATGAATGTAATGAGCCGCATTGCATGGAAGATGATAATGTCAATATGCTATCTACAAACAGAGGATACTCTTCTCACGATGCTGATGTAAGTGCAATTGATGAGATTCAGGTTTGCCAGCAGTTTCCATATGATGAAGATGAGGAAGACCACTATGCTTGTGCTCAGGATTCGCACATTTTTTTGAATAATTTGAGGAGACCTTCTGATGAAGAAATTAGAGCCTTCACAGCTGCAGTAGTCGCTCAGGTCAAAAGCAATTACAATCTCAGGGGTAAAGCTCAGGTAAGTAACTCACACCAACCCGAGAATACTTTTGTGAGCCAACCTATGCACAGTCATAAGGGGACGGAAACATATAAGAAACAATGGAACAATAACAAGCAAGGTTTAAAGTAGAAAATAGGCTGCGATCCTCAAAAAATAGAAAATACAATTCCTCGGGTTGAGGATCAAAATAAAAATTCTCAGGGTAAGAATGACAGTCAAGAAGCCATAGAAACTAAGGCTGGGTCACCCCAGGATAATGGTAAAACGGTGGAGCAAGTTACAACTGTTATTCAAAATTATGCTCCATTTGACATGACTCAAGTCTTATCGCAGATAAAAGTCTCTGTTCCGCTGATGGAACTGATGAAAGTGGAAGAATTCAAAAATAAAGCAGTATCCTTAATTTCAGGAGTACCCTGTCAAGCCAAGTTGAGTGATGAACCTCAGGGAGGAAACAGTCCCTGTATATTGATGAAGACGAAGTTCTTGAAGTATATCTAGGGATGACCATGACAAAATGTCTTTCACAGGTTGAACCATTTTATGTCTCCCTTGTTATAAATGGAAAAGTAATTAAGAACTGTATGCTTGATTCAGGAGCATCAACAAATATCATGCCTTTGGCCATCTTGCAACAAGCTGGGTTAAAGATAGATAAGGCATGTGGGAAGTGCTATGCCATGGATGCTAGGGAGGTACCTGTCATTGGAATTATAAAAGATGTTGATTTCAGACTGGCAGCATATCCTGAAAAAGCCTACAAAATGAACATAACAGTTGTTGATATCAAGCCACAATATGGCATGTTGCTGTCAAGAAGCTGGGCAGCATTGATTGGTGGGAGTATGCAATTAGATTTGTCATATGCTATGATCCCTATGAATGGCAGGGGTGTCAAACTAATTAGAGAAGAAAGGTCATTAGAGACAGTGGAGGATCAAGAATCAGAGGAACATATATGTTTTGTGAACACAGACTATGATCATTTCAGAGTTGTCTCAGATGTTAAAGAAAGTAAAGAGGGAGATACTTGCTTTCAAGAATTGGATCAACATGGTCTATGGACCATGTATTTTGATGGAGCTTGTTCGAAAGAAGGCTCTGGTGCTGGACTTGTGTTTCTGTCTCTAGCTGGTAAGCTTCTAAAATTCTCATTCTTGCTGAAGTTTGCCTGTACAAATAATATTGCAGAGTATGAAGCTCTGTTGTTAGAATTGAATGCTGCTTTGAAGCATGGAATTAAGATGCTCAAAGTATTTGGTGATTCAGAGTTAGTTGTTTCCCAAGTTAGAGATAAATATGCATCAAAAAATAAGAGGTTAAAGCAATATAAGCATGCTATTTGGGATACAATTGAATTGTTTGATGTATTTTCAATAAACTGGATAGAGAGATCAAAAAATGTCAGGGCAGATTTTCTAGCTAATGTAGCCACAAGGCCAGGTGATATAACTCTATCAGATGTTACAAATGTTGAAGTCAAACTCAGTCCTGCAGTGCCAGATAATGTGTACAATTGGCAAGTGTTTGATGATGACAAAGGTTTATTGAGATTTCTACATTGCATTGATGAGTATGAGAACCAGGAAATGGATTTTCAGAACTTTGTGAAGGTTGCAGATGGAAAAGAAACTCTCTTGGGGAAAGAAATAATTCAACTCAAGACAAATAAGATCCCTAGAGGGCTGGTTTCTTTAGAGAGAGCTTTTGACAATAGGGACCAATTTGTCACAAAGTCATCTCCGACAACAAGAATGATTTAGAAGAAGTAAACTTGGGGACATCTCATGCCCCCAAAAAGGTATACATTGGCAAACAGATCAAGCCACATATCAGAGCTATGCTGATTACATTACTGAGAAAATATAAACATGTGTTTGCCTGGTCTTATGAGGACCTCCAAGCTTATAGAGAGGATTTATTTCAGCATGAAATCCCATTGAAGCCTGGAGATAAACCATTTAGACAAAAACAAAGGCCTATCAACCCAACCTTAGCTCCAAAAATGCAAGAAGAACTTATGAAACTTAGGGAGGCTAGAATAATTATGCCTATCAGACATTCAACTTGGGTGGCTAAACTTGTCCCCGTTAGAAAAAAGAATGGTGATATAAGACTGTGTGTGGATTTTAGAAATTTAAATATGTCTTAACATGGAAGCTATGTTGCAGAAGGTGATTGGTTGTGAGCTTTTGTCCATGATGGATGGATTTTTAGGGTACAATCAGGTGAAAGTAAAAGAATCAGAATAGTTTAAGACTGCTTTCACCACTCCATGGGGAACTTATGTATATGTGAGGATGCCATTTGGACTGACAAATGCAGGTGCTACATTTCAAAGGGCAATGGATGTTGCTTTGGCAAGATTGATTGATTCAATCTTGGCTGTGTATCAAGATGACTTGACAGCTTATTCAAAAAAGGAAGAACAACACTGTATGCATTTGGAGCAAATTTTTATTAGAGCATTAGAGTATGGTATCTCACTCAACCCAAAGAATTGTGCTTTTGGGGTTGTGGAAGGAAAATTGCTTGGACACATTGTTTCCAAGGATGGAGTTAGAATTGATCTAGAAAGGGTGGCTGCAATTGACAGAATTTAGATCCCTAAAACAGTAAAGGGTGTTCAGTCCTTTTTTGGGCAAATTAACTTTGTTAGAAGATTTGTGCCTAACTTTGCAAAGACCACAAAAGATATCTCTAAAATGTTGAAGAAAGGTGCAACTATCAAATGGGAGGATGAAGCAACCAAATCGTTTCAGAATATAAAAGAAGCTATAAAGATGGCTCCTGTTTTAAAATTTCCTGATTTTTCTAAGCCATTTCAATTATTTTCATTTGCTTCTTTCCACACTATTGCTGCGTGCTTGTTGTAGAAAAATGAAGAAGGGTTTGAACAACCTATTGCCTTCTTTAGTAGGTCATTGCAGGCTGTTGAATTGAAGTATGACATCATGGAGAAACAGGCATATGCATTGGTTAGAGCAGTCAAAAGCTTCAGGCCATATTTGGTAGGCTCTCAGATAGTTGCATATGTGCCTCATGCAGCAGTCAAGGATATTTTTACTCGGCAGGAGGTAACTGGAAGGAGATGCAGATGGATAAACAAATTGTAGGAATTCAACATCGAAGTACAGATCACTAAGTTGGTAAGAGGACAAGGTTTAGCAAAATTGATGACACAATCAAATCTAGAGGCATGCCAAGTGAATGTTGTGCATAATGAAATTATAAATATGTCAGAGTCTGAATGGTATAAGGACATAGTGTATTATTTGCAGAGTTTAAATTGTCCTACCTACTTCAGTGATAGTCAGAAAAGGACTTTGAAGCTACGTGCAATCAAATACATAATTCTTCAAGGAGAGCTATATTGGAAGAATCCTGAAGGTGTACTACTCAGATGTGTGAGTGAGGATCAGGTTGCTGATATTTTAAATGATCTACACACAGGAGGATGTGGTGGACATTACGTTGCCAAGACAACAACCCACAAAATTCTCAGAGCTGGCTACTAGTGGCCAACTATTTTCTTAGATGCACACAAGATGGAAAGGAAGTGTGATCCTTGCCAAAGGTTCTCAGGAAAGCTAAGATATGAAGGTGCATTACCCCTTAGGACTATAACTGTAGAAGCTCCATTTCAACAATGGGGAATTGATTTTATAGGGAAAATCTCAGAAAAATCAAGTGGAGGCCACAGTTGGATTTTGGTTGCCACTGATTACTTCACTAAATGGATTGAAGCCATCCCAACCAAAAGAGCTACCAGCAAAGTGGTGATGGATTTTATCCTAGAAAATATTATTATAAGATTTGGAGTACCAACCAAGTTGGTCGCAGATAATGCTATGTGCTTTAGGTTTGGTGAATTTATTGATTTTTGCAATAATTATGGAATTGATTTGTCTCATACATCACCATATCATCCACAAGGGAATGGTCAAGCAAAGTCAAGCAACAAAAGTCTCATGAAAATCATCAGAAGGGTGATAGATAAAAACAAGAGATCTTGGGATTCAAAGCTAAAGTTGGCATTATGGGCTGACAGGGTGACAGTGAAAAGAGCAACTGGAAAATCTCCTTTTGAATTGGTATATGGTACAGCAGCTAGGTTACCTGTGAATAACCTCCTACCAGTTTATAAATTCATCCAAGGGAATAGTGAGGAGATTGGAGACCCAATGACTGAAAGAATAAATCAGCGAGTTGCATTGGATGAAATCAGAAGAGAGGCACACATGACAAATATCAAGACACAACAAAAAGTGAAATATCTGTTTGATAAAAGGGCTACAGAGAGAAGGTTTCAGATAGGTGATCTGGTCCTTATGTGGAATGCAAAGAGCCAGGATAAGGGCAAACATAGCAAATTTGAGCCCTTATGGACTAGCCCATACCAAATTGGCACTATTCATGGAGGTGATTCTTATTTTCTCCAAGCCCTCAATGGTGAACTACTGGAATTGCCTGTGCACGGTAAATTTCTTAAGGCTTTTTTCTCATAAATGAGTACCTTTTGTGCACACTGTAAATTAGTTGTAAGTATTTTGTACATGCCTTGTATAGTTGGTCGTGTTTTAAGTTTTGGGTTTTGTCTAGTCTGCCCCGGAGTAGTCTGGTCCTTGCTGCAGTCTTGCGGCTGCACGTCCCCAATCGAAGCCTCTGTTAGTACTCATTTATGTTTAGGGTTTTGAGGTTGAACATTTACTAATTTTATCCTTCAAATCCTGAATTTTCTAAGTCGTGGGGTCTTGCATTGTTCTGCCTGTTTTGGTGATGGTTCTCTATGGTGGGTTCCTGGTTGTTCGGTTTTATCTTCGTGCTTCAGTGTTCATAAGTTGACCAACCCCCATGTAATGTTTTACCACCTTTTCCTGTCACACTCATGAAAAATGTTAAGTTTGTATGTGCAATTGATCATAAATGTTGGCAAGCTTGTGAAATCCCAATTGGCTTCCAGAGATGGTGAAAATTTTGAGTTATATGCATTTCTTAATGTATATCGGGTTGCATATACATTGGGGGAATCTTCTAAAAGATTCCAGGAATATCTGCCATTTGTATATCGGCCCTGCTTGTATATCGGGCTTGTGTGTGTAATATACAAGCAAAACATACAAAGGAAAAGATACACTGCAGGAATATTTTGGAGAAGATTCCTTATTTGTATGTGCAAGGGGAATGTACATTGAAAATATACAAGGGCCGGAGACATGCAAATTGAACAGTGCAATGTACAAGTGACTTTGTATATTTCGTAATATACAAAGGTAGAAAATGCAATTAGTGGGGCCCACCGCGAATATACAAACAGGTTTATACATGTTCGGCATACAAGGGAAATATGCATTCATCGAATATTCTAAAAAGATTCCCTGCTTGTATGTTTGTGTTTGTATATTCTGCATACAAGCAAAATATACATAAAGGAGATACATTCTGGACTCGATGAAAGTTTTAGGGTGCTGTATAATTATTTGGGGTCCGTAACTTGTATAAATGTTTGTATATATTAGTATACAACCTAGTGTACAATGACATGATACAAGCCGGATTCCAAGAAGTGCTCCAATCTAGCAGAAGAAATATGTGGCGTTTGCGGCTTGTACATTGCATTTGTATATGCGATGTATAAGGAAGTGTACAAGGTAAAACATGCGGGCAGGTCGGTGGCAGTCAACGTCAGATATAGGGCTCACCCGTTGTATATGCATTCGCTTGTATGTTTACATATACAGACTGATATACAAAAGAGGACATACAACTCAGACGCGATGGAGGAATCAAATGTAGTGAATGAATATTTCAGGTCCGTGGGTTGTATAAAGCGCTTGTATGTGCTGATATACAAGCCGATGTGCAATGAAGGACATACAAGCCGGATTTGAACCAATTCTCAAATTTTTCTAATAAGATTTGATGTCCGACTTGTATATAAGGTGTTTGTATATGCATATGTTTTGCATATACAAGGGCGATAAAGGCAAAATGAAAGGAGAAGGGGTCAATGATAGAAGGTCAAGGTGCCTACGTGGCATGATATTATTGGCTGGCAACTCTTCATGCATGTTTTGAGTCCGTTGATTTCGACCTTGAGTTTTTGATCAACGGTCAGGTTTTGAACCTTCAGCGATGGTTTTTTCCTTGTCTGCGGCCATTTTTGAGCTGGAAAATCTCCAGACGCATTTGCTGTTGCATCCCGCAGGTAGTTGAGGTTTTAATGGCGGTCGTGTAGAGACATGCGATGGATTGAGTGACGGGCCAACTACCAGTTTTATGAGGAATGTCCCCAAGCGGTGGCACGGGGCTCGAGTTTTGTTCCTCCTCACCATTCCTTCTGCCTGTTGCCTGCAGTGTTTTGAACGCCATTTTTACAGTTTACGGTCTGACGGATATTTTGATTTGCCTTGTAATTAATTTTTGCTGGGTACACAGTCTTGGTATATAGGCCAAACTGTGTTACTTGTTGTTGTTGTTGAAAACTGGACAATTTTTTGGTGCTGTGACACAATACAACTTCATTGGTGGCCCTGTTCTTGATGTCTTGTAAGTTTATGAGTCTCATGTTGTATGTTTCTTGCATGAGTTCACTGGTTTCATGCTGTTTTATATGAGAAATGCTCTATGCATGTGTTTAATCATTTGTCTCCAAGTTGTGGGCATAGTTTCTTTTGAATCAAGATAACTAAGGGTTGTTAAGGTTCATGAATATAGTTTTTCCTATATTGAATGTTTAATCTCCTACTTTTGTTCAAGGAACAAATTAAATGTTTTAGGTTAATCATTGAGAAACTGTGTTGCAGTAGGGATACCATTAAGTATGAATGATTAAGCACCTAATTGCTAGGAAGTATCTGTAAGGCAGATATTAGACATCCCCTTGATATCTAGTCTTTGGTATATGTTTATGCTGGCCATTCACATGTGTATGTCTATTGACTCCGAGCCCTGGATAGGCAACGATCCAGTCTTGTATTGAGGTTGCAACCCAAAGTCTCAGTTTTGCATCCAAACATAAAATCCAACTCAAACTTTAAACACAAATCTTTAGGATTTTAGAAGTAGTTTTAGGACCCAAAATCCTCTGTCTACAACTGAACATGGGCCCAGAGCTAGCCCCTCATAGTTTTGGTCTACATAAGAGAGGATTTATCTGCTTTGTATCAACATCCCAGCTGATTCATAGATGCATTTTATAGATGTTGAGTAGGGAATACTCCCCTGGTTCTATAGAGCCTAAAGAAGAAGAAGAGATATCTATAGAGTCTATCTCCTATATTGTTGGCCCCTGGCCTAGTGATCTTGTTGATCAATGATGGCTACCTTGTAGGGATAACTGGGAAAAAGCATCCAGTCTGGGAAAAATACCAATAGGATGGATACTTGGGTTTGTATTTTAGACAACATGGGGATTGATATGTGTCATGTGTTGGGTGACAATGGGCAAGCCTTGGGTAGCATAAGATGGATTGATGGTTTGTGATGGATTGGAAGAATATGATGGAATGGATGCAAGTTGCTCAACATAAGTGACCGTAGTGCTAGTATTGGCTTGAGAAACTATAGGGGGGTCACTCATATCAATAAGACTAACATTGGGATTATATGGTGTAGTGGATGGATTAGTAGAGATAGTGGAAAGCATATTAGCAGTTGGTATATGAGATGTGGTATTCACATGGGATAGAGCACGTTGTGATGGTTGTGAAGTTTGGACTATGGGTGTTGTTGGGATAGTTTGGGAGGCTTGCACACTATGAGATGTGGGGATAGCTTGTGATGTTTGGGGCGTTTGTGCTTGGACCACATGGATAGCTTGTGTTACTTGAGGCATGGAAACGGTGATGGTAGGAGGAGTATGTTGAGGAACATGGAAAGGTAGAATGTTCAAATTTTGTGAGATGAGAGGGAGCACATTGGTTGGTGTTATCAAAGGTTCTAGAGTGTACTCTGAGCATGGTGGATCAAATGAAGTAACAATAGGCAATGAAAGAGATGTGGTGGAAGATAGAGCTTGTGATATGATGGGGGATGGTGTGACTATAGTGGATGGTCCCTTTGCAACAACAGCGGGAGTATTTGGATCATGCTCTCTAATAGCAGATATGTCAAAATCTCTTGGTAATTTAGCACCCATGCGAGCAAGTTGCAAGAAGTAGTGATTAGTCTCGGATAAAACAAGTCTCTCAACTTGATCCCACACATGTGTATCCTGAAGTTTTGATAAGTCTTCTTGGGATTGTTCTTCAAAAGTCTCCAAAAATGTTTGAGGTTGCACTTTTTGTGAAGATGACTCTCCAATGGTATACAGATGAGGTGTAAACATATGAGGAGGCATACCAGTCGTAAATTGGGTTGCGTCTTTAAGAGGTGTTGATCTAGATTGTTGCATTTTAGATCCCATCTTAGCTTGTAATTTGGCTTCCATTTTAGCTCACAGTTTGGCTTCCATTTCAGCTATATATTGACTTCTAGTTTGAGGCATGATGTTGATGTTGAAGATTAAAGTTTATCTTGTCAAGATTTTGAGACCTAAAAGGTGATAGTTTGCTGTTTGGTTGATTACTGATTGCTTTGTTGTTTTGCTTGGTTACTGATTTGTTTAGTTGGTTGGTTTGCTTTGGTTGATTGGTTTTGTTGTTAAGTTGCTTCGTTGATTTGTTGTTAGCTAGTTTTCCCTAGAGAATAGCTCACACACTCAAGGGAAACATTGTTTGCTAAGGGGTTGTTATATTGTTGAAGCTAAAGCTAGGAGATGATATTTTGCTGATTGATCGAAACGATTGGTTTGATGTTTGGTTTGTTGGTTTGAGATCTCAAAAAGATGAAAAGCTCATGAAATGCAATTGATTTGTAAGCTCAAAATAGGAGACAAATTCCAGGTATCTTGCTAATGATCAGAGACAGGTCTGAAAGCTAATGCTGAGGCTAAGCAAGCTGGATTTAAGGCTAATTCAATTGAGTCACTAGGATTTGCTGATATGAGCCCATAGGTGACAAGTAATAGCTCATATTGACTTAGAAAAGGCCAAAGATGATTGGTAATAGCTTAAATGTGAGCTGGTTTAGGTTCTGACAGCAGGTTACAATGTTAACCAGAGGTGATCCAAATTTTCACAAGCAATTGATGTTAACTCAAAAGTGATTTTCTGTTGATCAGAGGTGATGCAGGTTAGGCCAAAGGTGACAGACTGCTGTTTAAAGGCGAACAGATTTAGGTAGAAAGCGGCTGACTATTGTTTACAAGTGACTCTGTTTAGGCAAAAAGCGGCTAGCTGCTATTTAAAAATGATTCTATTTAGGCAAAAAGTAGCTAACTACGTTTTAAAAGTGATTCAGTTGTCTGTATGCCAGTAGTTTAAGCTCAAAAGTGACTGTGTCTATCAGGAAAGATGTCTGATTTGTGATGTTTGACAAGAAAATAGTAATTATAGTCAATTAGACTCACAATAATCACAAACTTGTACAACCTAGGCTAGGAAAGGACTGTATTTGTTGAATCCCCTGGCCATGCTTATTCAAAGCGGATAGCTTCAGGATCTTGGTAGCACCGGATCCCCTCCACGGTACACACTTCTCACACATACCAAGATCTGGGTTTCCTGTAAGGCTTGTCCCTCACCAAACCTTAGGATTGTCCCTGCTATCTCTTCTAAGAACCACGTGAATCAGGGTGGCTTCAAAGGTCCCACCTTTTGCATCAACAAATAGAAGGTTTTTGGCTACTACACAAAGTTGCTAATGAGGGCATCTATTTGGGTGGCTATACATGCGGCAGTGCTACTCTTCGTTATGGAGTCTCCCAGCCTTCAAGGGTTACGCCTTGGAGGGTTTTGGGGGAGGTTGGTTGTCGGTATAATGCAACAACACTCGTTGTTTGTGGCTTTCAACATAAACACTTTTCTTATATAGCAGTTCGGAAGGACTTGGCTTTAGCTCATTATCGCTTGGGTCGTATCCCTTCTCACACCGGGAAGGCAGGCCCTCTAAAGATAATAACAAGTTCTCATACACCCAAGATCCCTTTGATAGGCAAGGGGAGATGATACTTTTGTTATTAAATTTAGGTTACAATCAATCACATGCAAGCAATCAAAAAAGATAAATCAAGCACGAAGCAAGCAATGATTCATTTTAAGCACCAAGCCCAAATGTTCCTAATTTAGTGAAAAACCACAAATCTTGGATCGATCAAAGCTGAAACAGATATGTTAGTAGTTTAATAACCTCCTTTTCTTGGACAATCGATAAGATGTTGCACAAATACCCAATTAGTAGCCAAGAAAAACAAATTACAAATGATACAGACTAAAAGCGACACAGTTTACCAGAGGCGATCCACTGTTGGTCAAAAGCGATCAATATTCTATCATAGGCGAAATGTTACAGATCATAAGCGATGCCGAGAGCACCAGATGAGGATTATTAAAGCTCACAAGTGATGCGAACCGACAAGAAGCGATTAGTTACGACTCATAAGCGACTCAGATCTGCAAGAGAAATAAGATGCAACAAAAACCCTAGTTCTGTAATAAGTGATTAGATTAGCCAAAGGCGATCACTGTCAGATCAAAAGTGATTCAGATAAATGCATAAGCGACCACTGTTAGTCTAAAAGCGATGCATAACTGACAAAAAGTGACCACTGTTTGCTCATAAGCAATCTGAAAAGTGCTAAAGGTGGTAGGTGTCAGCTCAGAAGTGATGCGTCTATTCAGACAACGATGGTTTTTTGCTCAAAAGCGACTGAAACTTGCTGTAAGCACTCGAGAAATATGATCTTCATAAAAAAAACTTCAAATAGCAAAGTTAATCAAGGACGTGAGTCCCACCGGGCGTGCCAAAATGTGATAGGTAAAAAATTAGGTTAATAAGATCAAACATAGCCATGAAAACCTAACCCTACCATCATCAAAGAATCTAATCCAAATGAAACCAAAAGTAATGCAATTCAAGCACAATATCACCTAGATTGTGTGATTCCTTATTTATGATGTGGATTGCTTCTTCAACAATGAACAAATATGAAGATAAAAGCTGCCATGATGAATGGATGATAATGATGATAAGCTCAATGAATGCTATGGATGCTTAAGTGCTCAATATGCCCAGGATGATAATGTAGATGCTATATGAATGCTGGATCGATGTAGTATGGAATGAGAGGGTGTTTATATAGAACTCAACCAAAATCAATCGATGGTGGAGATTCAGTGGCTATGTGAATGACTAAGATTAAATGATAGACAAAGATGAATGTGTAGATGACAAGTGGAGAGAAGATAGGGCTTATGTGTGCTTGTGTACATAGAAATGTACTAGATGTGAAAGATTAAATAAAAGAATGTAGTACCACTTATCTTTTTTAAATAAAAGAGACACACATGTCGGCTCATGAGATAAATGATAAGATAAATTAATTAAATAAATAAAATTTATTTAATTAATTAGAAATTGGGCTTATGAAAGGAATCTTTAATTAATTAAATAAAATTTATTTAATTAAAAATAGATAGAATGAAGATAATTAAATAATTAAAGATTGTTTAATTATAGCTTAGAGGAAATAGCTAATGAATTAATTAAATAAATATAAATTTATTTAATTAATAGAATAAATAGATGTGTTAGGGATATTGTTCAAGTGTGTTAGACAAATGCAGATGATGTGTAATGCAATGTTTGAATGCTAATGATAATGAGTCAATTTTGGGTGTCTACACCAGTAATATCCTGTTCTGATGATCTTCTTAGCAAGGGTAGGACCATTGGAGTGGGCTCCGCATATACCCTCGTGTACCTCTTGTAGGGTTGCTTGTGCTTCTCTGGAGTTGAGACATCTCAGGAGGGTATTATCAAATCCACGACGGTATAGAGTGTCACCGATGATGACATATTTAGCAGCTTGGCGTATGAAGGACTTGTGTTGGTTGGATGATAGGTCGGCGGGTAGGGTTTGGTCTTGTAGGTAGGTGTATATGTCATGGTACCAGGGTGACATGGGACCAACAATTTTGTAGACTAACTCAGATTCGGGGACATCGAAGGCTGGGACCAATAGTTGCTCCACCAAGAACTTGAATTGCGTGAGGTTACCTGGGATATCAAGGAAAGATCCAATGGTTTCCATTGCGTCTACTGCCCAATTTTGAACCCTTGGTATTTGGTCAAAAAGTACTATGTTGAAGTATAGCCTGAAACTATCCACCATCTTTTTATACGGTATGAGCTTTTCATCTTTGGTGTCATACTCATTGTTGACCTGTTTGATAACTAACTGGGAATCGCCAAATACTTGTAATGTTTTGATTTTCCAGCTGACTTCCATTTGAAGTCCTGTGAGTAATGCCTCGTACTCTGCTATGTTATTTGTGCAAGGAAAAGTAATTCTAAATGCTTTGGGAATGGCATCACCTTGGGGCGTAATAAACAAGATACCTGTGCCTAAATTGTGACTGGTACATGATCAATCAAAGAATAGTGTCCAGATCTTGGGTGTGTCAACTGTGAATAATGATTCATCAGGGAAATCAAAAACCATTGGATGATCTACTGGTGTAGGTGCATCTGCAAGCTGATTTGTGATTACTTGTCCTTTGATGGCTTTGCGGTCAACACATTCTATATCAAACTTGCTCAATACCATAACCCATTTGGCCAGCCATCCTGTTAAGGCTACTTTATTCAGCAAATACTTTAGTGGGTCAATCTTAGCGACCAACTTTGTCTTGTGGTTTAGCATATAATGTCATAATTTTTGGGTAGCAAAAACTATGGCAAGATAGACCGCTCGATAGGACTATAGTTTAGCTCATATCCCACTAAGGTTCTACTGAAGTAATAGATTGCCCTTTCTTTTCCTTCCTCATCATTCTGTGCCAATAATGACCCCAATGCTGAATTAGTTGTTGATATATACAATAAAAGGGGCTTGCCTGAGATTGGTGGCCTGAGAACCAGTGGCGATAGCAAATATTCTTTGATCTTTTGGAAGGCTTCTTGACACTAATTTGTCCACACAAATGGTACCCCTTTGAAGAGTAAGTGTTGGAAAGGTTGACATTTGTCGGCAAGTTGTGCAATGAATCTCCGAATAGATTGTAACTTTCCCTGTAGGCTGCGTAGCTGCTTTAAGGTAGTAGGCGAAGGTATGTCGATTATTGCTTTGACCTTAGCAGGGTCAACCTCTATTCCTCTGTGTGAAACAATATATCCCAACAATTTTCTTGATGTAACGCCGAACACACATTTCTTAGGATTGAATTCTTCTAGGCATTTGAAAATTTTATCCAACACTTCTAGATGAGAGCTTCTAGTGATTGATTTTGCTAGCAGGATGTCAACATAATCTTCCGTACATGTGTGCATATAGTCATGGAATATTGTTGTCATTGCCCTTTGGTATGTAACACCTACATTTTTGAGACCGAAAGGCATAACGATCTAGCAATATGTGCCCCAAGGACATGTAAAAGTTGTTTTATGTTGATCTTCCGGTGCTATCCGAATCTGATTATATCCAAAGAAGCCATCCATTAATGAGAGCATTTCAAATCTGGCTATCAAGTCCACTATGATGTCTATGTTTGGTAACGAGAAATCATCTTTTGAACATGCTCTATTCAAGTCACAGAAATCTTTGCAAATTCTGATCTGACCATTGGGTTTCATGATGGGAACAAGATTAGACACCCACTCTGGATAATCAATTGGCTTGATGAAACCAACATCAAGAAGCTTCTTCAATTCTGCCTTTACCAGTAAAGTAATCTATGGATGCATCTTTCAGAGTTTTTGCTTGACAGGTTTGGCATTTGGTAGTAGTGGCAAGTGATGTAAGAAAAACTGTGGATCAAGCCCAGGCATATCAGCATATGACCACATGAAGTTGATTTATCTCCTTGAGAAGAAGTCTCAAAATTTGGGCTTTTCTTGTTCTATAAGTGACTCAGCAAAATGGATAATCTTGGGTGCTTCTTCGGTGCTGAGGTTGGCTTCAGCAGTTGTCTCTACCAACAGTGGTGATTTTTCCTTTGTGATGGGCAACACTTCCAACCCTCCATCCTCAGGCTCCTCAGGGAGGTTTTCACCTTCGAATACATCCTTTATTTTTATTTTGCATGATCTAAGGGCGCCTTTCAGTTTTCACGCAGAGACCTATTTTTTTCTTTTTAATTTTTACTTTTGTGACTAGAGGGTGGAGTGGACTCTCCGAAGTAAGCCGAGCTGTCCAAGTCCATGATGTACCCAACTTTATGGTCTCCAAAAGGTAAGCCTTCATGAAGTCCCATGAACTCAGCTATTGCTTCATCATTCTCAAATAAGTCTAAGTTAGGTGGACCTTATTGGTCCCAGTCGATGAGCTCAGGATGGACTAGGGGCAAGCCATCATCAGTATTTAGGTAATTCATGGTTACAGGCGTCAGAGTACAAATAGAGGTGTTATCAGGGTCCCAGAAGATATTTATCCATGCTGTCCCTTTGGGGAGATTTGGTGAGGTGGATAGAGATGATTCAGGCCCAGGTTCAGGTGGATCCCTTGATGTCTCAACTTGTCTAGAAGCACTTGTCTCCCCTCAGATAAGTAACTTAGTACATGGAACCCTATCTCTTTGCATGGTATATCCCAACCCTTCTTTGTGCGGCCATCTTGTTGGTTGAAGAGGTTCAGTTCGTCCATTTCCATTTGGCCCTAATCCACTATGCCCATCATATCCTTGTTTCTTGATGAACTCGTATCCTTTAACATTTTGTTCTGTAGGTAATTTGATGTGTTCAAACTCTTGTTCCTCTTCTTCTTCTTTATAGAGCCAACTGGATATGTCTTCACTGACATCTTCCTTATTGAGTTCTCCCCATTTTGTGAATGTGGTGGGGCCAACTGAGAGGGTTTGCTTTGGTGGAATAAGGCCAGGCTTTCCTTGTGACTTGGGTGATACCAACAACTTTCTGATGCAATAGGACCTTTCTATCTTGTATTCACCGCATCCTCTGTCTTGGATTTGAACTTGTGGGTTGAGTGGTGGAATGAAAGTGGTGGTGGCCTTGGATAATGTGGATGGGTCAACATAATTGGAGGAGGAGGTGAATGACGAGATTCCCTGATTTACAGGCACCTGATGTTGGGGTACTTCTCTTAGGTGGTTGCAGTATTGAAAGGCATCGGGATCACTTGGGACAGTGACTTCCAAGCCATTATAGGGAAACTTGATGCATTGGTGGTAGGTGGAAGGGATAGTCTTCATGGAATGGATCCATGGTTGGCCCAAGATGAGGTTATATGGTAATTCAGTGTCCAAGACATGGAATACGGTATCTTGAATGGCCGGCCCAACTCTCACGGGCAAAATGATAACTCCCTTGGAGGAGCATTCAACATCATCATAGGCCTTGATATCAATTGTCTTGGTAGGATCAACACTAGCCTCAGAGTATCCTAGTATTAATACCAATTTCAAAGGACATATGTTTAATCCCGCTCCACCGTCTACCAAGACTCATCAGATTTTATGTTTGTTGATGTAGACTTTGAGATGTAACAGATCATTATGATTAGGACGGTGTGGGGGTATGTTTTGTTCCGTGAAGGTGACATTGTTGATAGTGGCTAAGTGTCCCACCATGGCCTGGAATTGGCTAAGATTGAGATCCGTAGGAACGAAAGATTCTAAGAGTGCCTTATCCAGAATGGCTTTATTTTTGGGTGAAAGACGAAGCAGCTCAAAGATGGATATCTGTACTGGGGTCTTTTTCAGATGATCTAAAAGGTTATACTGGCCTTTGGCTTGTGATTTGGATGTATTGGAGGTGTTGGTGGTGCGCCCTGTATTGTAACTTTGGCTTTACGGGTGGTGACGGTGCATTCGGGATGGGCTTTTATGGTGATCATGGAGATATTGTTGTCAGACACCCAAATGCTATTAATGGTGTAATCATGGGTGACATTATTAAAGCTGACATTGTTGTGTAGCTTGGTTCCTGACGAATAGGGCTGTCCTGATCCATGATTTTGTAATGGGTCAGTGAAGATAGTATGATCATTGTTGGAGGATCCGACTGTTTCTTCTACCCCTACAATACCTTTGTCGATGAAGTCTTGAATGATATTTTTTAGTTTAAAGCAATTTGATGTTTTATGTCCTTTGATTCAATGATACTCGCAGAAGTCGTCATTCCATGAAGGAGGTTTGAAGGCCGGATCATATTGTCAGATTTTTGGTAGTTGAATGAGGTTGTTTTGTAATAACTTCTATAGGATTACTTTAGTTGGTTCCCTCAAAGGGGTATAGTTATGTCTAGGGGTATTATTCTGAGGAGGTGGCCTCCTTTGATTATTTTGGATTGCATTAGCTGATTGCTGTTGAGGTTGTGTCTGTTGTAATTGTTGTTGTGGTTGTTGTTGAGCGTACGGATGGTTATTTATTATGGGGGGTGCTTTAAGTGTGAGGACAGGTCTGGCCCTAAATGCTTTAGCATCTACCACCCCGTCATTGGTAACATTCTTGTTCCGTGCCCAGGTCTTGTTCTTGTCGTAGGGTGTGTTTTGGGTGTTCTAATTTTTGTTGAAGATCTTTATAGCGCCTTTAGTGATGAGAGCCTTTTCGATGGCCACCCCCTTCTCAACTACTTCGCTAAAGGAGGTGTAGGAATGGATTTGCAATTGAAGCATAAGCTCTTTGTTTAAGTTTTCTACAAAGATGGGCACTATCTGATTCTCAGGAATATAACAAGGGCATTTGCTTGCTAGGCCTCGCTACCTTTGAAAGAAAGAGATAAATGTCTCTCCTTGTCTTTCTTGGAATAAGGTGGCTATGTTCACATCCATCTCTATGTTATAGGAAAAGTGTGAAATGAACTTGTCTGCGAGTTCTTTCCATGTGTGTATCCCTATGGGGAGGTGTGCATACCATTCAAGAGATTGGCCCACGAGACTCCTAGGGAAGAGCCTCATCAAGTAGGTGTGATCATAGGTGAGTTCTAGGCAAGCAGTATGGAACTCGTGTATATGTTCAATGGGACTCCCCTTTCCCCTATATTTGTTCAAGTTTGGTGGGGTGAAATTTGGGGGGAAAGGAGGCATTTAAATGCTTTTGTCAAATGGATATGGGCATAAGTCTTCCATGGAATACATTTTTTTGGTCCCCGAGACTTGCAAGTTTGTGAATTGTTGCTTTAGCTTGTCCAACTCTTGGGTGAGGGTTTCAACAGTTGTGTTAGCGGTGTTTGCGACTATGTCCAAGTAAGGATTTGTTGTGTTATAGGTTCCCATGTTACTAACAAGTGGAATGGTATTGATGTCGTAGTGAGTGTGTAATGGTGTCGTGCTTTGGTTTTGATTGTTGGTGGCGAGGGATACGTTAGGGTTAATGTATCGATAATGGTACGGCCTACTCATAGTGTTTTGAGATGAGACATGAGGATTTGTTTGTTGGTTGGGATCAATGTAGGTTGCATTGTGGGTGTTGGCTCCAAATGGATTTATGGGGTTTGAGTTGACGTAGGATATTCCCAAGACTTGGCTAGTTACATCATGTTGGTTAATGGGGTTGGTGTTGGGATTACCCGTGTTGGTATTAGAGTTGGTTCCCGTGTTCATGTTGAGGTTACCCGTGTTGGCATTAGAGGTGGTTTCCAAGTTTGTATTTGTGTTTGTTGTGGTGTTAACTCCTTGGGTTTGGTTTTGCGAGGTCACAATGTGTATCCTTCATGTTCTTTTAATGTGACCTTGAGGATTTGCCGAGAAAAGGAAAGGATTTGATGTGTGAATTGTGGCATTGGTGTTGTTTTCCTCAAAAGGAGGGGGTATGTTTATTGTGACGGATTCATGTGAGGTTTACCCTTGGGGTATGTTGACATGTTCTTCCGTTTGGTTGGCATGGTGGTTGGAGGATGAGGCATATCTTTGGCTTGTTGTGTTGGTGTTGGTGGACTTTGGTATGAGGGTGGTTATGTCAATGCCTTTGGGAAGTTTAGTTCCATTTTGTATAAGGCGCAAAAGGTAGCTTTGTGGGTCCATGGCAATCATTTCATCTAGGATTCACAATACTCTAGGGTCTTGTCCCATGGCTTCAAGAACTTCGGGTGTAACCTTGGGTTTGTCATCTTGCAAGAATAGATTGTCAAAGGGGTTCCCCATGTTTTGGTTAGGTTGTTTGTTGGGGTTGGTGCCGAATCTCATGGCGATGTGATAATCTTGGGGATCTTCTAAGTTATCTTCTCCCTTTCTTTTCTTTCGCAATTGTGTTTCAACCATAAAAGACCTAGATGGAAGGCAGGAGGATGACGATGTAAAGTTTCTAAGTGAATGAATGAGGGTGGTATTCTAAAGGTGCTTAAAAGGTTCCTAAAGATGAAAATGGAAATGACCTAAGTGTCTTATGCAAATGGGTGTATGTATTTTGGTTATAATGTTTATTGGATGCAACTAAGGGGAAGGCGCCTAAGACCAAAGTGTGGGGATAATGATTTTAATCTTCACAAAGTCTAGCTCCAATAGGATACTATTGTCTACTAATGACCTTCAAAGTGCAAATCAGGTTTGTTGAGACCTTGGATTCTTTTTGATGTGAGAAGGGTGATTATAAGGAACTTCAGAAAGTGGACCTTACACTTAGCTGAATGGGTGTGCAGTCCATGTTGGAATTGATTGAGTGGGAAATAATGCCAAGGTCTCTTAGTCCAATTTTACACTTATGGGGCAGTCACACTTCGATGGTTTCTCCTTATGCTTTGACTTAGGAAGATTAATGTTTTGGATTCCTATGGAAATCTAAGGTTCAAATCCTAAAGTTCTAAGATTTTCTAAGACAAATGTAGGTGGTATGTAAGTAGATCCTAGGAGATGAGACCTACAGGTTCCTAACACAGTTGTAATAAGATCAGATTGGGATAAAAGATTTCAGAAGTTTCCCTAAGGCTCAAAAGTTCCTCTCAGGCATATGTAGCACACTGTTTCTCTTATGCGCTACATGATGTCACTTATGTGGTTCACTGTTAAGCTTATGCATTGCAAAATGTCACTTATGTGGTTCATTGTTCAGCATATGCGTTGCAGTTTTTCTCATACATTGCAGAATGTAACTTATGTAGCTCACTATTCATCGTATGCATTGCAACATGTCACTTATGCAGTTCACTGGTCAGCATATGCGTTGCAGTTTTTCTCATGCATTGCAGAATGTAACTTATGCGGCTCACTGTTCAATGTATGCATTGCAGTTTAGCAGGTTTCTCAAAAGCAATTTTTTCCTAGGTCTGTTTGATGATTTTGTGAAAAATCAGAAAGCACATCAGTGGCAAAACACTTAGCAAACAATTTTGTGGCTGTGTCTCTTGTTTGTTTGATATTTTTGTGATGAAGTTTTTTGAAAAATGACACTTGGAAGACAAGTACAATCCTAGGGCTAGTCAAGGACTGTATTTGTTGAATCCCCTGGCTGCGCCTATTCAAAGCGAGTAGCTCCAGGATCTTGGTAGCACTGGCTCCCCCTTATAGTGCACTCACTTCTCATGCACACCAAGATCCAAGTTTCCCAAGGCTCGTCCCCCCACCAAACCTTAGGATTGTCCTTGCTACCTCGGCTAAGAACCGCATGAATCAGGGTCGCTTCAAAGGTTACCCTTCTGCGTCAACAAATAGAAGGTTTTTGGCCACTAAATAAGAAGGTTCTAGTAGAATATCTGGGGGACTAGCACCCCACGAGAATCTAGCAAGCCCCTTAAGGCTTTAACTAACCCTACTAGGAGTTTAATATACACTAAGGTACGCCTCCTTTCGAGCTAGCACCGTATGGTGAGCGCTAATACTGGTTAGACTTGGCTTTCACCTTATCCTCAACTTATATAGCGGGTCAGATGAAAGTCCTGGTTGGGGTCGCAAATGAGTTCTCCTTTCTGATGTGTCTCAAGGGAATGCCCCTCTAAGGCTTAACAAAAGCAAAGCAAACTAACATGCTTTTGATCCCCAGGCTTGCACTAATTCGCAAGGGGAGAGCATACGCATATGAGTTTGCTTCACACTCGCATGGGAGTTCTTTCAATTTATCTTTTCTTGAGGTGTGGTGTGATTTAATGTAAGAGATGGAGGGTATGCACCTTTCCACTACTCTAACACAAACCACCAAGCATAGCAAGCACAAATGCAATCCTTCTTTATCTTTTTAAATGAGAGAGGAATGCAAGTTAATTTTAAGTCCCCAATGAGTGTGTTGGTGCCTACCTAGGGTTAAGGTTTCAAGCGAAAAATTCGCAGGCCTTTTCATTTTAAACCTTCAAAAATATTTCTAAGTCCCCTGGCCTTCGCAGTTGTATGCATGTATCTTTGTATGTACATGGCTGTTGTATCTATGTGTAGGTGCAAGTGTACAATGGTGGACCCGAAACGAATTTCAATCGGCTTCAAAAAAGTGGAAAAAATGGTTGTATGAATCATTGTATGCATATTGGGGTTGTATTTGGTATTCAGGTGCATTTCTGGAGGTAAAAAAGTGGATATACATAGCAGATTCCCAGTATATTCCATGTTTGTATCGAAAGATTGCATGTATATGTTGTTGTATATTCGATATACAACAAGGTAGATACAACAGTGGATGTCAAAAGGTGTTCAAATCGGGTTAAAACAGTGGTTAGGCCCACAGGTATGTGCAAAGGGGGTTGTATGTATGTTCGATATACAATATGACATACAAAGCAGAATGTACAATCCCAGAATTCAAAGTTTATCAAATTGGGCTTGGCGGGCATGGATACAAAGGGAAAGTTGAAAAGTCAAAGGCATTTCCTTGTATCATGCGTTGTATGTATCTCTGACATACAACTGCATATACAAGGTGATGTACAAGTAGACACGACCAAGGAGTTAACAGTATTTGTGAGATGGGCGAGATCCGCGGTTGTATATTAGGATTATATGTTCTTAATATACAATCAGACATACAATGAGCACATACAAAGAAACATGCAAAGCAGGAGCGGTCAAAGTCAACAGTCTTCAAGAACATGGTGGGGCCCGCACAGTTGTATGTCCCAGATTGTATGTATGTGCTATATACAATGCAAAATATAAAAGTGCACATACAATCTCAGATGCGAAGGAGAATTTGATTATAGCAGATTTCAGGTTGGGGTCTGTGGGTTGTATATTGCACATTGTATGTATGTGCGATATACAATGTAAGGTACAATGAACTAGATACAAAGCCAGATTCGAATGTTATTTCAATCCGATTGATAAATGAGCTGGAGTCCACAGTTGTATGTATATTGTACATTGTATGTGCGATATACAAAAAGGGTGTTAGATACAAAGCCCAGACCTGATTGTGATTTCAATTTGTTTCATAAAGATTTGGGGTCTACCTTTGTATGCAGGTGATTGTATGTATATACAATCTCGTATGCAACTACATATGCAAAATTTGAATGTGCTACGGGTAGAAAGGTAAAAAGGGCGAAAAGGCAAAATATATGTTCGCAATGTGAAAAGTCAAAGGGGACAATATGCTTGCGTGGCGTAATTTCATTGGTTATGGACTTTTCAACATGATTTGAAGCTGCAGATCTTGGTGGGAAGAAAGAATCAATGGCCTGTTTCAAATTTTCAAAACAGGAGGGGATTTCTGTGTTTTCATAGTTGCATTCCAAATTGAAAGAGTTCCAGAGCATGCAACCGTTGTATTTCTAGAAGTCGCGGGTAGGTTGGCATTTATGGCAAAATTTACAGAGGCATGGTCAATGAATGACAGGCCAGCTACCATTTTTAATGGGAAAATCTCCAGTCGGCTGCACGTTTCCTGAACTAACCTGCTCTTCCTTCTTTTTCTGCCTACTGCATTGAATGTTTTGGGTGCCATTTTGATGGTGCGATGTATCTGGCAACATTTTGAAATGACATGTACCTTGATTGCTGAGTACACGTTCTGGGTATAATAGGACTGTGTCACTCATTTTTCTGGTGGTGGAAGACTTGGGCAATTTTTGGAGGAAATAATGAAAACTGAGCTTTTTTGGGTTGTTCTGTCTCATTTTGTGAGTTTATGAGTTGCATTTGAATGCACATTGCACATATGTTTAGTTTCATGTTATTTTTATATGAAAAATGCTTCATGGCATGTGTTTAGCTATTTGTCTCCATGGTTGTATGCATCCCTTCTTTTGAATCTGGTTGCTAAGGGTTACTAAGATTCTAGGATATAGATTTATGTATTACATGCTTGATCTCTAACTTCCATTTAAGGAGTGGATTAAACTATTTTAGGTTAAGTATGAGGAAGAATGTATGGCAGCAGGTATATTTGTAAGTAGAGATTGCTAAATACTCATTCTTGGGTGGTGTTTGTAAGGCAAGCACCAATCTAACCCCTTGAAACTTGAATCTCTGTTGAGTTTGTGCAAATCATTCACATGTATACGTCTAGTTGACTCCTTGCCCTAAGATAGGCACTAGTCTGCCCTTGTGTAGTAGTTATGATCCAAAACCCCTTGTCTTGCATCCAAAACATAAATACAAATCATTTCATAACTTCATACCTATTAGTTTGTAGGAGTAGAAATAAGACCCTTGCATACTCTCATTCCTAACCAGTTAGATATGTCCAAGAACACTGCCAACCTTGTGATTTATCACACAAATCTTGGTCCAAACATGAGAGTATCCTGCCTGTTCTGAAAAGTTAGATCTTTCTACTATAAGTGAATCAAAGTGAAATCTTTAAGCTATAGGGATAACCCTCTTGGTGCGGCAGAACCAGAAGTGAAGGGGAGGCAGCTCACACAACCTCCTGTATTTGTTGGCTGAATCTTCCTGAGCTTAGAAATTGGCAAACCCTTTGCTGATTTAGAGAGAAAAAACCCCAACAAAATGGTGACTCTACTAGGGAAAGAGTCGAGTGATTTGGAGACTGGAATACCCAGTTTCTAGTGAAATCATTTCTACATATCTGGAGATTTCATGTGAATAATGGTGCTTTGTTGGTGGAATGAACTCAGAAAAATATTTGTCATGTGATGAGCTTTCAGTTGTCTGAAGGTTTTATCCTCTTTGGAGAGGTGGCGACTCTGCAAAAAAGTTCTTAGTGCACATGAAAGGCCAATGTATGTTGTTGTGATCTAAAAATATTTTTTTCAAGACTTCATCATCTGAATGAGAAAAGGTACACGACTTCTTCCCACTTATATTTGTTGTTTTATTGCATAAGTTAAATGCCAAGGGGAAGCCTTAGGTCTTAGGTAGACATAAGATGTCTGAGATTGAAATTTTCATGAATCCAAATATGTATGCACCCATGCTCAGCCAAGAGGGGGATGAAATGTTTTGTAAAAAAATTGAAGAGATAAAGAAAAGGTTGATATCCTTAGAGGATCGGCAGGCTCAGTTAAATAGTAATAATGTTGTCTGCTAGTCAGAATGCCAAACCTCTTGTCAGGCCTTTTGATCCCTTATATGACCAATTAGATTTGTCATGGGTTGATTATGAAGTTGAAAGTATGCCTTCTCAGATTTACAATCAGATGCCTAGATTTAGTGGACATAGTGTGTGTGATGGGGGTGCACATATCCAAAACTTTCACAGCTTTATGGAGAAAAACTCATTTAGAGATGAGGATATGTGGATGAGGTTTTTTGTTAGATCCTTTGGTGCAAGAGCTAGAGATTGGTATTTGAGCTTTCCTAAGAAATCCTTTGCCTATTGGGATGAACTTTTTGACTATTTTAGAAATGAATTTGCAAGAGAACCTACTGATCTTGTTGCAAGATTAATGGAAATTAGAAGACAAGATGAAGAGCCCAGTATTGATTTTAGTCATAGATTTGCAGTTGCCCTTTCACAAATCCCTGAAGACTTCAGACCTGATACTCCAGCTTGCATTGGCATATACTTTGAAGCTTTTGAAAAAGGCTCTAGTGCAATGTTGAGGGAATTCAAGATAACAAGTATGCAGATGACATACACATTTTTAGAAAATACAAAAAAATGAGGAATGAGCACATACAGAATTCCCTGTCCATGGGCTTTGGTGTGAATAACAGTTATGTGGCTACAAATGACTAAGTGATCATGGCATCATTTGAAGATAAATGTGAGAATGAAAATATAAAAGTTGAGAATGTTGTGTCTGAACATAGTGATGGCAATAATACTCAACTGGATTGTTCACCAGTGGAAAATGCCGACAAGAGGATCAATGATGACTCCCAGTTCAAGGTTGAGGTATCTGGTTCTGAAAACAATGATGAGGTTATGGGCAACAATGAGTGTTTGTTTGAGTGGATTTGTGGGGATGATTGTGAGTATTGTGCGCAAGATAGAGAAGAAATAAGCAAACAAAGGAGTAATTCCATGTTTGAATCATTGCCTTTTATTCAGACACATGGAGATGATGAAGAGCAATCAGACATTGAAACAAGCAGTAGTGCTGAGCATGATTGTTCTTTATTTGATTATAGTTTTGTTTATGACACACAGGCTGATACTCCTCCACACAAGGAATTCATTAGTAATGAAAATGCAAGTTTGGCTGCCTATGAACCAGCGTTATACTATAATGAAGCTGAAACATTTGGATCAACCCTCTTCCATGCAAATGATACATATGCTGAGGAGGATCTGTTTGAGTATGGTGAAAATCAAGGCACTGTTATTGATAAGGATTCTAATTTTCATCCTGATGAAAGAGAGACCAACATATATCATGAAGGTCATTGTAGAGAGGTGCCTGAGTCTGATCCTTTCCAGTTTACTGTAGCTGATGATTGTTTGCATGATGTGCACAAATGTGAATATGAAAGCTTCTTCTTTGATATGCAAACTTATGATAAAATGAGGCCTGATGATCTTAGTTATATGGTGGACTTTGAGTGCTTTCAGTTTTTAGTCCAGCTGGGAGATCATTTTACAATGCATATTGCTGATATAGATGATGATAAGTGTTATATGTCATATGAAAGTGCATTTTTTGATGAATATGACATTCACATATTGCCTGATGCTGAAGGGTATGTCAGTGTATGTGGATCAATGCTTGATTTTAAAGTGCAGATTGACGGAGGCAATGTTGACAGGGGCAAGCTCAATGAGATGGTTGAACATGCAAATGAGAAGGGTTGTTTGTGGGTAGATCATGGTAGTATCTTTAGGCTTGATCTAGTAAAATCAGATGAAAATCGGGCATTTGACATGGGAGGCTATTGGTTCTTCCTTTTTGGTGGCCCTGGGCCACCAAGTATATTTAAAAAATGTGATCTATGATGCAGGTTGGTGCATCGTTCGACTCTGTAGCCCAATGGATAAGGCCCGGTCCGCACCATAGAGATCTGGAGTTCTCGCCATGCCTGTAAGAGGCATGCATCCCCAGATAGAGCCAATGTTGGTGCCTACCTAGGGTTAAGGTTTCAAGCTAAAAATCCGCAGGCCTTTTCATTTTAAACCTTCAAAAAAATTTCTAAGTCCCTTGGCCTTCACAGTTGTATGCATGTATCTTTGTATGTACATGGCTGTTGTATCTATGTGCAGGTGCAAGTGTACAATGGAAAACCCGAAAAGAATTTCAATCGGCTTCAAAAAAGTGGAAAAAATGGTTGTATGAATCATTGTATGCATATCGGGTTTGTATGTGGCATTCGGGTGCATTTCTGGTGGTAAAAAAAGTGGATATACATAGAAGATTCCCAGTATATTCTGCATTTGTATTGAAAGATTGCATGTATATGTTGTTGTATATTTGATATAAAATGAGGTAGATACAACAACGGACGTCAAAAGGTGTTCAAATCGGGTTAAAATAGTGGTCGGGCCCACAGGTATGTGCAAAGGGGGTTGTATGTATGTTCGATATACAATATGACATACAAAGTAGAATGTACAATCCCAGACTTCAAAGTTTATCAAATCGGCCTTGGTGGGCGTGGATACAAAGGGAAAGTTGAAAAGTTAAAGGCATTTCCTTGTATCATGCATTGTATGTATCTCTGACATACAATTGCATATACAAGGCGATGTACAAGTGGACGCGGCCAAGGAGTTAACAGTATTTGTGAGATGGGTGAGATCTGCGGTTGTATATTAGGATTGTATGTTCCCAATATACAATCAGACATACAACAAGCACATACAAAGAAACATGCAAAGTAGGAGCGATCAAAGTCAACAGTCTTCAAGAACATGGTGGGGTCCGCACAGTTGTATGTCCCGGATTGTATGTATGTGCTATATACAATGCAAAATACAAAAGCGCACATACAATCCTGGATGTGAAGGAGAATTTGATTATGGCAGATTTCAGGCTGGGGTCCGTGGGTTGTATATTGCACATTGTATGTATGTGCGATATACAATGTAAGGTACAATGAACTACATACAAAGCCAGATTCAAATGTTATTTCAATCCGATTGATAAATGAGCTGGAGTCCATAGTTGTATGTATATTGTACATTGTATGTGCGATATACAAAAGGGTGTTAGATACAAAGCTCGGACCTGATTGTGATTTCAATTTGTTTCATAAAGATTTGGGGTCCGCCTTTGTATGCAGGTGATTGTATGTATATACAATCTTGTATGCAACTGCATATGCAAAATTTGAATGTGCTGCAGGTAGAAAGGTAAAAAGGGCAAAAAGGCAAAATGTATGTTCGCAATGTGAAAAGTCAAAGGGGACAATACGCTTGCGTGGCGTAATTTCATTGGTTATGGACTTTTCAGCATGATTTGAAGCCGTAGATCTCGATGGGAAGAAAGAATCGATGGCCTGTTTCAAATTTTCAAAACAGGAGGGGATTTCTATGTGTTCGTGGTTGCATTGCAAATCGAAAGAGTTCCAGAGAACACAACCGTCGTATTTCTAGAAGTTGCGGGTAGCTTGGCATTTATGGCAAAATTTACAGAGGCATGGTCGATGAATGACAGGCTAGCTACCATTTTTAATGGGAAAATCTCCAGTTGGCTGAACGTTTCCTAAACTTACCTGCTCTTCCTTCTTCTTCTGCCTGCTGCATTGAATGTTTTGGGTGCCATTTTGATGGTGCAATGTATCTGGCAACATTTTGAAATGACATGTACCTTGATTGCTGAGTACATGTTCTGGGTATAACAGGACTGTGTCACTCATTTTTCTGGTGGTGGAAGACTTGGGCAATTTTTGGAGGAAATAACGAAAATCGAGCTTTTCTGGGCTGTTCTGTCTTATTTTGTGAGTTTATGAGTTGCATTTGAATGCATGTTGCACATATATTTAGTTTCATGTTATTTTTATATGAAAAATGCTTCATGGCATGTGTTTAGCTATTTGTCTCCATGGTTGTATGCATCCCTTCTTTTGAATCTGGTTGCTAAGGGTTAGTAAGATTCTAGGATATAGATTTATGTATTGCATGCTTGATCTCTAACTTCCATTTAAGGAGTGGATTAAACTATTTTAGGTTAACTACGAGGAAGAATGTATGGCAGCAGGGATATTTGTAAGTAGAGATTGCTAAATACTCATTCTTGGGTGGTGTTTGTAAGGCAAGCACCAATCTAACCCCTTGAAACTTGAATCTCTGTTGAGTTTGTGCAAATCATTCACATGTATACATCTAGTTGACTCCTTGCCCTGAAATAGGCACTGGTCTGCCCTTGTGTAGTAGTTATGATCCAAAACCCCTTGTCTTGCATCCAAAACATAAATACAAATCATTTCATAACTTCAAACCTATTAGTTTGTAGGAGTAGAAATAGGAGCCTTGCATACTCTTATTCCTAACTAGTTAGATATGTCTAAGAACACTGCCAACCTTGTGATTTATCACACAAATCTTGGTCCAAACATGAGAGTATTCTGCCTATTCTGAAAAGTTAGATCTTTCTGCTATAAGTGAATCAAAGTGAAATCTTTAAGCTATAGGGATATCCCCCTTGGTGTGGCAGAACTAGAAGTGAAGGGGAGGCAGCTCAGGCAACCTCCTGTATTTGTTGGCCGAATCTGCTTGAGCTTAGGAACTGGCAAACCCTTTGCTGATTTGGAGAGAAAGACCCAACAGAGTGTAATAATGCAAAATTTGTGCTTTGTTTTAACCCAGTGCATTATAATGCAAAGTTGTGTTCTTTTTAACTCATGAGTGTGAAAATGCAAGGGTTGTGGTTCATTTTAGCCAATATGAGTGAGATTAATTTTAATCCCAAAAATGAGTGTGTAGATGCAAACAATAGATTGTGTTCTTTTTAACCCCAATTGCAAAATGTTTTGATCATCCACATGTACACAAAAATAAAGCCCTAAATGGCAAGTTTAGTTTGTAAATTAAAATATTCCTTCCATGCCACAAGCTACAAATCCAGAAATTAGTAGCAGAGAAACCAAAATAGAAACTAGAAACCATGAATTGAAACAATTGTTTTCAAAAAGCAAACTTGTTGATTTTTACTAGAGCGCATGCATCACACAGAGAACACATGCGGTGAAATGTCGGTCTTATGCATCAATGAAAATGGCTCATGCGGTGCACTGTTGCGCGTATGCGGTGCACTGTCACGCATATGCGGTGCACTGTTATGCGCATGCGGTGCGCAATTCTTGCAAATGAAAATGTTACCAGAAAATGTAACCATCGAAATAAAATCATTTTTGTACGAACTAAAACCAAACCCTAGGACTGTAAGGTGTATTCCTGAGTGCCAGTAAGATAGAAAACTTCTAGGCCTCAATAGGATTTACCCAGATTGCAAAATGACTAAATGAAGCCCTAGATAATAAACCTTAATCTCTTCTTTGAAAACTAAATGTCTGTTTTAACAAAACCCACTACTTAAAAATGAAACCCTAGTAGCTAATAAAAATAGAGAATCATTTAGACTACTAGACCCTGCAAAAACCAGTTAGCAACTTGAAAAATGAACTAAGTTAGGGTTAGATAAATGAAAACAAAGAGCTTTAACCCTGAACTGGAGCCTATGTGATGCAAAAGGATGCGTATGTAGTGCAGAATCTAGCTTAAGCATCACATCGTACTTCAAATGCATCACACGAAGAGTCGCATGCGGTTTACTTCTCAACGTATGTGTTGCACAAACCTGCAAATTCAAAATCCCTAAATTCGTGGAATGTACAAACGTTTCACGTTGGGTTCACCAATGTAAGCAAGGAAAAATCTATCCTACAGTCTTAGAACAACAGAATAAAACCCTACTCAAGTAATAGAGACCTTAAACAACCTAGAAATGCAACTATGAAAGCATAAAACCCTAGAATGCCTAATGCATTTCCTCCATTACTACTAAGCTATGGAGAATGTACTCAGACTTGTAGACCAACAAACTAAGAAAATGAGAGCTCAAGAGTAGATGAATGCACAAGTCAAATGCTCAAAAGTGGTGAAATGTCAATGGGAGAGGGTGGTTTTATAGAGGAGTAAGTTGGAATGGAGGGTGGAGATTTAGAGTTGACTTTGGAGGGAAATCAAGGGCTAGGATGAGTTAGGGTTTCCTTATCACTAGAGGACAAGGATGTATTTTTTATTTGGAAAAATATGAGGTGAGAGAAGTGATTATGTGCCTAATTAAATAAGTAATGGGTACTTATTTATTTGTTTTGAGAAGGGTATGTGATGAGGGTGATTTAATTAAATAAGAGGGATACTTATTTAATTAAAAGAAGAACATTGGATAATTCAAATAAATAGAAATTTATTTAAATTAAACGGGACATGGTGATGAATGATTAAATAATATTTAAATTATTTAACCATAGAGGAAAAGAAGAAGAAAGATACCCTAGTTAACTAAATAGAATTTATTTAATTAAAAGGCCAAGTGAAATGAATTAATTAAATAATTTGGAAATTATTTAATTAATTGAGGAATGTGAAGGGAAGGCGAATTATGTGCCAAAAATATTGTTCGTAGGCTCAGGACATTTTCAAGTGTCTACACTTTGATATATTTCCTTTGATGATTGCAATTCTGTATGTTAATTTGTGATATTGCTTTGAAGAAACATACATGAATTTAACTTCTTTGAAGTGTTACAGCTAAGTAGACTTGTACGCATGAGTAGCAGAGAAATAGTTCTAATTGAATCAAGTTTTTCTAAACCTTATCTTTTATCTTTTTTTTATCACTAGTTTAAATAATTAGAATGCACATAGTTATTAGAAGGAGATTGTTATAGATTCAAATAAAGAATTGTGAATTGTCAAGATCTTTAAAAATTTTAATATAAATTTGAAGTACAAAGTATGTTTTCATTGAAATTCATGCAAATCTTTATAGTAAAATGGTAAATACATGCAAAGGATCACTAATTATAGTGTAATTTGTAGTTATTTGCAAAGTATAAGTATTTATACAACTAATATACATCTTTAAAATCACGTAAGGTCCCTTGAACAAACAACTTCACATTGAACCCTGAGTGAGTCTAACACAACCATGACCTAGTTATTGTAGACTTGGAATTGAGAATTATTTTAATAGTTCTCCATATTCTTCAAGATAAGACAAGATTCTTTGTGAATTTTATCTATTGTTGTTTTGAATAAAATCATCATCAACAGGACGATTCCCTCCAATGGAACCCTCAGGACTCCTGCTCCTCTGCCTATGTGTACCACTAGTCACTCCATGAGATCTATGGGAGAGAGGCATTCTACTATGAGCTTGTGATTGCGAAGGTCCTACTACACTAGCATCTTGCCATAGAAATCCAAGACGAGCCATCTCACGAAGCACCTAATTCTCGCCCTTAAGGATGAGATTCTCGACCTTCAAATCTGTACTCACCTGACATCCATGATAGGTAGGAGAAAAAATGTCAGTGTGTCACCCAACAACATGGGGCACATCAGGATCAACCAAAAGACTCTCTTGAGACAACCTAGTGAAGGGAGAAGCCAAGCCAATATTAATCTTGCAAATGAAAGCCCTCCACTTTTTGACATTACCTACAAAGCAAAACAAAAAGTGAAAAATGTGTTAGTTCCCCATGAAGAGAAAGGAAAGAGAAATGACAAATGTGTGAAAACAATAAAGCAAACGTAGACTCACGTGGGTCGCTAGGCTGCTAGTTAGGGTCAAGTTGCTGCATCACCTCATCAGAATGAGGAGGTCTAGGAACCATAGATGGACCGTCTAGAACATCATCTGCATCATTATCATCATCAGAAGCATCATCCTGTGCATCCTCTAGTGGGACTTCGTCTGTCGAATCATCCCCATCAGGAATATAGTCCTCATCACTCGAATTTGAGTCCTCAACCACAATGAGTACTCAGGAAGGAGTCCCTCTCCCTCCCCTCTGTCCTCCTCTCGAAGATCTGGGACCTTGGGTAATGAAAACTCTCAGAGTCAAAGGAGTCCAAGTAACTGTCCTCTGGCTAACCTCGCCCATCTGTTGGACAGATCTATAGCAGGTAGGCACTAGGGGCAAGTCCTCAGTAAAATCCTCACCAAATTATTGCAAGACACACTCAACACGATGACCCTTGACCAAGCCATTATAGTCTAAAAGCTTTGTTACCCCACGGCAGTACTCTCTGATCTCACCATCACGTGACCATGATCCTTCCAAGTCTACATAAGGGTTAAAAATCATATCCTCACTTGTGAGAGTAGTTAAAAACTGTAGAGAAGCATCAAAGTGACCCACCTAAATCCATCTAGCAACTCTCGGTAACCGTCTATTAGGAGTCGGAACAAGCTTCTAATAAGGCCTGATGTGCTCAAAGATCCAAGTCATAACTAAAGAAGAGTGGCTAAAAGCTAGAGCCCCTTGTCGTGCAATATGGTAGAAATCTCTATAGACCATGGCCAAAATGTCTAGACCCCAAGCGTAGACTCTACCCTGCTCAAGACCCTGTGTAATTGGTACCCAACACCATCTCAAGCGAGCTGAGGCCTTGTCTCTAGACATCCTCGATGCAATCAAACCAATCAGGAACTTCCTCAATTGAGGAATGTGAAGTCACGATGCAAAAGTAAGATGAACCCCTGTCTGATCCTTGGGACAACTAACCCCCATAAATTGTGCCCAAGATGTCTTGTCCTCAAAGGACTCACTAGCAGGTAGGATGAGAGGATGTTCTCTCACAAGAACTCCAAGTATACAGTAAACATCAAATAGGGTGATAGTACACTCTCCTAAGACCTGTGGAACATGAATGTATTACGATTTACATCCCAGTATGTCAATATTTTTGTGAGTATAGGCCTAACTAGTGTTGTCATTGATGTCAACATACTCCTGTTGCATTAATGTCAAAGATTAAATGAGTTGTATGCTGAGGATATTGAGAAAATTGGTCCTATTAGATACAGAGAAGATCAGTGAAGATAGTGAAGCTTTATGAAGTGAAGATCCCAGCTAGATGAAGATCAGAGAATGTGCATCAAAGGGTTTGTAGACATGTGTCTGAAGATGATCTCGTCAAGATTTGAGAGATACGCATGAAAATTTGGAGGAGTTATGGCCATAAGAGTAAAACTAGTTCTGGCAATTGTTCAGAGGTGATAGAGTGACACAAATAGGTCCAATGAGATCTAAAAATACAATATCATGTTTTACAGATCTGGTGGCATGTTTGGAAGGCTAATGTGAATTGACAACTCAATTGGTTTGTGGTTTGGAGGTCCACAAGCAATCCTTCTAATGTGACAGAGATGAGCAACTGTGTTCTTGACGCTCTGAATGAAGATGCAAATGATTATAGTAAGCTAAAGTGGTGCGGATGTTCTTGGTGATGCAAGCAAGCTTGTGGGGGTCTCTAGATTGTGTCCAATTCGTGTTGGCTGTCTGCGTTGGAGTTTGAGCTTGAAATTGAAGACTTACCTCTCAGTGATGGTGTCTTGGCCGATCGGATGTTTTGCACATGTTTTGGATGATCTTGGAGATGTTTTTGCAAAGCCTAGCGTGTTCCTCAAAGAAGATTGAAGTCCCAACTATGTGTGGCTGACAGTGTAGTAATGCGCATGAAGTTTTTGTAACAAGTCAAGTTATGTTTTTGTATTTTCTCTGTAATAAAATAAGTGTATGTTCTGCCGACTTTGATGATCATTCCAAAGTTAATGTCTTGTATAAATAAGAATTGTGAAGTCATTCAAAAGTATCCAGTAGTGATGAGAAGGTAGTAGGGAAAAATAAAGAAAAGCAGAGCAGAGGTGTTGAGCCTAAATGGAACTAACTCAAGCATAGTGAAGATGCTAATCTTCAGTTCAAGTATGTAATATTTATATTACTCTGTAGACAATGTGTCTCCTGTAGGCAGTGGGCCTCTTGTGAGCAGTGTGCTCGGGCAGTAAGCCCTAATTGGCAAGTTCCATTTCATTCTTCTTATTATTTTAATAGAGAATACAATCTTTGGTTAGTCACCCTGTGGTTTTTCCCTTAACCAGGTTTTCCACGTTAAAATCTTTGTGTTGTATGTGTTAAATTTATTTCTACTCTTAAATTCATGCATTGTGCTTCATGATTGAATCTCTGATATGCTATTGAAATAAAAGAAGCTTTAAAATTTATAAAGAACAAAAGTTTGGTAACAACTGATTCACCCCCCCTCTCAGTTGTCTGTCCTAAATCTAACAATTGGTATCAGAGCTAAGTTCCTTTAGAAGAAGCTTAATCACTTGAGCAGATCCAGAATGTCAACCTACAAGAAGGATAGTCCAAGGTTTGATGGACCAAACTTCACTGCCTGGAAAAGCCGCATGGAATGTCACATAGAATGCATGGGATATCAGTATTGGAACATAACCTCAACTAAATATGTTCCCCCAAGGAATGGCCCAACAACTCTAGATGAAGTCAGAGATGCAGAAAAGAATTTTTGAGCTAAAGAAGCCCTACTGAGTGCCTTGTCTTATTCAGAGCTAACAAATGTTATGGGATTGAAGACTACTTATGAAATTGGACAAAGCTTGAAAATCTATATGAAGGAGACAAATATGTTAAGTGTGCCAAGCTGTAAAGTCTGAAAGAAAAGTTTGAAAACTTAAAGATGAGTGAAGATGAGAATATCACTTCATATATAACAAAAGTAAATGAGATGGTTTGTGGCATCAGATGTGCTGGTGGAGTACTGGATGAAGATGAAATTGTTGCTAAAGTTCTCAGATCTTTACCCCCTACGTATAAACACAAAGTTGCCACTATTAAGGAAATCAGATCCTTAACAACTATCACAAGGGATCAATTGGTTGGTAAGATATCTGCATTTGAGTTAGCTGAGTTTGGTGATGCACTTCCTAAGACTGAATCTGCATTCAAAGCTAGTGCCTCTACAAAAGGCAAGTAGAGATATGATCTAGGAGAAAGTTCCTCAAGAAAATCAACTTGGTATGAGAAAGCAAGAAAAGATCTATAAGAGGATGAATTAGAAGCTGAACAACTTGAAGCCCTCATTGCAAAGAGACTACCAAGAGGATCCGGTAAGTATGAAGGAAAATTACCTTGTAAATGCTTTGCCTACAATAAGATTGGTCATTTTGCCTCAAGGTGTCTGGAAAGGTTTTCAAGGCCAAATCCTAATAGATCAAGTTTTCAGAAGAAGTGTTACTATGTTCAAGAAGATGATGATGGAGTGACAGATGATGAATCTGAGACAAGAAACAAACTTAGAAGTGACTGGGTGTTTATTGCCATCAAGGAAGAAGAACCAATGCCTATTGAATCTGCCAATTATAAGGTGATAGAAAGTGCTTTGGCTGCTTAGGTTGAAGAAAAGGATGAATGGGTTATTGACAGTGGATGCTCTCACCATATGACTAGTGACAAGAGTAAGTTCCTAAGCTTGGAAAGATATGAAGGTGGAGTTGTAAAGTTTGGAGATAATTCTACTGGTAGAATTAAAGGTAGAGGAACTATTTCTTTTGATGGAAAGAACAGAACTAGTGATGTTTTGTTTGTTGAAGGTCTGAAGCATAATCTTCTTAGTGTTGGACAGTTGGTGGATAAAGGCTATGATCTCTGATTCAAAAATAGAAAATGCAAGATTTTTGAAATCTCTGGAATTGAGATTGCATCTGGTACGTAGACCAAAGGTAACATCTTCCAATTGGTTGGTACTGGTAAAAGTTGTTTATTTGTTCAAATTGATTAGAGTTGGTTATGGCATAGGAGAATGTGTCATAAATTTTGATAATATCATCAATATAAGCAACACTCAGGTTGTAAGAGATCTTCCAAGACTGGTGAAACCTACTAACAGTTTGTGCAAAGAATGTCAGTTGGGCAAGCATAACAGAGTCTCATTCAAAAGTAAGGAACAATCTTCAACCGGATTGTTAGACTTGGTACACACTGATCTCTGTGGTCCGGCAAGGATCAGGAGTCTGCAAGGAGATAGGTATTTCATGTTGCTAATTGATGACCACTCCTGGATGATGTGGGTAACTTTCTTAAAGGAGAAATCTGAAGCACTTGAGAAGTTCAAAATATTCAAGGCTATGGTAGAAAATGAAACTGGCATAAACATAAAATGCCTCAAGTCTGATAGAGGTGGATAATTCACATTCGGTGAGTTCATATCATTCTGTGAGAAACATGGGATAAAGAGATAGTTATCTACTCCAAGGACTCCATAATAGAATGGAGTAGTGGAGAGAAAGAACCGGACCATCCAGGAAGCATCTAGAACCATTATGATGGAAGCAAATGTTCCTCACATCTATTGGAGAGAAGCTGTAAGCATTGCTGTCTATACTCTTAATCAGGTACAAATCAAAAGCAATACTGGTAAGACTCCTTATGAACTTTGGTTTGACATCACTCCTACTATGAAGTATTTTAGAGTCTTTAGTAGTAAATGCTATATCAAAAGAGATGAAGACCTTGGCAAGTTTGACGCTAGAAGTGATGAAGGAATATTCTTGGGATATTCTACTCAAAGCAAAGCTTACCGGTGTTACAACAAGAGATTGAGAAAGATTGTAGAAAGTACAAATGTGAAGGTTGATGAAGGCATGGAAAATCCCTCAAGGTATTATGAATATGAAGTAGATGATCAGAATGATGTCTCAAACCAAGGAGAACCAGTCCCAACTCCAGTTTAGATTCAGATTGATCCAGAGAATCCTGATATACAAGAGGAAGAGACATGCCTGGAAGAACCTGTCCAAGAAATAGAAGTGCAAGAGAATCCCAAAACCCCTAGGTATGTAAGACTGAATCATTCTAAAGATTAGATCATAGGAGACAGAAGCAAAGGTGTTCAAACAAGAAGGCAAATTTCTCAAGATTCAGCGAAATATTCTTTGATTTCAAAGATTGAACCAAAAATAGTAAGTGAAGCATGCAATAATGAAAGCTGGGCTAAAGAAATGGAGGAAGAATTGATGCAGATCGAAAAGAATCACACTTGGGATCTTGTTCCCAGACCTAAGGACAAAAATGTGATTGGGACTAAGTGGGTCTTCTGGAATAAACTGAATGAAGATGGTGAAGTAGTTAGAAACAAAGCTAGACTGGTCTATAAGGGTTATTCTCAAGTAGAAGGAGTTGACTTTGAAGAAACATTTGCTCCGGTGGCAAGAATTGAAGTAGTCAGATTATTTCTTGCCTTTGCTTCCTTCAAGGACTTCAAAGTATATCAGATGGATGTCAAGTCTGCCTTCCTGAATGGTGACTTGGAAGAAGAGGTATACATTGAGTATCCGGATGGATTTCAATTGTCTGATCATGGTGATATGGTCTGCAAATTGAAGAAAGCATTATATGGACTCAAACAAGCTCCAAGAGCCTGATATGAGAGCTTGGACAAACATCTTTTGAAGATTGGTTTAAACAAAGGCACTACTGACAGTAATCTATATTTTAAGATTGATCATGAAAGTATCTTGATTGTTGAAGTATTTGTTGACAATATAATTTTTGGAGCAAAAGACAGCATGTGCAAGACCTTTGCGAATCAAATGCAAAGTGAATTTGAGATGTCTATGTTTGGGGAAATGAATTTCTTCTTGGGTCTGCAAATCACTCAAACAAAGAAAGGAATCTTCATATCATAGACCAAGTATGTGAAAGAATTGTTGAAGAAATTTGGGATGGAAGACTCAAAGGCAATGAATACTCCCATGGCAACTGGATGTAAGCTGAGTAAAGATGATGAATCCCCTAAGGCTGATCAAAAAAAGTATCACTCAATGATTGGAGGACTGCTCTATCTTACTCAAACTAGACCTGATATTATGAATTTTGTTGGTCTTGTTGCCAGATTCCAAGTTGATCCTAGAGAGTCTCATGTCATGGCAATCAAGATAATTCTTAGATATTTGAAGGGAATAGTTGAATATGGATTATGGTATCCTAAGGATCATGACTTCAGCCTTCATGCATACACAGATGCTGATTGGGCTGGAGATGTGGATGACTGAAAGAGTACCAGTGGTGGTGCATTCTTTTTGGGAAAGAGATTGGTTTCTTGGCTAAGCAAGAAACAAGAGGCAATATCTCTGTCCACTGCAAAAGCAAAATATATTGCAGTAGTAGGCAGTTGCACTCAAGTATTATGGATGAAACTAATGCTAAGAGAAATCAGAATGGAGTATGAAGAACCTATCACAATCTTCTGTGATAACTCAAGTGCAATAAATATATCAAAAAATCTGGTGTTGCATTCAAAGACAAAATATATATCCATCAAGTTTCACTTTTTGAGAGAGTAGGTGAACAAGAATGAAGTCAGATTGGAGTTTGTGCCCTCAAAAGATTAGATTGAAGATATTTTTACTAAACCTCTACCTAAGGACTCTTTTGAGTATCTCAGGGAGAAGTTAGGGGTTATTACCCCTCCGGTTATGAATTAAGGTTCACTGATGTGCATTAGTCTAGTGGATCCCACAGTCATATCTTGTGATCCAGATTGATGTTAGGAAGCTGCTACTCAGGGGGAGAAATCTGTATGATTCTAAAGTATGAGAAGTTGGTGGACTAATTGTTGCAAGCATGTGCCCTTTGCCATTGATGTCAAAGGGGGAGAGAAGATATGTGAAAAAAAGTGGTTGCTGATCAAAGAGGGAGTAGTAAAGGAAGAGAAGACTTGTGAATGATTGCTGTTGATAGGGGGAGCTATGCCAGTCAGTGAGGAGTTCTTGTCTTGATGGTTAAAACAATTTTTCACATTATATGTTGCCATCAATGACAAAGGGGGAGATTGTTGCAAGTATGGGCCTAACTGGTGTTGTCATTGATGTCAACATACTCCTGTTGCATTAATGTCAAAGATTGGATGAGTTGTATGCTGAGGATATTGAGAAAATTAGTCCTATCAAATATAGAGAAGATCAGTGAAGATAGTGAAGCTTTATGAAGTGAAGATCCTAGCTAGATGAAGATCAGAGAATAAACATCAAAGGGTTTGTAGACATGTGTCTGAAGATGATCCTGTCAAGATTTGAGAGATCCGCATGAAAATTTGGAAAAGTTATGGCCATAAGAGTCAAACTAGTTCTGGCAACTGTTCAGAGGTGACAAAGTGACACAAATAGGTCCGGTGAGATCTGGAAATACAATATCATGTTCTGCGGATCTGGTGGCATGTTTGGAAGGCTAATGTGAATTGACAACTCAATTGGTTTGTGGTTTGGAGGTCCACAAGCAATCCTTCTAATGTGACAAAGATGGACAACTGTGTTCTTGAGGCTCCAGATGAAGATGCAAATGATTACAGTATGCCGAAGTGGTGCAGATGTTCTTGGTGATGCAAGCAAGCTTGTGGGGGTCTCTAGATTGTGTCCAATTCGTGTTTTGGTGGTCCGCATTGGAGTTTGAGATTGAAATTGAAGACTTACCTCTCAGTGATGGTGTCTTGGCCGATCGGATGTTTTGTACATGTTGCAGATGATCTTGGAGATGTTTTTGCAAAGCCTGGCGTGTTCCTCAAAGAAGATTGAAGTCCCAGCTATGTGTGGCTGACAGTGCAGTAATGCGCATGAAGTTTTTGTAACAAGTCAAGTTGTGTTTTTGTATTTACTCTGTAATAAAATAAGTGTATGTTGTGCTGACTTTGATGATCATTCCAAAGTTAATGTCTTGTATAAACATGAATTACGAAGTCATTCAAAAGTATCCAGTATTGATGAGGTGGTAGGGAAAAAAAAGAAAAGCAAAGCAAAGGTGTTGAGCCTAAATGGAATTGACTCAAGCATAGTGAAGATGCTAATCTTCAGTTCAAGTATGTAATATTTATATTAATCTATAGATAGTGTGTCTCCTATAGGCAGTGGGCCTCTTGTGAGCAGTGTGCTTAGGCAGTGAGCCCTAATTGGCAAGTGCCATTTCATTCTTCTTATTCTTTTAACAGAAAATACAATCTTGGGTTAGTCACCCCATGGTTTTTTCCTTAACTGGGTTTTCCACATTAAAATATTTGTGTTGTATGTGTTAAATTTATTTCTGCTCTTAAATTTATGCATTGTGCTTCATGATTGAATCTCTGATATGCTATTGAAATAAAAGAAGCTTTAAAGTTTATAAAGAATTTAAGTTTGGTAACAACTGATTCACCCCCCCTCTCAGTTGTCTGTCCTAAATCTAACAAAGATATCACAACAAATGCGTACCATAAGATGAAGAACCGGCACATGGTAGACTCTAGCTAGACCTGCCCTCCTCAAAATAGCACGATCATCATCACTCAGAGAAGAAAACATCTCCTAGAGCCACAACTGCTCTTTGCAAGCATTCCATCGAATGTAGATGTCCTGCAAATCAAAAAGAACTTTAGATTAGATCTCGTCAACTCGCAAAAATCCTAAAAATCATAAAACTTGTAGAAATTCTCATAAGAAGAGCATATAAACCATCAAAATTACAATAAATAGGCAGACACAAGAGTCAAACTAGATCGAAACAGAGTGAAACGAACATCAAAAAACATCAAATTTCAAGCAAAATTTACCCAACAAGGTCGCCCCCTGGAGGCGACCCAGATGTCAACAGGATCTCCCCTTAGTTGACCCTGTTGTCTATAGGATCTCCCCCCAGGAGACCCTATTGTCAGGAAGATCTCCGTCCGGGAAACCTACCTGACAAAAGGGGTGACCCTATGTGAAGATCCCTCAAGATAAAAATGCTCCAAAATCTCCGTTTCTCAGTCGATTTCAGTAAAAGAGAAACCAAACCTACTCTAAACGACAAAATAAAGACAATACAACAAGAAGAATCACCAAAAATAGACAATTTAAAGAGATTTTTCATAAAATTCAACCTAGCATTTAGAGAAGGGTTTTTTACTATTTGCATACCTAATTGTTGGTGGCTGAAGCAGAGGTACCCATCTTCGCGATCTCCTCGATGATATCTTCCCAATGACTATTCACACAATCAATTTCGTCACTGATTCACTCCGATCTCACTAATTTGCTTGCTTTGCTTGCCCTTAGCTTAGTTTCTTTTATGTATTATTAGATTAGTTTTTTGCTTTTATTCATCTTTTGTTCATTTTGTGTGCATTCATTCCTATAGATCTCACTGACAAAGACAAACAACTAGTCGAACTCTCATGATCTATGGTAAGTTTGTCATTTTAGTTTTCATTATTCATTTTGATATATTCAAATGTTGGGCTAACACTAGTTATTGTAGGTATAGTTGTGGGAAAATTGACAATAGGTAAGGCCTAGTCTAGGAACTATACCTACCTTTCATGTAGACTACCGTCCCCGAGGGGGCAATGTTGCAAATATGTGCCTAATCAGTGTTGTCATTAATGTCAACATATACTTGTTATCATTAGTGTCAACTGTATCTTATTCTGTTGCTTGTTTAGAAGACTTATATGTTGAGGATATTGAGAAAATTAGCCTCTTTGGAATAAACAAGTGAGTTACATATCTCTCTGTTAGAGATAGTGAAGATAGTGCATTTCAGTGAAGAAGATTGCTGCACATTCCTAGTAAGATGAAGATCAGAGTCTGCGGATTAAAGGGTTTGTAGAGGATTGTTTAAGGTTGCTCCAGTCAAGATTTGAGAGGTCCGCATGGAGAATTGACGAAGTTATGACCATCTGAGTAGAACTATGTTTTGCAGTTGTTTAGAGGTGATAGAGTGACATAAATTTGGTCCGGATTGATCTGCATTGGAATATTATGATCTACGGATCTAGAGGTGTGTTTGGGATGTCGGTGTGTATCCTCAACTCAAGTGGTTCATGGTTTGGAGGTTTGCAAGCAATCTTTCTAGTATGACAGTCATGATAGTTGGTGTTCTTGAGTTCCCAGATGAAGGTGTAAGTGTTTCTGGTGATCTGAGGTTGTGTGGTTGTTCTTGTTGATTTCATTGTGCTTGTGGTGGTCTTTGTTGATGGTCCACATTGAGGATTGAGCTTGTGGATGAAGATTTCTTCTTGGGTGTTGCTATTCTTTCCAGTCTTGGCTGACCGGATGCATGGTGCATGTTGCAGATGATCTAAGAGAAGTTTTATGGAGCATGGCGTGATGTTCAAGGAAGATTTGAGTCCCAACTATGTTTGGCCAACAATGTAATGATTCACATGTAGCATTTTACATCTTGTGATTGTAATTGCTTGTAATGCCTATCTTGGAGAATGTTCCAGATAGATGATTGTAAGGCCAACTTTGATGTTCATTCCAAAGTCGATGTCATGTATAAATAAGTGTTGTGAAGTCATGAAAATGGTTGTGGGTGAGAGCGAAGATGTGGATGTAGCGAGGAAGTGAGCGGGGCCAGAGTAGAGGTATTGTGTGTTAGAGTTGGCTATGATTGGAGCCACCCAGGATCTAGGACTACATGAAAGCACAAGAGAGATCAAATGAAAGAATAATGCTATTCTATCAATCAATGCAAAAGATTGTTATTATTATTGATGTTGGAGAGTGTACATTCAACATGGTATCAGAGCTCTAGGAAGAATCACTTTATGTTAGTCAATTTTTGAGAGATCTTGAGTGCAATTCATGGTGGATCTTGATAGTTGAGTATGCTCTTCTCTTGCATCAATTAATGACCTGGAGAATCAGAAAGACTTGATAGAAACATCAGTTTTGTGAGGGTTTCTCCTTCTTGCTTTGTATTGCAGGTGCATTTCAGTGTGTGTTGTTGCAAATCAGAGTTCACCATTGCGTCCAGAGCAGCCAAAATAGTCAAGATTGCCTTTTGTTTCATCTAAATCAGACCTCAGAGGCAAAATTGATGAGGGTTTCAATTTGGGGCTCTTTGGCATGATCCGAGAGGTACCAGTAACTTTGAAGTAGTTTGGCCCAAATCAGACATAGTCATTGCGTCTGGAGTGGCCAAATCTATAAGGATCGACTATAAAATCATTCAAATCAGACAAAGTTGAATTGAAAGGCAATTTTTTTTGCTTCTTGGCCGTACGGAATCTCTGTAGAGAATATTCTCTGCGTTAGTGGCATATTCCTGAGGAATCTTTGTCTGCATCTTCCCTTGCGCAGGCGGAAACGAGTCGTACCTTCGAGTAAATTAAAAAATCTATGTTTTAATTTTCTTTGGGTTTGAAAGTATTTTTCTGCATTCTTTTTGTTTTCATAGGGTACAGTACCTGTGGAATCAGAAGTTAGTAGGTACTACACTTTTCTCCAGCCACGTGGCACATCCGCCATTGACACTGATCTTCATCAAAATGGTGGACAACATCCCATAGGCTTTTATCTTCTGGCAGCAGTGGATCTGAAGTCTTTATTGGTGGCCAAAATCCAAATTTCATGGCGATTCTTTAAACCCTTGGTAGAAAATTCACAGGGACCAGCCAATATTCATTGGCGGTTTTGTTTACTAGCCCTCATACACACAGATTTAACTGTGGCGGTATTCATCATGGAGTAACCACAGTCTTTTTGGCGGCTTAAACTCCAGGCAGCGATCTCCATTATACTCGATGAACTCATAGATCTCGGCAGTTAAATCCCAATTTACCGTCGGCATTCATAACCACTCCCTTCGATGACCTCATCAACGGTGATCTTCAGCGGCATTCATTCCCAGGCGGCCCACAGAACACAGTCAGAGAAATTGTCTTACACCAAAAAATTTCTAAACTCATTGGTTGTTTCTATTGGCGTATTCCTCGCCCGCCCTACTAAACCACATTTTGAGGTGGTCTTTTCTAAACTGCCAGCTCTCAGTGGAGATCTCGAACCGTTTGGCAATAGTCCTCTGGCCAACAATCAAACCTGGCAGCGTTAATTATTCCTAACTCATCGGTTGTTCCTATTGGCATCTTCCTTGAACCTCAGCGGCCTGCAGCAAATTTCCTGGCTAAACCAGCTGACGGTCCCTCCAAACCGCCAGCCCTAACCACTGCCACTCTCAGCTGGTTGTAAGTGGTTTTACATACGGATAAAGAGCAACGGTTAATCACTACTCGACAATGGTTTTAAACAAACGGCCTCATAAAACCATTTGTTGGTGGTCTATGAGACAACAAATTGCTAGTAAATGAATTCAGGAGTCTCAATCATAAGACAGTTTCTGCAGGAGGTTTAGACTTTTTCACTAGGCGATATTCCATCAGCAGTCAAACAAACCGTCAACCAGCTACTTCAAACCGTTTTTGCCTTTGAACAAGTGGTTTTCCGTGAAAATAAGCTATTTTTCAACCTGACAGAGGTTTTTCAGCATTTTTCTGCTTTTCTGGAGGGGAGCAATTTTTTTCGCCAAAAAGGAATATTCCAGGCATATTCTCTGCTGACGTCATCACTGCGTCAACACCAAGGGCCATTTTTGCCCCTCAAAGCCCTAAACAGGGGCTTTTTTTCTTTTTTGCATAAATTTTGCCCATGGAGGCGAAATTGGGCAAACAAGATATTGTCGGAAAGCTAACAGAGAGCACTTTGTAGTGGTTTTAGTATTTTTCTAAAATTTCACTATAGGTGACTAGTACAATAGTTTGAAGATAGATCTTTGTTTTTTGCTTAAGAGCTCACAACTTTCTGCCATGATCTCTGATTTTTGCGATTCTTGCGGCATTAGAAAGGTATTCAAAAGCTCTTCAAATCCATCTATGTACTTTTCTAAAAATTTTCTCCAAGTTCATTTTATTCCATTTGTTGGTTTTTTGGCTTTTGGGTGATAACTTGGGCATTCTGACACTTGAGGAAGTGAAACTTGTTTTGAAGGGATCTATTTGTTGTGATTAATCATTGTGAGCAATTGTAATCTCCTTTTAATATCAGTTTTAAGAGATTTTCATGCTTTCCCAAATTTGGTCCCTTGAGGACAATTGTAAATCGCACTAAGTATAAAGTGCCACAATCATTCATTTTTGGGGGGTGATCTCTTTGATTGAGTAACAGGGGGGTTGTCTTGTGTTCTTTTTTGTACTCTTGCATCATGGATTCACACAAACTTCCTCTACTTACACCATATAACTATCATGAGTGGAAAACTAAAATAGAGATTCATTTAAGACGTTTGAAATTTCATAGAGTAACAATGGGTACAGAAATTGAACCAACTGCAGCTGCAGAAAAGAGAAAGTGGTACAATAGATGTAATCAAGCCTATGGAACACTATGCTTGGCTATCTCTCCTGATCTTCTTTTTCATATTGAATCTTGTACAACACCTAATGAAGTGTGGACAACCTTAGAAAATCTCTTTGGTAAACAAGATACAATGTGAGGTTTCAAATTGGAGAATGAATTAATTGGTTTGAATCCAACTGATTTTGCAAGCATCCAAGACTTCTTCACAAAACTAAAATCACTTAGATTGTAACTCAAATAATGTGGAATTGAGAAAGAGGACACTCAATTGATTCTTTCAATCCTTACCAAGCTTGGTCCTGACTATTCAGTTTTTGTTTCTACCTTTTATGCTACTATGGATGCACTTGGGAAAGCTTTCACAATGCCCTCACTTGATGAGTTTGCTACATCATTCACAAGGGAGCAAGCTAAGTTAGTACACATGGGCACATTGAAGTCTTCTAGACCTCAAGCACTTCTTGCTAGTCAAGGTTCTAAGGATCAAAAGGCTTCAACTAGCAAAGGCAAGAAATAGAAAAATAAGGATTTCAAGAACAATGAGCAAGCAAAGGAATCAACCAAATCACCTAAGTCCTCACCCTCTCCCAAGGAGGAATCATCTAAGAAGGAGAGACCAAAGTGTGTATTTTGCAAGAAACTAGGACATGGTGAGCATAAGTGTTATGAGAAGAAAATTGATGAGTTGACTCACATTATTCAAAAGCACAATATCTAAATGCCATCATCATCACCTAGCACATCCTCTTCTTTGACACCATCATCATCTACACATACAGGGACAACAGGCATTCCCACAGGGACAAACAAAGGAAAAAGACATGTACTCTTTGCTTCAACAAGTCTTTAGTTAGAGAGGTGGCTTCTTGATTCAGGGGCTTCTCATCATATGGCATCTTCACAAGGGATGTTCTCTTCATTTGAGTCCTGTACTTCGACACCTATCTTAATGGGTAACAACACATACATGCATGCATCGGGAAAAGGGACAATTGATATTAGAGAGAATACATTCAACAATGTGTTGTGTGTACCTTCCTTGTCAACCAATCTCCTTTCCATCTATCAGATTACTCATTGTGGTGCAGGCAAGATAGTTGAGTTCACTCATGATTCAGTGATCATACAGGACTTGGAGAGTAGAGATATCATTGCTGTTGGGATGGCTAATCATGCAACTCACTTGTAATCTTTCTCCCATTTTGTTTCTTCTGATGATGTAGATCCATTGATGGCTATTCACACTCATGCATCAAGTGTGAATCATGTTTCTAAGGAGAAGTTTGGTCACTTGAACCTTGGTGTTCTTTCATCTACTCTGGTTCATGAGACTAGTGTTGAGCTTCTATCACCTCATCCTCCTACTTCTTCAGAGATCAACATCGACATGATTTCATCTGAGCAGGATCATATAGGTCTTTCAGACACAGGTTTGTGGGATACTTTCTTGGCAGGTATATCAGACTTGTTTTGTGAGTCTCATATTGCAAATTTGGAGGACACACTTGAAGGGATATCTCTCCTCTTTGATGACAGTTACAACACAACTGTTATCCCATCTACTTCATCTTTGGAGGTTGTTCCTCATCAGTCTACCTAGGATTTTGGATTGGTCACACCTCATTGCATTGTGGCATTCATTGATTCTAACATGTGGACATTTGAGTAGTTTTTAGAGACATCATTCATCATGAGGCTTTTTCCCTCATTCCTTGAGATGGAGTTTCTTTGACATCAGCCTTTGGACTTGTTTCTTCCTAAGGGGAGAAATGTTGTTTGCTGGTACAAGACACTTTCTAGTGTTCATCTTCAGGCATTCACCATCGGCACATGAGCTACTTCATTGTGGGGGGGACCTATAGTCTCACTCTTGCTCTCCTATGTGGGGGTATTTTATTGTACATATGTGATAGAAGTTGTCCTTGGGGGGTCATGTTGAGTCCTCCTACTATCACTTCTTTCACTTTCATTGTTCATGCATTCTCAGTTTTGGAGAGGAGTTTTGTCCCATGAGGTTTTATCCTTTTCTCCACTTGAAATTTGTTGTACATGGGTACCTAACATGGCCTAGTAGCCAGGACCCATCCATAATTGCATCTTGCTTTAGTTAGCTACTCCCTAAGTTGCACTTAAGGGGGGGTGTTGGTGTGAACAGGGTTATCACCTAACCGGTTTACCCTAGTGTGGATAGTTCATCTTATTTAACTATTTACTAGTTAAATAATATTCACACATAACACATTAATCACACATGTTAAATTGACTTAGTGAGTCTACTAGATGTCTAGTTGTGTGTTGAGTTGTTGATAGTTGGAGTGAGTTGTCTTATCCTCCACATGTGCAATTAGTTATCATCCTCTAATTGACACATGTTGTAGGAATATGTCCACTTTCCACTCCACCTTTCACTCCACCTTTCTAGCTCTCACCTTGTCTTTATAAGCAAGACATATCATGTACATTGTAACAACAATCCTTCTTTTGCATTCAATGATAGAATAGCATTATTCTTTCATTTGATCTCTCTTGTGCTTTCATGAAGTCTTAGATCCTGGGTGGCTCCAATCATAGCCAACTCTAACATTGTGCGCTTCAATGGAACTAAATCTTGCATGAAGAAGACGTTTCTTAGTTCAACCTTTCAGTGTTAACATTATGAATTTTTCTGTAGGCAGTGAGCCTCCTTTGAGCAGTGAGCTCTGGGCAGTGTGCCTAAAATCAAGTGACTTCCCATTTTTCTATTCTTTTAACAGAGAATAAATCTTGTGAGTTAACCCCCACCATGGTTTTTCCCTTAACTGGGTTTCCACGTAAACATCTTGGTGTTATGTGTGTTGATTATGTTTCTGTTCATATGTTATTGATTCATGCTTTCATGATTATATTATTAATCTGTTAATAAGTGGTAAAAAAGATTAAAAGTAGCAAAAGATAAATGTTTTGTGACAACTGATTCACCGCCCCCTCTCAGTTGTCTGCCTAATTTCAATAGGCAAATATGTAAGCACAAAAATCATGCATAGCCTCCATGAGGACCCCTATGATGATATATGATCCTTGTCACATACATGTAAGCGTGAAATAATATCCTCTAAGTAGCAGACCTCTTGGTGACATGTCATTTCTTTTGTCTTGTGTTGTTTCTTCTTTGTCATTTTCTCTCTCTCTATGTCGTCAACACTTTTCGACACTTTGCGACACTTGTCGATTTACATTTTTTTGAGGTTTTGACCCCATTCCTAAGCCTTGTAAGCATCTTGTAGGTGATTTTTCACCTTTCCCCTATGCTTTTCATCTTCTCGACCCCCTTGAAGCCTTCTAGAGGTCCCTCAGACCCATCTCCCACTTTTGGTTTTCAGTTTAACTCAACCAATCCAAATCTCCCCCTATTATTTCCAGATCTCCCACTGGGAGATCCTACATTGCAAGTGGAGATTTGGATTCTTGCACATGATTGACCTATTTCCAGAGGTTGATCCTCTCCTTTTCATCTCCTCTACCATCTCCCATCATGTATTTTCCCCCAGACCCCTTTCTTTCTGGATCTCTCATCGGGTGACCCTCAAAATGCAAGATCTCCCCCCAGGCGACCCATGGTAGACCCTACTAGTGAAAGGATCAACCCATGGGTGACCTTGTCATGTTTCCAACTACGGAAAAACTCAAGTTTCTAACTCTAAATAGCTCTATTTTTGCCCATTTTTCTTCCAATTCACATGATTTTTGATGCCTGATTTGGAGTTGACTATTTCATGCACCCACACATGCATAATTAACTCCATTTGATCTAAAATTAATAACTCATTCTCTTCCATGCATCCCTCTAACTCCATTTCTTCTTCAGTGATAAGTTATTATTGCATTTTCACTCCCAAATTAATTGAGTTCACTAGGTAATCAATCCAGTTCACTCCCTAATCAATCCTTGTTAACTCATCAATCAATTGAGTTAACTTCTCAATCAATTCCTCTCTTCCAACCTATAAATACTCCCTCCCTCAAGAAAAAAGGGAGGCAAATTCATTGTGCACATAGCTCTTGCTAAGTTTTTACTCTCCAATTCGCATTCTCATGCTCACACAGGACAAAGGTGCATTTTATTTGCTCATTATTCATCAAAGCTTTCACATAAAGCTCTTCAAGCATTGTTATGATGCTTCAATCAAGCCATCGTTCTCATCAACAGGTCACATTGAGTTCATTCTTCAAAGCTTCTAAAGCTTCTTTCGCTTCTTTGTGTTGTCTTGTCATCAAGAGGTCTTCCCATTGCTTCAAGAGGATACGAGGTTGCCATTAAGGATCTCTGAAGGTAGTGGAGTCTCACAAATCTTTGTTATTTCAGGTTCCTCAATGCTTTTGTCAATTAGTAGTAATTAGAAAATTGAAATCGCTCTTGGGATTAGTAATTAATTGCTTTTTCCTTGATAGAATAGACAAATTTAGTATTTTAGAAGTAATTTGTGTTCATAGTTTAAATTCAATTACTTGCAATTTCCTTTTCTAGATTAAATCATTTCAAAACATTCGAAAACCCCAAAAACATAGAATAATTGCATTAGGTAAAATTCATTCTAAATTGCATTCATATTTCCTTTCTTAGAGTAAAAAGCATCTTTATTTCCAAAAATATCAAAAAAAGCACAAAAACAAGTTTTGCATGTCATATAGTTGAATTCATAAAAATATAGAAAAGAACAAAAACAATAGGCACTTAGATAACTTGCAAACCCTTGATACTATCACAAGGTCAACAAAAGTCAACTATTTGGTCAAACCCTTGATACTATCACAAGGTTAACGAAAGTCAAATGCATAGCTAAACCCTAGGTCAACCAAAACCCTAGGTCAAACCCTAAAGTCTAGTCAAGGTTAGTCCACATACATCTATCTCTTGTCTTGGCTCACGAATGTGCACAGGGTTAAGAGGTGAGTGGGTGAGGGTAGTCCTCGACAAAATTGAGGAAAATAATCCAAGACCTCAACAAGATCCATTCATCCTACAACAATTAGAGGCATTTAGACAACTTCAAATACAACGTGCAATCATTCAATGTGTTGAAAGACAAGAAGCCATCAATGAAAGTAATAGTTTACCCACATAGAGGTGGAACAATAGAAACCCTAATAGATGAAGAGTAAGTAGTGACCGTTCAAGTCATAGGGTTATCTCTACAACAACACTCATTGAACGAAACATTTACATTAGCACACAAAAACAAAGGCCCCAGGATGTACTGACCCCTCTCCGCAAAGTCTAGCCAGTGAGCCAGACCACCGTCATGTCTCATCTCCTCTTGACTGGCTACTTCCACAAGAGCAAGAGTGACATGATGGTTCACCTCGTGGAAAGGAGGGAAGGGCCCTTATTTGTGTTGAAATCCAATCCGACAGCCCTTGGCAACCGAGGTTGTGATTTTGAGCGTACAAGTACTGCCTTGGTGTGTCAAAGCTTTTAGACTGTAATGGTCTAGTTAAGGCTCATCGTGTTGACCATGTCCCGCAACAATTTGATGAGGATTTCCCTGAGGAGTTTCCCCTAGTGCCTACTTGTTATAGATCTATCAAGGAGATGGGTGAGATTGGCCAGAGGGCTCTTACTTGGACCCCCTTGACTCCTAGAGTTTTTATTACCAAAGCCTCTAGGACTTCAAGAGGAGGATAGAGGAGAGGGAGAGGAACTCCTTCTTGAGCATTGATTGTGGTTAATGATTCAAACTCTACTGACGAGGACTACATTATTGATGGGGATGATTCATCAGACAAGGGGCTGATAGAGGATGCACAGGATAATGATTCCAATGGCGCCGATGATGATTAGGATGCTCTTGAGGGTCCATTCGCAGTTCCTAGACCTCCTTAGTCTAATGAGGCGATGCAAAAACTTGACCTTGCCTAGCAGCCTGGTGACCCACGTAAGTCTACATTTTGCTTTACTATTTTCATATTTTGCCCTTCCTCTTTCTTTCCTTTTTTTCAAGAACTAACACATTTTTCATCTTTTGGTTCACTTTGCAGGTAATGTTGAGGAGTAGAGGGCTTTTGTTTGTGAGGTCAATATTAGCTTGGTTGCCCCCTTCACTAGGATGACTCAAGAGATGCTTTTGACTAATCCTGGTGTGCCCCCTTCTACTGGGTGACACACTAATATTTTTTCTCCTTCATATCATGGATGCCAAGCAAGTGTTAATTTGAAGGCCAAGAATCTCATCCTTATGGGTGGGAATCAAGTGCTTTGTGAGATGGCTTGCCTTGGGTTTGGACAACGAGATCTCAATGCTGCAGGGCCTTTGCAATCACATACTCATAGCAAGGTACCTCAGTTTCATAGATCTCATGGAGCAACTAGTGGTGCACGTAGGTAGAGGTGCAGGAGTCCTAAGGGTTCCGTTGGAGGGAACCTCCCTTGAGTTTATTTTGTTCTTCTTTGAAATCATACCCTCTTGCATGGGGAGCCTTTACTTTCCCTGGGAGCATTTTGTCTTTAGCTCTTATGTTCTTATGCATGTAAACTTTAGATGTATCAATGAAAGTTTATCTTTTTATGGTTTTATCTATGTATGGGTACTAATCTCTTGTGCATTTTGGAAGTTTAAGAACTCTTTGATTATGTTTTGTCCTTCAACTTTAACAATGCAAATATGATAACAATGACATATTTTTGTAATTTTTGGCATATGTATGAAATGTAGTTTACGATATGCAGATGCAAGAACATAATGGATGCTTTGAAATGAAACTTTTACTTCTATGAAATGTCATGAGTTATGACATTGACTTTATTGCTTTGGGACTCTTTTTCTAATTTTGATATGAATGCAATGCAAAACAAACAATATTACTACTCTCTAATATGAATTTTGATCCAGGGGATTGCAAGTTGTCCTGATATAAGAGACCTAATCAAGGCTATGAGATAGGGTTTTTAGAACTCAAGTGGGGAGCAGGAGTGTGTTGGAAACAAGGTAGATAACTGAGAGGGGGGGTGAATCAGTTATCTCAAAATTTCCTTAACTTTCTTTTCTTTTGTTATCTTATTAATCAGTGTAGCATAAAATTATATTAGCATATGTGATCATAAGAACATAAATAAAATCAACACACATAACACAAGGATTTTTACATGGAAAACCTTGTTAAGGGAAACACCATGGGGTGACTAACCCAAGATTGTATTCTCTGTTAAAAGAATAAAGGAGTACAAAATGACACTTGCCAATTAGGGCTCACTGCCCGAGCACATTGCTCACAAGAGGCACACTGCCTACAAGAGACTCACTGTCTACAAAACTTACAGAAGGTAATCAGGTGTTTGAATTGATGAGAGGTATCTACAAATGCAAGAGTTCAGTTTCAGTTAGGCTAAATACACTGATCTGATGCACTTCATTCTTCCTCTGTTTTAGAGTTGTTGCTTTGTCACATACCAGACTTGAATTGCTGCTTTCACACTTATTCCTACTTTTCTTCGCACTTTATTTCATCCCTTCTTCACCACACACACCTACATACTGGAATCCATCTGGTATATATATCTACATAAATGATTCTCATCAACTTCCTAGTCGGCAACAAGAACACTGCAAGTAATTACTCTGTCGGTTGAATCCATGCTTGATTTGTGATGCGTATCAAGAACATAGACATATAAATCATTAATCATGTCGGACAACAATGTATGATCACACAAATTGTTTGATCAACACCATTTGCTCATTCAGATTGAAGTCTGATAGTCTGTCGGTCAGTTCTTCCTCTGTCTGCTCTGCCTGTCTGGAACCCTACACTTAGATGCTCATATCTTTTTCATGCTTTATCACTGGAGGCTAAATCTCTAGAATATAGTAGTCATGATACCCCTCTTGACTTATCCAAGTTTGCAACTTGCTAAGTTACACCATCTGAGAGATCCAGACCTGATTGTCAGACCTTGTTGCATACTCTATTCTTGTTCACTGGACCAAAATAATCTTCAATTTGACTTCCGATATAGGCATACTATGTACTGCGGATGTGTGGGATAGACTTTGTTTCCATCAATGACAACACTCATGAAGCCACACAGTGTCTATTGCCAACAATCTCCCCCTTTGGCATTGATGGCAACACTTAGTGAAAAATGGCTAAGTGTCGCAATGACTCCCCCTTGGCTGATGCTTTGTCTTTTGTACTGTTTACCAGAGCTCCCCCTTAGCTGGATTCCATGTTTTTCACTACTCCTCACTACCCCTTTAACATCAATGGCAAAGGGCGAAATCCGCATACCAAAATTTTGCAAAAATTAACCTGTACATGGCCGCATAAGTATATATATATGTTATACTTACATATATTTAAGTATATCCACAAAAGTGGCCTTTGACTGTACAAACTCTGTGGCCCATGTCTGCTTCATCCTATCCAGAATGGAGATGTGACCACTCAACAAAAATGCATATGCTTCTACCCTTTTTAAATTTGTCGGATCACTGGTCCGAGCTGTGGTCTGGGCATCTGTCAAGGCCTCATGCATTGCTTATAACTTAGGGATAATTATCCCTCTGAGTTCACTCATTCTGTTTATTATATCCTTCTTTTCTTTGTTTAGCCTCTTTATTTCATTTATGATGACAATGGCCTGGCATTCTTGATTCATTAAAGAGGTAGTAAGGGGATCAAAATTTTGAGATAAACTTGATAGTTTACCTTCTTGTTCTTTCACCTTCTTTTCAATATCCTCTGTCACTTTTAGCCAAGATAGAAAAATTTTGTACATGTCCCAACCATCTTTAAGAGCATTTTCAAGGCTCTTTATTCCAATGTCTAGGGTCCTCCTATCATTAGCAATGAGTCCTTGTACTTCAGTGAATCTTTTTCCCAGAAACTCCTTCCAGACCTTTGCTTCTACTAATTTTTCTAGAGATTCAAAGTGAGTGCTAACATAATTTACCAAAGATTTCAGGTTTCCAGATGGTGAGGCCGAAGGATCCTTTTGGAATGATGCCATGATCTTCTCCAGCATCCCAGATGCAATCTCCAACAGTTCACAGTCTTCCATGTGAGATTTTGGGATTTTTTCTTTTGCTTTGGCTTGAGCAAAGGATGCTATTTTCATTGTCTGAACCGGAGAGAGAGTCAAAATTCAGTGGCCCTTGAAATAGCTCAGGTTCATCTATCTCCATCATTTCTTTATTTAAGAAGTTCTTCATTGCCTTTGTAGTGTCTCTTGCCGGTGATTGAGTCTTCTTCTCTTTTGAGATATCAAAACAATCATCATTTGTCTTCTCTACTTGTTCTTCTTCTTTTCCCTTAACCTCCTTTTCTTGACTCACTTTCTCCTCTTTTCTTCCTTCTCCTTCAACTTCAGAATCTGGAATGTCTGTAGTGGGATCTAGAGGAGAGATGTTACCTATGTTTGCTGCTTCATGAACTTCCTCTTCCGGAACAGAGGAATCCAAATCCTTAGACTTCTCTTCATCTATCTCTTTTGATCCTTCTACATCAGAAATTTTTTTATTGGTTACATTTAATCCTTCAACATCCATGGTAGAAGGTTCTTCAACTGATTCCTCTATAATAGGAAGATTGAATCTTTTCAAAGCATTCCGGAGGATATCTTTTGTTTCACTTGCTACTTGGTCTGTTTCTCCAAGCATGAGTTTATTCATTATTTCCTTACTCTGGAACTCATCCTTACAATCTTTGAAAATAATGTTTATTTGTTTTGGAGTGATGGAAGGATAAAGCTGAATTGCTATCTGCTCCTGAATCTCTAAGCCTTTTGCATTTGCATTCTCTTTCCTCAGCTCAAACACTTTTTCTAGACTCTTAGGAATTAGTGATATTATTTCAATGAAGGCTTTATTGTAAATGTTCAAGTACCTGATAGTAGCTTCTTCCAAAATTCTCTTGTCAGGATCACTGTATTCATCATAAAATTCAGTCACCGGTTGTAGGTTCCCATCCATAGTGACTGCCTTGATGATGTCATCAATGGAAAGAGTGGGCTTTTCTACAAATTCCTCTACCTTCTCTTCTTCCTTTTTGCTAGTAGAGAACTTCCTAAATGTTCTCTTTTTCTTTATTTCCTAGATTTCTTCATCCGATTTTGTTTCCTCATCATCTTTATGGCTTGTATACTTCCTTGAGGCTTCGGTCTTCATCCTCTTTTCTCCTTTTCTAGATGTCTTGACTTCCAGTTTGGTAGACTTTGAGCTCTTGGAAGTGACAGGAGCAGAACTCTTGGAGGATCTAGTCCTAGAGGAGGTTTGTGCAGGGGCACTTTCTTCCTTTGCTTCTTCTCTTTCTTTTTCTACCTTCTCCATTTTCTCTTTATTAGCATCAAGAGCCTCCTTTGATATGCCAAATCTTTTGGCAAATTCCTTTACTTCCCTTTTTACTTTCCTCTTTATCTCCGGTTGTCTTAACTCAACATGTATTTTTACACTTAGTTCTTGAAAGGTTCCAAACCTTTCTTCCTCAGGGTCCTTAGGCTGGTTCAACAGGTGTTGAATATGTAGCTTCAAGATTTTCTCATTGACCTCGTATCCCATAGGAATTATCCACACTATTCTGGGCTCAACTGCCTCCATTAGGCATTAATCAGTGTCAACCATGAAGCACACTATATCCTTGTATTTATCAACTATGGATTGCGGTATCCTCTCTCTGGCTTGCATCATGCTTTGGAAGTTCTTAAAGTAACCCCAAAGAGTTGTGTTCTAAGATTTAGCATCACCAAGTCCATTCATATAATCTCTAATCTAGATTGCAACTGGTTTATCATTTTTCCAAACCCAACCACTAGATCCGGGTAGCTCATTCATATAGTAGAAGAATAGACACAGTATTAGACAACCATATTTGAAGGAATTCTTCTTATCCTTTTTGATCTTCTACATGTTTTCTAATAGTTGATTTAGGAGAAGATCACACAGGTCATAATCTGCATCTTCCCTCAACATCTGATAAGCTGCATATATTGCAGTCCCAGACACAGAATTCTCCCTGCTAGAATGATAGATCTTGTACCCAATTATCATTAAGGAAAAATTGACATCCAGATCTGTGATATCATCTATGGTCATTGCTCTTTTGTCAAACTTAGATCTGGTGGCTTCAGTTATTATCTGGTTCTTGACAGATTTAAGTGCAGGTAGCCCACTGAAAGAATGCAGTCCAGTCACTTCCCTGATGGCATCTTTTGTTATCTTGAAGGGCCTCATTAACCACATGAAATTATCATGCATCCTGCTTAGGACACATCGGACCCAATCATCTTCTACAAAATAGGGAAAGTGTATTCAATGTCTGAAGTGTTTATCTATGAGGGCCTTGAATTGAGGTTTGAGTTCAAAACTCTCATCTATTAGCTGTTTGTGATAGATGTCCATCAATTGAGAGTCTCCAAATTCCTCAATGTTGACATGGATAAAGACCCTAACATCTTCTACATGCAATACCCCATGCAGAATGCTAGAAAATGCGCCTAAAGGATCAACTTCTAGAGATTTATAGGGGTGTTTCTTGAATTTAGGACGCGGCCTATCAGTGATCTTTACAACCATTGGAGTAGCCATCTTGCAGAAGATTCAGAGAGAGATTTTCAGAATGGAAGTGCCTTTTTATGCTTTAGGGTTTGAAATATGAGCCGAAACAAATCGCTGGTTGAATTTGATTTTTCAGTTGATCTTTGAGTGAATTGTAGAAACTTCATTGCAGAGCTCTTCTTATTTTCTTCGCAAATTCAAGTGTGCAAATGATGAGTGAAAGAACCCTTTTATTCTTGTGCAAACCCTAATTTCCTTTTGTAATAAATGCACAACTTAAGTTATCCGGTTACCCTATTTTAAGAGAGATCTTCTCAAATCATTGTGCTGATCTTAGAATCATTGTTAGTGAGGATTGACAATGTGTCTTCTTTTCTTCAATCATGCCATGGGTCCACAGATCAAAGTATTTTAATTCTAAATCATACCAGATCTATTTGTAAAAATCCTACTTTACTAGATGGCTGTCAAACCAGATCAACTTGAGCGGTTAAATTATTACAAAACTCCATGCAGATCTTTCATATTTTTATTAAGGGTTATATAGATATTTTTCTGAGAACCCTTTAATCTGCAACATTCCATGTGCCAAATTTAGGCACTAATTGACTGGCTAGGGGAATTTGTTTTTCTCTGCGACTCCCCCTGAGCTAGAGCTCATCTGTTTAGTTTCCAGAAGGAATATCAGCACCGAATTCTGGTGTGGATCCATCCCCAATATTTTATGTACTCTTATTCACCCAAATCTTGCTCATCTCCTTTTGAACTTCATCCGCATTCACTTTACCTTTACCCTTATCTTGTTTTTGATTATGTTGCACTGGACCCTTTTTATCCTAATTTTTACTTCTGTAGAATTTGGCAATATGACCGGATCTATTGCAATTGTAACAGACAACATTTCTTTGCATATTTGATCAATATCCTCTTGATTTGCATTGGTTAGCCATATGTCCCATTCTATTGCATGCAAAGTATCTACCATTGAATGAATTGTTTATTTGCATATTTCTGCATTCATGAGATTTGTGACCATACCTTTTGTAGTTGAAACATTGTCCGGAGAAGGATGGATTAGTCTAATTCATTCTCCTTCTACACTGAGTTGCTTTATGACCAAAATTGTTGCAATTGAAGCAATATCCATTGAAGGATGGATATATTTGAGCATTTGGTTACCTTACTAGAGGTCTTCTAGGCTTGTTTCTTTGATTTCCCGATCCAAAGTTCTTCTAACCAGATTCAGAGCTTTCACCTTTCTCATATCCCAAGCCACGCTTATCATCTACCCTCTTTTGGCTTTCAAGAAGAACTTCAAGTTGGGCTGAGCTTATCTTGAATTTCTCTTTGTATTCATTTGCTATTTGAAGATCTTGTTTAAGAGAGTCTATCTGATTCTCAAGTTGTTCTTCATTATCTCTAGCTTCTTCAAGATCAGATTCAAGATGCCTAATTATTCTATCCATTTTGTGGTAGTCCTCTGTCTTCTCCTTGAGGGATTGTTTTAGATTATCTTCACTTTTCCTTTTTTCTTTAATTTCTTGGGTGAATCTCATAACCCCTGATTCCATTTCATGCCTTACCATAGTGACTTCTTTTGACAGCTTCTCACATAGATTATTTTTCTCATTCAGATCTCCATTAGTATCATTGTCTTCACTCTGATTGGCTAATTTTTGAAGTAGTTCCTTTCTCTTTTTCACATAGATACTAAATTTTTCTTTTAACTCATTTATGAAATCATCAGCTTCTTTAAGTCTTTCTCTCAAATTATTGACTTCAGAATGAGATTGTTCAAGATCATCTAGAGTAGACTGAAGTTGTTCCTTCATACCATATATATCCATTGAGATTCCCAGATCTTCCTCAAGCTATTAGGCTTTGTTCAGAGGAACTTAGCTCTGATACCAATTGCTGGAAACAAGGCAGATAACTGAGAGGGGGGGTGAATCAGTTATCTCAAAATTTCCTTAACTTTCTTTTCTTTTGTTATCTTAATAATCAGTGTAGCATCAAATTATATAAGCATATGTGATCATAAGAACAGAAATAAAATCAACACACATAACACAAGGATTTTTACATGGAAAACCCTGTCAAGGGAAAAACCACGAGGTGACTAACTCAAGATTGTATTCTCTATTAAAAGAATAAATGAGTACAAAATGGCACTTGCCAATTAGGGCTCACAGCTGGAGCACACTGCTCACAAGAGGCACACTGCCTACAAGAGACTCACTATCTTCAAAACTTATAGAAGGTAATCAGGTGTTGGAACTGATGAGAGGCATCTACAAATGCAAGAGTTTAGTTCTAGTTAGGCTCAATACACTGATCTGATGCACTTCATTCTTCCTCTATTTTAGTGTTGTTGCTTTGTCACATACCGGACTTGAATTGCTGCTTTCACACTTATTCCTACTTTTCTTCGCACTTTATTTCATCCCTTCTTCACCACACACACCTGCATACTGGAATCCATCTGGTATATATATCCGCATAAAGGATTCTCATCAAATTCCTAGTCGGCAATAAGAACACTGCAAGTAATTACTCTGTCGGCTGAATCCATGCTTGATTTTTGATGCGTATCAAGAACATAGACATATAAATCATTAATCATGTCAGACAACAATGTATGATCACACAAATTGTTTGAGCAACACCATTTACTCATCTGGATTGAAGTCTGATACTCTGCCGGTCAGTTCTTCCTCTGTCTGCTCTGCCTGTCTGGAACCCTACACTCAGATGCTCATATCTTTTTCATGCTTTATCACCGGAGGCTATATCTATGGAATATAGTAGACACGATACCCCTCTTGACTTATCCAAGTCCACAACTTGATGAGTTACACCATCTGAGAGATCTAGACTTGATTGTTGGACCTTGTTGCATACTCTGTTCTTATTCACCGGACCAAAACAATCTTCAATCTGACTTCTGGTATAGGCATACTATGTACTGCAGATGTGTGGGATAGACTTTGTTGCCATCAATGACAACACTCATGAAGCCACATAGTGTCTCTTGCCAACAGAGTGAAATAGAGTGCTTCTATATCTATATGAGACAATCTGACAAGTTTTCAGCTTTAGACAAGTAACAAATTTTGTTGATGCTTGCTAGACTTAGATCATAGATGGCAAGCAAGATAGACCCATGGTAAAGGATAAATGGGAAAGAACTAGGGTACCTAGATAGAAAATGATCCTAAATACTGTTAGACTCTTGGCTTTGCTCAGCTAGTGCATGTGCTTTAATACTTTTTTTTATTTCCTTTGTTAGAATTTCACCCTTGAAGCTTTGAGCTTAGATGGATCTCCACCCAAGAGTAGGGACATTCAACAATCTTCTCTCTTTTGCTTTTTCTCCTTTTTTTGTATTTTCTAGAATGCCTCACTTGATTTTCTCATTTTTTTGGATTTTTGACTTTTATGAAAATGAATGCTTTTGGAACTTTTGATATGCAATAGCTTGATCTCTCAATTCTCACTTTTCTCAACACTCTTATTTTGATCACTCATTTTTTTATTCACTCATATTTTAGATTGCTTCCTTCAGAGTTTTGATCATCTTGACGTTTTTAGCCAGGAAAGATAAGGGGATGAGTGCCACCAAAAGTTTTCATAATCCATTTGGACTTCTCTTCTACTAGGGAAGAATTGGGGAGGTCTACTTGCAAGCTTCCTTTGAACACAGTAGGTTTTAATACTGACTTTGCTTAGACCTAACATCTTGGCTCATTAAGACTGGGATCAGTGTAAAGCTAAGAGATAGGCTTTTATTAGAATCACTGGGAATGAAGGGGGAGAATGGTGATTGTGAAAATGAGGAATCTCTAGGACCTGAAAGGATCACATATACCTAGGAAACCTTAGACTCCTTATTGAAATGAAAATAATATATGAGCAAGTCATTCACTATAATGCAAGATGAATAGAATGACATTGAAATGCAAGAAACAAATTCTTTTTGACATTTTTTTGATTTTTATGTTTTTTTTGTATTTTTGGAATATTTGATTTTTTTTGGTGTTTTATGTTTTATGATTTTTATGATTTTTAGACATAGTATTTCTTGATGTGAAAGGCATTGATTGTTTTTCCAAATTCCTCTCCCTCCATTGTGCACAAGAGATAGGCACCATTTTTGACATCTTCTTTAACCATGTAAGGACCTATCTAGTTGGGTCTGAACTTGCATCCTTCACCATCTCTTTTATCGATTAGGTTGCCAATTATGAGTACTAAGTCTCCTACCTGAAAGGGTCTTGGGATGACCTTCTTGTTATACTACTTCTTCATCCTTGTGAGATAGGAATCATGTCTTTGAACTACTCTTAATCATTTTTCATCCATCCTCTCTAACTCAGCTAATCTTACTACTGGGTATTCCTCATTATCCAGCATGCCTTGTAACGACACTTTTAAGTTGTGTAATTCTACTTCCAATGGCAACACTACCTCTAACCCAAAAGTGAGGGCATAAGGGGTGGTACCAATTGGAGTTCTCACACTTGTTCTATAAGCCCAAAGATTGGGGTATAACTGTAAGTGCCAGTCTCTTTTGGAGTCCTTCACAATTTTAACCAATATTGATTTCAATGTTTTGTTTGTGGCTTCTACTTGTCCATTCCCTTGAGGATAGTAGACTGAGGGAGAGTTTTGATTGATGTGTTATCTTTCACATAACTCCCTTACTTGTGGATTCTTGAATGACTATGTGTTGTCTGTCACTATCACTTGGGGATTCCCGAACTGACATATAATTTGATTTAATATGAACTTGGCGATGACAGTTCCTGAAACTGTAGTGAGAGGCATGACCTCTACCCATTTGGTAAAATACTCTATTGTGGTGATGATGAACAAATGTCCATCCATTGATGGAGGAGATATCTTCCCCACCAAGTTCAAGCCCCATGTGGAAAAGGGCCAAGAGGTAACTATAGGTTGTAAGTCTCTTGTTGTTGTGTGATGGACATGTGTGTAGGCTTGACATTTTGGGCATCTTTTATGAATTTAATTGCATCTCCTTGTAAACATGGTTATAAATAACCCAACTGATGTATTTTTCTTGTTGTAGCATGACCTCCAAAACATCCTCCACATATTCCACTATGACATTCTTTTAGAATTTTATGTGCCTCTTCTTTGTCGACACATCGAAGAACATCATGTCTAAGGCTCTTCAATATAGCACATCATTGATCAGGACATACCTTGTGCAGTGAGAATGCGTAAGCATCTCTTTCCTAAGGGAGTCATGTTTTCTGGGTAAGTTCTATTCGCAAGGTAGTTTACAATGTCTCTATACCAATATGAAGTGTATTTTTCAAGATTGATTGCGCAAATTCCCTCGTCAGGGAAATCTTCGTTTATTGGTTCCTCTTGAGGAACCAAATTGTCTTCTAGCCAATTTGCTATCACTCATCCTTTGACCAACTTTTGATTGACATAAGTTAATTCAAATTCATTTAGTAATGTTACAAATTGGCTATCTCTTCTTGACAACATTGGTTGGTTTAATAATGTCCTTAATTGTTCAGATCGTATCATGACTCTGGTTTCTTGGTTCAACATGTAATGATGCAGTCTCTAAGTTGCGAAGACTATGGCCAAACATTCTTTTTCAGACTGAGTGTAGTTCTTCTCATATTCTAGTAATGTTTGACTTATGAAATATGTGGCTCTTTCCCTTCCACCTTCATTTTCTTGAGCCAGCATGCAAGCTATAGATATATCGGTTGCCCTAAAGTATAACATGAAAGGTTTGTCATGTTTTGGTGGCATTAACGTGGGTGGAGTTAACAAGAATTTATTCACTTTCTCAAATGCATTTTGAAAATCCACAATCCAAGTTATGCCCACTTGTTTCTTCAACAATTGATTAATTGGGTGAATTTTGAAAGTCATATCTAGTATAAAATATCTGATGGGACCTAGTTGTCCCAAGAAAGTCCTTACTGCCGTCTCACTTATTGGTGGGGTTACATTTAATACTACTTTAACTTTTGCTAGGTCTACATCAATCCCTCTTTGTGAAACAATGAAGCCCAACAATTTGCCCATTGTGACTCCAAAAACACATTTCTCAGGATTTAGCCTTACTTTATATTCTCAAATCCGATTAAAGACTTTGCGAAGATCCTCTACATGCATTGATCTTTGCTCCGATTTGGCCAAAAGTTTGTCGACATATGTTTCTACTATCTTGTGAATGTAGTCATGAAAGATGTGTGTCATTTCCCTTTGATAGGTAGCCCCTATGTTTTTCAATCTGAATGGCATAACTACGTAGAAAAAGGTTCCCCAAGGGGTGGTTAATGTCATTTTGTTTTGATCTACTTTTGAAATTCTAATCTAATTGTATCTTAAGAATCCATCCATGAGATAGAGGACTTCATATCCTGCAGTTGAATCAACAATTTAATCAATGGATGGCAAGGGAAAGTCATCTTTTGGACAAGCTTGATTGATATCCCTAAAATTGAGGCATATCCAAAATTTTCCATTCTTTTTAAAAACTGGCACGATGTTTGATACCCAACTTAAATAATCCACTAGTTTGATAAAACCTACATTCAACAACTTCTTCAATTCTTCTTTTACCATCTCTGCTACTTAAGGCTTTATGGGTCTCAATTTTTGTTTTATGGATTTTGCATCAGGTTTCATTACTAAGTTGTGTCCCATGATTTTTGGGTCTAATCTTTGCATGTCCAAGTATGTCTAAGAAAAGACATTAGAAAATTTGATAAGGAACTCAATGTACTCTTCCAATTCTTCGTCATTTAACTCTCTTCCCAATTTTAGCATTTTTGGTTTCTCAAGTGTTCCTACATTAATATCAATGGTATCTCCAGTTTGTGATGGATGTCCCTCCTCAAATTTTTGGGGGGCAGGTGGTAAGTCTGAATTTGCTTTGATCTGGAGGATTTCTTTTTTGCTTCCCAAATAATCTTCTGGATGAGAAAGGAACATGTATCTTGTTTTGTGATATACTCTTGGGAGGCCGTCATAAGCATGTAGATACTCCAAGATGGCTTCATTGTTCTCAACGTAGTCTCGAGTTGGTTTCTCTGTTTGATCCACAATGTGACTTAGAATGCTTGACAATTCTTCACTTTCCAACAATGGCTCTCCATGAACTAACACAATGTACTTCAAGTTTTGAAGTTGAGCATATGGTGAAAATAGTGTGGAAAACGTAGCCATTGAGTCCACTACTTGGTTCTCTTCCCTGGGTATGGCTTTTATGGAAAAAAAGTCAAAGAATCAAACCAATTTCCTGATGGTTTCTTTATAAGGTCGTAGTCAAATTGATTTCATTTCGTAATTCTTTGCAACTTGGTTGATCACTAATTGGGAGTCTCCAAAGGCAGAGATCCTCTTCATTCCCATTCTCATGGCTAACATGACTCTTAGGGATAGGGCTTCGTATTCGATGATGTTGTTCGTACAAAATAAATCCAACCTAAATGCGAAAGGGAGAACTCTTCCTTCGGGGGAAGTAAGGATTATTCCCGTTCCTGCCCCTATTTTACAACTGGCTCTGTCAAAATGTAGAGTCCATAGGTTTTGATTATTTTGTGGTTGAGATGTTTCTCTGAACCTGTAAGTTGATTTTTTCTTTTCCTCTTTTTCTTCCCCTTCCTCAATGATTTCTATTGTTTTCAATTGAAAGATTCTTAATGTCATGCTCGTTCATGCAAGGGATAGCTTCTAGGGCGAATGGAGCATGAGACCTAGTGGTGTGAGGATTGAAGGGGAACTCTCTAAGGTCATCCATGTTTTGATATGATATGTTGAGAGTACTTGTGTTTGGGTGAAGATTATGAGTTTCTTCTTTTACTTGCTCTTGTGCTTTTAGTTTCTTATCCTTATCTTCTCATTCCTTCCTAAAAACACTGAAAGGATCAGGATCTTCTTTGACAACACATATTTTTCCTAAGTGGTGGAAATGTATTTCTTGAAATAACGTAGAGGCCACAACTTTCATGGCATGAATTCAAGGTCTTTTGAAGGTCATGTTGTAATTGGTTTCTTTGTTGATGACATAAAAGTCTGCGAAAATGGTTTTGGATGAGAGAGTGATTGGTAGACTAATCTTCACAACTATTTGAATGTTATGACTATTGTATATCCTTAAGATGGAAATCTGTTGCTTTATACCCATTTTTCTATATCCCATCCTTTGCAGGAATGACATTGGCAAGAGATTGACTGTCGACCCTTCGTCTACCACTATTATTTTTATGATGACCTCTTCGACTAGAACTTGTATATATAATAGTGAATCCCTTTGTTTACTTCCTTCATCTTTAGGGATTTTTGAGATATCAAATGTGAGGGAGTTGGCTCCTCTTACATTGAACATCACACTTCTAATACTTCCAAGAATATTTTTTCGGTGTGAGGCGAGGCTCTTAGTAATTTTATCACTTGTGAGAAGACATTTTCTATTTAGTCTACTTGTTCTTCCTCTTGGATTACAAACAATTATTGGTTCAACTCCATGTGATTGGAGCTTTTCTGATTGGCCTTCCCTTTTTCATTTTGAGACTCCTTCTCTTTCCTTTGAGATTGAAGGAGTGTGAGGAAGTTGTGTTGTTGGTCCAGAGTAAGTTTTGAGATAGCTTTGTTGTATCCATAACATGTTTTTGTTTCATGACCTTTTGTCCCATGGAACCAACAATACGTATTGGGATTGTAGCAGTGATGATTTGATCCTTGATTTCCTTTTTATCACCACTTATCATTGTTGGGAGTGCTCTTCACAATATTGACATTCTTTTCCAAGGAAACATTTGGCGTAGTCTTTTCAATTCCTTTCGAGATTTTGAGTCTTCCATTAGTATCGTAGGTTTTTTGACCACTATCAATGGCATCTTGATTAATCCTCAAAGCACTTTCGAATGCTTCTTCATAAGATTTGTATGGTAACTTTTGAATGTCTTCTCTCATATCCTTGTTCAAGGCATGTAAAAAATATCACATAACTCGCGATGGTCCATATTTGGGGCACTGGTTGAGGAATAGAGGACTTGTCTCTATCTGGTAACAAAGTGGGCTACAGATTCATTTAGATCTTGTTTCATGGTTAGGAACTCTCTGATCCCTGTTTTGACGAGTTTGTTCAAGTCAAATGCCATGACAATTACAAACTCTCTGATCAGTTGTCTGAATGAGTGGATTGAAGCTTTTGGTAGATGATAGTACCAATCTAGAGCTATTCCTTTGAGGGTCTTTAGAAAGATCTTGGTGACAACCCCATCCCAAGGGAGGAGTTTTCTTATTGCAATAGTATAAGCTTTGATATGGGAATTTGGATCACCCTTTCCTTTGAACTTTGGGAGATCAGGTAGCAGTCAAGGGAACTGAACACTTCTTATGTTTGAGTTAGTGGTTCTTTCAAGTACTCCAGATATGTCCCTAGAAAGGCACTTTGTGATTGGGGAGTTGATAGCATCAATCCCATAGGAGGGTTTTGGTAACCCATTGTCTGATTTGCTAACATTTCTTGATTATTCTAAACAGGAGGGTTCCCATTCAGGAATGTGTCATTACTCACATTTCTTAAGTAATAGTTGAGGTAGGGGAGTTCTGAGATGCTCCTTGGTCTTGTTCAGTTTAGATGTTGTCATAAGAATTTTGTCTTCTTTGAGGAGCAGGTTGTTCTGCTTCTAGGGTTCTAATCCTTTGCACTAGAGTTGCAATTAGGTTTGCAAGCATGGCAGCTCTAGGCACTTCCTCATTTCTAGGGTTTTCTCTTCGAGTGTTGTCATGATGTTGGGCTTCTTCTCTCACAACATTGTCTCTTTGTTCTTTTCATAGGGTAATTTTTAATGCTTCTTGAGTGTCTCTTGACTTTTGTAAGTGTTTTTCTAACCTTTTTGCTTCCTCATCGAGATGAGTACTTGAGGTACTTGTGGAAGGTTGATCGGGTCGATGTATTTCTGACCTTAGTGATATTCTTCTAGCTTTATGAGGCACATTTGGTATAGAAGGGTTGTGTTCCCAGGCTGGATTGTTAAAAGACAGAGAACCCCTGGGTTCCCTTTGGTCTTGTTCATAGTCAGAGTCTTCATAATTGTAGCAATTTGTGACAGGTGCATCTGGGTGAGGCAGCATATACCTATCAAAGGAGGGAGTTTTTGGCTCCCTAGAAGGGACATTCCCTAAGTTTAGATCTGGCTCTGTCATATTCGGGGGTACCATAGACACCATAGAATAAATGGAGTGAGTGATGGCGAAGGTGATGAAAGTGGAAGCAGCTATGAAGAATAAAGTAAAAATGTTTGAAGGCTTTTAATGTTTTGATGGGATCTGAGCTTTTGGAACGTGAACAACATAAACAAAAGTTTTTTTTCTTCACATCGGGTTCACCAAAAAATGTACGCTCAAAATCGTGACGTTAGTGGCCTGGGGCTGTCGAGTCAGATTTTGGCATGCACACGGACGCTTCCCTCATTGCCATGGGGTGAACCGCCATGTCACTCTCACTCTCATGGAAGTAGCTTGTCGAGAGGAGGCAAGACACGGGGGTGGTCTAGCTCATTGGAGAGATAGACTTCGCGGAGAGGGGTTGGCATGTCCTAGGGCCTTTGTTGTTGTGCGCTTGTGTAGATGTGTTGTTCAATGATCGTGATTGTAAAAATAACTGTATGACCTGAAGGGTCACTAGTCGATGTTTTCTTGTTAGGGTTTCTGATATTCCACCTTTGTGTGAGTAAGCTATTGTTCTCATTGATTTCTTTTTGTCATTCAAACTGATGGATGAATGCTTGTTGTACTAAGAGTTGTCTAAATGTTTCTTGTTGTTGGATGACTAGTGGGTCTTGTTGTGGTCTTGGGTGAATTTCCTCTATCTCATCAAGAATTGCCCTCACCCACTCACCTCTTAATCTAGGGCACATTAGTGAGCTGATACAAGAGATAAGCATTTGTGATCTAACCTTGACTTGACCTAGGGTTTGACTTAGGGTTTGTTTGACATAAGGTTTGACTATGTGTTGAGTTTGTTTGACCTTGTGATGAAATCAAGGGTTTTAACCAATCTTTGACTATGGTTGACCTTGTGATGGAATTAAGGGTCTGTGAATCTTCTAAGTGCCTAATGCTTTTGTTCTTTTTGGTTTTTATGAATGGATGCAAAACTTGTTTTTGTGCTTTTTTAATGTTTTGGAATTGAAGATGTTTTTTTCTAACCTAGGAATCAAAGAATGTATGCAAGCTATGATGAATTTACCCAAGGCAATGTAAACTATGTTTTTAGGATTTTCTAAATATTTGGAACAAATTAATCTAAGAAAAATGAAATTTCTTTTAAATGAATTAATCTATGAACTTGGAAAGAAAATTACTCTAAGAATGCAAGATCTATCTATTCTATCAAGGAAAAAACAACAAGATTACTGATTCACAGAGCAATTTTGGTGATCTAATTACTACAAATTACAAGAAAGCATAAAGGAACCTGGAGATGCATGAGACTCCACTACTCTCAAAAATCCTTGTGATTGCAACCTCCTATCCTCTTGTAGCAGTGGGGAATCCTCTTGGTGACAAGATGAAAACGAAAGCAAAAGAAGATTTGAAGCTTTGCAAAGAGAGCTCAATGAGAGGTTTTTCATGAGCACTATAGATTGATATGAGAAACATATGGATGCATAATTAGCTTTGTACAAAAGCTAGATGAAGCAATGAACAAATCAAAAGGATCCCATGTCTTGTATGAGCATGAGAATGCTTGATGTGGAGAGCAATAACTTGCAAGAGCTGTGTGCAAAAATGTAATTGCCTCCCTTTGTGCTTGAGGGAGGGGGTATATATAGGTTAGAAGAAGGGATGAGAGGTGAAGAAGGAGAGTTAACTCAATTTGATTGGAGAGTTAACACAGAAGATTCAAGAGTGATTTGGGCTAAAATTAGAGTGATCTACCCGTTGGTCTCCTACAATGATTTAACAGCTAAGCTCATAAAGTTGTGACTTAGAGATTGGACATCTAACCTGAATAACTATCTTAATCACTATGGAGATGCATTTCACTTGTCAACCCATGGACGTGAACTTGAAATGGGTCAGCACGGTATGTGCACTAAGAACTTCCAAAGCAGCCACATTCATTCTATAGCTAAGAAAGACATAATGCTGAAAATAAACTGCTAGGAAAGAAATAACATGAATGCTGAACATCAACCAACAACTATTCTAAGCTCAAGTACATGACAAAAGATAAAAGTCTGGGCAAACAAATAGGAAACTACTCTGTTTGCTTTGGCTGCAGGAATAGACACATAATAGAATTCTAGTGGCTGCAGGAACATTCAATGCCAGATTTAACTAATTGCTTAATAGAAAATACAACTAAACTAAAGGATGGAATGCTCACCAAGTGGGCCCCCTTGGATGAGTATTCCCTAAGACAAATGTAAACTCAGAAATGCAAACTTATAACTTCATTTTATTCATTGGAAAACATGAGTACAAATGAACATCGTAATTGTATTACTGAAAATTGGATAATGTAAAATACAATCTCCTATTAATCAACCCCTTAGAAGGAGCATCAAAGTCTTACTTATAGAAGGAAAACTACAAAACTAACTACCTAGAAAGGCGGTCAACTCCAACAGAATAGGAGGACGCCACTTAGAGAAAGCATAGAAAGTGGAGAGGAGGTTACGCATGCGTGGAATCTGGTCAAGCAAGTTGCTTCAACGTAGATCTAGCACAACAATAACTCCTAAATTTGCTCAACAAGTAATTAAGACCAGTTACAAGGTGGTTATCTTCTCTTCATTTGACATTTGAATGATCACCATGCTTGACTTTTATGGCGAGTAACCAACCGACATAATCTTCCTCAACTTTATGGTTGCTAATTATATCTGCATAACAATATTAGTACACACAATAATTGCACATTTGTAACTACCTTAGAGTAACATTCATTAACCATATGTAAAATTAACATAGATAGTTCATATAGCATGTCATTGTCATAAACGATTATAAGAAATAACCTATGCTCAACATCTTATAGTTTTGAGGAAATGTCATAAAAAGATCAGGATCAAAGTACCAAAGTCCAAGATAACTACAACAAGTGGATAATAAAGTTTAACAAAATTGAGTCATAAACTAGACTCATCACTCTCCCCAACCTAAGACTTTGTTGGTCCTCCAATAGAGGAAGGGTTGTTCTTTTGTTTGGTTAATGCCCTGAAATTAGCAACTTCCAGCTATCTTATATTAGTTTCTCTGGTGCGTGAGTTAGGATCCCAAAAGAACCCTTGCTGCCTATCCAATCTGTTCCATCTCTACCTCTCTTCAGCAATATCATACTAGTAAAATCTGTAATTTGGTACAGGTCACAATAGGATAGGTGGTTGAAAGATTAAGGGAAGCTAGAATTGCCCCTTTGTCCTCCCAATCTGTATATATCTATCCACTCTTTTACATGCTGCAGCATAGTTCTGCAGAGAGTGAGGCTTTACTTGTTTTAGCTCATCAGACAAACTGTTCCACCTTTGTGTCAAATGTCCCTTCATAGATTCTCCAATAGTGTTTGCAATCTTGTCATATTCTCTATAAGCTCCTTCTCTCTCAGGCAGGATTCTGTTACCATAGCTTGGCCTATAAAGCATTCCATGCCAATCATTGAAAATGCTTCCTGGATTTCTAGATTCAGCTCTAATGGGCAAGGGAGTGCTGAATTCTAATTGCTTATAAGCCCTGAATTGTTGTCCCCAACTAATCTCATTTTGCATCCAGGACATAAATGCCCTCAATTAAGCATCCCCAACATACAACAAGGGGTTCCATTGATGGTCTTGGGACACAGTATAATTATGTAAATAGAATTCACACAACAAATTCTTTATTTCAAGAGGAGCAATCCGATAAGCATTAAAAAATTCAAGAGGAGATTTAATGGAAGGGTTCAAACCAGAAACAATCCTTGCTAACTTAAAAGAGAGGTACCTTTCCTTTAAATGTAGAGCATAGACTCTTGGGGGAGTCCTGCATTCTAATACCTGAGGCACTAAAGTTACCATATTATCCACTCTCTCTTTTAAAGTCGCAATTTCTGCATTCTTGTCTTTAATCTCTTCATCCTTCTTTTGAATTTCATCCTTCAATCTTTGTTTCTCCTTCTTCCATTCTTCTTCTCTCCTTTGCATCTCATTCCACAAATTCATGGCTACAATATGCATCAAAAAATCAAGAGGTCTATGTATTCCTACCAAAGGCTTTCCTAGCACAGATGGTTGACCTTCATATAGCACAAGCTGCAGGGTTTCTAATTGTTTAGCCAATTTTGGCTGCAGGGCATCTTGCTACAAGAATTCCTGTTTATCTTCATGTTCCTGTCTCTCAATATGTTTAGTAGCGGCAACAAGGTCTGCCAGAGTCACATTTGCTGCTTCCTCAATTATGTTTTTTTCAACATTCACATGCCCCATTAGGGCCTCTATATCCTCAACTGTCATTTCTTCAACCCTAGGGCTTGTCTGTGGAGGCGCACCAGAGGTTGGCTTAGTAGGTCTTGATTTACTAGAAGGACTCTTGTGTTTCTCTTCGGTTGCAGGAAGAATAGTGATAACAGGTTTGGAAGGAGTTGCCAAGGTAGTTCCTAAACACAGGTGGATATCACTTACATTCACAGCATATGCAGGGAATTGACTTGGATCAACAGAATATACTAGCTGTTGCCATGGTCTATTATTTGGGTTAGGTGAGGGTTGAGCTAGTAACTAAGTAGGTTTAGGTGTATTTGAATTGGAGCTAGCAAGTGGAGGCATTATAGTAGGCTATTGGGGCTAAGAAGGTGATTGCATATAATTTGTGGTTTGATTTGGCCATTGTTGTCCTCCTCTCCATTGAGATGTTTGCTGCCAGTTTCCTAGGGGTGACTGCCAATTCCCCTAAGGCTGTTGCCATTGAGGTGCAGGGTTTTGGTAATTTTGCCAAGTATTTTGACGGTTATTCCAAGGTTGAGGTGGATATCCTCCATAATTAGATGGAAATGGCTGTTGCCATTGGTTACCAGATGCATAAGTATTAAAATATGGTCCAGCAAATGATAATGGATCTGGTGACATACCTTGTCTTGGAGCCCATGGCCTCCTTTGTGCAACATAGAAGACTTGATCTTCTTCAACTTGTATTGGCTTGAACTCAGGTGGAATTTGCTTACTGTCAATGTTAGCTACCATTTTTCATCTGCAATCCCTCTTCTTTTGTCTGCAATGAGGACAATATTCAGCCAACATTGCCTCGGCCTCTTCATGCTTCTTCTTTGCCTGAAGTGTGTCCAACTGGATGGCCATATTATTTATAATATCTTACTTAAAATCAGATAGCAAGTGACTTATCTCCATCCTTGAAACTCCATTGGTAGAGGTTTTACCCATAAGGGAATGGTAACCTCTTCCTTTCTTCATGGCTACTCTAGAATAATTCTGACACAACTTCTTAATATCCTCCCAAGACACTTGGGTAATGTCTCCTCCTCCCATTAAATCTAAGGCATCTGTGCAATGCTCACTTATTCCCCTAAGGAAGAGCAGTTTTTGAGACTCCTCATTGAGTGCATGATGGGGAGACTTTTGTAAACAAAATAGAAACCTTGAGATGTAATCCTCCAAACTTTCATATTCTTTCTGTTGCATTATGAAAATATCATTTTCTCTCATATCTCCACTCCTACAGTAGTCTTTATACTTCTCAAGAAATTTGTCTTTCATTTCATCCCAAGTATTGACAATATCACTACCTCGACTCATAAACCACCTTAATGTAACATCTTTCATGGTAGTAGGAAACAACTTAAGCTTATGAGCATCAATAGTGTAGTCATAGCTTCTACAGAGGATATCAAATTCAAACAAGAAAATGTCTGGGTCCTCTATTGCAAGTCCATAGAACTTGGGGAGAGTTGAAGAAGGGATGTTTTTGAGATTATCTACATCATTTTGATGAGAAATCATAAATGGAAAGGTTGGTTGATTGGGTACATTTTGGGCAGCCATAGCTGCTTGACCTATTATCAAGGCAAATGGATTATCAACCAGGTTTTGGGTAACTTGTTCTGTAGAGGACGTTTCAGAACTATTCAAATTAGGGGATGCATCAAGAAAATGATTCACTTCTACTTCTTCTGCTGGGTAAGTTGAATCATTAGGAAGGAATCTCCCTAAAGCATCTCTTCTCCTACCTCTATGCATGTAATATACTCAATATCAACCACTTCTCACAAAAAATGTTGTGTATGGATTATAGATGGTTACTTCCTAACTAAGAACACATTTTAAAGGAAAAAAAACTGCAAGAAATAATACTAAAGATGACTCCAAAGATCTTCCTAGTTTGACACCATCCCCGGCAACGACACCAAAAAATGTTGGTCTCCTACAATGATTTAACAACTAAGCTCATAAAGCTGTGACTCATAGATTAGACATCTAACCTGAATAGCTGTCTTAATCACTATGGAGATGCATTTCACTTGTCAACCCAGGGACGTGAACTTGAAATGGGTCAGCACGGTATGTGCACTAAGAACTTCCAAAGTAGCCACATTCATTCTATAGCTAAGAAAGACATAATGCTAAAAATAAACTGCTAGGAAAGAAATAACATGAATGCTAAACATCAACCAACAACTATTCTAAGCTCAAGTACATGATAGAATATAAAAGTCTGGGCAAACAAACAGGAAACTACTCTATCTGCTTTGGCTGCAGGAACAGACACAGAATATAATTCTAGTGGCTATAGGAATATTCAATGCCAGATTTAACTAATTTCTTAACAAAAATTACAACTAAACTAAAGGATGGAATGCTCACCAAGTGGGTCCCCTTGGATGAGTATTCCCTAAGACAAATGTAAACTCATAAATACAAACTTATAACTTCATTTTATTCATTGGAAAACATGAGTACAAATGAACATCATAATTGTATTACTAAAAATTGGATAATGCAAAATACAATCTCTGATTAATCAACCCCTCAGAATGAGCATCAAAGTCTTATTTATAGAAGGAAAACTACAAAACTAACTACCTAGAAAGGTGGTCAACTCTAATAGAATAGGAGGATGCCACTTTAGGGAAAGCATAGAAAGTGGAGAGGAGGTTACACATGCATGGAATCTAGTCAAGCAAGTTGCTTCAAAGCAGATCTAGCACAACAGTAACTCCTAGATTTGCTCAACAAGTAATTAAGACCAGTTACAAGGCGGTTATCTTCCCTCCATTTGACATTTGAACGATCACCATGTTTGACTTTTATGGCGAGTAACCAACTACCAGAATCTTCCTCAACTTTATGGTTGCTAATTATATCTGCATAACAATATTAGTACACACAATAATTGCACATCTGTAACTACCTTAACATTCATTAACCAGATGTAAAATTAACATAGATAGTTCATATAGCATGTCATTATCATAAAAGATTATAAGAAATAACCTATGGCCAACATCTTATAGTTTTGAGGAAATGTCATAAAAAGATTAGGATCAAAGTACCAAAGTCCAAGATAACTACAGCAAGTGGATAATAATGTTTAACAAAATTGAGTCATAAACTAGACTCATCACTACCCAGTAAAAACTTATCACTCAAGAAGAAGTGAAGAAGGAGTGCATGGGAATACACAAGTTGTTAATTAAAGATAAAATAGAGCTAATTATGCATGTGTAGGTGCATGAAATAGTTAACTCTATATTTGGCACAAAAATCCATGCAAACAGGAAGAAAAATGGGTGAAAACAAATCTTTTTTGAGTTAGAAACTCAAGTCTTTCCACGGATGGAAACACGACAGGGTCACCTAGGAGTTGCCCCTTTCACCAGTCAGGTCGCCCGGGGGTGACCCATGGGTGACCCTCAGAGGAGGGCACCTTGGTTGAAGTGCATGATGGGAAATGAAAGAAGGGGAGAAAAGAAGGGGATCTACCTCCGGAAACAAGTCAGTTATGTATGAAAATCTAAATCTCCACTTGCAAAGTAGGATCTCCTAGGGGTAGATTTGGATTGGTTGAGTGAAATTGAAAACCGAAAGTGGGAGATGGCTAGGGGGGACCTCTAGAAGGCTTCTAGGGAGTGGAGAAGATGAAAAACACTGTGGAGTGTAGCATCTTTTGTTGGGATATGGTGTTGTACACCATTGCATAATTTAATATATTTTATAATGTTGTAATTAAATAATTATTTAGTTGTGATGCATCTAAGTGGTGTAGTTAATCACACTAGGTAATTATTTGGGGACCACTTTATGTTGTATGTAACATTAGGAAAAGTTAGTACCAATAGTCAAATGGGTGTTAATGGTTTTGTTTTTCACATGGTTTTGGGGCACATGGTTTTCTCAATGTAATGTGTGAGATTAAATTATAAGAGCAAGCACAAGGTTGCTATTTGAGGTTGGATGGATAATTCATTGTAGGTGAATGGAGGTTTTGTGAGAGGCTGTCATTGTATCGAGCTCTCTCCTGTGAGTGCATATTGTGAAGCATGGCAGGTGATGTGTGGATTCATGCTTGGACACAATGGAGGATGCATTGGAGGTGCTTGATGCTTCAGGGGTATTCATTGTAACTCTTGTATTGCTTTATTTATGAATAATATATGGAGTATGGATACTTTTGGAGGCTGGGTTTTCCCTCTTGAGGGTTTTCCCAGGGTATATCTTGTGTTCTCTTGTGTTTGTTCATTAATCTTTGCATTATGGTTCATTGCTACATCTTATTCTCCTATTGGGTTATGTGGAATTGGTTTTATTTGACATGCAAATTCCTAACATCTTTACAATGCTTGGTAAACTTGGTGGTAATCACACAATTCAAAGGAATATCCTATTGAACAGTCCACTATAACTCTTGAAAAGACATTCATCAAAATGTCAACCAGGGCTCATAGGCTTGTGATGGCACTTGCACTATATGTGCTTTAAGGGATCAAACTATCTAACTTATTTAATACAGTACTAAAAATCAAGCTACTTATTAACAAGAGAAAGTAATGCTGCTACAACTGCTATGGATACTTTGCAAGGTAAGACTGTAAGAAAAGATTATTAAGGAATTAACTCTAATTTACTAATGACAACTTTTCCTATCCTTCGGAGTATCACAAGTCAATTGAACTAAGCAACTTAAGAATCTAATTGATATTTTATTCATAAAATAACTGCTAGAGCAATTATAACATACAAGAAATAAAGTGAAGGATAGTTATCCTAAGTGGCCCTTGCTCAGGTGACTGCCTCACTACTTAAACTCAAATCTAACTCTTTTAAATCAACACAATCATATTGATTCTAACATACATTGCACAATCTTTTCAAATCACATAAAATCTTGCTGAACTGTAATATTCATAACTCAATCAAATAACATTGTCTGCATAATCTAGAAAAGATTCAGATAGCTATATCTGCGACAGAGAAAAAACTATTCAAAGCTGAACTTTATTAACTAACTTCTACCTCAACCACCGAACCATAATATAGGCATAGGGGAGTTATTGAAATGGGTCTCTTAACTATAAACATAAAAACACCACTCTATATGAACTAAAGTGTAATGAATACTAACAACAATGACTAGAAAAAGAAGGAAAGAAGTGTCCTAACAAAATTAGAACTCTCTGTTGAAACAGGGGAACATGGACCGATTGAATCAGTTCCATTAGTCTTCTAGTTGCAACAGAGTCCTTCAAGCTTCCAATCATCTTTATTGATCACCTATCACGATGTGTGATTATCTCCATCAAGTGTTCTCATGCTGTGGTTGTTGCACTTAGTTGAGTTTGGAATCTTCCTTGCTCTAGGCTTGGAAATGTTGTGTCTACGAGCTGCATCTTGTAGTTGCTGCGGGTTATAGTCCTTCCTACTTTAGCTATAAGGTTAGTCCATAAACATGTAAAAAATACTAACAACCATAATCAACACAAACATTCTCAATAATCCATACATTCCCACATATAACATACAATTTCATCATATTATAATCATATCTACATATACTTAATTAACCAAGTTCAAGTCTGCAAAATGATCATAAGGGATAACATAACATAGAAATATGCTTAAAATAGTGTCTGGGAATGTCTTTCAACTTGCATAAAACTATAAGAAAACAGGCTAATAACTAGGTGTTGGCAAGAAACATTGCTATGCATGACAGGTGTTGTCATTGATGGCAACTAAGTCTATCTTACACATCTGCATTACATAATTTGTTCTTACTAGAAGTTAAATTGAAGATTTGTCTAAGTCTAGGTAGTTAGAAATAGAGCATGTGATAGGGTCCAGTATCTTGGTCCAGATCTCTCCAGTGGTAAATCACAGTGTGCTATAGATCTGAGGGAGTAATAAGGATTGCCAGGACTATCTAAATCCAGGAATTTAGCCTCCGGTCATGAAGGATTCAAAAGTTATAAGCATCTAAGTATCGGGTTCCAGTTAGTCAGTACAGTTAGAAGAAGAACAGGCCAACCTAGTATTTGATCTTGGTCCCAATGAAGAAAAATTGTTGGTTAAGTAATTTGTGATAACTAATGGTATTGGCTGACATGATTGATGATTGAGAACACATGTTTTTGGTCCGCGTTGTTGATTGTGCATGGATTTAGCCTACAGAGCAGATTTCTTAACAAATGTTCTAAGTTTTCTTGAAGCTGACTATAGTTGATTGAATTTCTTGATGCAGATATATATAGTTGATGGATTTGAGTGTTTTGAAGTGTGTGTGAGAAGTTGTGATGGAGTAAGTGTGAAAAAGGTAGAAAGAAGTTCAAAAATAAAGATCTAAGCTCAGATTATGGCCTACGAATGAAACATGACAGAATAAGGATGAAGTGTGTAAGATCAGTATTCTTTGCTTAACTGAAACTAAACTTTTGCATTGGTAGATACTATTCATCAGTTCAAACAATCCATAATCTTCTTGTAATCATCTTTGTAGGCAATGAGCCTCTTAAAGCAGTGAGCTCTGGGCAGTGCCCCCTAAAGGCATGTGCCTTCCCCATTTGTAATACTTTTAAAAGAGTATAATTTCTTGTGGGTTAACCCCCATCGTGGTTTTTCCCTTAATCAGGTTTCCACGTAAAAATCCTGGTGTTATGTGTGTTGATTATATTTCTGCTCATGTGTTGTTGATTTATGCTTTCATGCTTATATCATTAATTTGTTAATAAGTGATAAGGAAGGTAAATTGCTTTTGAGACAACTGATTCACCCCCCCTCATTTGTCTACCCTTATTTCAACAATTGGTATCAGAGCAAGGTTCCTTGGAAGAAGCCTACCATCTTGGGGAAGATCTAGGAAGGAGTTTCAATGGGTTCACTTAGAGAACAACTTCAATTGGCTTTAGAAGATCTTGATTAGTCCAAAGCAGAAGTAAATGAACTGAAAGAAAACCTTAAAGATGTTGATGATTGCATTGAGATGTTAAAAGAAAAACTAAAAAAATGTATGGAAAGGAGGAAGGATCTACTTCAGTAGCTAGCTAATTCTACTGAAGAAAATGGCATGAATGAGGCTTTGGAAGAAAAGACAAAGGAATGTGAAAAGCTGACAAAAGAAGTTTCTGTTCTAAAACATGAGATGGAATATGGGGTAATGAGGCTAACCAAAGAAATTAAGGAAAGGAAGAAGACTAAAGAAAACCTGAATCAAACTCTGAAGGAAAGAACAGAAGAATGCTGCAGAATGGACAAAACAATTGACCACCTAAAATCTAATTTACAAGAATGCAGATATAATGAGGAGGAACTTGAAAGGCAAATTGTCATTCTCAGACATGACCTAGAAATTGCAAATGAATACAAGGAGAAGTTCAAGATAAGCTCAGCCAAACTTGAAGTACTACTTGAGAGTCAGAAGAAGGCAGATGATAAACATGGTCTGGGATATGAAAAAGATGAAAGCTTTAGATCTGGTCAAAGAAATCCTAAACCAAGGAATCAAAGAAACAGACCTAGAAGACCTTCGGTAAGACAACCTAATGCTCAAAGGTATCCATCTTTCAATGGAAATTGTTTCAATTGCAATAAATTTGGTCATAGAGCCACTCAGTGCAGAAGTAGAGTGAATCAAAATGGTCCATCTTTCTCTAGTCAATGCTTCAATTGTAAAAGGTATGGTCATAGATCCAATGAATATAGAAGTATGATGAACTACTCTAACAACACAAGAAATGTCAATTCTTTCAATGGCTACTATTTTGCATGCAATAGATTTGGACATATGGCTAATCAATGTAGATCAAGAGGAAATCAATCAAATGGGCAAAGAAATGTTGTGTGCTTCAATTGTAACTGATCTGGTCATGTTGCAAGATTCTGCAGAAGTAGGAATGATGACAGAAAAGGTCCGGTAAACATAACACTGGATGAGCAGAGACAAGACAAAGGCAAGGGCAAATTTGATGTGAATGAAGTCAAGAATGAAATGAACAAAACATGGGTAAAGAAAGGTGAAATGAATATTGACAATGGGTACGCACTAGAATCCGGTGCTGATAATTCCTCTAGGAATTGAATAAGGAGCTCTGGCTCAGGGGGAACTGCATTGAAAATCTAATTCCCCCTGCTAGTAAATGGGTGTCTGAATCTGGCATGATGAATGAAGATAAAGAAGCCTATTGCAGACCTATTGGATAAAATTCTGGAAGAAAAGAAGCTAATATGATTGATTGCGAAGCAATTGAAGATTGACTGCATGCAGAAACAATGTAACTGGATGTATTAGGGTAGAACATTCATTATAATGACAAATTAGGTTTTGTGGAGGATAAAAAAGTCATTCATTCAATCATTTGATCACTTTGCATTTGAAGAGAGCGAGCAGAAGAGCAGCTGATTTAAGATTTCAAGGATTTGAAGTGTGACTGACAAATTCATCAGCTAACCCTAATTCCGTGGAAGAAAAAAGGTATTTTTCTGTGAAGCTTTGAACTTGCAATCTTTTTTAATGGCTACACCTTTGATTGTTGATATCACTGAAAGGCCCCAACCCAAATTCAAGAAGCATCCACACAAATCAGTAGAAGTCGACCTGTTAGGTGCATTTTCAAGTGTTCCGTATGGTGTATTGCATGTTGAAGATATTAGGGTCTATATTCATGCAAGCATAGATGAATTTAGGGACTCAAGGCTTGTAGATTTGTTCAAGAATCATCGAAGGGATGAAATTCATAGTCTTAAACCTGAATATAAGGCACTGCACGATAAACATTTCATTCATATTATAGTGTTTCCATCCTTTGATGAAGATGAGTGGGTCTGATACGTGCTGAGCCAAATGTATGATGAATTTATATGGCTAATGAAACCCTTCAAGATCACCAAGGATGCCATCAAGGCTGTTACAAGGTTAAACTCATCTGGTGGACTGCTAATGTTGAAAGCAGTAAAGAATCTAACAGTAACTGATGCTACTAGTTCAAGGTTTGACAAAAGGGCAATGACAATCAATGACATTATTGATCTAGATGTTAAGTTTGCTTCAATGGTAATTGGTTACAAAATTTATCACTCTAGCAGGGAGAACTCTGTTTTCGGAATGACCATATATGTTGCATACAAATGTTAAGAGAGAATGCTGATTATGACTTGTGTGAGTTGTTGTAGAACCAGCTAATGGAAAATTTGAACAAGGTAAAGAAGGATAAGAAGAACACCTTCAAATATGGTACACTAATCTTATGTTTGTTCTTCTATTTCATGAATGAGTTACCCAACAAGAAAATCATGTGTTGGACAGATGATAAACCTATTGCTATACAGATAAGAGAGCATTTGAACAACATTGGTGACTCTAAAGCATAGAAAACTACAATTTGGGGTTACTTCAAGAATTTTTAGAATATGATGATTCTAGGGAAAGAATTCCTAAATCGGTTGTTGAGAAATACTAGAATGAGATCTGCTTCATGGTGGATACTGATCAGTGCTTAATGGAAGTAGTAGAAACCAGAACTATCTGATCATGCCCATGGGGTATGAGGTAGATGAGAAAATTTTGGATATGTATGCTCAAAATCTCTTGAGCAAACCCAAGGATGATTCTATGGAGAGATTTGTGACATATAAGGAGTTAAGTTTGAAATTGCATGTTGAGCTCAAAAAACCTGAAACCAAGAGGAAAGTTCAAAAGCAAGTAGAAATGTATGTTGAAAGCATTAGCATAACTAAGGAAGTTGTGAAGCAGAACAGAGAAAGGATAGAAAAGCTGAGAAGGAGATGTAGGATAAGAAACAAGGAAGTGCTCCGAAAGTCTCCACCAACCAGCCTAGAAAAATAAGAAGCTCTGCTACTGCCTCTGTTTACACAAAACTTGTTAGAACAGAGAAACTGAAAGATAAACCATTCGGTAAAGATGGTAAAAGAATGGAGACTAAAAAATTTAGAACATATGAGAGCATTAAAGATGATGAGGAAATAGAATCAGATGAAGTAGTAAAGGAAATAAAGACAAAGAAAGTAGAAGCTTCAAAGACTGCAAATGACAAGCCTTCTAGAAGTATGAAGGTAAGTAAAAGACAAAAGACTGAAACCCAACCTAGAAAATCCACTTTGTCTATAGAAGAAATTGTGAATACTGTGACAATTCATGGGAATCTAAAACCCATAGTAAAATACTATGACACTTTTGATGATGCAAACAAGAGAATTTTTGAGGATGCCACTATAAAATACTTGAATACATTTAATAGAGCTCTTGTGGAAATTTTATCTAAAATTCCTAAGAGTCTGAGAAACATTTTGGAAATGAGGAAAGAGATTGCTAAAGCTAAAGATTTGGAGCTGAGGGAACATGTGTTATCTAGTTTGTGTTTGGTGATCTCCAACAAAGAAGTAGATAAATTTTTTAAAGAGGTCAAGAATGATTTCAGAAGAAAAACAAGGATGAATAAGCTAATGATTGGAGATACTGATGAAGTTGTTAAAGAAACAAAATAGATTCTGAAGAAAGCACTGGACAAGAACAAGTTCTATGTGGTTACAGAAGAACCGGTTGATACTGAGGATGCATCAATTCTGAATGATGAAGAGCAGCAGAGAGATGAGTAGCAAACTGAGATAGATGACTCCTCTGTTTCAGAAGAGGAAGCAATAAACAAAGAAGATGAAAAGATGATAGATAAAACTAATGATGCAGGAGGTATTCAAACTCCTCTGGATCAATCTGGCAAAGAAGATACATAGATGAATGTTGAAATAGATGAAGATGATTCATTGAAAAATAAAGAGCATGAAACAAAAGAAGCTAAGGACCAAGAAGCAGAAAAAGCCAAGGACAAAAATAAAAATGAAGAAGAGATTGTGAAGGTTGAGGAAGAGCCCAAGTGGGACAATCCGGTTGACAGTACTAGTAAGAATCAAATAGATACATCAACATTTTGGGCAAGAGACACTGCAGAAGCAGTGAAGGAAATTTTGGAAAGAGATAAACAAATTGAAGAAGATCAGGACATAATAGAAGGTCCAATAAATTTTGATACCTTATCTCCGGTGCAGAAGATAAAATTGGCCTCCATTGCTCAAGCCAAGGCCAGAGAAGATATTCTGAAGTCTCACATGGAAGACAGTGAGCTACTTGGTCTTGCATCTAGGATTCTAGAGAAAATCATGCCAACATTCCAAAAAGATTCATCTGCATCTCCCTCCGTTCAGTTGAAAAGTCTAATAAACTCTGTAAGTTCTCATTTTGAATCTCTTGAAAAGTTTGTAGAGGTCAAGGTTCAAAATGAATTCAATGATAAAAGATTTGATGCTCTGAAAGGGATGATTGCATTAGATAGAATTGTGCTGGATACCAGTGTTAAGAATATTCAAAATGCTCTTACAGAAGGAGGGAATGTATATAAATTTTGTTTATCTTGTCATAAAGCTATAGAGGACATTGAAATGAAAATAAAGAAGTCTAAGGAAAAACTGTCAAGTGTATCCCACTCTTTTGATCCCTTGATAGTATCAGTAATGAGCCAATAATGTCAAACAATCAGCCTGATTGAAGAGATAAAGAAATTGATGAAGGAAAAGAACAACATTGAGACAAGAATGTGTGAGCTCCGGGGATTGATTTCCCCTAAGTTGGAAGCAATGTTCAATACCATGATAGAAGCCCAAACTGCTGCTAAATCAAGTGATCCTATTGACTTGAGAAAAGAAGAGTCTCAAGCATTCCTATTCAGTGGTCACATCTCAGTTTTGAATAGTATGAAGAAGAGTTGGGACAATGAGTTGGCGATGTTGAAGAATATCTTTGGTGATGTGTTCAAACTTATGTAAATAAGTCATAGGGTTGTTTGTATATATGCCCATGTACAAATTTTTTTTGGTGAATTTTGGTATGTGGATTTTGTCAAGTTTCATGCTCAATTACAAAAATTGGAACTACTGGACCATAAGGCAATATTCACTCTTGGCTATAAAGTTGTATTACATATACACTCCATTGTAGAAGAATGTGAGATTATGGAATTGTTACATCCAAAAAGTCTTTGCCATTGATGTTAAAGGGGGAGTGAAGAGCAGTGAAAAATGAGGAATCTAGCAAAGGGGGAGCACTGGAGAACAGTGAAAAGCATAAGTGTACATAGTAAGGAGTTGTTCCGACACTTAGTCATTTTTCACTAAGTGTTGCCATCAATGCCAAAAGGGAAGATTGTTGGCAAGAGACACTGCTATGCATGACATGTGTTGTCATTGATGACAACTAGGTCTATCTTACACATCCGCATTATATAATTTGTTCTTACCGGAAGTCAAAGTGAAGATTTGTCTAAGTCTGGGTAGTAAAAAATAGAGCATGTGACAGGGTCCAGTATCTTTGTCCAGATCTCTCTGGTGGTAAATCACAATGTGCTGCAGATCTAAGGGAGTAATAAGGATTGTCAGGACTATCTAAATCTAGGAATTTAGCCTCCAGTGATGAATGATTCAAAAGTTATAAGCATCTGAGTATCGAGTTCCAGTTAGTCAGTATAGTCAGAAGAAGAACAAGCTGACCTAGTATTTGATCTTGGTCCTGATGAAGAAAAATTGTTAGTTAAGTAATTTGTGATTACCAGTGGTATTGGATGACATGATTGATGATTTGAGAACATAGGTTTTTGGTCCACATTGTTGATTCTACATGGATTTAGCCGACAGAGCAGAGTTCTTAACAAATGTTCTAAGTTTTCTTGAAGCTGACTATAGTTGATTAAATTTCTTGATTTGGATATATAGCCGATAGATTTGAGTGTTTTGAACTGTGTGTGAGAAGTTGTGATGGAGAAAGTGTGAAAAAGGTAGAAAGAAGTGTGAAAATAAAGATCTAATCTTGGATTATGGCTTAAGAGTGAAATAGGGCAGAATAAGGATGAAGCGTGTAAGATCAATATTCTGTGCTTAACCAGAACTGAACTTCTGCATTGGTAGATGCTATTCATCAGTTCAAACAATCTGTAATCTTCTTGTAATCATCTCTGTAGGTAGTGAGTCTCTTGGAGTAGTGAGCTATGGGCAGTGCGCCCTAAAGGCATGTGCCTTCCCTATTTGTAATACTTTTAACAGAGTATAATTTCTTGTGGTTAACCCCCACCATGGTTTTTCCCTTAACCAAGTTTCCACGTAAAAATCTTGGTGTTATGTGTGTTGATTATATTTCTACTCATGTGTTGTTGATTTATGCTTTCATGCTTATATCATTAATTTGTTAATAAGTGATAAAGAAGGTAAATTGCTTTTGAGACAATTGATTCACCCCCCCTCTCAGTTGTCTTCCCTTATTTCAACACTAGGCTCATCATGGAGAGGTGAAAACTCACCTACAAGATGCCTACAAGTCTTAGGAATAGGGTCGCAAGCTTAGAAATGCAAATTGACAAGTGTCAAAAAAGCATCGACAATAGAGAGAGAGAGAGAGAGAGAGAGAGAGAGAGAGAGAGAGAGAGAGAGGAAACAACACAAGACGAAAGAAAAGACATGTCACCAAGAGAATTGCTGTTGAGAAGATGTTATTTCATGCTTACATGTACATGACAAGGATTATAACTCATCATAGGGGTCCTCGTGGAGGCTGTGCGTGATTTTGGTGCTTACAGGGTCAACCTCAGCATGTAGGGTGTGGGCCCCTTTGGGGGTCCCGACGTGCACATAGATCAACCAAGCTCTCCCCACAGGGGTGGTGTTGTGGGGGGCTCTTTCCCCACCACCACTACCAATGTGACATGTGGGGGGGTGAACCCTCTTGCCCCTATTCTTAAAACAACACCCACTTTAAAATGAAAACAACAATCAATCTCATTTTTAAAGCAACTTTAATAACTCTCATTTTCAACCTTTCTAAACTATTATATTTATATATATATAACTCACAGTGTATTTTTTTAACAAACTTAACAAAAACTTAAAACATATATATGTATATGTATGTATGTATGTATGTATGCATGTATGTGTGTATATATATGTATATATGTATATATATATACATACATATATAGATACATATCTACATACATTTATATGTATGTATCTACATATGTATATATGTATGTATATATATGTCTGTATGTATGTATATATGTGTGTGTGTGTATGTATATATATGTATATATATATATATATATAAACAAGAACATAACAAAAGGAGATTTTAAATATGATGTTTCTAATTAATAACCAGAACTTCCAAACAAAATTTTTAAGGTTCAATAAAACTATATTTCTTTTTTTTTTCCTTCCAATTATCAAGAACAAATATTCTAATCAACTAAGGACTATTTCTTTGTCATATTTAAATGGATGAGAGATATAAAGAGAGGGAGATATTTCTTTTCCAAGTAACTATGAACAATAATACATTCTTTTTTTCCCATCATTTAAATGTAATAAACTAAATGACAATGTAATAAATTAAATGACAGTAATAATAAGGGAAAGTTATTTTTCATTTCCATAAAAATCTTCAAATATATAACAAGGTGTATGTACAAATTTATACTTGAACAAGGGAGTTTATAGACAACTTTTCTTCACCTCCCTTCCCACATACAAAGCTTTACAAGCTTTAGGCTTTTACATAGTCTCTACAAAATAATAATACTCTTAAACAAGGAACTAGGCTACTCAATGGGAGACTCTTCTCCTTCCCTTTTTCTACTTCATCAATCCTACAAAAATATTGTTATGTCATAAATTGTGCTCCTTGGTTGTGTAAGCACAATTTCAATATGTTTATCTCCTACCTTTAGTGATCCCAAGCCTAGTTCGTTTTTAGGTCTACCCTAAAGTCCTAATTGGGCCTTGATTCTATGAAATGCCATAATTTTGATTAAAGTTTCATCATAACCTAAAAACAAACTTGAAATTTGGAATTAGCATCACATTAATTATGGGCTTGTACCTTAATTTGCCCTAAGGGCCTAGGGCGCCTAGCACCCTGGTCCCTCTTGTGTTTTTAGGGAGGCAAATTGGGTGCACAAGTCAACTTTATTGTTGTTTAGGATAACCCTAAACTAAAATTTGCTTTTTTTTTTCGCGTATTGTTGACTCTTTAACTCAAATTACTCATTTCTTAGAGTCTTGTATAAAAGAAAGTCATCTCTTCATTTGAAACTAGATTGGTTAGATGCGCAAGATCTCTCTATTGTTATGCTCTCTATACTATTGAATTATTGTAGGTTTCTGTTTGATCAAGTGGAGTTCATCTTTTCTCTTGGAAAGATTTGTATGAAGGCTAGGAGATGAGATCTTGAGTCTATCTCATTTGTTCCTAGGTTGAATCACTTTGCATGATTAGGAGAAGGGTTGGAACCACCAGTTTGAGATTGGCTTGAGTACCCTCCAAGGGTATGGTTGCTTTGCCTTCTTATTCAGTAAACCTTCAGTGAATCTTCATCCATGAGGTGAAGTTGTGAGCTTCCTTGATTGAAGCATCCTTTTGTACCATTCCTTCCTACTTGCTTGAGTTATCTAGGATTAGGGTTTGATATATTTGATTAGATCTTGCATGTTACTGCTCACACTTAGGGTTTCTGAGCACACATCTTGTTTTAATCTTGGCTATTCGTGAGGTAGGAATACTGAAATGGGGGCTTGACTAAGGAAAGCTCCTATATAGCCACAACCATTTTTCCCTTCTTTTGTGTGCAGGTTAAAGTAATAGGTTTTGGAAGACAAGATTCGGGGAGAACGAAGGTTTTGCAGGTACAGGTCGGGTGAAAATTAGACTTTCTACAAAACCCCAAAAAAGGTTTAGGGAACCCAATGCACTGGTATTTCCTATATTTCATCTCCAAGTTCTTGTTCTGCTATGTTTCATCATCTCTGTTGTGCATTCTAATTTCATGTTTTTGTTTTTGACAATCATTTGTAGCTCAATCTTGCTCATTTAGGGTTTGATCCTTTGCCCTAGTTGCTAGGTTGAGTTTGGTTGACTTCTCATCTATATAACAATCAGGCAAAACCCCTATAGTTTGGCTCTCCCTTAAGGGTAGAATCCAAGCTCGGTTTGTGCCTCAATGTTAATGGAAGAGGGTTTGACCTCTGAAGTTGGATCTCTTTTTTCTACTTAACATTTTGGTGAACCCGACTCTTCTTACACTCTTGCATCCTTCTTCATATGAAAATACTTTGTTTTCTATCCTAGATCTGATTTAAATTAAGTTCATTCATCACTTTCATACTTGCATATATCATATTTTACCTTTAATTCATCTTTAGGGTAACAAAAATCTTGAATTTTCTTACAAATCTAGCTAGTCTTGAACCTAGGGTTTGTAGATTAGTATGTTGTTTCAGATCTTTGTAGCATTGTAAAGTTGAATAATTGAGTTCATTTGATGTACCTTATCATCCTTTGTGTTTAGTACATTCTTTGCATTTTGGCATTTGAAATTGGAAAAACAAGCATTTGATTTAGATTTGAAAAAGTTATACCTTTTTGCATTGTTTGCATTGCTCGCATTGCATAAGGTTAGATCTTTGCAACTCAATGTAATTTTATGATATGAAGCTTTAGATCTGGTTACAATTGAGTTTGATATACATTATTTACATATACATATTGCATTCATATATATATGTATATGGGTAAAAGCAAGAAACTCAGTCCACATGTAGGGGAAGTCGCGCAGGGAAAAAAATTCCCGACAGGAACAGGCACCCGAACCTAAACAGGTACTCATTTAGTAATGGGTACTTGAGCCTAAACGGGTACCCATTTAGCTTCAGGTGCTCATTACTAAACGTGTACCCGTTTTCAAAATGTATATATTTAAAAAAAAAGCCCTGTGGGCTCCTTTTCCTCCACCTCCAGTGACGGTGACAGCTACAACGATAAACAAAGAATGGGTACGTGTTGTTGAAGGCCTACCAGCACAAATCCAGAGTTTTTTTTGCCCTATCACCTCCTCCCGCCACCTCGTCACTACTGAGCTCCTCCAGGTTAGTTGTTTGCTAGTTTTTAACTTGTTTTTTATGTTTTTATTGTGATTGTAGGATTAAATTGAAAATTAGGGTTTCAGTAAAATTAGAGTTTTATGATTTTTTTGTGATTGTATGTTTTGATAAACCCTAAAACCATGTTGTACTACAAACCCTAAAAACCTAAACTATAAACCCTAAAAAACCAAATTATAAACCCTAAAACCATGTTGTACTGCAAACCCTACAAGCCTAAACTATAAACCCTAAAACTAAACAAGTGAAACTATAACTTGAAACTATAAACCCAAAAACTGTGAAGTTCATAAACCCTAAAACTGTGAAGTTCATAAACCCTAAAACTAAAAGTTATAAACCCTAAAAATATAATCTTTATAAACCCTAAAATTAAACTATAAACCCTAAAATTAAACTTTAAACCCTAAAACTATTAACAAAAGTATTTCTAAAATGTAGACCCAAGCTTCAAGATTTAACTGTGTGAGTATGATTCGAATGCATTCAACTTTTCAATGACTTCTAACGGGAACATAATAGCATTCAAAAGAAGCTTTACGAATTGAATTGTTGTGGTCAAACAAAATTTTATATTAAATTGACTTGAAATTTCAAATAAGCCACTCTTCCATCCTCCTAAAAATGCAAACTACTAATAAAAATATCTTATAATTACTTTACTATATATCTTCATCATCATTTACTAGTATTCCATTTATGACCTCTACAACTATTATTGCTTTTGAGGATCCCATAGTTTCATTTGAATCCCATGCCATGCCCATTGACTACACAGTTCTCCATCTCTTAGATTCTCTCCGCTTTGAGAATTCTTTTCCTCCTATTAATTCCATTGCAACCACCATTGTTGAGACATCATCCACACTACACATTGTTCCACCACCACCTAGTAGTATGCTTGATAGTCTTGCCCACAATCCACCATTTTCATCCATCTTTACTACTTATGTTGACATAGATAGCTGGTTTGACAACATCTTTAACTATTGATTTAGAGCATGATGATCTTATGGCTAATAAAGTCCCACTTGGTTGTGATCCTTAGATGCCTCTTTCTCTACCCTACTTTTGTACATATCTTCTCTCATCCTTATTCTTATGTTTGTGTTTATTGTCCCTTGTTATGTGGATGAGCTATTATACATGCCAACACTTGGGGGACAACGTATGATGTGTTTTTTGGTACTCCTTTTCTTTCCTCTATTTGTTTCTTACCCTGATTCTTCTTTGTACCTATTATCCCTATCCTTCCTTGACAATGTTTAAGGAGGATGCAAAGCATTAGGGACCTCTTCATGTTGACCTAAATATAACACATTTATCCACTTTAGCCCTTGTCATATTATGTTTTTATCCTACAATTTTCTTCCCCATGCTTGTGTTGTTCTAGACAATGATGAGTCTATATTCATAGTACCATTTTATGTATTATTAGGATTGACTCCATCCCACCAGAACCCTTTGTTTTCATTTCCCATATATCCTATAGTAGATCATTGCACCTCTCTATTTGCCTCTTTTTTGTACCCCCATCTCCTATCTCAATCATCTCTTATTGTCTATATACATCTTTCTTATACATATTATACATTCATTATTTATATCATCTATGCCACAATAAGTCATTTATTCCTCTCCTATTTATCTCTATCATCATATCTTATTGTTATGATTGCTATCATAACTATCTTTATATAGTGTTATTGATCCCCCTATGACTCATACATGTATCTTACTATCATAGATTTCCACATGATATATGTATATTATGACCATCTTCTATTACATTATCAATTCTCATCTCCTCGCTAAGACTCTATCACATGGCCATAGATGTACCTAGTGACACCCTTCATTTATGCATTCTAGAAGGAATAGATTTTGTTGATATTGATAAATCCCTTTTGGTAATATATATATCCTACTTGTATTTCCATGTTTTATATTCCATCATATGTCCTACTCATATCTTCTCATATTTTTCATAGTATATTTTTCTCTTATCTACCCTCACCTTCTTGCCTATAGCAATTTCATAGACCTAGTCACATTATTCTTGTATTTTGTAACTTTCATTATCTACATTTCTATTATCATTATTCTTACTAGCATTATTTGTATTTATTACCTTATGCTATGTAGAATTCCATGATTTATCCATGCTTGTATTTCTCATCCCACTTTCCTAATATCAAATCCCACTTTTGATTCCTATAGGCTTGTAGGTGGATCTTTCATGTTTTCATTCATCAAGTGTTGAGTTCCAAAGAGTTAGCTTACCATGAGCCACATTGAAAAGAAATACATTCTTCAAAAGTTATTAACTCATCTGCATGCATACCCATCTATCATGTCATTACTAGCCTAGTCTAATCTTTAGTGACGAGCCCTTGCATATTAATAGTTGCATGGGGTTAGACCTAGGAGGTTGTTGGCCCATTCCCCAAAGTGCAAATTTTTATGTTTCTTATGTGCCTTATTGCTTTGGTAAACCCTACATTGACAAGTGATTGGAAATATTATACACTGGGGTTTCATGTTTGTTTGATTAGGCTTTTAGTCCAGGCATTTGTCTTAATGAGATTCAAGTTGTCTTGTGTATGTATTTCTCCCACAAAAGCATGTAAATTTGATGTATCTTTAGATTTTGTTTGCTACTAAAAATATAATCCCTCTCTTCTAGAAATATTACTCAAACTAAGAAAAGGGGAATAAAATATCTCAGGTAGAGAATATGAAACATCAACAAGGAGAGAACAACTTTGAGCCAAGTCATAGGGTATGGTATCCCCTCTTCTTTTTCAAGATTTGTAGAACCTTGGAGGGTGATCCTTGAGGTCTCTCTAATAGGATAATTAAAAAGAAATGAATAAATATGAATAAGTTCTTAGAAACCATGAATAAACCTACAAGACCTCACAATAAGATGTACACAAGCATGCATATGCATGTTATAATGAAATTAATGTACACCCTACAATTTCCTTTTTATGTTTTTGTGTCCATATTAGCCTTAACATGTTTGTGTGTGTCTTCTGTCATTTTGGCCCCTTTTTCTTAGCCTAAATCAGTCCTAGCCATCCATGTTCCCCTTGCCTATGTTGTTCCCATGGTCTTACATTTAGAGTTCCTATATGTCCATTTTCATCTAATTTTTATCCCTATTCAATGTCCTAACCCTACCTTTAATTTCCCTTTAATTTATCCCCCTTTACCCCCTTGCAAAACCGTTAATATTGTGCTAACCCCATCTTATGTGAAAAAGCCACCTTTGTCCTTCCTAAATCTTTCCTTCACAAGATTATCATGGTTGTTCAAATTGTGAAGGTAAAGCAATCACTTAGGAAAATGGCGGTGTGATTGAATGGAAGAGATAGAGGGTTAAACCAAGCATTAGAACTCTTACATCTCATGAAATATCAATCTCATTATTTTAATAGTATAGTAGTTTTATTCAAGCAGTAGGTGCATGACCTTTTAATAAGTTGTTGGCCTTTTTTTGAAGTCCTTTGATTTTCAATGACAATGATAAACTATGCATGGGAGATGTGTTTGAGAAGATAGATTAAATAAGGGTATACAAGATATATTTAGGGTTGAGGCATCATCATTTGATCATATTATATGGTTTGGGAATTGTAAGTACCCATTTTTGTGCATTCACAGATGGGTCAAATTTTGGAGTCTAGTGATGATTAACACCATCTAAAGTGGCAATATGGCATAAAATGATGATAGTTGTGATACACATACACTTCTCTTAGTCTTGTTGGTCTTGTGAAGTAATATTTATAGTTCATTGCATCAAAACTCCCACTCAAACAAAAATTAATATGAATTAGTCCTTAATTCTCCCATAGATCTAATAAGATGGCTAGGCCCTGATGAAACGAATGCAAAAAAAATCAAAATTTTCCTACTGAATCTTAAAAGAAGAGGGTTAATTTTCTAATATACACAAATAAAATACAATAATACATTAATAATAAAATAAAGAATACATTAATAATAAAATAATCACCTATTATCTAAATTAATAATCATAATGATCTAATAAATAGTAAAAATGTATATAACTTACTAGAGATCAACAATCAGGTCCATATTTTTCTTGACTAGTTGTACTTGTGCATGTTTAATTTTCAAGTATTACTTGCTCTCTAAATTCATGGATATTTTAAACTTTCATTTATAGATCTATTAGATTAAGTTTAAATTTATAGATATTTGTTTGTAAGTTTTCACTATGTATATATTTGTGAAATTATACATTTGTAAGTTTTTCATATGGATGTATTTGGAAATTTGCAGGAGAAATCTAATGGATGACCAGAGTCTAGATGAATTTTTAATAGATGACATTCTTTATGAAAACCCCCCACCCCCTCCACTTGATGAGGCCCAATTGCAGCAAAGCATTAATGAAAATATTAATGCAATTGAGGAAAACATTAATTTGATTAATAATCAACCTCACTTGATGCCTCCTCATGTGGTTTGGTTTGCATCTTCGATGCAAACCATTATTGATTCTGTTAGGTCTATTGATGCAGACCTAAATAGATTTCACCTTTGGCGGGAGGAGAGGAGGCAATTCTATGCAGATGGTCTTTCATATAAAGACATCCATGATCTCCAAATAACAAAACAAACATTAGCCCCATTTTTCGTCACCCGAAAACTAATCAACCTATACCTGCAATAAAAAAAAGACTATCAATTAAGTGGTGTAGGCATGACGTGATTTTGAGACATTTTTGCGATCAGTGGTGGATGGTGTTTGATCACCCACCACTTGCTAATTATGAGGTACCACTATATTTTTTGAGAAAATTATGGGTGGAGTTTTAATTGGGTCAAAAACCCAATTATTTTGATATGAGAGAATTTCAGGGTGTTGGTTGTGGCATGCCACAACACAGACAAGGGGCATGAGTAGATCCCAATCGACCCGTTCCTTCTGCTCCTATGGTTGCTCCTATTTTGCCCACAATTCCTGCATCTATTCAGCACCAGGCAGTGTTGTCGACATTAGGAGCATTGAGTAGACTCTCAGGCAATCTCACTAAACAAGCTGCCCACATGACAGATGAATTCAGTGGTGGAGAGCATCATGGAGGAGTCGATGCATCTCATCATAGAGCCTCAGACATATCAGGGGCACATTTGTGTACAAATTGCAATCAATCGTGTTATGGTCCTGCTCCTACATCCACATTAGATGCAGCTACAACAGAAGTGGAGTCATACTTGGATCTACTATATTTGGATGATAATCCTACACATGTACATTGACCACATTTTATTAAATATTTCAAGTGCATAATTTGAACGTATCAAAATTTATATAAATAATTTAATGAATTAATATATAATTGTGAACTATTTGTTGTATAGATCTCAAGTCGCTCTAGGGCCACATCACGATTTGATACATTGAGTTTTGCATCGACAACTATAGAGATTGGCACACCTTACGGGTTAAACCAATATATCTTAACCCTAAAACCATATGTATCTAATTCTAGTTTAAATTTTCTTCTTGAAACTTGTCAATATTATATTTTAAATTAACAAGTGTATAAATAAATAAATAACTATATGTACATGTATGTGAAACACTACTATTGCAGCGAGGCTCAGGCCATGTGGTAGTTCCCATGTCTGACCAACCACGTGGCTCAGGTGTTTCTTGCACTGATCCTCCATCATCAGCTGTTATGCCTGAGTATTCCCTGGTGTGCATTTTAAAAATTGTACTAAATTTGTACTAAGTTTCTTTTTTGAGTTTATATAAATTTATATATGCACCCATATATGTAAGTGCAGGATGATAGGAGTGCGACCATTGGTCAGGTTGCTAGTCAGGGACAATTTCATGAGCCATCCACACATTTTGAGGTCCTAAACTTTACTAAATTTTCTATGTGTGATTTATAGGTCTGTATATGCTAAATAAATTCTAACTTATTTCAAACTTGCTTTATTTGAAATTCTAGGAATTAGCAGGTCAAACTTTTGGTCAAGAAGATGAAACAACTATACCACCTGGACAACAAAATGTGGGAGTAGATGAGCATGATTGCACGGTAATTGAAATGCACACTTTAAAGACTACATTTAAATATTTAATTTCATATTTTTTATAAATTAAATTAAATTTGGATGGTAACCTAATTCTTGAGTGTTTTAAATTTGAATATCCAGGAATTAGCACTTGATGCTTTACGATCACTTGGGCAACAGAATGTGGGAGGAGATGACCAACATCATATGGTAATTTAATCATACATTAAAGTCTAGATTTAAATATTTAATATGAGTATTTTATAAATTAAATTAAATCTTCAATCAAATGAAATTCAAAATGAAATTTACATTTCAGAAGCACATGTATATGTCATTTTTAAAATTTTAAAATCTGATTGCAAGTTTCTTTCTCTTGTGTACAACATGAGGTAGATCCATCTATTTCACGAGGAAGAAAGAGGCCTGTTTCAGATTTGAACTTGAGTGATGATCATACCTGACATAGATATTTATTTCATAGACTAAACTGTATGATGTGCATTATTTTTTATATATGTCGTGCGAGGACTTTGACTATATATGTCAGACTTGCTATTACATGTACTTCTAGATATATTTCAGTATTTCATGAACTATGATTTGTATTTATTTATATGCTGACTATGAGTAGATGTTTTAGTACACATTTCATGGGTCCTACCTATATTTTATAGTATTTCATGGACTTATCTAGATAGATCTACATGTATATATTATTGACTATATGCTTGAACATTTTAGTATGTTAGATAATATGTTAAATATGCTTCATTGTTCACTTCTAGATTATAAATTATTTAATTGAGACATGTTAGAAGATTTCTCTCTACTACATTTTTTAATTTAAGAAGTGATTATGCATTATGGTTCAATAGTTATAACTGAAATAGTGAAAAATCTATTAATTGCCAAAATAAATTAAATGTTTTCATTTATATTTATATTCAAAATTCAAAATTCTAATACATCAGCTCACAAACCTAAATTAAGTTAATTTACATAGTGGAATAGATAGGTTTGGTGTTACAATTATCTAATAGATAAGTTTGGTGTTATAATTATCTAATAGATTATGTCTAAATTTGGGATATGAGAGGAGAATTTAATTATGACAATAATAATGGATTAGTTTATCTTTCAATTCAATTTTAATGGGTGACTAATTATGAAAAATTAATTATTTTCTTGAAAGTTTTTATTTTTCATTTATTTATTTTTGTTAGAAAATGTTAAAATTTAATTGTGTGATTGGATTGAATAATAATCATAAATCAATTTGCATTAGTTAAAAAGGACAAAAAAGTGCCCATCCAATGACCTGAAGCAACAAACTAATTTTGAAGTCTATTATATTTTCTAATATTTCATACTTTAATAGATTCTAATTGCTCTTCCAACTCCAAATACACTACTACTAGTAGAAGAAAGATGAAAAAGTTGTTTTGCTTGTACAAAATTTGGCCAAACTTTATAAAACTTAGGACATTCTCTAGTGAAACTTGAGCCAAAATTTAGGGCACTTTATAACAAGGTAATTTACCTAGGATAAACCTTGCATTTCCCTTCATGTACGTGTTAAAGTAGACTTCATAGTTATAGTAGCAACAATGTTGGAACTAAAGATGGGGTTCATGTAGATGCATGCATAATAAAAATGTAAGGTCATTCACTCTAATAGTCTAGTGTACACAAGCATACATACTCTATAATACAAGAATTAATTTGGCAATAAAATGAGATGTTTGCAATCTAATGCAATAGCTAGAGCAATTTTCTTTAAAAGATAAGTGCACCTATTACAATTTTCTTCAAAAGTTGAAACAACCTACAAAATACAACGGTGTAAGGCTCAACCCACTATGTGAGCAATTCAATACAAAATTTGGACTAATCTTCTTCATAAGGTAACATACCTAGTCCAATTTGCTACATATGGTAAAGTGAATTACAAAATATGATAAAATGATAAGGATGTTAGGCTCACTTTGATAGTGTCCAAACAAAATCTTCCTTAAAAAAAATTCAAAACATGATTCAAATGAATCATTCAATTCTTGTAGAGAAACTAACTCTTTAGAAGAAAAAGCATATAGAACCAAACATTCATTTTATATGTATATTTCAATAGATTTTTTTATCAACGATCAATGAACATGAATCTTAATAGTTCTTAATAAGTTAGTAGAGTTGCACGTACCTCATACCATGATGCAACAAGAAACTAGAAGAAAATTCAAATCTTATCCACACAATATAAGCTACAAAAAAATTTATCACAATTTGAAATTATTCAAGAGAGATTTTGTGCATAATTTCTTGTGAGGGTTGTGGTGATCAAAAGTAGCACTTGCAACTAATACATCTTACAAAAATCCACTTTCAATTATGCTTTGATGGATTCTCATATGTACATGTGAATATCTAATGTGTAGATAATTTTTTCAAATTTTTGAATAGATAGTATATACCTTATCAAGGCCCCTTCATTTTTCCTATTTTTGACAATCCATTTTCCGCTCTTTCCAGAACTTCCAGTTTCATGTGTTTAACTTTAGTAGCCTTCTCCAAGTGATCTCTTCTTGTATTTATACATTCTCTTGAGATCTTGTCTTTTATACCTTATTGGTTGACAATGTTGGTGCATTAATCCCTTATAATGATTACTCAGAATGTTTCTAGTGCTAGGGAATTATTTCATTTTTGAGATTCCTTTTGCTATGTAGATTCTTGTCTTGGTTTGATTGGCCATTCTCTTAGTAGTTATATTGAGTGGGTATTAGGGATTATCTTCAAGTTCTTAATAACATCTTTGATTGGTCATGAAGGCAAGTGGCTATTAGGGATTGTTATGACAATCATATAGGTGTTGGGATGACCACTTATGCATTTAAAGTCCTCTCTTGTTTCATTAGGACAATCCTATAATTGGTTTGGTAGCCTCTTATGAATTTCATGAAGGCCACTTGTTGCCATAAATACATGTCTATCTAACTAGTATATGACCATTTAGAATGATATAAGATCATCAATCACTATGAAAACCTCTTGACTAACATGATTACTTTATTGCTTCATGAGTGTCCTATTTGTTTCATGACTATCCTATTTGTTTTATTATTGTCATATGGATTTTTGCAATGGACTTTAGATGATATAACCTCATTATGACTGATTTTTAGATTTGAATTGCTCTTATGAGAACATCTCAATGATTTATGACAGTCTAGATTGGATATGGCAATAATCTTCATGCATGACAATAATCTTCTCTTTGGTATGACAATGAGTAACCTTTATGGTAGTCATTTAGTTTGAAATAATGACTATTTACTACCTTACCTATGCATGATAACCCTCATTATTACATTAGTAGTTGTAAATAACTCTACAACACCAATGATTCAATCCATACCATGATACTTATGACTACACCTAGGTAATATGATAGCACAGTCCCATATTTATTGGTGATAGCATTAGACTATTCAAGACAATGATTGAAGGATATAGAGGAGGACTATGGCATTCATAGAGGTGATATTAAACCATTTCAAATATGCAAACTGTCCTAGGACTATTTCCCTTTAACTATCATGACACTACTACACAATCATGAATGAATGAGAGTTAGAGTGAGTAGATGGATAGGTTCTATACAAGTCTTTTCAAATTTTGTGCATTTAAATAATATAAAATAAATGCTAAATCAACACATCTCAAAACATAGCTAAAGTGGGTACAAAAATGATAGGAAAAATACAAACTATATACTTATTGAACCTCTACACTAATATCATTTGTGGCAATCATAAAATAATATTCAATCCGTGAAAATTAAATACATAGATCATAAAAAGAGTCTCAAAACAAAAAATAGGTCCATTATGAAACATATGAGTATATCTATACAATTAGCTTATAGGTCCATGTTATTAGTTTGACAAGACTACAAAATTGATCTACCATTTACATTATGATGAAATCTTGTAGTGGCAATCATAGAAAAATCTACTTGTAGGATACACCTGCAAGAAATAATGAATGTAAATGAGAATGAAAGAATATGTACCAAAAAAATAAAATATTAATGCAATATGTAACTAGATAACACAAAAGAGGATGTAAGACGATGGCTTAAGGGGAGCTAAGAGGATGTCTTAAGGGGATACATAAGAAGATGGCTTTAGGGGATGTATAAGAGGATTAATTAAAAGGGGAGCTAGAAGAGGATGTCTTAAGGGGATACAAAAGAGGATAGCTTACTTGGAGAGATGTACATGAGTCAATTTACAAAGTATAAGATAAAACTTGATGGCTTAAGGGGATGTAAGAGGATGGCTTAAGGGGAGCTAAGAGGATGAATTAAGGGGATGTACAAGCGGGTGTCTTTAGAGGATGGATGAGAAATATATGAGTATATATATATGTAATTACCTAATTTGCGTTCACTTTTAGTTGAAGACTACAAAATTGACCTCACATACTTGTATGGTGAAAACTTCTATTGACAATCATGCAAATTTGACTACTTTTCTAGGGTACACCTACAAAAAGTAATGTTCAAATGTACAAGTAAATTAACTATATATTTACATGAGTCGATACAAAATTTAAGACAAGGGGAATAATATAGAAGGTGAAATGAGAATGAAAGAATTTATATACCAAAAACTCAACACATTGATGCATTATGTAACTAGATAACATGTTGAATGTGAAAGCCATAATGTAAGTATATACAATTACCTAATTTGTGTTCACTTTTAGTTGAAGACTACAAAATTGACCTCACATACTTGTATGGTGAAAACTTCTATTGACAATCAAGCAAATTTGACTACTTGTCTAGGGTACACCTGCAAAAGTAATGTTCAAATGTATAAGTAAATTAACTATATATTTACATGAGTCAATACAAAATTTAAGACAAGGGGAATAATATAGAAGCTGAAATGAGAATGAAAGAATTTATATACCAAAAAGACAAAACATTGATGCATTACATGTAGCTAGATAACATTATAGGATACATTTAAGAGGATGGATTTAGGGGATGTAAGAGTATGGTTTACATACTTGGAAATTTATTCTATTGTACCATTTGCATCCTCATTTTTTTTGTAATGCATCTATAATCGATTCATGTTCTTCCATCGAAAGTGTCCATAATAGTTTATTAGAAGGTTTTCCTTGATATCTGACTAGTTTTATATTTGTTGCCACAACCAAATGTTAGTAGTGTATGATCTTCTTATGTGTTTCATAATCTTCAAATGCAGGCAAACCATTCCTTCTTATTAGATATTTTCGTAGCCAAGTGCCAACAACAACCACAGAACCTATTGGATACTCCATGTTATCATCATCTACTCTAGGATGTAACAAATTTTGTTTTGTCTCAACACATCGAGCCAACCAATACTCAGTTTCCTCTTCATTGCCCTCAGGTGCAACAACAACATACACATGTCCTACAAAAAAAATTATGTAATTCAATAAAGTGTGACATGTATCTAAATCACATAAATTGTACATGCATACATATATAATTAATTATATATAGATGTACAAAAAAATGGCAATAAAAAAATATTGAAAATAAAAGTACCTTCTTGTACAAGGTCTGAAACACGATCATAGTCATCTGATGCAAACATTTGATTATCATCTTCAATTGTTGTTTCAAGTTGATCTTGTGTTTCTGTAGGTGTTAAGGATCTTTGTTTCCATTCTTCAACCCATTTTGTATTTTCACATGCTCCCCAATCACCTGTAATACAAAATTGACAAAAACATGCAAGCTCCCTAGTCCATATAGTCCATGTGCTTGCATTTGAACTCTTAAATGAATGCCATTTTGTTGATCCAGTTATTGTCTCACAATCAAGTCGAGTAGGAATATTCTCTTCTTGAACTAACCAAAAAAATTGTCGAATTGTAGAGTTGTCACTTGATCCCGTAGATAATTTTTCATTACACCAATCCACAATTGCACGTGCATCTTTAAATTTGGCTGCATCCTCAAATTTTAGTTGCTCTCTAGCAAGAGCTCTTTTCACACATGCTCCAGCTCCATCATGTTCTCCTTTACCATGTCTAGCTTAAAAAAAACTCCACATATGTTGGATATTATTTTCTTTGTGAGCCCTACATAGCCAATAAAACATTCTTGCATTTTTGAATTGTCTTGTACAATTATTTGACCATATGAAATGTTGTGCCATCTGGATTCCTCTTTCTTTTAAACTTTCATAAAAATTTGTGAAACAATATTGCACAAACTCTGAAGAGTGTAACCAGTTATCACTCAAATAGAAATGATACTCCCTCAAAATTTTTCTATTATCTTCTGTACTATCATCTGCATGCCTATATACAATATGAACAAAATGGCCACTTGCACTGAATTATAATACTGAGATTGAATTTCCTCTTGTGGAGCAAGAGTATAGTTTTTTGCAAAGTCAACCACTGATAGCATAGTTCCAATTGGAAATGTGTTTTTACATGAACGAAATTGTCCATCAAGCCACCAAGCATATTGGGTGTGTTTGACATATTTGGATACAATATTATCCTTAAAATCTTTGATGAATGCATGCACACAAATTTTTTCAGTGACTAACTCACAACACTTTCCAATTTTTCCATCCTTTAAAGAATATTCAACATTCTTGAATCTTTTCACATCCACTAATTGTTGTCCAAATTCATGTGAAATATTTTCATGCATACATTCTCCTAACAATGAAAAGTTGCCACATCTATTGCATTGTCCAGAAATACATGCTTTTGAATAAAATAAGTATCCAGTAGATGTTTCACAAAACAAACCTGCTACAAACTCCTTAATTGTTTGAGGTGGCATATTAATACCACATTCTTGCATAATTTCGTCAGTATGCAAAGTAGGACATATATATCAAAAAACATCATAATAATAACGAAATTGCACGAGTTTTATGACAACAAGAGATTCATTGTTTATTAATTTTCACATATCAAGGTTTACATTTCTCAAAAGATCTTTGGCTTATGGTAATATTAAATGGTTCTAACAGTAAATCATCTAAGAATTTTTTATATAATTCAGTTTGAGTCATGTCTAATAGATGTTTTGGATGAGGATCATGAATTTTAGACTCCACTCATAATTTTAAAACATCTCTAACATTAGATGATACCTTGTATTATCATGCCAATATTTTTCAATTAAAGATTTGATTTCACTATTTAATTTCGTGTCATACCTTGGGAGTCTACCACTAAAAATCCAACATTGGTTAATTGGATATTTTTCAATAGATTCTCTTCTCTTTGCTTCTCTTCTCAAAGTTTTAGGATTTATATTTAGAATTTCACTTGTCTTACTTATCATTCTTTTATTAGAAGATGATTTATTGACTAACGCAGTTGTTATAGCTCTTCGTGCTGCATTGCTATCTTTAGATCGACTCTTTTTACCAATAGAATCAATAGCATTAGCAACACTAGATAAAACTTATTTGATTGATTCATTTTTTTTTTTAGGTTTTACAAAGATGCCTAACTTTTTCATTACTTTTCGCAATTTCCACACCTTCATCAATTGCATCATAAGTTGACATTGAAATCCAAGACTTTTTCTATAAAAAAATATTTTATATAATCTATTTGCATGAGTTCTCATTTGCCTCCAAGAAATTTTACCAGGAAGATTATCTAAGACATTTCTTTCAATCTCAAATAAAATATTTTCATTTTCAATCCTAAAAGGGATATCATTCTCATTCATATCATCAATAGGTGGGTTTGAAGACATACTTGGATTTGTTTCTATAGTCGTGTTTTCCATATCATTGAAAGTTGGCTCCGAAGACACATTTGGATTTGTTTCTATAGTCGTGTTTTCTATATCATTGAAAGTTGGCTCCAAAGACACACCTGGATTTGTTTCTCTAGTCATGTTTTTCATATCATTGAAAGCTGGCTCTGAAGATATACCTAGATTTGTTTGTATAGTCACATTTTCCATATCTTTGAAAGTTGGGTTTGAAGACATACATGCATTTGTTTCTATAGACACATTTTCTTCCAAATTCACCATTTCCACATTTGCATCATCTACATTCATCCCATCATTTATAGTCTCTTGAATGTCTTTCTTTTCAATACTCATGGAACTAGATGCTTCAATATTCTTCATATCTTGAATCCTTGCTCTTCTATCTCTTTGCCTTTTTGCTTCCTTCTCTTTATTTGCTTCAATTTCTTGAGGTGTCATTACCCTCCTTTTTTTTTCTTTGACGTTGATTTGATCCCATGATTACCAAACCCTCTTGATAAAATAACAATTGATACTTAATCTAATTTCATAATTGATGTACTTATTTGAAAATTTGAAGTAGAATTAGATGTAGATCCTTTGTTCCATAGATTTTGAAGTAAAAAGTAGATGTAAAAATAAAAACCTTCTTTCTTTATTCCTCTTGAAAATAGATCATGCACTTGATTTCACTTCAGAATTGTTCATATGATTGACTCATTTCAAAATCTAAATAGAATGTGACCTGTTAAGAGATTCCACAAAACACCTATAAGTAAAAAAATGCAGAAATTGTCACTGTCGGGCCGTACTGATCAGACTTGCAAGTTGCAGGGATACAGTAATTGTATGTTTTTCCCTGATATGAGAAATAACGGATATAATAGAAACAGGTACCCATTATAAAATGGGTACCCGTTCTTAAAAAATAATGGGTACCTGTTATATAACGGGTACCCATTATTTTTATAAATGGGTACCCGTTATGTAATGCATACCCGTTTTATAACAGGTACCCGTTCTATGAATTTTCAAATCACCAACCGCCTTTTCCCTTCCCTTTGCTTGGGTTTTAGGCTCAGGATAGGCATGGTTGGCCGACCTTGAGCCTTGGACTTGCAAATTTTTTTCTAAGTACAGAACAAGAAGAAAAACTGAGTTTACCTATATGGCTGAGGACCTTTTTTTTTGAATTTTTTTACGAAATGAAAACCCATTACAGATGACATTGTCTAGTTTTCAAATATGTAATTTTTTTTTGTTATAGGACATGTTCTTCTATTTATTATTTAATTTATGAGCAAACTGGTCCAAAAACTTGAAATGACAGGTGTTTGTATTTTTTTAATAACTTTAAATTTTTAAATTAAAAAAAAATTTATATGTCATCAATCTATACATCATTCTTTATACAATGAAAAAAATAATAATTTTATGATTTTTTTTTGCTCAAATTATGTTGTCCATACATGAGGGGTTTTCAAAAGTATCAATTAGGCCTAATAAAAAATTAATTAAAAAAAATTATTTGGAAAAAAATTATAAAAAAATATCCTCATCAAACTTCACTATACTACACATCTTTTTCAAAAAGGATTTTGAAAAATAATTTTATTTAGGTCAAATTATGTTGGCCATACACGTGCATGGTATGGTTAAAAAAAGTGACTTTTAAACAGTGGTTTTTAGAAATGCCTATTGAAAATCAATTTGTATCATCTGGGTATTGAAAAAAATTACATATTTGGAAACTAGACTCCGAGTACTACATTTTATATTTTGTGACTTTTTTAAAGATTCCATTTCTAAGTGCTTCAAATTTTAATGTCAAATGTGACAAATTCTGAAAATCAGGGAAAACACTTCCACTTTTTGGCCAAAAAGTGGACCCGACTTCTTGCACTGACCCACATATATATATATATATATATATATATATATATATATATATATATATATATATATATATATATATATATATATATATCGATTAGGGTTATCAAAAATCTCATTTTTAGGTAATTCTAGCTTGAAAATTGATAAATCTTGCTTATGTTTAATTAGTAATTGGATATAATTTTGTTGTTCATATCTTATTATATTTCATTTTGCGCAAGATAAAATAATAAACAAACTACATTTCATTCCCTCTTCTTCATTTCATTTCTATAAGGTTTGGAAAAATTAGGGTATGCAAATATGTCAGACTTCTTTCTTCAAGATTTCAATGCATTTGATGAGCCGTTCAGTAGTGATGCTTTTGACATGTTAGATGAAGCCTTGGATTACTTCATCTCTATGGAATCATCCTCTACAACTCCTAAACCATCTCTCTTTCAAAGATTCATTAATACAATTTATGTTTCGAGTTCCCAAAAAGAATCTGAGAAATCTAAAATTGTTGTGCATCTTCATAATGATGCTCCTCAACCACAATCTATCGCAATAGGTGGTTCCCCAAAAATACCTAGATCACCTAGTTATATCTTCAATTATGCAAAACAAATATCTCAAAATAGTCAAAATGTGTTTCAACAACCCATGCATCATGAGGTTTCTCACACATATAACACTAGAAACAATAAACAAAAGAAACTAATCACATTTGTTCCAGCTTCTCTTCCACCTTCTCAACCTATTCTTCCTAACCACTTTGCCTTGCTACGCATACTAGTAGAGATTATGATCCTGTTGAGTAGTTTCATGCTACTCCAACAAAGATCTCTTTATGGGAGTTGATACAAACATCACCTACATACCACAGAATGCTCCAAGAAGCTTTACAAAAGGTGATTGTTCCACCTTTTGTTAATCTGAAAGATGTAGCATCTCTGTTAGAGTGTATGCATGTGAGAAAATCAAATATTATCTTTCAACCACATGAATTACCTCCCATATAATTTCAAAATCAGTATGATCCTCTTATGATATTTGTCATTATTAATAAAATGAGAGTTAGACATACCATGATTGATGGTGGATCAGGTCTTAATGTCTGTGGCATGGACTTGTTACATAAAATCAATGTTGATACCTCTCTCATTAAAGCAAACAAACTCAACATTTGTGGCTTTGATAATGTTTGTAGACAATCATTGGGTACTATAACCTTACCTATTAAGGTTGGACCTATGACCTTGCCTACCCTTATCCATGTCATGCCTAATTCTCTTTCATACAATTTTCTTCTTGGTAGACCCTAGATTCATGCCATGGCAGGCAGTCTCGTTTACCCTTCATTGATCAATTAAGTTTGTTCATGACAATAAGCTCCAAACTATTGAAGTTGATCTGATTTCAGAAAGTTGTCTACAAACTGAAGCTAAAAATAGATAATATTTTAAACCCTGTACTTTCTCCTCTTTCTAAAGTTAATTCTTCTCCCCCTCTTGTAGAGGTTATTGTAGAATAATTTAATTCACCTTCAAATACACTTTTGGGTGATGATTGGGGTTCATTAGACTTTACACCTACCTTTGTAGGGGTGTATAAGTATCTTCGTCAAAGCTAGAAACTTCTAAGGTTGCTTCAATTTATACTCCTAAGACACCTAAAGTTTCTTTGAAAAGTAATGATGACAATACTTATTTTTATACTACAACTTATGAGACCTATGAGGCGCCTCCTTCCTCTTTGGAAATGGCATCTATTTATGGTCATGGTTTTCAAATTCTCTCAATGTGGATACAATGGTAATGGTTGTGGTATAAAGGAACAAGGCATTAAAGTCCTCTTAGAGGCTAATCCACATTACTCTTTGTTTGGACTTGGATACTGTCCTTTACAGCCCACCAAAGCCACTCGTCGTCCTAATCTAAATTTAAACACTATTTCATCATCTACACTTGATTGTGTATATCTGGAATTAATTGATACCAATTGTGATTCTAGGAATGTTCCTTTGGATAGTTTTTCAACGAATGAAGCTTTGACTAAATTTCTATGAGCTTATGATCATTTGCCTCATTACCATCATGATCGTGGATTTCCTTATTGTTTAAATACGGAAGCATACTTTGGGAAAGACACTTGTTTATTTGATGGTACTTCGGCATCTTGTGAGTCACCTATGAAATCTCTTCATCCTTCTGAGGTCTTAGACTACAGTACTATCCTTAATGGAAAGAACGTCGATGTCTTAATGGATAAGGATAACCTTAAAAAAGTTATCCCTATTGGAAATTGTCTAAATCCTAAAGATAATCAAGAACTTACTTCTCTCTTACATGAATATCTAGATCTCTTTGCTTGGACATACTCTGATATGCTTGGTATTGATCCTAAGGTAGTAACACATAACATTGTCATTCATCCTAACACTAAACTTGTAAAACAAAAGATTCACAAGATGAATCCTAATGTTGCATTGTTAGTCAAACCTAAGATAGAGAAGATTCTTCAAGCATGCTTTATCTACCCTATTGACTACTCGCCTTGGATCTTGAATATTGTGGTTGTCACTAAATCTGGCAACTGTATTTGAATGTACAATGATTTTTGAGATTTAAATAAAGCATCTTTAAATGATGACTTTCCTCTTCCTAATATCGATATGATTGTCGATTCCACTGCAGGCCATGCCTTACTTTCTTTTATGGATGGTTTCTCTGGTTATAATCAAATATTCATCAATCCTCAAGATCAATACAAAACAACTTTTATAACTCCTTGGGGAACATTTTGTTGGGAACTTGTCATGCCATTTGGATTAAAGAACGCTGGTATGACTTATCAATGTGCTATGATAGTCATCTTTCATGATTTCATGCATATTTTAGAGGATTATGTCGATGACATTCTAGAAAATCTATTTTACGCTAGGATCGCATCAAAATTCTCCATCAAATCTTTGAACATATATGTAAATAAACATGCACTTGAATCCCTATAAATGTGTCTTTGATGTGGATAGTGGTAAGCTATTGGGATTCATTGTTTTTCATTGTGGTATTGAGGTGGACATAAAAAATATTGATGCCATCGTCAACATGCTACCTCCTAAAAATATTTCACAACTTCGTAGTTTACAAGGGAAGATTCAAGCAATTTGTTAATCTATTTCACAACTCACGGATCAGACTCACCCTTTTACACAACTACTCAAGAAAGAATCTAACTTTAATTGGAATGAGGATTGCCAAAAATCTTTTGATGATCTCAAGAGTTACTTAGCTAATCCTCCTATATTACAACCTGTCATCTTTGGACAACCCTTTATTCTCTACACATTGACATCTACTAATGCTCTCTCAACTTTGTTAGCACAACATGATGATGATGAAAAGAGTGCATTATATATTACATCAGCCAAACTTTTCTCAATTATGAAATGTGATACACTATGATAAAAAGGCAATGCCTAGCTCTTGTTTTTGCAACAAAAAAATTGAGACATTATTTATTAAATGCTGAACTTAATGTAATGGTAAAATTTGATCCTTTGAAACATTTCTTTGCTAAAACTGATCTTTCGGGACATTTAGTGAAGTGGGTTATGTTGTTAATGGAATTTGATCTTAAGTTTGTATCTCAAAAGGCAATTAAGGGTCAAGCATTGACCAACCACTTAGTTGAAGCTCCTTCACCATTTTCTATTTCGAATCAAGAATCATTCCCTGATGATCAAATCCTTTCCTTGGATATTGATAGTAAGTGGAATCTATTATTTGATGGTTCAAGATGTCAAACTGGCTCTGGTGCTGGTATTATACTAGTACCTCCATCAGGTAAGTTGATTCCTCTATCTTACCATCTTAACTTTCTGTGTACCAACAACATTGCCGAGTACAAAGCCCTTATCATTGGCTTGCATGTTGCAATGGTTCTCAACATTAAACACATTTACATATTTGGTGATTCTTAATTGATCATAAGACAATTCATTGGATCTTATCAAGCAAAGCAAGATAAGTTATCTCAATATCAAGACTTGGCCTTATCTTTATTGAAGAATTTCTCATCTTTTACAATTGACACAATTCCACAAAAACATAATTGGCATGCGGATGTGATGGCAAGAAATGCTTCCCTTTCGTCCCTTGATGATTCTTTGGTGAGTTATCAATTTATCATTCATAATCTCAAAACACCTTCAATATCAGAAATATCCGATGTAGCCTTTTGTGATAACATAGGTTAAGCTAAATGGTACTCCCATATATTCCAATATTTGTGTGATGGTACATTTCTTGATCTAGCATCTAGAAGTACCCGAATTTGCATACACAAACTTGTCGTATGCTACATCATCTTATCAAATACACTATATCGACGAAGCTATGAAGGTCTTCTCCTTTGTTGCTTTAATAAATTTGAGATCCTAATTACCCTTGAAGAGGCACATTCAGGTGCATGTGGAGGAAATTTTGGTGGGAGATCTTTGGTTCAAAAATTAATTTGTATGGGTTACTCTTGGTAGGACATGGAACAAGATTCTTTTGCCTTTGTCAAAAAGTGCCTACAATGTCAACAACATAACAATCTCATTCGAGCTCTTGCCCAGGGACTTCATGCTCAGATTTCACCTTGGCCATTTTCTGTGTGGGTCTTGGATCTTATTGGAAAAATTTCTCCTCATTCTCAAGGACACACTTTCATTCTCACAGCTACTAACTACTTCATGAAATGGGTCAAAGCGGTTCCTCTCCGATCCATGACTGCTAAAGTAATATGCCATTTCATTCAAGATAACTTAGTCTCTCAATTTGACATTCCTTCCACTTTGGTTTCTAACAGTGGTGCATCATTTAAGCACAAAGATGTGAAGAAATTTCTAGAAAAATATCATATTCAACCCTTCTCTACACCTTATTATCCTCAATAAAATGGATAAGAGGAAGCTTCTAATAAAATAATTTGACAAATCCTTTGGAAAACTAATAATAAGCATCAGAAGGATTGGAATATTCAACTATCTTACACATTATGGGCTTACTGAATGAGTGTGTGTATGACTACGAGTACTACCCCGTACAACCTTGTGTATGGTGCCAATATGATTATGCCTTTGGAGTTAGAAATTCCTTCACTGTGAATTTCTCTCAATGGCATCTTCAATGAAAATAATAAAAGAGAACTATGACTTCAACAACTTGAGATGCTCAACGAACCATGCATAAATGCTCTTGACCATCTCCAAGCTCATCAAATGTTTATTCAACGCTCATACAATGAACGTGTTGTTCATCATCCATTCGAGGTTGGAGATCTTGTACTCTACGAAAATAAATGAAATGTCAATGCACCTCCTGGCAAAAAAGGGAAATTCAACCCAAATTGGCTAGGACCTTACATCATCACTGAAGTCTTCGGATCGGGTGCGTATAGACTATCTGATATGCACAGTACGCCTCTTAAAGAACCAATTAACACAATGCATTTGCGTAGATATTATGCTTAATCATTATTTTCATTTATATGTTAGTATTTTCTTTATAAAGCAAATCAATGTTAGATAGTAAAACCAATTTTTCTATTTTATTGTTTGTTTCAATCTTGACAAAATACATAACTTTTCTTGATTCATTAAGGTATTTTTCTTAGTTTAGAAAATTACTTAGTTGTTACCATATAAGATGTTAGGTGTGTACCATGTTTAATAATCATTGTTGTGTTTAAGGTAACAATATCACAATGTTGTTAATTAGATCGCAATTGCATTATTTTAACATGGGTATATATGTTAATAAAATATATATGTGTGTTTCTTCAATTACATACATGTATCAATTAAATTATTGTTACATTTGTTAAACAATGACATGTAGTTGTTTATACAAATCACAGTTGCATTTAAGTTTGGCATACATTTCAATCAATTAGATCTTTGTTGCATTTACATAACAAGTAAATCACATATAGAATCTAATCTTAACTCAAATCATAACACCAATAAAAACATCATATATATATCCTAGAAGTTCGTTGTTTGAGTACATGATAATAAAAAATCCACCACTACATCAAAATGTGGTGTACCATTATACAAAACATAAAAATCTCATCAAGGTGTTGGACTATGACATCCAGATCCCTCGGGACCTGGTGGAGCCTGAGTAATGGAAGGTTTTCTATGTGAGGCTACTGATTGTGAGTAACTCCTAAAGATACTCCATGATCGTACGCCCCTAAGCTCACCCCTAAGCTCTCCCACCTCCCGTGTAGAATATATATAGCTATTGAAGTTGATCTCTCTCAGCTCACAGTTGGTCCACCTTCACCTGTAGATAACCCATAAAGTCGTGATTGGTCCCTGGTGTCGCTACCGCTCCATGTTGATCTAGTTGTATCTGAAGTGCATCATGTGCCTCCTCGACACTCTCTACTCTCCAGATTGCCTAATCTATCTTGAACTCAAACTAATCTCGTGCTTCTTGTCCCTCCTCATAGGTTGCTCTCAGTCGTGCGACAAGATCGAATAACTCTGAATGTCGACCCGCTATGTGAGGTGGCCTATAACTAGCCCGCATTGGATGCTCGGTCAGCTTAGTAGGTACCATCATTGCTATGACCTGATCCACAAGGTTGCTCCATGCCCTCATACCTACTGCAGATCAAAAATAATATCATATCATTATCTCATTCACAAAATCATTTAATGCATGCAATATTTCAACAAACACAAGTACAATAATCAATTACTCACCATGATCACCCTCCTACCAATCTGGATCAATTGGAATGGTGACTATGTTGATGTATGTAGTTGTCCCCATCGCTGGGAGCACCATAGTGGGACCACCACTTGACTCCACGTGCTCAAATTGATGTTGTACTTCTTTGGTAATGCATAGTGGTTGCAAGCTACACCGGGAGGTCAAACCCTAGGTCTCTCCTCCTCGATGCCTGCACCCTCCGCTCCCTAGCGTCATCTCCCTCTTGACACTAACACTGGTACAAATGGATCCTCCTCCTCCTCCTCGTCCTCATCATCATCATCACATCTAGCATGATCTTCTCTACTATCTCCCACCCACTCCTCTGACTCATCTCCTCACTCTACCTAGGATTTGGGATAGCCAGTGGGATAATTTGTAGGAAAGATCAGAATAGGACATACTATCTGTTGGGATAAGTTGCCATCAACTTGCAATCCTAACCAATTCATGTGTCTCCAAAGTTCTTGGAATGTGTTCCCAAATACATAAAGACTTTGAGAGATTAATTATTTATTAATTATATCACTTTGATTTTTGTAATCAATTCCTAATTGATAAGGTCAAACTTGGGCATCTATTTTTAGAGTGGGGGCCATGAAGACTTTGTTGACTTCTCCTAAGTCTATTTTAAGAGTTTGATAACTCCTAGTAAGTGGGAGTTAAACTTGGGCGTTCCCTTTTGATGGGGCTTATATTTAGACTTGGAGTTATGCTTTTTTATGTACATGAGTAGATAATGTTGAGACACTTTGCATGGATATAATGTTGGAGTTAACTAAAGTGTTAGAGATCTATGAATTGGATATTGCTTGCATGAGTTCATAAAAGCTTGCATGGACTTGGATATTTTTTCATGTCACTTGCATGTATTTGCATGTTGTTGCATGTTACTTGCATATTGTTGCATGTACTTGCATGTACTTGCATGTTGGTGCATGTTGTTGCATGTTACTTGCATGTTGTTGCATGTTGCTTTTATGGACTTGCATGTGCTCGCATATTGCTTCTATAGACTTGCATGTGCTTGTATGTTGTTGCATGTTGCTCCTATGGACTTGCATGTGCTTGCATGTTGTTGCATGTCACTTGCATGTGCTTGCACGTTGTTGCATGTCACTCCTATGGAGTTGTATGACCTTGCATGTTATTGCATGTTAGTTATATGACCTTGCATGTTGTTGCATGTCAGTTTTGTGAGATTGCTTGCAGAACACTCCAACTCCAGAAACTTGCAGGATGGTACATCTCAGTGTTTCAGGTTATGGGTATCAATTGCATGTTATTGCATGTGCTTTCATGTTAGTTTTAAGATATAACTTGCAAAACATTCCAACTCCAGAAACTTGCAAGTTGGTAGATCTCAGTGTTTCAGGTAATGGGTATCAATTGCATGTACAAAACAAGATAATTTAGAATAACCTTGGGGGCATCAATCTTTCATGTTGTTTGCATGAAATTGATGTGTGTTGATCACTTCAGTCAATAGAAAGTGATTGGGCAAATATGGACGCCCAATTGGAGGGCTTTCTGTTGTTGCTTTTATTTGGAAATATGTTTGATGTTGGCAAAGTTAACTTGGGTGCCCACATCAAGGACATGCAGTTAACAGAAGGCTTGACTTTTGTTTGACTTTAGTCTTATTTATTTGGAGCACTTGGTTTTTGCATGAGCTATGTTATAAATTACAATTTATTGTAATTTGAGTTTCAAGCTTTTGAATTAAGAAGCTCTTGAATTAAAGAAGATTTTGATTTAATTAAGAGCCCCATACATTTTCCAAAGAGTTGAATTGTAAAAGACTTAGAAGAAAAAGCAAGAAGCTTTTTGAAGTTTTTATAGGTTTGAAGATTGAAGAAGCTTTTGAAGTGCATCAAGGAATCAAAGGATTTTCATATTGAATGTAATCTTTCACAAGAGATTTAATACAAGCATAAACACCTTTGGTGTGGAGTTTTTTTCCCTTAGGGGTTTCTCCACGTAAATACTTGTCTTCTTCTTGCAAGCTATTTTCTTCTACTACATTGATTAAATTGGAGAAATACTCTAACATCTAAATTAAAAGTAATTTTTAGATTTACACATGCTATTAATTTAGATTTGAAAATTTTTTAGAACTACATAGCTGCAACTTTACCTTGTTCTCTCTCCCTTTTCCAACATTGTCTCCCACCAAGTTGTGTATGTTGGGCTAACACCTACATCGTTAGCCTTAGAGATGGGATCATCATCCTCTGTAACATCATCTAGATCACTCAACACCACGTTTGATGGTAAGTCGTGCCTAATCACAAGGATGCAACTCGCAATGTGAACACCGTGCATATAACATTCACATGATAGGAACTCCCTGCACTTGATTGAACTGCCTCATCGCTCTATCATAATAGAAGGCAACTATGATGTGATCTCTATGACTAACTAAATACCGATCTCTTTGCATCCTTGCTAGCTGCCTCATCTATCCCATCATTGATCTACATAACCTGTAGGGTCTCCACACGATGACCTATGGCTACAACCTATCAAATACTACTCTCCAGTATAATAAGTCACCCCATCTCCATGGTCTCTTTAGCTTGTAGGCATGCCCTCATGGATATGTTCGGATGGGCTCTATTAGATAGCCCACTGGCCGCATGCACATGATGTGCTCGAATGCCCACACCTATAGGAGTGTACATATCATCAAGCTATGTGCCTCATAATGTACATAGTGACCCAAATCATAATATAAGTGAGCTATCATACTCCTTCCCTAAGAGTATACCATCCTCTGTTCCTCCATCACTATAATCACATGGACAAGGCCCCCGTGAAGGTGAGTACTTCGCCCATCCAGTGCGATAAATAGTGTGACGATAGCGATCATGATGCGACAAAGATCAGTGTAACAACTCCTCCAACCATCTAATATCAATGTGTCCTCAATCACTCGATGACATGGTGTGACCAAAACAATACATTTGACTCGCTTGAGTGTAGTCCTCAGACTGCTGCTCAACAACTCTAATTGTCTCACATCGCATGGGTAATCATAGTATCTGGTACACATCCTCTAATGTAACTGTCATCTCCCCTATTGGAAGATGAAATGTGGAAGTATTTGAATTCCACCGCTCCATAAGTGCCATCAACATAGTAGAATGATATGTCATCGTGGGCATTGTATACACCCACCATATCCCAACATCTCGTAGATGCCCCATATTTGTGTTAGTTAGTGTGACTAAGTGGCTATGTAACAACATGAATAAGTGGTTCTTGGAATACTCTCACATTCCTAGGGGTACCTGAAACATGATAAATAAAGTATACATCAACATTTTATCATCAAAACTTTGAAATCAATAAAATGAAATAGAAAAACCTTGATCCTAGACCAGGGTGCCCATACAGGTCTAGGGTGTTCAGGGAGGATCTGGGTACTCAGAAGGGTTTGGGGTGTCCTAATAGGACAATGACACCCTATAATGACATGAAAAATGTCCCTCAAGCCCAATTTGGCTTGAAAAATGACAAAAACACACAAAAATATTAGAATAATCAAACTACAAGTTGGACAGAAGCCTACCTCATATGCTTGTCTAGTCCCTACGCTACTCGACTTTGCAGTGCATCCAATCTTGGTGGTTGATATGGCCTTTGGCTTAGCATGGTAGCTCTCCTCACTCAATTCTCTCCAAAACTAAAAATGACACATGAATAGTAAAATGTGAGAACTTGTTTTTCTACTTATAGTAACAAACTAAGAACTCTTGACTACTATTTAGGGTCAAAGACCACATCTCATCGATATCTCTTAATCTAAACATTGATAAATTAGGCTTGCAGACTCAAATTTAGGTGTCATTCATTGCGTTGAAATCCTAGTTCTGTCGTCTCTACAATCATATGTTTTGCATCTCCGTGTTATTCAGTAAAATGACCCTACCAAAGCATATTCATCAACCTTCTCTCTAGAAAGTCAAAATGGAAAGATCACCACCCTATTTCTACATCCTAAAGAAGCAAGCAGAAACAGGGGGCATATATCAACCCATGAGTTTCCCTCTAATCGTGTCTCATCACCTTTCACCTTTAGAGTTTTTTACTAACACATACATTTGTTGGTTGCAGGATGATTTTATCTCGCTAATGTTTCTTGTTGTAGGATCTGATTTCCTAATGCTGTGGTTTATAGGATCACAGATTGGGGACTTCACCCTCTTACCCAGCGATGATTTGTATCCTCTACAATATCCTTTTTGATATCCTTTTACAATATGTTCTACTTTCCTATCCTTTAGCTTGCATATGCACGTAGTGTCATATGACAACTAAAGTGGGGGCTAAATGTTATGTCGTAAATTGTACTCTTTGGTTGTATAAGCACAATTTCACTATGCTTAGCTCCTCTCTTTAGTGATCCCAAGTCTAGTTCATTTTTAGGTCTACCCTGAAGTCCTGATTAGGCCTTGATTCTATGAAATGTCATGATTTCGATTAAAGTTTCGTCATAACTCAGAAAGAAACTTGAAATTTGAGTTAGCACCACATTAATTATGGGCTTGTACCTTATTTTTCCCTAAGGACCTAGGGTGCCTAGTGCCTTGGTCCCTCTCGTGTTTTTGGGGAGGCAAATTGGGTCCACAAGTCGGCTTTACTGTTGTTTAGGTTGACCCTAAACTCAAATTTGTTTTTTTGGGCGTATTGTTGACTCTTTAATTCAAATTACTCATTTCTTAGTCTTTTATAAAATAAAGTCATCTCTTCATTTGAAACTAGATTGGTTATCTATGTGAAAAAGCTCTCTATTGTTATGCTCTCTATGTTATTGAATTATTATAGGGTTCTATTTGATCAAGTGGAGTTCATCTTTGCCCTTGGAAAAATTTGTATGAAGGCTAGGAGATGAGATCTTGAGTCTATCTCATTTGTTCCTAGGTTGAAGCACTTTGCATGATTGGGAGAAGGGTTGGAACCGCCAACTTGAGATTGGCTTGAGTACCCTCTAAGGGTATGGTTGCATTACCTTCTTATTCAATAAACCTTCGGTGAATCTTCATCCATGAGGTGAAGTTGTGAGCTTCCTTGAGTGAAGCATCCTTTTGTATCATTCCTTCCTACTTGCATGAGTCATCTAGGGTTAGGGTTTAATATATTTGATTAGATCTTGCATGTTATTGCTCACACTTAGGGTTTCTGAGCACACACAACATCTTGTTCTAATCTTGGCTATTCATGAGGTAGGAATACTGAAACATGGGCTTGACTAAAGTAAGCTCCTATATAGCCACAACCATTTTTCCCTTCTTTTGTGTGTGTAGGTTGAAGTAACAAGTTTCAAAAGACAAGATGTAGGGAGAATGAAGGTTTTGTAGGTACAGGTCAGGTGAAACTTAGACTTTTAAAGGGTCTAGGGTGCCTAGCGCCCTAGCCTTTCCAACATTTCAAATCTAGGTCCTTATTCTTCTCTATTTAATCATCTCTACTATGCATTCTGATTTCCTATTTCTATTTCTGACAGTTGTTTGTAGCTCAATCTTTCTCATTCAGGGTTTGATCCTTTGCCCTAGTTTGCTAGGTTGAATTTGGTTGACTTCTCATCTATACAGCAAAGAGGCAAAACCCCTATAGTTTGGCTCTCCGTCAAGGGTAGAAGCCAAGCTTGATTTGTGTCTCAATGTTAATGGAAGAGGGTTTGACCTTGTTTGACCTCTTAAGCTAGATCTCTCTTTTCTACTTAACAAATACATAAACAAATCCAAATTAGGCCAATGGAGTGCTCACCACCCAACCATAAGCTTGCTTACAAGCCAACCCCAAGCTAGTAGGCCTTCAAGGTAAGCCCATGATCACACTCACAACAAGGTAACCCTAGGATCAAACTCACAGCAAGGCAACCATTTCAAATACACACAAGAAACACCAAGCACTCCCAATCCAAGGAGACTCACAAACATAAGAACACATCACATGGATTCAAGAGGGAGAGTAGAGTGGACATCACTCCTACAAGGGGAAGTACTATTACAACTTACACCAAAACTTCTTCCAAAATATAGATATCAAAACACCATAGCCTCTTGCTATCACTTCTCCATACTCATAACATCCAAGGATCAAGGCACCCTTGCCTAACACTTCATAATACTCAAAACACCAAATATCAAAGCACTCTTGCCTACAACTTTCACAATACTCAAACCTTCAAAATAACCAAGAATCAAGGCACTCTTGCCTACAACTTTCACAATACCCAAACCTTCAAAGTAACCAAGGTGCTCTTACCTACAAAGTCCTCTCAAGGAGTAGACTTCCCCCGAGAAGGTTCACACCTCTCTTAATTCCAAACAAGGTTTTTTCCAACACATGGAGAGACCAACACTTTTCACAACCTTTACACACAATACATTTAAACAATAAAACCAAGAGATAAAACTTATACAAGCTTTCACAAGAATTTTAAAGACATAAAGAACATTGAAACACACACACAGTCTTAGAAATCTTGAGAGCCTACCTCTCAAGCTTTCCAAGAGATTTGTTGAAGAGTTGTTGGAGCCTTTCCAAGAGTTTCAACTCCAAGATCTTCTCCAAATTCTTATTGCAACAATTCCTTTTCCAAAATGTAAAGCCCAATTCCAAAAATGACAAAAAGCCCTTCGCTCACCCTAAAGAGAGGGATAAATAAGGATTCAAATATCAAATTCTTTCAATAGGGAGGTGGCACTTTTCACCTTCCCATTCACTTTCAAGAGCACATCTTCACACAAATTCTCTCACATGTGTGAGGCATTGGGGAGTGGGAAGTACTTGGGCTCTCTTCCCATGAAAAGCTTACATCATGTGCTCACACATGTGTGAGGATTTGGAATCAACCAAAGCCCATACATGAACCTTAGAGAATGGGAATGGGATGGTGACAAGTTACTCATCCCTCTTCCCCAAACTCAAATCTCATCGCTCCCTCCCCAAGGCACTTTTGAAGGGTCAAATCTTGGTCAAGACCAAAGATTAGTGACAAGGGTCATTGTACCTTGACATTTAATCATGTTTTGCAAGCGTCAAATCTAGGGCTATGTCCTAGGCTGTCTGCAATAAGGAACTTCATAACCAATGGTCCTTTAGCTAATCATACTGATTTGACTATCCTATGAAATCAATGTTGCTAATCATCTATTGTGGAAAAGCATATTTTGAAAATCAAAATAATTCTAAACAGGAGATTGCTGGAAAGAATCTATTCTAATTCACACAAGGCTGGAAATCTGTATTCAAAACAATTATTCAACAAGAATTGATCTATCTTATAAAAGAAAATAAATTGTACTTCTAATAAAAACTGTAAATGAGACATTGAAGCAAAGATACTAGCCTCATGTTTGTTGGTGGGAGTGGGCCCTTACTCCACACCTTTAGAACCGAAGGCTAAACAAGAAAATCAGAATAGAAATGCAACAACACAATCTTCCTTAAATCCAATCTCATCAAAGTATGTTGCATTCCAAAGTATATGCTCTGTTCTAAAACTGAAATTACAATAATACTAATAGAAAAAATCTATATATCTTTCTGCTATTCCTATCAAAATATATATTAGTCCAAGTGATAAGATATTTGGAACTAACTATTTTATCCATTAGTTCATATTGGAGATATAACCAATCTCTTATTCTAAACTAAGACATACACCTATTCAACTGAAAAGTATAATCATGTAAACTTGAAAAGGCTTTAGTGGTACAAAAGTTCCACTAAATCTAGAGTTTTAACTTAAACAACAATGGGCAATGAGGCCCTAAAATAGAGGTCTTAAACAAGTCTTTGAAACTCATGCAATAACAAATAAAAAGGGGATCAGATCACTAGTAGACAACTAGAGTCTTCATTGGAACGCTTTGGTGCTGGATGAGCAGACACCATAGCATTGTAGTCACCTACAAAGATGTAGGTTGTCAGTAGCGCTGGAGACTCTGTACTATTTCTAGCAACTCCAAAGACTATGTACTGTTGCCAGTAGCTCCGGAGATGCATCCATGAATCCATTGAGGCACAGCTCCAGAGATCACCACCTCCTTTTCTCTCCTATAGTTCTCCATATCTGGCTCCAAAGATAATTAGGACTTCTTCCAGAGATCTTCAAAATTGCTTTTCACCTGTATAGCTATACCTATGAACCCAAAAGAATTTTTTCTACATAATTTCATTAATTTACTACAACATAAGTCCTTTCATAAAAAATAATAATCTGCAGTAATTCATCTCTCATTAGTATAATTAAAACAAGACTTTATAGTTTCTATAGTGCAGAATACTAGGACAGACAGAATGGAAAGATGGAAAAAGGGAGTAAAAAGGTATGTTTATCTGAGTTCTACCTGGCACTCATCAATTAGTATTCCAAAAGGTACTTATAACCTTAGGTACTTGGCCTAAGGCCTTAAAAATAATAAAATAATCAAGAAAATAACCAAATAATACCTTTCTAAAAGCCCTTAAATCACAAAGCTGAAATTGAACAATAAGGATAACAACACATCTCATCCTAAACAACCTTAGGACACTCAAACAATAAAAATTTACATAAGAATCAACACATTCTCACCATTTAAATTCAACGAAGACATTAGTCCACCTTAGGAACTAGGATTGGTGTCACGGGGTTAATTCACAAAGATTACTTGATAGACCTCTGAATTTCCATTGGCCATGGAAAATAACCTACACACTCAATTGCACCCGTCAATATATTCAACATATATATAGCCAAAAAAACTTAAATTGAAATCAGACACTCAGTCACATAACATAGAAATGTTCTCACTTTAAAAGATAGTAAATTTCTTTCATCAAGCCACAAGTCGTTAACCCAATTCAATTCCATCCCATTTCACATTGACATCACATGTCTATCATTTCAATCCTTTAATATAAATTTTACAATACATTTCAAACCTACTAGATTAACAAATTCATTTCTTATGACCATCAAAATCATCATAAATCACAAGATTATCCAAATTCAATCTACTCGCCACAATGGGTTTCAAAATAATTTCAAATCAAATTATCTTCTATTGACATCATGTGTCCAATATTATGATCTTTTAAACCTATGTAATCAATTGTAATACTATGAAATAAAGGAGGAGGATCATTTCCAATCATAATTGAATGACATACAATTAACCCAAATCTAGACATGCATCTCTTCTACATAATTTGAATTATAACTCAACTATCTTCTATTTAGCTCCACACCATCATATGCAATTAAATTAACTATTCTAATACAACATCAATACTAGTATAGTCTACCGAAAAGGATCATAAGTCCATATATCATATTCAAAATTGAAGTGTATTAAACCACAATCAAGTCTAATAGTGCCAATAAATATGTCACACAATGGTGGGCCTCACACAAACCATATAGAAACTCATATCAAGTTGATGCAAAATAGACATTAATTGAATATTTATTTGAAGTATTAGCTTAGAGACAAGGGTTGTAACCATTGTTCTTCATTTTTATTATTGTTTACATAACATGTATTTTATATCTTTGAATAGTGTTCAAATGAGAATGGTGGTGATATTCGTAATGAATGAAGAGATTTAAGTTTAAAAAATAGAAGCATGTTCTCTCTATATTACCAATGTCTACTGTAGCCCTTTCTACTGCTAGCGTTTATGATTTATGTGTAGTTAGAGCCCATGGCATTTTAATTGAAATTTGTGTATAGTTGCCTCTTATAACAGATGGAACATGGAAAACTTTTTATTATTCATGTCCTACAATACACCTACATAATTATCAAACTTAATGATCACACAAAATAAGAAGTCAAGTGGTCTAGTACCTTTATAATAGACTATATTCTTTACAATACCCAATACCCCATTAACTAAGTCAACATCTACCCATAAATTGTAGACCAACATTATGTGTTGGGAAACACACAATAGCACCACATTGTCTAGATGATCATCATCATCCTCATGTGATTCTATACAGATTATATATGTAGATACACTACATATGGTTGGTGTGGTTAATGACTTTAACATTCTCTTATTATGGAGCATAACCATATTATTTGTTCCATATGAATGTACTAATGCATCAAATAATGCAATTCCTCAACACTAATAGAGATGTTTGTTCATCCCATGAGAACTTGCTAGTCCTCATATGTTGTCAATGCATTTCAAATGTTTGTTAACATATTTCTAAACTTGACTTATTCTAGTTCATGTCCATGTTGACAAAAAAATGTCTTCAAGGTCACAATTATTTGGAATGTAGCTCACAATGCCTCACCGCAAGTGTCACTTATATTCAAGCTAAATAGAAATTGTAAGTGTAAAAATATATGTTTACATCATACATTATTTAATGTTTGACATGTGAAGTAGAAATTTCATGTGAAGCACTATAATTAAGTGGAGTGTCCCTGCATACAATGATAAGGTCTTAGGCCACAATCAACTGAAGTATACTAGTGTATGTAGAGGGGGTGTCAAATATAATTTTTGATGGATAGAAGTGAAATTAGGGGTGTTTATTAGTACCATATTGAAGCATGTACTATATTCCATTGATTTATTAAGTGAATTCCCTATGGAGATCACCAATAAGGATTATCCTTCCACCAAAATCTTTTGTGTGATGTGATGGAAACACCTATCTCAAGTGATTGTTGATATTAACAAACATCTTGGGGCCTATAAACTCATTTCATCAATGATGAAAGAAAACAAAGGTGCAAAATACACTTCCTACACTAATCTATGAGAGGAGGTATGTACAAAAATTAGACTAATCATAAAAATACAAGGAAATAAACACAAAAGCAATATACCATAACACGATGATTTACGTGGGAAAAGTATTTTTAGGAAAAAATCCAACACTCCAAAGAAACTCAACATATTATTTAGTAATCAATGGGTTTAATACACTTACAAAGTCTAAGTCTTTATAAGAGTATCGCCAACAAGAGATCTAGAGCAATTTTGGTAGCATAATTTAGTACCTACAAAAACTCATTATTAAAACATCCATCTCAAGCACCTAATAAATAGAATAAATATATGAAACTGTCAAATGGTAATTAGGAAACCATGAACTAAAACCACCCAAAATGTGGCACCCAAATCCCTAGTTAAATGTCTGATCCCCAAGATAAGTCCACAGGCTAAAAATAGCATATTCCTTCCACCTGCCATAAGTTCGTCATAATCCATTCACCAACCTGGGTGATCTATTTTGGATCCATTATCTCCATTAAAAGATTCCTTATGACATGTCATAACATACATCATAAGTTGGTCAACAAGTGTAACTCCCTCTTATAGCTCTCTTATGTGCAATAGATGTTCTTACATTTTCGATGTGGGAGGCTGAACTTTTGGAGGCCATAATTTTTTATCTAAAAATTTAATTTAGCCCTTTTATTTAAATTGTAGATCTCAAAGAGATATGCATTCTCATTACCAACTTTCTAGTTATGGCCTATTCCAACATTGTTTCAAGGTCAAAAGTGACCTCTATAGCCCAAAAATTAAGTTTTTCTATTCTATAGCCCAAAATTTGCATTTTTTTGTTCTTGACATTAGGATGAAAGGTTGAGACACCTTTTTCAACAAATGAAAATATATTGAACATGTGTTAACTCTTCCTGTAGTGTCACTAATGATTGTTCATTTAAAGGTTGTATGTTTTTAATAGGTATCTTTAAGGATGTGTAATTGTAGATGCACATATATGTTAAAAGAAACAATTCTTATTAGTGCAAGGATTGACAAGGGACTTTTACCATTGATTGAATCATTATGTATTACACACTTAATTTGGATGATAGGCCATTATATGTGAAAACATCTTGTAACTACCAAAATTTTGGTAGTCCTCGGTCTTACAAAAAATATTTTTTTAGTTTTTTGGTCATCAAAAATAGAGATATGGACAAATCTTATAGAATAATTCATATTTTATTATTTAAAATAATAAAATCTCAATATATTAGTATACAAACATTACAATAAACTCTCAATGTCTTATTTATAGAAATTATAACTCAAACTCTTTTGTAATTGTCAAAAAAAGGTTGTCACCTAGCATTTTCTTTTCACCTATTCAAAATGACATATACCACAATACAAAATTATTGAAGAAACCATGTCAACTATAAAAGAGTCTTCTACATGAAGTTTCTTAAGTACAAGGGTACAAGTGTTGATTACCTTGTGGGGAACTCTTTTAGGGTATGTATTCACCATTTTTATGATAGAACATATTAATTAGCTCATAAAATTTAGCTTGTTGGATTTTTCTTTATGTAAACATTTTTATTTGCCCTTGCCTACCTGTACAAACATTGGGTAAATAAATTGAATTAAGGAGGGAGTGTAGCAATCTATTCTTTGACACTTTTCTTTGCCCACATTGGGCCTAATACAATTACTTTCATTGTGTCAGCGGAGTTATTTCTTGATCAACTACGGTCAACCTACCATGGCATTTCTGTAATGGCTAGAAACCAAGCACCATATTATCACAATCCAAGAATAAGCACAAGGATCCATTTGGTTGTAGAGAGTGACATCATCCAAGGGGCATAGGATAGACTAATTCCTTGATTATTCTTGCAATGGCAAGCTACCTAGGTTTTGTTTACACCTTTTTGATACCAAAAATAATGGGCAAGTCTTTGAAAGAAAATAAAGTAGAAGTATCTCAATTTGTAGCTGAAGTACAACTCAAGACTAGGTTTGATAGACCATAGCCTAGTATGAAAAATACAAACTCACCATATTGAATGTTTTGGTACAACCACGTACTAGGAACTTCTAAAATCTTGTTACAAATATAATATAGAACAAAGCTTTGTTAATTAAGGAATAAATAGAAATTAATTGAGAGCACTTTTATAGAACATACCTTTCTATATTTAATATAGAATAAATAGAAAATCTGAACAATGATTTTACTCAATAAAAATGCTTGTAAATTTTTTTTGTTGCAATGCTTGTGTCTGAGAGAAAGGAAAGAATTGAAGGAAACAATGTAGCAAAGGAGAAGAGCAAAGATATAGCGATGGTGGACGGATGTTGATAGTCACACCACAATATGTAATGTAGTGGGTTTTACTCTATTTTTCTTTAATAGATTGATAGATGGCTTGAGTTATTAGAAACTTTTTGGTGTTGTCATTGATGTCAACTCCTAGTAGATGGTTCACTTGGTTTCCAAGTGTTTTTGTGGAAATTTGATAAAAGGTGTGTAGTATGATAGAGGTACCATCAATTTTATGCTCTGTATTTGTTCCTAATTGAAGATATGCCCATACGATTTGAAATTATTGATTAGAGGTGTTCAAAGGTATTATATCTAGAGTTTCAGGTTCTAGATCATGCAGAAGTAGAAGATGTGTCTGACATAGTATTTGAATGTGAAGAAAGGTGTCTGGGAGAAATGAGAATGCTCTGCATTTTTGTGCATTGTGCTTTCCTATCTTGCAGATCTAGGAGAGTGCTTATATTATTTGTATCCACCTTCCTTTGAAGTTTCCAGTGTTGGGATGCTCCGCAAGTTTAGCTCTTGCATTGGTGATCAGTAACAGTGTGTTTTGATGTGCATAATGAAGACATTCTTCAATTTAGATGGTTGCGGTAGTATTGTAGAAGTTCTTGATGATGATGAGTATTTTGGGAAGGTGTGTGAATGCTTTGAAGTGTCTCTCTCTAGTTTGCATGATGCTCTTGGACTTGGAGAAGTGTGAATATGGCCTTTAGTGCAGGTTTGGCCGACTGGGCTTACTAGTGCCATTTACGGAGGTACCTCATGGATTGTGGATGTGATAAGCAACTTGATGATACAAATTTGAGTCCTGGTCATCCCTTGATATGGTCCACTTTCACTTCTTTCCACCGCGGAAGTGTTTAGTGCTGACCTATATAATGTTGCATGTGTGTAATGCACACGCTTCATTAGGACCGACCTAATTGAGATAGGTCTTGGTTATAGATGGTATAAATACAAGATAAAGTTGAATGGATCAAGGTAGAGAAGATGATGCAAATGTGAATCAAGGGCAGTGAATTGAGTGTGAGGTTAAAATTCTATGACTCTAGTGTTGCAAGTATGGGTCTAACTGGTGTTGTCATTGATGTCAACATACTCATGTTGCATTGATGAGAAGGATTGGATGAGCAGAGAGGAGCAATGGAGACAGTGAAGTGGAGATCCCAGCTAAGATGTAGATCAGAGGTTGCAGTTCAAAGGGTTTGTAGATATGAGTCTTGAGATGATCCAGTCAAGTTTTTAGAGGTCCGCATGAAGATCTGAAGAAGTTATGGCCGCTCAAGTAGAACCGGCTCCGGCAGGTGTTCAGAGGTGACAGAGTGACACAGATAGGTCTGGTGAGATCTGGAAATGCATTATCTGATTCTGTGGATTTGAGGGAGTGTTGAGGACGTCCTTGTGAAGTGTCAACTCTATTGGTTCATGGTTTGAAGGTCTGGAAGTGCCTATTCCTTTGTGACAGTAATGACAGACTGTGTTCTTAAAGCTCGGATGAAGGAGAGAAGAATTCCAGCAAGTAGATGAAGTATGGATGCTCTTGGTGTTTCTGGAAAGGTTGTGGTGATCTTTGGATCGTGTCCAGTTCATGTTGGTGATCTGCATTAAAGTTAGAATGCGCATTTGAAGAATAACCATTGGATGATGGTGTTCTTCCTATGACTAGCTGACCGGATGTATTACATGTCTTACGGATGTTCTAATAGATGTTTGCCGACTTAGATGATTATTCCTAAGTCGATGCCTTGTATAAATAAGGGATTGTGAAGTCTTTCCAAAGAGTGTCTTGTTGTGATGAGTGTGTGGTAGTGAGGAGGAGAGCGAAAGGCAGAGTAGAAGTATTGGGCTTAAATGGAACTGATTCAAGCATGGTGAAGATGATATTCTCCAGTTCATGTATGTGATATTTATTCCTATGTAGACAGTGTGTCTCTTGTAGGCAGTGAGCCTCTGGTGAGCAGTGTGCTTAGGAAGTGAGCCCTAATTGGCATGTGTCATTTTGTTCTTTCTATTCTTCTAACAAAGAATACAATCTTGGGTTAATCACCTCGTGGTTTTTCCCTTAACCAGGTTTTCCACGTCAAAATCTTGGTGTCTTATGTGTTGATGTGTTTCTGCTTTTGATTTGAATGCATTATGGTTCATGATTAATATTCTACTAATCACTAAAGAAGATTCAAGTGTTTAATTAGAGAAAGTTTTGCATAACTGATTCACCCCCCCTCAGTTGTGTGCCCTAAGTCTTACAATTGGTATCAGAGCTAAGTTCCTCGAAAAGAGCTTAACCGCTTGAGGAGATCCAGGATGTCATCCTACAAGAAGGATAGTCCGAAGTTTGATGGAACCAATTTCAATCTATGGAAAGGTCGCATGAAGTGTCACTTGTAATGCATGGGAATAGCATACTGGACCATGGTTACAACACAGTATGTACCTCCACAGGGTGGTCCAAAAGCTGCAAATGAAATCACAGATGCTGAAAACAATCTGCAGACTAGAGAAGCTCTTCTAAGCACATTATCTGATTCAGAGCTCTCAAATGTTATTGACCTTCCAACTGCTTTTGATATTTGAAAAAATTGGAACTTTTGCATGAAGAAGACCAGTACGTTAAATGTGCAAGGTTATAGAGTTTGAAAGGGAAATTTAAAAAATTGAAGATGAGAGATGATGAAAATATTACTACTTTATGCCAAGAGTAAATGAGCTTGTTTGTGGAATTAGAAATGCTAGTGGAGTCTTGGATGAAAATGAGATTGTTCGCAAAATTCTCAGATCCCTTCTTGCCTGTTACAAAATCAAGGTTGCTGCCATTGATGAATTCAGAGCCCATACAACTGTCACAAGAGACCAATTGGCTGGCAAATTGGCTGCATTTGAAATGACCAAGTTTGGAGATGATCCCCTCAAGACTGAATCTGCATTTAAAGCTAGTGCCTCTGTAAAAGGTAAACAAAGGTTTGATTCGGGAGAGAACTCATCAAGGAAACTGTCATGGTATGAAAAAACAAGAAAAGACCTGGAAGAAGAAGAAGTAGAAACTTCTCAACTTGAAGCCCTTATTGCAAAGAGACTACCAAGAGGATCTAGTAAGTATGAAGGAAAATTGCTTTTTAAGTGTTTTAACTGCAATAAGATTGGTCATTTTGCCTCAAAATGTCTGGAAATATTTTCAAGGCCAAATCCTAACAGATCAAGGTTCCAAAAGAATTGTTACTATGTTCATGAAGAAGATGATAATGAAGGAGTAACAGATGATGAATCAGAGACTGGAAAACAAATCCAGAAGTGAATGGGTGTTTATTGCCATCAAGGAAGAAGAACCAATATCCTCTGTATCTGTCAATCATAAAGTTATTGAAAGAGCCCTGGCTGTCCAAGTTGAAGAAAAGGATGATTGGGTCATTGACAGTGGTTGCTCTCACCATATGACAGGTGACAAAAATAAGTTCATAGATTTGGAAAGGTATGAAGGAGGAGTGGTGAAGTTTGGTGATAATTCTGCTGGTAGAATCAGAGGAAGAGGAACTATTTCTTTTGATGGAAGGAACAAAACCGGTAATGTTCTATATGTTGAAGGCTTGAAGCACAATCTTCTCAGTGTTGGACAGTTGGTGGACAAAGGCTATGATCTCCAGTTCAAGAATGGAAAATGCAAGATCTTTGAAAGCTCCAGAACAGAGATTGCATCTGGTACCCAAACTAAAGGTAATATCTTCCACTTGGTTGGCACTGGTAAAAGTTGCTTATTTGTTCAAGTTGATCAGAGTTGGTTATGGCATAGGAGAATGTGTCATGTGAATTTTGATAATATCATCAAGATAAGCAATACTCAGGTTGTAAGAGATCTTCCAAAATTGGTGAAACCTACCAATAGTTTGTGCAAAGAATGTCAGTTGGGTAAGCTGAGAAGAATCACATTCAAAAGTAAGGAATTGTCTTATACCGAATTATTGGACTTAGTTTATACTGACCTTTGTGGCCCGTCAAGAATCAAGAGTATGCAAAGTGATAGATACTTTATGTTACTAATTGATGACTATTCCCGGATGATGTGGGTAACTTTTCTGAAAGAGAAATCAGAAGCTTTTGAGAAATTCAAAATATTCAAGGCTATGGTAGAGAATGAAACCAGATTGAAATTGAAATGTCTGAGGTCTGATAGAGGTAGAGAATTCACATCCGGTGAGTTCATAGAGTTCTGTGAGAAACATGGAATAAAGAGACAGTTGTCTGCTCCTAGGACTCCACAGCAGAATGGAGTAGTGGAAAGAAAGAACTAGACCATACAGGAAGCTTCTAGGACCATGATGATGGAAGCAAATGTTCCTCATATCTATTGGAGAGAAGCTGTCAGCACTGCAGTCTATACTCTCAATCGAGTTCAAATCAGAAGCAATACTGGTAAGACTCCTTATGAACTTTGGTTTGGCATCACTCCTACTGTAAGGTATTTCAGAGTTTTTGGTAGCAAATGTTACATTAAAAGAGATGAAGATCTAGGAAAGTTTGATGCTAGAAGTGATGAAGGAATATTCTTGGGTTACTCTACTCAAAGCAAAGCATACCGGTGTTATAACAAAAGACTGAGAAAGATAATAGAAAGTACAAATGTGAAGGTTGATGAGGGAATTGAGAAACCCTCAAGGTTTTATGAATATGATGAAGATGATCAGAATGGTGTTTTGACTCAAGGAGCCCAAGCCTCATCTGTCAATCAAATTCAAGCTAATTCGGTAAACCAGGAAGAAGAAATGAGTCTCAATGAGCCTGATCAAGAATTAGAAGTGCAAGAAATTCCTAAAGTTCCCAGGTATGTAAGACTGAACCACTCTGAAGATTAGATCATAGGTGATAAAAGCAAAGGAGTACTAACAAGAAGGAGAATTGCTCAAGATTCAGAAGAGTATTGTTTGATTTCAAAGATTGAACCTAAGACAGTGAATGAAGCTTGCAATGATGAAAACTGGACTAAAGCAATGGAGGAAGATCTGGTGCAAATAGAGAAAAATCGCACTTGGGATCTTGTTCCCAGACCTAGAAACAAGAATGTGATTGGAACCAAATGGGTCTTCTGGAACAAACTAAATGAAGTTGGTGAAGTAATAAAAAATAAAGCCAGATTGGTTTGCAAGGGCTACTCTCAAATAGAAGGAATTGATTTTGAAGAAACTTTTGCTTCGGTGGCAAGAATTGAAGCAATCAGATTATTTCTTGCCTTTGCTACCTTCAAGGATTTCAAGGTATATCAGATGGATGTCAAGTCTGCCTTTCTAAATAGTGACTTGGAAGAAGAAGTGTATATAGAGCAACCGGATGGATTTCAGTTGTCTAATCATGGTGATATGGTCTGCAAGTTGAAGAAGGCACTGTATGGATTAAAGCAAGCCCCAAGAGCCTGGTATGAAAGATTGGATAAGCATCTTTTAAAGATTGGTTTCAACAAAGGTACTGCTGACAGTAACTTATATTTCAAAACTGATCATGAAAAGTTCTTGATTGTTGAAGTATTTGTTGATGATATCATCTTTGGAGGAAGAGATAGTATGTGTAAAACTTTTGCAAATCAAATGAAAAGTGAGTTTGAGATGTCTATGCTTGGTGAAATGAATTTTTTTTTGGGTCTGCAAATTACTCAAACAAAACAAGGAATCTTCATTTCTCAGACCAAATATGTGAAAGAATTGTTGAAGAAATTTGGGATGGAAGATTCAAAGCCAATGAATACTCCCATGGCTACCGGATGTAAGTTGAGTAAAGATGATGACTCTCCTAAGGTAGACCAGACAAAGTACAGATCAATGATTGGAGGATTGTTGTATCTCACTCAAACTAGACCAGATATTATGCAAGTTGTTGGTCTTGTTGCTAGATTCCAAGCTGATCCTAGAGAATCCCATGTCATGGCAATCAAGAGGATTTTTAGATATCTAAAAGGGACGGTTGAGTATGGTCTATGGTATCCTAGAGATCATGATTTCTCTCTTTATGCATATACAGATGCTGATTGGGCAGGAGATGTGGATGACCGGAAGAGTACCAGTGGTGGAGCATTCTTTTTAGGGAAGAGATTGGTTTCTTGGCTAAGCAAGAAACAAGAGGCAATATCCCTGTCTACAACTGAAGCAAAATACATTGCAACAACAAGTAGTTGCACTCAAGTTTTGTGGATGAAGCAGATGCTAAGAGATATTAAAGTAGAGTATGAGGAGCCTATCACAATCTTCTGTGATAATTCAAGTGTAATAAATATATCTAAGAATCCGGTGTTGCATTCTAAGACTAAGCATATATCTATCAAGTTTCACTTTTTGAGAGAGCAAGTGAACAAGAATGAAGTCAGATTGGAGTTTGTGCCCTCCAAGGATTAGATTGCAGATATCTTTACTAAACCTCTACCTAAGGACTCTTTTGAGTATCTTAGGGAGAAGTTAGGGGCTATTGCCCCTCCGGTGATGAACTAAGGTGCACTGAGGTGCATCAGTCTGGTGGATATCACAGTCATATCTTGTGATCTGGATTGATGGGAGCTGCTACTCAGGGGGAGCAGCAGGTATGATTCTAAAGTGTTGGAATTGCAAGTATGAGCCCTTTGCCATTAATGGCAAAGGGGGAGAGAAGACATGTGAAAAACAAGTGGTTGATGATCAAAGGGGGAGCAGTAAAGGAAGAGAAGACATGTGAATGGTTGTTGCTGATAGGGGGAGTTGTGACAGTAAGGAGAAGTTCTTGTCTTGATGGTTTTTCACATCATATGTTGCCATCAATGACAAAGGGGGAGATTGTTGCAAGTATGGGTCTAACCGGTGTTGTCATTGATGTCAACATACTCATGTTGCATTGATGAGAAGGATTGGATGAGCAGAGAGGAGCAATGGAGATAGTGAAGTCAAGATCCCAGTTAAGATGCAGATCAGAGGTTGCGGTTCAAAGGGTTTGTAGATATGAGTCTTGAGATGATCCAGTCAAGTTTTTAGAGGTCCGCATGAAGATCTGAAGAAGTTATGGCCGCTCAAGTAGAACTGGCTCTAGCAGGTGTTCAGAGGTGACAGAGTGACACAGATAGGTCCGGTGAGATCCAGAAATGCATTATCTGATTCTGCAGATTTGAGGGAGTGTTGAGGACGTCCTTGTGAAGTGTCAACTCTATTGGTTCATGGTTTGAAGCTTCGGAAGTGCCTATTCCTTTGTGACAGTAATGATAGACTATGTTCTTAAAGCTTCAGATGAAGGAGAGAAGAATTGTAGCAAGCAGATGAAGTATGGATGGTCTTGGTGTTTCTGGAAAGGTTGTGGTGATCTTTGGATCGTGTCCAGTTCATGTTGGTGGTCCGCATTAAAGTTAGAGTGTACATTTGAAGAATAACCACTGGATGATTGTGTTCTTCCTGTGACTGGCCGACCAGATGTATTACACGTCTTGCGGATGTTCTAATAGATGTTTGCCGACTTAGATGATTATTCCTAAGTCGATGCCTTGTATAAATAAGGGATTGTGAAGTCTTTCCAAAGAGTGTCATGTTGTGATGAGTGTGTGGTAGTGAGGAGGATAGCAAAAGGTAGAGCAGAAGTATTGGGCTTAAATGGAACTGATTCAAGCATGGTGAAGATGCTATTCTCTAGTTCATGTATGTGATATTTATTCCTTTATAGATAGTGTGTCTCTTGTAGGCAGTGAGCCTCTTGTGAGCAGTGTGCTCGGGCAGTGAGCCCTAATTGGCATGTGTCATTTTGTTCTTTCTATTCTTCTAATAGAGAATACAATCTTGGGTTAATCACCCCGTGGTTTTTCCCTTAACTGGGTTTTCCACGTCAAAATCTTGGTGTCTTATGTGTTGATGTGTTTCTTCTTTTGATTTGAATGCATTATGGTTCATGATTAATATTCTGCTAATCACTAAAGAAGATTTAAGTGTTTAATTGGAGAAAGTTTTGCACAACTGATTCACCCCCCCTCTTAGTTGTGTGCCCTAAGTCTAACATCTAGAATGCAGTGAGCAGAAGGTTTCTACATTTTAGTGTGCTAGAAGTTGTTGGAAGTAGTGAGCCAAAGGTTGCAGATGATAAAGAATGTTAGCGATGGATTTCTCCTATTGCTTTGAGATAGTGAATCTCTCTATAATAGACTCCTTCTTTCATCTCTCTTTTGGATAGTGAGCCCTTAGCAACGATCCTTTCTTCTAGGAAGAGAATGCAAAATTGAATAGATAGATACATGAGTTGTTAAGGAATGGATTGATCAGAGAAAGTTTAAGCCCATGTGTAGTACCTGCAGTGCTAGCACCAAAGAAGGATGGAGAATGGAGGATGTGTATAGACTCTAGAGAAATCAATAAGATCACAGTTAAGTATAGATTTCCATTGTTGAGGATGGATGACATTATGGATTATTTAAGTGGAGCAAAGTATTTCACAAAGATAGACTTGAAGAGTGGATACCATGAGACCAGGATCAGAGAATGAGATGAATGGAAGATTGCTTTTAAGACAAATGAAGGATTGTATGAATGGTTAGTGATGCCTTTTGGATTGACTAATGCACCAAGTACTTTCATGAGGTTGATGAATGAAGTTTTGAAGAAATTATTGGGTAAGTTTGTTATTGTATACCTAGATGATATTTTGATTTTTAGTAAGACAAAGGAAGAACATTTGTGGCATATTAGACAAGTATTGCAGAGACTGAGAGAAGAGAAATTACTGATAAACATCAAGAAATGTAGTTTCATGAAGGAAGAACTTATATATTTGGGATTTGTGATTTCTACGGAAGGATTGAAGATGAACCTTGAGAAGGTTAGAGCAATTGTTGAGTGGCCAACACCTGAGAGAATTGGAGAAGTTAGATCATTTCATGGATTAGCTAGTTTCTATCAGAAGTTTGTTAAAACTTTTAGTTCAGTATGTACACCAATGATAGAGACAATGAGATGTGACATAAAGGATTTTAAGTGGACATCAGGAACAAATAAAAGTTTTGAATTGTTGAAGCAGAAAGTGACAGAGCAACCAGTGTTAGCATTACCAGATTTCAACAAGGTATTTCAAATAGATTGTGATGCAAGTGGGAATGCAATAGGAGCGGTGTTAAGTCAAGAAGGTAGACCAGTAGCATATTTCAGTGAGAAGTTGAATGATGCAAGGAGAAGATATTTAGTTTATGATAAGGAATTCTATACCATAATTCAATCTTTGAAGAAGTGGAGACATTGTTTGTTACCTAAAGAAATTGTGTTGTATATAGATCATTAAGCTTTACAATATCTGTATAGTCAAGGAAAGTTGAATCAGAGACATATGAGATGGGTAGACTTCATGCAGAGTTACACATTTATATTGAAGCATAGGTGTGGGAAGTCAAACAAAGTTGTAGATGAATTGAGAAGGAATTTGCCGACAAAGATGAGAGTAGAAGTATTAGGTTTTGAGGAACTGAAGCACATGTATGAAGAAGATCTTGATTTTGCAGAACCATGGAAAGCATGTAAGGAACCTATTGTGATAGATATAAGTAATTAGTTAGACTATTTCATTCAGAGGGATATGTTATTCAAAGGAAATCAGTTATTTATACCTAGGAGTTCAATGAGATAAAATTTGATAAAGGAGAAGCACAGTGGTGGATTGGCAGGACATTTTGGAAATGACAAGATAGTGGCTTTGGTAAGTGAACATTATTTTTGGCCTCAGATATATAAGGATGTAAGGAAGTTTGTGCAAAGTTGCAGAGTATGTCAAGTTGCAAAAGGGAGTAGTCAGAATACTTGATTATACAAATATTTGACAGTACTAGAGAGACCTTGGGAAGACATAAGCATGGATTTCATACTAGGATTGCCAAGAACACAGAGAGCACATGATTTTATATTTGTAGTGGTGGATAGATTTTCAAAGATGACACATTTCATACCTTGTAAGAAGACAAATGATGCAGTGCATGTTACTGACCTATTTTTCAAGGAGATTGTGAGATTGCATGGATTACCTAAGAGCATAATTTCAGACAGAAATACAAGATTCATTGGATACTTTTGGAGAACACTTTGGAAGAATATGAAGACAGACCTAAATTTTAGTTCAACATTTTATCCATAGATAGATGGATGGACAACAGTGGTAAATAGGAGTTTGGCTAACTTGTTGAGATGTTTGTTGGGAAATAAGTTAGGAAATTGGGATCTAATTCTACCCCAAGTAGAGTTTGCATACAATAATTTAGTGAACAAAATACAGGGAAAACACCATTTGAGATTGTGATTGGAATAAAACCTAGAGGAGTTGTAGAATTGAGAGACATCGGTATGGAGAATAAGAGAAATACAGAAGCAGAAGAATTTGTAAGATACATGGAGACAGTGCATAATCAGGTCAAGAAACATTTGGAGGAGATGAATAGCAAATATAAGGAGCAAGAAGATGAGAAGAGGAGACACAAAGAATTTTTAGTCAGAGATGAAGTGATGGTATATATGAGAAGAGAGAGATTTCTAGTAGGGACATACAATAATTTGAAGATGAAGAAGTTTGGACCATGTAGGATACTAAAGAAGTTCAATTCAAGAAATGCATGTGAAGTGGAGCTACTGGAAACATTTGGGATATCACCTATATTCAACATTACAGACCTATATCAATATCATGAAGGAGAGTCAAGTGACAACATTGAAGATGGTTTGAATAATCAATTACCACATCAACAACTAAACCAGATAGAAGACATCTTGGACAACAGAGTTGGATGCAGCACCAGAGGGAAGCAATACAAAGAATACCTAGTCAAGTGGAAAGGTAGACCGGAAGAAGACTCAACTTGGACTTTTTACATTGAGGTGGACCATCTTGGTTTTCCTCTAACCCCAACAAAGTGAGGAATTCACTTTTTCAACAACCTCAGGTGTCTGATGCAGGAGCATCCCAGGTTACAGAGTAATCTTGCATCAACCAAAAACTTTTGCATTCTTTTGTTTTCTTGCATTTTTAGTTCAATTCAGTTAATTGAAGTTTTAGCATTTTGCTATTTTTTCATTTTAGAGATCATGGAGCAGGAATTAGCATCTACATATCATCAGCTACATCATATCCAAAATTTAGGTCATTTGGACTTGTTTGCTAAAAGTTATCGCTATCAGAAGATCACCTGGTTTTCACTGAGCAAAGCATTCATGCAACTAGTTGAAGGATAAGGTTTCTAGAGCACTTCCATTACTTGCACAGCCAAATAAAATATATCACAAGGCACATAAGGATCAGCTAGACCTTCCTTGAGGTTCGTACATTGATTCATGCATTTGCATAGCATTGCTAGATGTTTAAGGCCAACCTATTTATTCCTACATGTTACATTCCTTCATTGGAGTTTGTAACCTTTCTTGGCTGACATAGAGGATTCCTTGAGCTGGGAGATGATATATAATCATGTCTTAGGAAAAGAGTTAAAAGGATGAGTAGTTTATTATGATAGATTAGAATAGACATTTTGTTCTGTAGAGGCACTTCAATGCCATATCTTGCATATTTGTTGTAACTAGAATTAGGTCTGTGAGCCCTTTGATTGTAGCCCACATGTTATTGACATATAAGCATTCTGAATATATGATATATTGAGCATTTGAATCATTCATTGCATTATTTATTGAGTTATTTCTATTGTGTTAACTCTTGCTGCACGGTTTGGATAGTTCATTCTGTGAACCCTCTTACCGTGATTGCACCAGATGTATAGATGACATAAGAAGTAAAAGTGGTGGTGCTTTATTTCTAGGAAGTAGACTTGTCTCTTGGCTAAGCAAGAAGTAGGACTCAACATCATTATCTACTACAAAGGTAGAATATATTGCAGTAGCATCTTGCTGCACATAGGTGTTATAGATGAAGTAGACATTGAAGGATCTCAAAGTGACATATGATGAACCTATTTCTATCCTATGTGACAATACAAGTGCTATAAACATTTCAAAAAATCTAGTGATGCATTCAAGGACAAAGCATATTTCAATTCAGTATGACTTCTTAAGAGAAAAATTTGTAGAGAATGAAGTTAAGTTGGAGTATGTACCTACCAAGGATCAAGTTGCAGACATTTTTACAAAGGCTCTCCCTAAGGATACTTTTGAGTATCTCTACCAGAAGTTAGGGGTTATTGCCCCTCCTTCTCTTAACTAAATGCATAAGTATGTGCATCTGTCCAGGAAACATTTTAAGATACATTTTTAAGGACTTGGACTGATGTTGAAGGCTACCTCTCAGGGGGAGTAGGTAGAGATATTATTGGTTGGTATAGTTAGATGGAGCACATCCTATGATCTTAAGGGGGAGAATGTAGAAAAGTGAGAACAATAGAGATGAAGCAAATACTTGCTAGTGTTGTTGCCCTTTGCCATTGATGTCAAAGGGGGAGAGAGAGTCGAAGTGACTGAAAAACCATTGTGTAGAAAGGTGTGTGAAGAGTAAGAGTTGGTGTTGCCATCAATGACAAAGGGGGAGATTGTTAGAAACTTGCTGGTGTTGTCATTGATGTCAACTCCCAGTAGATGGTTCACTTGGTTTCCAAGTGCTTTTGAGAAAATTTGATAAAAAGGTGTACAGTATGACACAGGTACCATCAGTATTATGCTCTGCATTTCTTCCTAATTGAAGATATGCCTGTGTGGTTTGAAAGTATTGATCAGAGGTGTTCAAAAGTATTACATCCAGTGTTTTAGGTTCTAGATCGTGTAGAAGTAGAAGATGTGTCTGATAGAATATTTGACTGCGCTTTCCTATCTTGGGGATCTAGGAGAGTGCTTATATTATATGTATCCACCTTCCTTTGAAGTTTCCAATGTTGGGATGTGCATAATGAAGACATTCTTTGATTCAGACAGTTGCAACAGTATTGTAGAAGTTCTTGATGATGGTGAGTATTATGGGAAGGTGTGTGAATGCTTTGAAGTCTCTCTCTCTGGTCTGCATTATGTTCTTGGACTTGGAGAAGTGTGAATATGGCCTTTAGTGCAGGTTTGGCCAACCTAGCTTACTAGCACCATTTGTGGAGGTACCTTGTGGATTGTGGATGTGATAAGAAGCTTGATGATACAAATTTGAGTCATGGTTATCCCTTGATATGGTCCACTTTCACTTCTTTCTACTGCGAAATGTTTAGTGCCAACTTATGCAATGTTGCATGTGTGTAATGCACATGCTTCATTAGGACCGACCTAATTGAGATAGGTCTTGGTTATAGATGGTATAAATACAAAATAAAGTTTAATGGAGAAAGGTAGAGAAGATGATGTGAATGTGAATCAAGGGTAGTGAATTGAGTGTGATCTTACAATACTATGATTTCATAATGTAGTGAGAAGAAGGTGTCTACATTTTAGTGTGCCAAATTAAAGTTGCTGGAGGTAGTGAGCCAAAGGTTACAGATGGAAAAGAGTATCAGTGGTGGATTTATCCTGTTGCTTTGAGATAGTGAATCTATCTATAAAAGAACCCTTCTTTCTTCTCTCTTCTGGGAAGTGAACCCTTGGTAGTGAGCCTTTCTCTGGTAGTAAGCCTTTCTTCTAGGTAGTGAGCCATTGGTAGTGAGCCTATTGATTTTTGGTGTTGTTATTCATATATATTGTGAGCTAATCCTCATCGTGGTTTTTCCCTTATTGGGGTTTCCACATAAATCTAGTGTTCTTATGTGTTTGCATTAATGCTTCATATGTTTACATTCTACTAATGCATTATAAGTGGTTGATGTGTTGAGGGTTTAAAAATTTAACATACAACTAATTCACCCCCTCTTAGTTGTCCTGTGCATTCCAACATGAGTTAGTATATAATTTATATGGAGGGGGAGAGGAGGGTGTATTGCAGAGCTTGAAAGATGACTATTTATTTCTATAGGGGTAAATTTCTTATATTCAAATAACTTTCATAGGTTATTGGCTAAACTATAGCCATGGTGTTGTTATAAAACTTTCTTTTTGTGTAAGGTCAATTTCACAGGAAACTGTGGCTATGGCAATGTTATAAATGTTTCTTCTTGTGTATGGTCGATAAATTTATTTCATGGTGCAAGTACATTGGCCATACGTCAAGATGCTTTGTTTCAAAGTCTAACTTATAGGTTCTAGGTGGCAAAAACAATTTAGCATGTGTCTACAATCAATTTGATGATTGACATTTAAACTTATATGTTGAGCTAGGGATATTAATTTCATTAAGTAGAATTAACTTTTTGAAAGAATAATTGAAGTCCCTTGATATAATTACTCCTCTATATTGACGATAGCTAGAATGATTTATCTTTTTCCCTTTGAGTTGGTTTAACAAAGCATGAATTTATTTAAAAATAGATTTGTTATTTTGATACTCTACAATTAACCATGCATACAAACAAAAACAATAAAGTAAGATAAATTCCATGAGCATAATATTATGATCTAAACTTCAAGAGAATTTAGACCAATATTAGCTCTATTTATACCACCAAACCACAGAGCATAATTCTTTCCTATTTAGTCCCTACTTGTTTGCTACTCTTTGGGATCTATTAGAGACTCCATTGCAAACACTAAGCTAAGTTAGTTATGGGAATAATTAAGGAATAAGAAGAAAATGAAGGTAATAATAATATTAACATTTTGAAATTTGCATATTCATGTTTTTTAGGGTTTGGGTTTATGGTGATTAAGTTGTTTAATTTGTGGGTAGATGTTGGCTTGAGCAATTTTTTATTGGTAAAAATTTATATTTGACTACTAAACAATTTGATGTTTAAGAATAGATAATAATTAGTTTTTTGTACAATGAGTCTTTGTATAAAATTTGACTTTATGCAAAGTTTAGATCAATATCAGAGAGTTTGTCAAGGATGTTGATATCAACCTATCTAAGGATAAAGCTATTTTTTATCAACAAGTTTGAATTTGTGAAAACTAAAAGATGTTCATCAATAACTAAACTTGACACAATCACAAATTGAGTTCCAACTCCTTTATAACATTATGAATAAATTTAATGTTCATCAATTGTGAACAATATGGTAAAGAAGATAATATACCCAAGCTATGGCTTGTTGATGGGTAGATTTGTATAATAAGCATGTATCCTAGACACCTTCTAAAGTGATCTCCAATTTTGAAGTTATAATGTGGATCACTTATCTAGCTGCCAAGAAGACAAGCTCTTTCCCATTCCCATTCCCATTCCCATTCTTGTTGCTTTATCATTTCAAGGTTGTGTTTTTCTTCCTAAAAAATTTCTAAACACTAGCCTAGTTCCATAGAGTATCTCCTCTCAACTAACTTTATTATATAAGGCCTTGCCTTTATTTCTAAGGTCATCACAAGCATAGGATTATAATGTGGAGCTTTCCCCATTTTGGTAGTGAATGCTCATCTAGTGGAATGGTGTTTTACAAATTAATAGTATTACATAAACATATGTGTAAGAAAAATTAACATTTATACGCTTCTTTGTATATGTGTGAAGATGTGGGGTGGTTGTGTATGTCCATATATCTATATCTGTCTACTCATTTTTTGATTGAGTGAAAGCCTCCATGGATTATTTTAGATAATTTAACAAACTGTCCACATTTTCCATCCTTAAGAGCTCAATATATGAGCCAATCAGATGATTGATACTTAGTTTTATGAATATTATTTGATAAAAAACTTTCATATACACTTTGTAAGAGATTAATATATGTTTAACATAAAAAAATTATTGCTTGTGATTGGTTTATCTTGAAAAGATTAATCACTAGATAAGAAAATATAATTACAATAGTATTGTTGAAGACAGGTACTAATAATATGCCATACCATTACTTAAATTTACATTAGTATGTACTTAGGAGATTATAATCTAATGATAATTAATATGCACGATAATTAACTAGCATACCTATCTTTGGAAAAATCTATCTAAAATATGTTGAGAGATATCCTTCTCGAGGCACCTCTTTTATTTTAATTATTTCAGAGTTATTTTAAAGTACATTTCTAAAATATAGAAGCATTCCTTAATCTCATTCACTTTTTTTTATATATCTTATCCACCTCTTATATAAATCTATATCTTTATAGAGGATTATATATAAAGAGGGTATATATATGCATAGGGCTTTGATGTATTTTGTTCTTAGATCCACTAGTTAGAGGAACAAATCTATAGGCAGGATGATCATATTATTCCTGTTTGCTAAAAAAATCATCCATTTTGAAGACTTTGGTATGTATATAAATATCACACAAATGTTAATCAATTCCTAATACCTTTGATACCTTTTATTGACTCGAGGATTGTTGATGTGTTAGTTAGTCACATACATACAAATAAAAGTTCTTACAACAAACCCTTACTCATCTTGAAAGACTTCAAAATCTTGGATAATTTGATGTCCCAAGTCTCTGGTTGTTAGGTCATGACCATCTGATCATCGCTCAGAGTTTGTTGTGTTATGCTGTTCCATTTTCGGGAATTACACCTTTATAGTTGTCTTCCTTCTTAAATTCAATCAAATTCCACAAATAATTAGTATATTGTGTCCAATCTTTATATATTCTTAACAATTGTATCAGATCCTACAGTATCTAGTTGAGATTCAAGTATACAAACATAAATTGACCATAACTTTGATCAATTCTTCTGAAACTATCTCAATTTTGATTAGTTCTTCTAAAACCATCTCTCCTTTGAACTAATCCTTGCACATACACTTTGAATTTACCCAAAGACGTTCTTTATAACATGTAATTCATTGATATTTATGATTATATGCATATGATTTGTCATTATTTACAACATTTTACTATGATTTTGTGAAATTAAGAGAAACAAATCAAAGTATTAAAGTCAAATCCCAAACTATTAAATTTCACCAGTAATCCACACACATATCCTGATATACTCATGAAATAAAGGAAATCTGCTCATACTTCACCAGAACATTCACAGCTACATATGAGAAATGCAAATCTTCAAGGAAATTGATTAACAACAAGTGACAAGTTGAAAGCACTTCCAAAGAATGCAACCATTCAACAACACGTACTGGAAATCAATGAAAGACTACTCAAGATTTATGATGTAATGGTAATTTGTAGCTTCATTTTCTTTATATATGCAAAGGATATACAAATATACATTGATATGAGAAAGAACCATGAGAAGAAGTCACAAAGTTGCCAAATCAACAATCTCAGTGCTCAAAAGTTCATCAATTTAGTCTCTCTTTTACAAAGTGATCTAGGTCCTTTTATAGAACAAGGACCTGAGATCAGTTATAATTGACCAATGGTCAAGATCTCTTCAAAAATATCAATGGTCAAAAAATGTGGCACATGATCACCAATTGGCAATCTTGGGTGGAGTACAACTAGCAACAGAATAGTCCTCAACATCTTTACCTTCGCCCTTCCTAAATATCCTATTCCTTAATTTGATTGGCTCTCTCTTTAGTGGGACTATCTTGGGCAGCCTCCTCCATGGGAATATCCTGAATAATTTCTTCTCGCCTATACAGAGGAGTGATATCATTAACCTTTGTGTTTGTTCCCACTGGATAGGACAAATCAATTTCCTTTGGGCTAGTTATCCTACCAACCAAATCATCTAATTGTTCCTAAACAACTGGTTCTTGAGGTGATCCTGCCCTCTCTTTATCATATATATTTTACACTTTAGGATCTTTTACTAGCTCAAGATTCTCTATTTCCTGAATGTCCTATTCATGTTGACTTTCTATCACTTCTACTTGAAGTGGTTCCCAATATGATGGTACTGGAAGTGTAAGAAGTGAACCAACTGGATCATTGGTTATATCTCATGTGACTTCATCATTCATTAACTCTATGACCTGACTTAAGGATAATGGCAACTCTCCAACCATGGCTTGCTCTACAGCCTTTGTTTCCAGAGCCAATTTTCTTTTTACCTGTATAATTTGAGGAGTCAGAATGTTATGTTGCAATTCCCTTACTACTCCTCCAGCCGGGTCAGAGTATTCTTCTACCTGCTTGGCCAAATGTGCTTGGAGTGCAACGGGTAGTGACGATGGCCCCCCTTGAGGTTGGTTAGAAGAAAATAATAACTCCATTTTAGTGGGCTCTGTGGCCTCTGTCTGAACATCCAATGGCTTAAAAGTTGAACCTCTCATGGGCATCAAGGAACCTCATTTTTTCTTAGGGATGGTCATCTCTTGTAATATGTCGGCTCCCACATGCTCCTCTATAGCCTTAGTAGAAATAGTGATAGCTTTTAAGGGCATATCCCTTAGAGGTGACGATACCATGGCAACCATTATCCCTTCTATTGTTAAATCTTCTTCCGATGTAGAAGGTCTTGGTTCAACAAGCTTAGCTTCCATAATATTTCTCTTATGGATAACGAATTCATCATATTTTAGATCTTCCTTATCTTTCATTTTCCTTTTCTTTCCATATGTGATTGTTACCCCCTAGCCTTTAGCTCACTCAACTTCTTCTCAACCCACTTCTTAGTAGTGGTCATGACCTTCGTTGTTATAGCTTCAATGGATGTCTCCTCAGGTAGGGTCCAATCTGGAAATGATAGGGGTTACTTATACACTTGTTTCTCTTCATACTCAGGATCCAAGACCTCCCCATCATCATATTTCACTTCAGGTGGTACTTCTAAACAACCCAACATCATGATTTGATTAAGAGTTAGTCATTGGTATCCTCTCTTCCTCACATATTCCTCATCTATATAGTCAGCCCATAAATCTTCTATGTGAGGAATGTCCTATAATTTCTTATTCACAAACCTATCCATCATGTGGTAGGGGTCATAATATCTTTTCAAAGGAAATAATTGCAAATGCAATGGTTGTAGCTCAGCCTCAGAGCGCTTAGCATTATCAATCTCCACACATGAGTACTAATTGATCTCCATTGGAAACCATACATTTCCTCTCTTGTTTTTCTTCACGTACACATCATAAGAGGGAATGATCTGTCTTGTAATCTCCAATAGCAATACCTTGTCCATGGGGTAACATGGCAGTATGAATGGATTCCCTTCAAAACCCTCCATTCTGATATAGGTAAAAGTGGGGAACTAGATAAACCATGCCCCACGAGGTTGTATCAACTCCTGAGCTTCTTTACAAAGCCTTTTGGCTTGATCACCCTCCATTAACCTGACTAGGTGCATGAGAAAACAATCATTCACAGTCTTATAATGCATAATTAACTGCATCCTTTCTAGTTGTGCATAATATTCCCACAATGCTTGCTCAGTAGGTAGATGCCCTAACCTCCCAACTTTATCCAATTCATTGAATTGGGATTGGTAGGTGCATGTATAGACCACATAGGATGCCATTTAGAACATCCCCCTTCTCTTCCTCCATGATACCATCCCTTCATGAAGAGCATCACTTATAATCTTGTCCCATTGGGATAACTTGTTCTTATATTTAACCAAATGAATCAAACCGCACATCCATGGTTTGAAAGTCTTGACATCTTTCTTCCTTGCCATTATGCTGAGCAAGGCTATCATATATTGTACCTTCAGGATGAAATTATACTTATACAAATTTTAGGGCATCTTAGCCATAGTTTTAACCTTGCTGGCTAGAACCCTCCCTGATGTGAATGTGATATTTCTGCAGTCAACAAGGTTATTGTTGAACTCTGCAGTCGGTAAGGTTATTATTGAACTCTACAGTCAATGCATCTAGGTTTATCTCAAAATATCTCGGTCCCTTGGTAATTTAAAAGATTTTGTGATTCCCTTAACGAAGAAATCAACATATACTCACCCTTGATGCTCCACTCTCCTGCTCACTACATTGTACTTGTGGGTGCATTCAATGACCAACTCTAATGCCTCCGCTGCATACATGAATCTAGTGGCATGGAACATCCCCGTTGATATCACATTCTTTAGTATGAGGTTATTTTATCTAGCCTAAATTCTTGCCTTGAAGGCATCCAGATCTATCTCCCCACAATGTGTATCTAGTGTGAAGCCAAATTTGCACCATACGTCACTAGGAGTAGGGAACATAGTCAGTTTGAACTCAGTATCACGATGATCTTGATGCTTCTGCATCTTGTTTTGCATAACATAGGCATCCATAATTAATTCTAGTATTATGTGTCCAAAGTGGGTAGAATACTTTTTCATTCACTGAGTATACCTTCTGGTAATATGTGAAAATACTGTAATAGTTAAATGAAAGAGAGGGTTTGTCATATTCATACTTGGTAACTAAGATATCAACCTTTGTATGGATATGCAACGAATACCATTTAATTGTGCAAACACTATTTCAGTTCTCTATAATGCTTCTTTCAATCGCTTGTAATGTCGCCTTTAATTTTCCTTTAGCTCTCTATAATTTTGAAGTAATGCTTTTGATAATTGACAATGTTTGATTAACTTTTATCCTTAAGGAATTCACTAATTAGGGCACATTAATTGCTCACTCTGTAGTTAGGTGAGTCATTACTGTTTGGACGCGGGTGAGTTTAACAGTTGGCAATGCATCGCTAGAAAAAGCATATTTTGAATTTAAAATGCCAATGATGTTAATGTATGGTATTTAAGGCAGGATTGGATATGGACATGTAGGGCATGACATCCAGTGCTAAATATCCACTGTGAAAAATCCCTTTGAATTTGATTAAGGGTTTGAACTTAATAGGGTGACGTTAGTAAGGTTCTCGGTCAAAGCTCATTGACTGGGGAGAAGTAGGTGATGGGATCTCATTCGGTCTCAAAGCTTGTGATATATGCAATATCCATGGTGAAATATCCATTACACCATATCCAGTTGAAAAGTCAAAATTTGAACATGTGGACCATAATGTCCATTTGGGATATGGACAAAAGTTTGATGTCAAATATTCAGGGCAGAAATATCTGGTTGAAAAGTCAATGGATCAAGCATCTAGAATATGATGCTTAGTGGAGGATGTGGATATGGATAAGGATGCAGACATTAGGAAAGAATCCAACTCTAAGTGTCCAATGCAGTATATCCATGCATTGAGAGGTTCATTGATTGGAATAAACTTGACAGCCAATGCATAGCATGGATATGGATATCGATAAGGATATGGATATTTGGTGATTAATCAAATCCTATCGAAATATCCTATAGACAATTTTACTATTTATTGCGGTAAATTTGATGGTTCAGGAATGAAGATGAATATGGATATCTAGCCAAGTTATTATATCCATCTGGTTGAGACAAGTATTGATTTAACCCAAATTAATGATGATTTTGGGCCTGGACATATGATTTCATGCATTTGAGAGCTAGTATAGAGACTATATATAAGAATAAGACTAGACATGATATTAAGAGTGGACATGATATTACACACTCGTAATATCCATATCCCTTTAACCAGGATATCTAGTTGACTAGAACTTTATAGAAGTATAACTTGCTCATTTCAACGAATTTTGACACAATGTAAAAGGCAAAGTTGGTCAGAATCAGATCCTCTATCCATTGATGAATTCTATATGGAGATATCTTGACTTGAAATTTAACTTAGATTTTGACATGACATTTTACCATACCGCCTAAAGGGAAAACACTCAAGCAAGAAAAAATAAAAAGTTGGGTCCTTATTTTGCTAAGGTGGCAGGTTGTGAGACCACACAGCAACTTGCCACCAAAGAAAACTACCAAATTTCAATAAATTTAAGAAAGAAAGGAAAATTCAGACATAGAATTTCCAATTTCCATTATGTATGGATATCCTGATCTTGATCAGATGAAATCACATTCACCAATGAAACCAAATTATAAGAAGGAATGCAAGTGTGTGCATTTTATTTGTTTCCTTCCTTTTGAAGAGGTTGAAAGTGACAGTAATTAGCGTTAAGCTACATAGTTTGATTTAACCTTTTAAGTTGATCCTGGATAGATCCTTGCTGCCAGTCAAGCATCCATAGCTCTGGTAAGGTTATTGCTATAATTCCCCTAAATAGAGCCCCACTACCAGTCATGTGTCCATAGCCCCAATAGGGTTATTTAGATGACCTAGAGAGAGTAAATTTCTTTTCTTTTGATTTTCAATATTTTCCTTTCATGTATGATATATCATTTCAACTCATTATTTGCACAGTAATAGAACCTACTGTTAGGCTGGGAATTATAGTGGTAACAAAGGGAAACCTTTAGATTTTTCACTTAATGTAGACACTAGCACTTTCAACCAGTCCCAGGAACCTTAGATGTGTTCATTTTATGATCCCTTAAACAACCCTCATTATGATTGGTGAATATGATTTCATAGACTAAATCAATACAACCAAACCATTAGAAGTCACAACCTATACAAGAGTTTAGGATTCTTCCCTAAATTCTAAAAATATTGTTGTTTTCTAAAGTGGAAAGGTGCTCCTTAACATGCCCAATCAAAATAGGGGCTCAACAAACAGACAGAAACACAAAACAACCAAACAACTGTACAAGAAATTATTTACATATATACAAACTTATGTTTCTTTCAATGCATCAAGCTTGGAAATAGTGTTTTAGGTTCAATTGTCCATTGATAGGCAATAGAACATCCTCTCCAATTAAGGTCTTCAACCTATATGTACTATCTCCTAATATTTTAGCTATTTGGAAGGGACCTGTCCACAGTCTATTAAATTTTCCATGACCTCCTTTCTTCTCATGAGCTTTATCCCAGGATAACACAAGGTCAGATTTATGAAAATCCTTAACTTTGGCCCTTTTATCAAACCAACATTTGACAATGGCTTGGTGTTTGGAGAAGTGATCAATGGTGCAATCTCTCTTCTCCTCTAGATGTAAGAGTTGTAACAACCTAACCTCCAGTTTATCGTCTAGACCTAGATATTCTTGGGAAAACTATAGGGTAGGGATTTTCAAGTTTATGGGGGGTATAGGATCTACTCCATAGACTAATTGATAAGGAGAATTACCTAAAGATGACTTGTCTCTGGTTCTATCAACCCATAAGGCATATTTTAGCAAGGTGCTCCACTCCCTAGGGTTTTTCTCCACTAGTTTCTTAATAATATCTAACAAATTCTTGTTAGTGGATTCAACAAGGCATTTCCCTGGGGATAGTAATTGGATGAGAACTTCAGAATAATACCATATTCAAATTTCCAATTGGAAAACTTTAGAGAGGTGAAAGCAGGTCCGTTATCACAGACTAGTGCATATGGGACGCCAAAACTGGTAATGATGTTATCCTCCAAGAATTTTTTCATGACCTATGATGTGCATGACTTGATACTCAGGCCCTCATTCCATATGGTACAATAATAAGCAACTGTTAGGACATACCTATGTCTAGTCGATGATGGAGGATTGATAGCTCTGATGAAGTCCATTCCCCATTGCACGAATGGGTGCATCTCCATCACTAGCTGCAATGGCTGAGCTGCATATCTTTATCTATTAGTGGCTACTTGACATGTATGGCAGTGCTTGATATGTCAGTTGTGTCCCTGAAGATAGTGGGCCAATAATATCCAACTCTAAGGATTTTGTGCATTGTATCTAGATGAGATCCATGAGCTGTTTTGAATTTATCATGTAGTTCTTGCAAGACTTTGGTCAAGGCATCTGAGATATACACCTTCATGGTTCCTTTTGAAAGGATTCCTCCTTTGATCATGTAATTTTGAGCCTTAACCCTCAATTCTCTTCTTTGGGATGCTTTTAGGCTCAATGGACATCTACCTATGACTAGGATATGTCTGACTCTAGAATACCAATCCCCTTGTTCATCAGAATTAATTACATATTGCTAGCTAACCAGGTTAGGATCTATCTCAATAATCATTTGTATCAAATCCTGTCCTTGAATCAAACTCATTGTGGTGATATCCATATCATACTCTTGTAGAATAATTATCCTTTGGCTCATTTTTCTCCTGGCTCATTCTGCATCAATAGCATTTTAATAGCCAAGTCGACACAACAACAATTACCCTGCTCCTTAGGATATAGTGTTGAAACTTCTTGATTGCCCTAACTAAGGCCAAAGCCTATTGTTAGACATCAAGGTACTTCAATTCTACATCCTTGAATGGACTACTCTTAAAAGCATTAGGTTTTTCCTCCTTTACATCATTTTGTTGTGTTAACACAGCGACACATGTGTGATTTGAAGCAAATGAGTATATGTAGAATGCTCTTGTGTAATCAAGGATGCTCAATATTGGGGTATCAACAATTGCTTTCTTGATATCCTCAAATGTTTCTTTGGCTTCTGATGTCCACTTTTTCTTGGCATCTTTCTTTAACATAGTGTTAAGCAACCTCACTATTTCAGAAAAACCTATTATAAATTTTTGGATGAAGTTGATCTTACTAAAATAGGATTTCAGTTCTTTCTTGTTCCCTAGTAGCTAGAGTTTCACGATGGAATTGATTTGATTAGGGTCAATGGATATCCTATTTTCTAACACAATATGTCCTAACAATTTCCTGGTGGTGATTCTAAAAACACACTTCTTGGGGTTGAGTGAGATGCCATACTATTCACATCTTTGTAATACCTTTCGCAAATCAACAATGTGATCTCCCTTAATTTTGGAGAACACTATTAAGTCATTCATGTAGATGATAATACACTGGCCAACTAGGCCTCTGAAAACTATTCTATAGCACGTTGGAATGTTGCGCCATCATTGATAAGGCCGAATGGCATCCTTCTGTATGCAAAGATTCCCCACTTGGTGGTGAAGACAATCTTTAGTTAGTCGATCTTGTCAATTATAACTTAGTTACATCTAGAGAAACTATCCAGAAAGGACATCATTTGGGCTCCATTAACCATTTGAAGCACTTCATCTAAAGAAGGAAGAGGATAATTATCCTTTTCTGATACCTTGTTGAGATTTCAGAAGTCTACAGATAACCTAATATCTCCATTTTTCTTTCTCACTGGGACTAGGTTAGTAACCCATGTAGAGTACCTAATAGGGAAGATAATTTTTGCATCCAATAGTTTCTTAACTTCTTTAAATATCAAAGGTTCCAGTAAAGCATTTACTAGTCTCTACTTTTTCCTTAATGGCTTTATATCTAGCTTCAACGGGATGGTGTGTGATGATTGAAGTATCATACATTTTGAGTTCATCATAGGTCCATGCAATCACATAGATGTAATCCTTCAAAGCCTGAGTTATCCCTTCTCATTCTAAATGAGTGCAAACTTTTCCAATCAGGACCTTCTTGGCCTATGAATTTTCACTTATATTGATGGGTTCATAATCCTCTCCATCTTTTGGTAGATCCTTTTGTTATATGATGCCATCCAAATCGAATAGTCTTTCGAGTTTGATCATCCCCTTAGGGATCTTGTTATCCTTTAAATTGATGATGGACTCTTCATCCCATGCTTGGTCATCTCGATTTTTTTCATCTATCACTTGAGCTTTGAAGACATCCCAGTTAGCAATGAAGTCTAGGATGTGTTGATCATCATCAAACACCTGAAAGTTGGTAACATTATTTGGAACTGAGGAAGTTGATACCAAATTGACTGAAAATCTTTTCATCCCTTACATTGTTAATGGTTCCAGTGTACTTCCCATCATGGCCAAAGCATCAGCTCAATGATTGAGCTTTCTTGGTACGTGGGTGATGTTGAAGGCATCGAAACCTTCTATTAGGTCCCACACTCGATGTTTGTAGTTGAACAAATATCTATAATTATAGGAATACTACTTTCTCACTTGCTTAACTACCAGCTCAGAGTCTCCAAAAACATGGACTTTAACCTTCTTCTTTAGTGCAAACAGTAGACCATGGATCAAGGCTTCATATTCCACAATGTTATTGTTACAGTGCAATTGTATCATGTATGCTTCCAGGAATGATCTTCCCTATGTACTTATGAGATCAATTCCAACTCCAGCACCTTTCTTGGACTTGGATCCATAAAAATTTAGTATCCATGGCTTATCATTAGGAGGATCTTTCCCAGGACCTTTCTTTCTCTTAGCCTTGGAGGTGCTTCCATCAACAATCCACTTCAATCTCTATGTTTCACGTTGGTTTGACATCTTCTGCTCTAAGGGAATGGGAGCATCTAGATATTCAGATGTTTGGATGTCATGTGATTGGACATCTATACTAGGGCTACTTTTCATGATTTTGATGTTATCCATAATTTTGGTTCATGATATCTGGACATCATCTGAAGTTGATCTGGTCATTTCTGGTTCACTTTTTAGTATCTCTGGGACTTGGTATTGTAATGGATGACTTCTTTCATCAATCCATAATCTTATTTTCGTAGGGACTTGACTTGGAAAATCAAGTCTACTACTTGAATGCAAGCGTTCTTTTCTATCAATTAGGTTGAGGCATAGTGCACACGTGGTTTTAGAATGTGACGTCCTGTGCAACCTACACCATCCCTCCAACAAAGTTTGTCTAAGAGAAATTCCTTGCAGTCTGTACCTTTGGATCTCCTTAGACAAATGTCTTTCCAACTCACCTACAGCACCTCCTCCATCTTCATCTAAGGCTTCATGATCAGATTCCACTAGGACATAAGTTCTAGGTGTAATTTGATCCACTTTACTGCTATCTTGTGTATAAGTACACATCAATACCTCTTCTACTGTGATATTTGAGCGCTCAACATGGTATAGCCCTTGCTCTACATTTGTATATAACACTTCATTATTTTGATGATATTCAATAATCATATGCTTCATCCTTGGTTCAGCCTCTATACATATTTTATTCGGGATACTCCTCAAGGGTAACCACATATGCAAAAAATTAGTCACCATATATCCATTGAGTGTCTTGGACCAATCCCTACTTAGTAACATACCATACGTATCCGAGATATCCACTACCTATATGTCAATGAAGTGTTGCACCCTAGGATCAGAAGCTAACTGCATATGGATATGAGTTAGTTCACCTATGACATTGACCTTAGACTTATCAAGCTGGGTGACCTTTAATGATTTAGCAGGAGAGAGACCTAGGATTTGACAAACATATAATGGCATGACTTTGGTAGATGCTCCAGAATCTACTAAATAATTATGCAAGTTCTTACCGTATATCCTCAAAGTTAGGAGAAATGGAGGACACTAAATCTTTCCTTTGTAGATTGTCAATTGCGCATCTGTAACATGGACTTGCCCTTTATCTTTGGGTTTGAATGGAACATCCTTATGTGGAGGGTCTCTTGTCTGGATGTTGCTAGGGATATTTTCTTTCAACGAAGGTTCAATTCTAAAGACTTAAGGAAGGTTTTCTTTATGACTGGGGTCTTAAATGACTCAGATAAGGAGAGAATAATCTTTCTCTTCTTAATCTCCTTAGCTAAGTAAGTAACTAACTTATATGAAACAGAAAGTTTAGTCATACCTTTAGCCAAGTTTGAGGATGAAGAGAAGTGCTGTTGATTCACCCTTGGAGGTGTCAAATTGTTTCTAGTTGTTGCGTCTGGAGGAGTATTGAAATTATTTAGTGGGACAAAGCTAGTTAAAGGTCTAGGCAACCAATTACTATTGTTTCAAAGATTATAATTGTGTCCCCTTTGGAACTGCTGGAAGGTGTGGACTTCATCCACTTCCTGTTCTGGTTTGTTATCACTTTCGAAAGGCAAAGTGTAGTCTTCAAATGCCAAGGCTGACTCTTCACATGCTAGAGTGTAATTCTTGTGCACTATATTTAGTTGTTCTCCTGGGAACAAGGAAATTTCTAAAACCATAGCAGATTCATATCCTAAAGGGACAATCTCATTACCTTCAGGAAAGTTTGTCTCTCTTTCCATAATATGCACTTTGGCCTGGAATATACTAGCAACTATTTTGAACTACAGAATTCTACACCAATTATTCAACGTAGCCTTAGCTAAGTTGACTTTAGTTGTCTTCTTAGGTTTTGCAAGAACCTGATTATCCAGAGGTGACAACAAACTTCCATTATTTGGTCTGGTATTCCAGACCATTGGAGGTCACGTTGTGTTATATCCTCTGTCATTATATCCTTTGTCATTGTATCCTCTATTCTGCAAATTTTGGTTATTACTTTGGGAATAGAGGTTTTGATTCCTTAATTGAGTTACCTCGATAGTTAACCTCTTCAATTGAGATATGATCTTCTTGATGTCTTCCTTTTCTTCTTAGACTTTAGCTACTACATTGTCCTAGATAGGAATGAAAAATCAATTACCATTTCCATTCAGTGTGATTTTAGCAAGAGCAGGCCTAAGATGCATTATCATTTGATTGTTTCCTTGTGGTGGAATTATGTTGATTGGAGGGACCAATAAGGGATTCATTAATGACACATGGTTCATCTGTGCTCCATTAATTTGTTGCATCTAATTAAACACAGTGAGAGGTTCTATACTTGGCAGAGGACTATGTCCTACCTATTTCATCTCAGTATTGACCTTCATTACCTTTGCATAGGTACCTGATAGTGTCGTGATGGAAGGATTTTTTCTACCTACAAAAATCATAGTCAAAGGATCTAGAGTAGAGTAATAAACTAGTAGAGCTGCATCCTCTGGAATGTTATACAGAGCCGTTATCCTAGAGTATGCTCTCTAGATGTGATCATTGAAGTTTGCAATGAACTCACCTTCTCCTCTCATAATTTCTGTGAACTGATGGTACATCATTGCTGCATCAATTAGAATTCTAAATCAAGTTTTGAAGGCTTGCTCCATTAATAACCAATAGTGATGGAGTGTCTCAGCATGTTAACATACTAGAAGTATGCCTCTTCTTTGAGCATATGTGGAAAATGTTGTTATATGGAGCCTAATCAGACTCGAAAGTTAAATTTTCCCCACTTTTATCGTCGTGGTTTCCCCCCAAAATTATTTAATGGGGGTTTGGGGATAGCACCCCCCAAGATGAGGTCAAGGGGCAGCGCCCCTGGTGCACTCCCTATCGTGATATAGGGCGGGGTCGAGGGGCAATGCCCCCAAAACCTTAAATGACTTTTATTATTTTATAAAGGTGTCGATAGTTATTTTTCTATTGGCCGACATAAGAAAACCCTATTTTGTAACTGACATAAGTCTTGATAAAAATGGCTATGGGTTAAGGTTTCTGTTGATATTTGTATTGTAGCATTTGTAGCGGTATTGAGTTGAAAGGATTATTTGTTGTAATTAGTTTGATTTACTGGATAATAATATTGGACTCTCTGTTGGTGGATGTAGCCCGAGTTTGGGTGAACCACATTAAAAATTATTTCTCATTGTTATTATTTCTATGTATTTTTCATTCCTCTGTTTAATCTTTATTTGCATTTAATTGATATCTTCTGCATGCAATTCCTAATAGAAAAAGTCTGCAAACTACGTCTTCATGCACTAGCGGAACATGATCTTGGATTTACAATAGGTAATTCACACAAAGGTCCACTGGATCTGGATCTAGTAGTAGGCTAATGAGCCAGCTCAAAAATTTAGGATGAATTTTAAAGCTTTGAAATGGATCTTTGCAAAGATACAGTCAAATGTTCTAAGGCTAGGGATATTTGCAGTCTCTTAACTTAGCATGTGAAATATCGACATGATTGTCAAAAGAACACAAAATTAAGTCACAAGCCCTCCTTCTAGCACCAATTCTGTTGATGTGGTAGTTAGTTACATACATACAAATAACATTTCTTACAACAAACCATTACTCATCTTGAAAGACTTCAAAATCTTGGAGAATTTGATGTCCCAAGTCTCTGATTATTAGGTCATGACCATTTGATCATCACTTAGGGTTTGTTGTGTTCTTCTATTCCATTTTGGGGACTTACACCTTTATAGTTGTTGTCCTTCTTAGATTTAGTCAAATTCCACAAATACTTATTATATTGTGTCCAATCTGCATATATTCTTAACAATTGTATCAGATCCTCTAGTATCTAGTTGAGATTCAAGTATACAAACATAAATTGAGCATAACTTTGATCAATTCTTATGAAACTATCTCAATTTTGATTAGTTCTTCTAAAACTATCTCTCCTTTGGACTAATCCTTGCACATACACTTTGAATTTACCTAAAGATGTTGTTTATAACATGTAATTCATTGATATTTATGATTATTTGCATATGATTTGTCATTATTTGCAATGTTTTACTATGATTTTGTGAAATTAAGACCAACATATCAAATTATTAAAGTGAAATCCTAAACTATTAAATATCACTAGTGATCCAAATACATATTCTGATATACTCATGAAATGAAGGATATCTACTCATACTTCACCAAAACATTCACAGCTACATATGAGAGATGCAAATCTTCAAGTAAATTGATTAACAACAAGCGACAAGTTGAAAGCACTTCCAAAGAACATAGCCATTCAACAACATGTATTGGAAATTAATGAAATACTACTCAAGATTTACGATGTAACAGTAATCTGCAGCTTCATTTTCATTATATATGCAAAGGATATATAAATATACACTAATATGAGAAAGAACCATGAGAAGAAGTCATAAAGTTGCCAAATCAACAATCTTAGTGCTCAAAAGTTCATCAATTCAGTCTCTCTTTTACAAAGTGATCTAGGTCCTTTTATAGAACAAGGACATGAGATTAGTTACAATTGACCAACAATTAGGATCTCTTCAAAAATATCAATGGTCAGAAAATTTGGCACGTGATCACCAATTGGCAATCTTGGGTGGAGTACAACTGGCAACCAAATATTCCTCAACGTATTTACCTTCACCCTTCCTATATCCTATTCCTTAATTTGAACATCTCTCTCTTTATTGGGACTATCTTAGGAGACCTCCTCCATGGGAATATCCTAAATAATTTCTTCTTGCCTATCCGAAGGAGTGGTATCCTTAACCTCTATGTTTGTTCCCACTGGATAGGACAAATTAATTGCCTCTGGGCTAGTTATCCTACCAACCAAATCATCTAATTATTCCTAAACAATTAGTTCTTGAGGTGATCCTGTCCTCTGTTTATCATACATGTTTTGCACTTCAGGATCTTTTACTAGCTTAGGATTCTCTATTTCCTCAATAGCCTGTTCTTACTGACTTTCTACCACTTCTACCTGATGTGATGGTACTGAAAGTGTAAGACATGAACCAACTGGATCATTGGTTATATCTCATGTGACTACATCATCTGTTAAGTCTATGACCTAACTTAAGGATAATGGAATCTCTCCAGCCATGGCTTTCTCTATAGCCTTTGTTTCCTCAACCAATTCTCTTTTTTTCCTGTATAATTTAAGGAGCCAGAATGTTATGTTGCAATTCCCTTACTACTCCTCCAGTCGGGTTAGAGTATTCTTCTACCTACTTGGCCAAATGTGCTTGGAGTGCAATGGGTACTAATAGTGGGCCTCCTTGAGGTTGGTTAGAAGAAAACAATAACTCCATTTTAGTGCGCTATGTGGCCTCAGTTTGAACATCCACTTGCTTAAAAGTTGAACCTCTCATAGGCATCAAGGGACCTCATTTTTTCTTAGGGATGGTCATCCCTTGTAAAACATTTATTCCCGCACGCTCCTCTATAGCCTTATTAAAAATAGTGATATCTTTTAAGGGCATATCCCTTGGAGGTGAGGGCACCATGGCAACCGTTATCCCTTCTGCTATTAAATCTTCTCCTGATGCAGTAGGTCTTGGTTCAGTAAGCTTAGCTTCCATAATCCTTCTCTTATGGATAAGGAAGTAATCATATTCTAGATCTTCTGTGTCTTTCATTTTCCTTTTCTTTTCATATGCGATTGCTACCCACCTAGCCTTTAGATCACTCAACTTCTTATCAACCCACTTCTTAGTAGTGGTCATGACCTTTGCTGTTATAGCTTCAACAAATGTCTCCTTAGGAAGGGTCCAATCTGGAAGTGATAGGGGTTCCTTATACACCTGTTTCTCTTCATACTCATGATCCAAGACCTCCCCATCATTAGATTTCACTTTAGGTGGTACTTCTAAACACCCTGACATCCTAATCTGATTAAGAGTGAGTCATTGGTATCATCTCTTTCTCCCATCTTCCTCATCTATACAGTTAGCCCATAAATCTTCTATGTGAGGAACATGTTGTAATTTATTATTCACAAACATCTCCATCCCATGGTAGGGGTCATAATATCTTGTCAAAGGAAACAATTGCAAATGCAATGTCTATAGCTCAGTCTCAAAGTGCTTAGCACTATCAATCTTCACACATGAGTACCAATTGATCTCCATTGGAAACTAGACATTTCCTCTCTTGTTTTTCTTCACATACGCCTCATAAGAGGGAATGATCTATCTTGTAATCTCCAATAGCAATACCTTGTCCATAGGATAACATGGTAGCATGAATGGATTCCCTTCAAAACCCTCCATTCTGATATAGGTAAAAGTGGGGAACTAGATAAACCATGCCCCATGAAGTTGTATGAACTCCTGAGCTTCCTTGGAGAGCCTTTTGGCTTGATCACCCTCCATTAACCTGACTAGGTGTATGATAAAACAATCATTCACAATCTTATAATGTATAATTGACTACATCCTTTCTAGTTATGGATAATATTCCCACACTTCTTTCTCAGTAGGTAGATGCCCTATCCTCCCGACTGTATGCAATCCATTGAATTGGGATTGGTAGGTGCATGCATAGATCACATAGGTTGTTGTGTAGAACATCCTCCCTTTTTTCCTCAATGATACCATCCCCTCATGAAGAGAATCACTTATAATCTTGGCCCATTGGGCTACCTTGTTCTTATCTTTGACCAAACAAATCAGACCGAACATCCATGTTTTGAAAGTCCCGACATCTTTCTTCCCTACCATTCTACTGAGCAAGGCTATCATATATTTTACCTCCGAGCTAAAATCATACTTATACAAATGTTGGGGCATCTTGGCCAGAGCTTTAACCTTGCTAGATGGATCCCTCCATGATGTGAATATGTTCTTTCTACAATCAGCGAGGTTATTGTTGAACTCTGTAGTTAGTGCATCTAGGTTTATCTCAAAAATATCTCAGTCCCTAGGTAATTTGAAAGTTTCTATAATGCCCTTAATAGAGAAATCAACATATACTCACCTCTAATGCTCCACTCTCCTACTCACTACATTGTACTTGTGGGTGCATTTAATGACCAATTCCAATGCCTTAGCTGCCTATGGGAATCCGACGGCATGGAACATCCTAGTTGATATTACATTTTTCAGTATGGGGTTATTTTCTCTGGCCTAAATTCTTGCCCTGAAGGCATCCAGATCTGTCTCCCCACAATGTGTATCTAGTGCAAAGACAAATTTGCACCTTATGTCACCAAGAGTAGGGAACATAGTCGTTTTGAATTTGACATCACGTTGATCTTGACATTTCTGCATCTTGTCCTGCATAACACAGACATCCATAATTAATTCTAGCATTATGTGTCCAAAGCAGGTAGATTGCTTTTTCATTCACTGAGTAATTCAAAATCCATTATAACCCACATGTGAATCTAAATTTACCTTAAAATTTACCTTCGTAATGAAGGAATTTACCGTCAAGTAATATGTGAAAATACTATAACAGTTAAATGAAAGAGAGGGTTTGTTGTATTCATACCTGATAGCTAAGATATCAACCTTTGTATGGATATGCAATGGATACCGTTTAGCTGCACAAACGTCATTTTAGTTCTTTGTAATGCTGCTTTCAGTCACTTGTAATGCTGCCTTTAATTTTCCTTTAGCTCTCTATAATTTCAAAGGAATGCTTTTGATAATTGACAATACTTGATTAACTTTTATCCTTAGGGAACTTCGTAATTAGGGCACATTAGTTGCTCACTCTGTAGTTAGGTGAGTCATTACCATTTGGACGTGGGTGAGTTTAACAGCTGGTAATGCATCGTTGGCAAAAGTGTATTTTGAAGTGAAAATGCCAATGATGTTAGTCTATGGTATTTAAGGAGGGACTGGATATGGACATGTGGGGCATGACATCCAGTGCTAAATATCCACTACAAAACATCGCTTTAACTTTGACCGAGGGTCAAATGGATATCATGGTTCAAACTTAACATGGTGACGTTAGTAAGGGTCTCAGTCAAAGCTCATTGACCAGGGGGAAGTAGGTGATGGGATCTCATTCAGTCTCAAAGGTCAGGATATATGAAATATTTATGGTGAAATATCCATTACACCATATCTATTTAAAGAGTCAACATTTGAACACGTGGACTGTAATGTCCATTTGGGATATGGATAAAAGTTTGGTGTCAAATATCTGGTGCAAAAATATCCAGTTGAAAAGTCAATAGATCAAACATCTAGAATATGATGCTTAGGGGAGGATGTGGATATGGATAAGGATGCAGACATTTAGGAAACAATCTAATTCTAAGTGTCCAGTGTAGTATGTATCCATGCATTGAGAGATTCATCGATTGGAAAAAATTTGACAGCCAGCGCATAGCATGGATATGGATATGGATATTTAGTGATTAATCATATCTTGTCAAAATATCCTATCTGGTAGATAGTTTTATGATTTATTGCAGTAAATTTGACGGTTCAAGAATGAACATGAATATGGATATCTAGCTAAGTGATTATATCCATCTACCCAAATTAATGATGATTTCGGGTCCAAACATACAATTTCATGCATTTGAGAGTTAGTATAGAGACTATACATAACAATAAGACTGGACATGATATTAAGAGTGGACATGATATTATACACTCGTAATATACGTATCCCTTTGACCAGGATATCTAGTTGACCAGAACTTTATACAAGTATAACTTGCTCATTTCAATGAATTTCGATGTGATGTAAAAGGAAAAGTTGGTAAGAATCAAATCCTCTATCCATTGATGATTTCTATAGGGAGATATCTTGAATTAAAATTTGACTTAGATTTTGACATGACATTTTACCATACCGCCTAAAGGGAAAACACACAAGTAAGACGAAAGCAAAAGTTGGGTCCCTATTTTGCTAAGGCAAAATTGGGTGGGTTGTGAGACCACACAATAAGGACAACTATATATACATACATACACATTTGTGTATGTATATATATGTGTATGTATGTACATACATATATGTATATATGTATGTATACATACACACATATATGTATGTATATTACATATATGTGAGTATAAATGTATACATACATATATATGTATATATATTGTTGAAAGTAAGGAATACTGAGAGGGAGGTGAATCAATATTCTGCAAAACCACTTCTTAACTTGTTCATTAATCCAATTTCCAAAATTAATAACATGAAAGCAGAATAAGCATAAGAATAGCAACCATAAAGACATAACACATGAACACCAAGATTTTTATGTGGAAAACCTAAAAAGAGAAAAACCACAGTGAGTGTTAGCTCACAATATATTATGATAACAATACTGGATTACAAAAGGCTCACTACCATGGGGCTCACTGTCCAAAGGAATGCTCACTGCAGGTGGACTCACTATCCACTGAGAAAGAAAGAGAAGATAGAAAGAGAAATGGCTCACTTCTAGATATGAACTACGACAAGTGCATCTACAGCATGCTGGAATATAGTTCCTTTGATTGCTCAATATACTGACTCAAAGCTCTTCATCATTACTGCTTTGCTCACATAAGGGTTGTTCTTCTACGCTCTAATTTTCTTCACACTGATTTGTTCATAAAAAATAGACTTCATTCACATTCCAACGACAACTCTTCACAATTCACACTACAATCCAATATATATATATATATGCATATAGATTTGGATCTTAATCAGGTCGGCAAGCCAAGCATGAAACGTGTATGCAAATGTTATACCTTGTCAGCTTGATCATATGTGAAAATAGTAATGCGGACCTAGCAAATCATTTAATAATCTTCATATAGGTCAGTACCTATCATTCAACCACTTAGAATGACAATTCATACAATATATCTTCTTTGCATAAAGATCTAGCATGCCTATCGACTTGTCTCTTAAGAACATGCTTGACCTAATCATCTGTCACATAAAAACTCTTACTACAGGTCATATGAGACTCAAAGAATCACATCAACCATTCCTCATAACTCGTAGATCATATCTTACCAACTACAGGTCATGATGCCCTTATGTGATGAAATGTGGAATTCAAAACTATCTCTTCTACCTTGGTGAAGTACTAGTAAACCAACTGCCAGAACTTAGAATTTTGTATACAATCTTCTGGATCACTTCAAACTTTGCAACTCATCAACTAGATGCTTCTGACACCTATCCATACTACCTCAAAACCGTACACTGATATAGTTGCCTGCAAAGAAATACAAACCAAAATACCCATGCACTCTGCACTGTTCCTGACTTAACTATGTCCATAGACTTAGACCAATCACAACTTGACTTCCAGAAGTCATTAGGACTTGCAATTTTGAACATAGCATCTTTAAACAATTGTAGACAACACATCTGAACTACATACACTGATTTTCAACCACAGAGGCATACTGACCCACTTTCTATCACTTGCTCTGAATATTGCCTATACTTAGTCATGTTAGCCTTCTAGACCAGAATACTTTTATGCCTTGTTGCCAAACCAAGTTGATCTTCTAGAGTAATGTCTCTTTGTCATGTCAATGGGATCCCTTTTCCTTGTTTCCATCAATGACAACATGCAATCCTTCATTAGAGCAGTGTCTCTTGCCAGCATATATTACATATATATTGCCATGCCCAAGCTTTTACACTTGAGCACAACACACACACACACAACATATTTCATGCATAACTTCCATTAACTGGAGAGATAAGATTAATTAAATAGGAAGGAAACCCAAATTCTAAATAACATCACTCTTTCATTAACTCGATGATTCAAAGAAGTGATTAACATTTAGCTATAACATAATCTTAATCAGGAATATTCACTTATACATAAGGAAATTTGGATTTGAAATAAATACTTCATTGTTCATTTAACTTGAGAAGATCCTATATTTAATTTATCCTTTTTAAAACACCACACATTTAATCATGAAATCATGAAGAGAAATTAAACTAACCTCACAAAATTACCTCACAACAATGTGGTCCATTGAATCATAATGGACTTCTAAGTTACAAGCGCAAAATTGTTAATACCATACTAACAAATTCAGACAATATTAATAATTCAAAAAGACTAATGTTGTGAGAAGGGAAAATATAGTTATTGACATATCATCTTCATTGAGCACAACTTATAATATGGAAACCTATAATTATTCCACATGAGTTAGTTGCAATGATTATTAATAACAAGTTCCAAATTTACACAAAAGTATAAAATTCAATCATATGAGATAGTGACTAGCTAATACCTAAAGGATTTCATTATACTTTGCTCCACCCCAAAAACTTTACTCGCTTTGCTCCTACTGCCTGTGCACTTATAACATCATGTTCCTCCATTACTAGATCTACACTTTAGTCCGACCAAATAAATAATATAATCATATTAGATCTTCAATGCAAGAACTAGGAAGAACATGGCCTAAGGGCTAGACCGCTTAAGAGGCTCATCCAAGATGGCCTTGCCTATGTAATGTGATTAGAGGCTTCATAGTTCGCAAGGTAAACTTTCATCTTGATTTGGTTGACTCAAATACATTTGTTTATAACAAAACCATAATAATTTTAAATAAGAATCAAGGCTCTCTTTTTAGAGCTATGAGAAGGATACATCAGTTAAAAGGAGATACTTAACACAAGATGGCCTGAAAACGGTCTCAACATTAACGTTCAATAGATAACTAGATAACTAAAATACACAGACCATTGCTCACAAGGTTGAATACACTGAGATTAAAGGTATGAAGTTTAATTAAATCATATACTAACATCAATATAATTGCTAAGAACCAATGGTAATGCTTGAGATCTTCAAAGAACTATACAAATGAAATAGTTTAAATTCCTTGAAATATGATATAAACTTCTATTGATCCTTTGAAATCCAATACAACTAAATAATCCATCGAATTATGGATTCAAAGATTTGGTGCAATAAATAAATAAATCTTCTTATTATCTCCTATCAAATTCAACATTATTCATTATCATTACTACCAATACAAGCACTAAATGGAATACAAATAAATGACTAGCTCCTCGCCCCTCAGCTACCATGAAATAGTAAGCTTTAAGATATATTCAAAGGATGTATATTTATATAAATTACTATGTCACCTATCTAATCTCAAACTTAATTCGAAGAATTGAATTTAAAATAAAATAAAAATAAAAATAAAATAAAATAATTAATTAAAAATTGTTTTGACATAAAAAACCAGTTGAAAGTAAATCTATCATAACTTTCTCATTTCTAAATAAAATTTAAAACTCCCAAATGTGTTGAAAAGCTAAACAATAGGGGAATAAAACCCAGAAATTATTTAAAAATATTTATGAACATGTAAAATCTATTCGTGTCGATATTCTTCTAAACATGGAGGAAACACTACTTAGTTTACATTCAGTTCACTATGAATAATTGTCATCATTCCCCTTGAACTTGATCTTTAAATATTCTATAAAAAACAACTAGTAAAAAATTGATTTCATCTTATTCTATAAAGGCATAGAAATATGGTTGCATTGTGCGGTTGAAGTTTGTTACTTAATGTGCATATTAATCGATTAAGGATAATGATAAATGTAGAAGGATACACTGCTATGCATAACAAATAACAAGGAGAATAATATGCCCACTCAAAACAAAGTTAAACATCTTTAGAACCACAGATTTGCAAGGACAGACACAAATAGAATCACCCAACAATGTAAAAATGAATAAGAAATCATTACCAATCCACCATGTGAGTCAGAAGACCTCATCTTCAACTAAATAAAATTTATTGATGATTCACAAAGGCAATCTACTAGTTGACTCTCGCCTTCATCATCCCATACTGAAGTGATGTCTCTTTGAGCTCAATTTTCTCCTCAACATCATATCCTAATTCCTATGTCTATCCTTCAAAAACTTGCTTAAGAAGAATAAGTGAGTATCGATAAAAATAGATATCAATTAAATAAAATAGTTTTGAATATAATTACATCGAAGCATAGGATGAAACATTTCAATAGTTATCTATTATGTTAATCAACAACATATATATTAACCAAATAATTATTCAGTCCAATTCCAAAACATTCATAATATTCTCCTATCACAATAATGCTAATAGATCTATCATAATAGATACTAGATAGGGTGTGTTGGGACCCAAAATAACTACAACACAAAACTCTAAAACATTCCTATAGACCTAGGCCAGGGACTATTGTCAGGGTGATAGGAAGAGGTTTATCAACAAGTTTTGGGTGATTTTGGCCAACTGATAGGAGTGGGTAAACTCCTCTGCTCTTCGATCTTAGCTTAAACTCTAGAGGGATATTCCAAGGGGTATTATACCTGAATAGGTATTAAAATTGAGCCAGATGAACAACTAAAAATATTAACAACCAAATCTAGATTGCTTTCTTAGTCCCAAATCTATCACTGAACTACGAAAAGTTGGTTGTTGTATGACCCTGTATAGCTGATAAGTGCAATCCTATATAGTGAGGATGCATTAAGACTACTTCTGCTTCTAAAGGTAAGATGTATGATTTTTATTCTGAAGATGGGTGATCTAAGGCTACTCAGACTGGTGCCCATCCATTGGGCTGCAGAGTCTAATGGGAAATAGAGGAAAACAATCCCATAGAAGTGTATAACTACCTAATTGATGAATCAAATGCAAAGAAATCAGTACCAGATTATTGAAAATATTTAACAATCCCACACTATACCATATTATTCCCTATGCAATACTGAAATGACCATTCACAAAGCTTGAAAATGGATTACAAACTGTCACATTCATCAAATTAGAGCTTACATTCATACCACTAAATGTGGCAAAAGCAAACTGTAATTGCGATTACAATTTACTAAGAAAAAAACCTACACCATTGGAGACAAAAAACAATATGATACAAAGATTTGAATTATATTATACACACTTCATGATTGATTCATGTATAAATAAATCATGCAAAATATCCTTTCTTAATCTACCTCTTGGAGCACATAACCTTGCTGAGAAATTGCCAAAATGACCCACACATAATACCAATTCAAATCATGCATATATAGCAATTGATTGTACCAATTTTCAGCACTGCACCCAGTCAATGAGTAGATGCCATACTGCATTAAACTCAACTCCCAATCAGTTAGAAGATTTGCATATTGGGGAAGCAAAATCCATGCTCTGTCATCTTTGCAAACAATCAGAAAAAGATTACTTGCACTCCAATTGTACTCTGAGAAATAAAGAGGGAAGGTTCTAATCCTTCCCTGCCACCTGCAACATTGACCTCTCAGATTTGTCCTTGATGCATTGAATAGTTTTACTACACCTACCACCTGCACAACACTATTCTGCAGGCTCATTAAATTCTGGGTACAAATCAACATTTATACCCCTATAGTCAAGGCATACATTCAGGGAATTAACCATTTCAAATATTGACAACACACCCAATGTGTTGTCCTTCCTTTCTATTTTGAAACACTTGATCACTGACTGTACATTTCAGCATTTTCCCATTCTATCGGCCAATCCTCTTCATTTTTGTATTTTCTGTTCTCCACTGTCATTCTTTATGACACTATTTTGCCTTATCGACAATTTTTTGCTTTTTCTAACTTTGCCTTCTTCTTCATTGTTTCTACCTTATCGACAAACTTGCCATTTGCCAAAATTTCCTTTGCTTTATGTTTTGCCCCTTATCGGCAAAATCCTCTTTTACCAAACCTTATCTTGTGGCGACCTTTTCTACTTTATTGACAAATGTCAACATTTGCTAACTAGGCCTCCTTTGCCTCCTTTTATGTTTTATCGATAACTTTCACTTTTGCATAACCTACACTTTTATTGCCTTGCTGGTGATTTCACACTCTTTAGAACCTAGAGAATAGTCACCTTTTATCGCCTTATTGGTGAATTATGAAAATCTCAAATAGTTCACTAGTTCCTCTTTCCTCTGATTTACCGATATCCTAGGCCTTAGTCATTTTTCCTCTTTATCGGCAAAGTGGCCCCTTTTAGAACCAAGAGCTTTGGGGTGCCACTTCTCCTTTATCGGTAAAATGACTTTTGCTGAACTAACTTCTATCTCCCTTTATTGGTAAAGTCGTGCTTTCTTGAACCAAGCACTTTGTCACCTCATCGGCAAAATACCATTCGCCAAACTATTTTTCTTTCATTTTGACCATGTCGGCAAAAAGACCTATCACTGAACTACCAAGAATTTGAACTAAGTCATTAGTTCTACTTTCCCCAATTTGCTAACTGAATACTTTTTCCCTTTCATGTCTTAGACAATTTTGCCTTTATTGACAAAATGCAAACTTTTTGAACCTTGTCCTCATTCTCTATGCTTGACCTTTTTCGGCGAAATGGCCACTGGGAGAACTCTCTATTGACAAACTATTTGGTTCTTGAACCATACCTTTCGCCAATAGAAAAAGCCCTTTTCACCTTTTCTTTACTTTGCCAATAACACTCTTCCTTTTCCCTCCATTGCCTTATCAGTGAATTGGATAAAAGTCGAACTGCTAAAAAATTAGGAAGTTTGGAAGAAGCCGGATTTGCCGGTAAAGGCAAAAACATGAAAAATATTCTAAGGGAAAGACCAATTTTTTACTAAGGAAAAAACAGAAGAAATAGAGTTTGAACATAACTTCTTCACTTTAAGGAATTTTAACATGGTTCAAAAGGCAAAGTTGCTTAGAATTGAAAAATCTATCCAATGGTGACATTTGCTAGAGATTTTGCATAGGAATTTTGGATTTTTTTGGTTTTTTGGGGGCAAAATGGGGCAAAATTTAACATTTTGGAAATGGTAAATTTGGCCTCCAACACTGGCTCTAGTTGGGGACATGTGACAAGCAGTGTCACAATGAGGATCTAGAATATCTCTAGGTAGACCAAAAGCAAAAATGAATAGGGGAAACAACTAAAACGCAAACTACAAAACATATATACAAGAGAACATATAGTCAAAGACGGCATCAAAATTTTGGGACACTACAGGCCAACCCTATAGAAAACTAATGCAACCACTTGCCTCTATCAAAGACAAGCTAAAAGAAGGAGCTGATCTCCCTCAAACCAAATTTGCATCTTTCACCCAGCTGTAACAAATGAAAATTATCCTCAACGTGCACTAATCTACAACATATGCTTGTGGAGCCAAGGTCAGCTGCATCAATGAAATTATTACCACATGGCAGCCATAAAAGATAGGTACCTAGCCTATTCACATTCATATCATACTTGTTCTAGGCGGCAAGTGGTGCAAAACTAAAATTCAGGTCAACAACAAAAGAGACAAATGAAGGCAAACCTCCATTATCATGTGCCAGGTTATCATACCTGCTAACCTCTTCATGCAAATTGAGAGAAAAAGAAAATATCTCCAACTCACATGGAAAATAAAATTGTGCCTGAGTGCACTGTTGATCCACAAGAGAAGGCACTTTACCTTGTAGAGCAAACTGGTATGATTCCAGCTCACTCATATCCTCAAGTTGGGCTGCAACATGCTGATCTTCAATTTGGCACTCACGTTGCTGCCTAATGTCATCATTATGTGTATATTGGACCCAAATAAAAGATTCAAATTTGGGCAGAACATCATTACCCAGAGCATCAGACACCTGACCTTCATTGCAAAGGAAAATTTCATACTTATAAGTGTCAAACCCTTGGATAATATGCTACCAACATACAAAATTTTCACACATGTTGATGTCTTGTTCCACACTTGGATCACAAACCTGATCCACATCTTCATCATCATCAACATAATAATCATAATGAGGTTTTTCAAATGACAGATTGCATCCATCCCATAACCTCTCTATTTTAACCTCAACTAGGAAACTCACTATATTACAACTGCTACTACATATAGGTACCGGACTGTCCTCCTCCACACCATCACAAAGAATTCTATCAACTACCTGCATAACTAGATCAGTAACAAAATGGTCATCATGGAGATCGCTTTTACTAATGCCAATAGTTATATGATCATCCAACTAGAACCAGTTAGTGCACAAATCATCATCAAAGGCATAATAAGTGTCACTTGAAGCACATGACACCTTATCATCCACACAAACATCATCAGCGCCATCAATCTCATCATTGTAAAAAGGGAGAAAACCTGGGAGCTCACTAAGAAAAAATTCATCACTTCCATTGCTCCCATGAATTGGCCCATCCAAATGCAAAGAAGTGCATATGCTTCTCTCATCCTTTGCATTGCCAAGAGATGTTACATCAAACATCTCTGCCCTCATGTCCTCACTGTTAGATTGCACCTACCTAATATTGCATTCACCAGCATCACAACCTATAGTAAGGTCTTCAATGTGAAACCCAATACCTGCACCTTCACTTGTCTCAGATTGATTATCATTGGGTGCACATATGCTACCACCATCCTTAATTTCAGGTTGGGGATCATAAGACAAACCAACATCATCATCCACAATGGATGATGCATACAATTGAAGATAAGTTGCTACACTATCTTCACTTTCATCACAACTGTCATATGATGCTGCCTTGCATGGGTCCATTTTCTTGACAACATATTCAACCTGATCTGCATTATTGTCGCCATCCACACACTCACCAGTCACAATATTTACCTTGGGGGATACCAAACCAACAACATATTCATCTCTCATTTTAACCAAGGCATCAAGAGCAAGGTAAGCCTATTGTAAACCAACCAGCCTCAAATCTTCCTGTACTAAACTTAATCCAACTTCATAAGACTAAAAAAATAAATTAATGCAATTTAGAATAGAAGGTTTGAAAGCATCTAGAATTTTAGATAGTGCAACAACAAACTAATGAGTAAAATCCATGTTGGATTCACCCTCATGGCTTCTGATATTTTCAAGTTCTTGGACAAGAAGAACAAGGTCCAAAATACTTGCAAAGTCCTCAAACGCATCCACCAAATGATCCCAAGAAGCAAAGTGATGGTCAAGGAAACCAACGAGCCACTTCCTTTCCAATCCACATAGAGATCTGATAAAGAACCTCATCCACATATCCTCATCCTCAAATTGGAACTTGTCCATGAAATCTCAAAATGCAAGAACATGTGCCTTCCCATCATAAGCTTCACACCCATCAAATAAATGCATCTGACAATAGATCTTATTGGGCATGGACTACTTCTCATAATTGACCCATGAAAGGTCCAACTATTTGTATGTGGTATCATTAGCAATGGGAGGGGGTTGAAAAACTAAGCTATCGACAACAACAGAAAGGGCATTGGACTGCACCCTGGACTAATGTAGCATGATTTGATTTTCTATTTCTATTTCTTGCTGCAATAAAGACTCTAATATATGTTTGGTTTTATCAACTTCATACTGCAGTAAAGATGAATCATTTTGATTATGTAGGGGTGTTTTACATTGAGATACATGAATATAAGATGAAGGGCAATCTGAGTAATAAGATGAAGCATCATCATAAGAATCATAAGCATCTTCATCTTCACAATAGCTAGGGCATGAGACATAGGATGACACACAAGAAGGATCTATCCTAGGACCACTAGCATGCCAAGAAGCCATGACTAAAATTTTCTACCATGCAAGGTGGCACAAGACAAGAGAATAAATACTTTTGTATTTTGCAGGAAGTATGAATTGGTTATAAAAGGAAACCATATGTACCTTAATCCACCAACCACTGCTCATAAACTTGAGGCGTTTGAACCACCAACAACACAACCAGAATAGCAGCGAGCAAACTTTAGTTCTTTGACAACAAAGTCACCGCCTCTTTTAAAGAGGAATTCCTTGAAGTGTGACAATCTTCAAGGCCAAAAATTTGATTTTGGGTTTAGCTCACCAGCAAAGTCTTCAAATAATCTTAACCTAGCATTACAAGGCGCTAGTCTATTGGCATAAGTTGAAGGGCTACCAAATTACCCACAAAAACAAACTGCACAACTACAAACATGCTATTATAGAGGTCTAAAAAATAGTCCAGTTGCGTAAAACCCAGTAACGACTAATGTAATTTTGCCTCCAACAATGGTGCCAAAATGTTGGCGTAAGTTGATGAGCTACCAACTTACACAGTAAAAAATTGCACCACTGCGAACTGACTGTTACAGGGGTCTTCAAATTTTCATCCTTTTAATTCACTCCCTAGAAACATCACCAATCTGTTGGGACCCAAAATAATGGCAACACAAAACTCTAAAACATTCCTATAGACCTAGGCCAAGGACTGTCGTCAGGGTGATAAGAAGAGGTTTATCAACAAGTTTTGGGTGATTTTGGACAACTAATAAGAGTGGGTAAACTCATCTGCTCTTCGAGCTTAGCTTAAACTCTGGAGGGATATTCTAAGGGATATTATACTTGAATAGGTATTAAAATTGATCCAGATGAACAACTAAAAATATTAACAACCAAACCCAGATTGCTTTCTTAGTCCCAAATCTGTCACTGAACTAAGAAAAGCTGGTTGTTGTATGATCCATGTATAGTTGATAAGTGTAATCCTGCACAGTGAGGATGCATTAAGACTACTTCTACATCTAAAGGTAAGATGTATGATTTTTGTTTTGAAGATGGGTGATATAAGGCTACTCAAACTAGTGCCTATCCCATTGGGTTGTAGAGTCTAATGTGAAATAGACGAAAATAATCCCATAGAAGTGTATAATTGCCTACTTGATAAATCAAATGCAAAGAAATCAATACTAGATTATTAAAAATACTTAACAATCCCACACTATACCATATTATTCCCTATGCAATACTGAAATGGCCATTCATAAATCTTGAAAATGGATTACGAACTATCACATTCATCAAATCAGAGTTTACATTCATACCACTAAATGTGGCAAAAGCAAACTGTAAATGTGATTACAATTTACTAAGAAAAACACATACAACATTGGAGAAAAATAACAATCTAATACAAAGATTTGAATTATATTACATACACTTCATGATTGATTCATGTATAAACAAAGCTTGCAAAATATCCTTTCTTAATCTACCTCCTGGAGCATACAACCCTGCTGAGAAATTATCAAAATGATCCACACATAATACCAATTCAAATCTTGCATATATAGCAATTGATTGCACAAATTCCCAACACTTCACCCAGTTAATGTGTAGATGCCATACTGCATTAAACTCAACTCCCAATCAGTCAAAAGATTTACATGTTGGGGAAACAAAACCCATGCTCTATCATCTTTGCAAACAATTAGAAAAAGATTGCTTCCACTCCAATTGTACTCTGAGCAATAAAGAGGGAAGGTTCTAATCCTTCCCTGCCACCTACAACATTGACCTCTTAGATTTGTCCTTGATGCATTGAAGAGTTTTACTACACCTAACACCTGTACAACACTATTCTACAGGCTCATTAAAATCTGGGTACAAATCAACATTTATACCCCTGCAATCAAGGCATACATTTAGAGAATTAACCATTTCAACTATCGACAACATACCCAATGTGTCTTCCTTTTTTTCTATTTTGAAACACCTAATCACTAACTGTACATTTCAGCATTTTCCCATTCTATCGGCCAATCCTCTTCATTTTAGTATTTTCTGTTCTCCACTGTCATTCTTTACGACACTATTTTGCCTTATTGTCAATTTTTTGCTTTTTCTAGCTCTGCCTTCTTCTTCATTATTTCTACCTTATTGGAAAACTTGCCATTTGTTTAACTTTCCTTTGCTTTATGTTTTTCCCCTTATCGATAAAATCATCTTTTGTCAAACCTTATCTTGTGGCGACCTTTTCTACTTTATCAACGAATGTCAATATTTGCTAACTAGGCCTCCTTTGCCTCCTTTTATGTTTTATCGACAACTTTCACTTTTATCAAACCAACACTTTTTCACCTTGCCGATGATTTCACACTTTTTAGAACTTGGAGAATAGTCACCTTTTATTGTTTTATCAGTGAATTATGAAAATCTCGAACTAGTTCACTAGTTCCTTTTTCCTTCGATTTGCTGATATCTTATGCCTTAGTCATTTTTCCTCTTTATCGACAAAGTGGCCCCTTTTAGAACCAAAAGCTTTGGGGCACCACTTCTCCTTTATCGACAAAATGACTTTTACCAAACTAAATTCTATCTCCCTTTATTGGAAAAGTCATGCTTTCTTGAACCAAGCACTTTGCCACCTCTATTAGAAATGAAGGTGCAAACCACAGAACAAAAATCTGATTCAAACTTTATTATCCTATAAATAATGTAGAATGAATGGAGATTGCAACATAAATTAAAACCCATTACACAGAAATAACATGCATTAAGAACTGAACACAACACATTATGTAATGTGGAGAAAACCCTTTTAGGTAAAAACTCCATCAAGAAAAGAGGCTCCAAGTTGTATTATCTTCAAATATGAGATTACAATACATACACTTCCTCTGTTTCTTCAGTCTTCAATCTAGTGGCGCCTTTTACTCTCCAATATGATAAAAAATGTAGTACAAATATCCTTATAAAAGGGGGTTGCCTTCTAGGGCAAGATAACTGACAAAATATTGACCGTCAGATCTGTGACCTAATCACAAATGGTCCAAATTCAAAATGATAAAATATAAATTATAAAATGAGGTTTTAGGGGCGCTGCCCCCGAACCCCCACCAGTGCATGCGGCCCCCAAACCCCCTGTCAGAGGGATGATCCCCCTGAACCCCTCACACAGGGAAACCCCCTGCGACCCCCTGTCATGGATGAATGAGCATCGTTTACCAGATATAAACATATGGCTAAAACAAGATCGCTGCTGGTGAAACCTTTCATCCCTTATGGGTGATTTACAAACAATGTTAGGAGTAATTAATTACATAGGATTTACAAAGTTGATGGAACCTTAATCTTAATAGCCTCATCGACAAAATACCACATGCTGAACTATTTTTCTTTCCTTTTGACCATGTCGGCAAAAAGACCTATCGGTGAACTGCCGAGAATTCAAACTAATTCATTAGTTCTGCTTTTCCCCAATTTACTAATTGAATACTTTCTTCCCCTTCATGCCTTAGACAAATTTTCCTTTATTAGCAAAATGCAAACTTTTTGAACCTTGTTCTCATTCTCTATGCTTTACCTTTGTTGGAGAAATGGTCGTCAGGAGAACTCCCTATTGGCAAACTATCGGGTTCTTGAACCATCCATTTCGTCGATAGAAAATCCCTTTTCACCTTTTCTTTACTTTACCGATAACACTCTCCCTTTTCACCTCCATCACCTTATCAGTGAATTGGCTAAAAGTCGAACTACTGAAAAATTCGGAAGTTCAGAAGAAGCCCGATTTGCCGATAAAGGAGAAAACATGAAAAATATTATAAGGGAAAGACCAATTTTTTACTAAGGCAAAAAGCACAAGAACTAGAGTTTGAAGAAGCATAACTTCTTCACTTTAAGGAATTTTAACATGGTTCAAAAGGTAAAGTTGCTCAGAATTGAAAAATCTATCCAATGGTGACATTTGCTAGAATTTTTGCACAAGACTTTAGAATTTTTTGGGTTTTTTGGGGGCAAAATGGGACAAAATTGAGTATTTTGGAAATGGTAAATTTGGGCTCCAACAGGGTGTAGGTGACCTTGCATATATATATACATACATGTATGTATGTATATAAATGTAAAATATATACGTATATGTATGTATGCATATATATAATATACATACATATATATACATACATACATATATATGTATGTATACATACATATATATGTATGTATACATACATATAGTTGTCCTCAGCTTCGTAAAAAGCATCAAAGATATTAGGAATTGATTGATGTTTTATATACATACTAAAGTCTAAAAAATGGATGCTATATATGTATATATGTACATATATATACACATACATATATATGTGTATATGTACATATATATGTATATGTATATATGTATGTATATATATACATATATCTGTAGGTTATTTTAAAGTACATTTCTAAGATATAAAATGTAATGATCCAAATTGAAATTTTAACATGAAATCAGATCTGAAAATAAATTTTGATAAGCTCCACTAAATATTGCAACAAAATCATCAAGACTAGCTAACTAGACAAACCAGAAAATACACCAAATATGTTGGAAACACCACAAACTGATTTTTATTGATTTTTTTGATGTAAATAACATAATATCAAGTCTGAAACACTAATCACAATAGTACAAACATCTACAACAGAAATTCCCCAAAAACCACTGCAAACTATGGAAACTACACTATTGAAAATTGCCAAATACATCACCAGATCAAACCCCACTGACAAGAACAGATCTTGGATACTTGAAATGGATTCCAAATGACCATGCAAACAGAAACACACTCCATAACACTATAGAAACACTGTACAACACACTAGAAATCACCAAAACTGCAATAGAACAACTTGCAAACACAATACTGCAAAACTGCCGAAACTGCACCATCCTTTGAGGCCCAATGTAATCCCTGGATGGAATTACTCTCTGTAACCAGAGAGTTTTCATCCTATGATCACCAGAGACTGATGTTTTTTCTTCCACAAGCCTCCAACTCTAATGGGTTTTTGTCCACTAAAGAAAATCCAAGCACAAGTGCTCAAACAAGAAAATTGGGTTGTAAAAATGATCAAAAAGTCCTTCTGAAAGAAAATACTTGCATATTTAATATATATCCAAATCCAAATGCCCATCTCTTAGAAATCAAATTAAAATAATTTAATTTCCAACAAATTCCCTCCAAAGATGCTCACCAAAATAGCCCATGCAAGATTCTTGTCTAAAAATAGAAAACAACTCCCACTATGACAACCTGTCATAGATGCTGTCATAGAATCTTGTCTTAACTATCATAAAATCTTCTAAATTCACTCTTGGGAATTATAATTACACCTCATTAAACCCCATTCCCCTACTTGTACAATTAAATAAAAATATTTAATATTTAATTGCTCCCGAAAATAATAAATCCTTAATTTGCAAATTACAATTAAAATACTAAATAAAATATTTTCCCTTTTGATTTACATTAGCCCATGGGAAAATAGGAATGGACTAATAATTTCACCAATTTTATTTTACTATAAAGGGGACATGACAAATCTCCCCTCCTCAAAATTGCTTGTCCTCAAGCAATTAAAACCATGATGCTTTAGAATTATGTTATATTGCACAGAAAGCCTTGATCCTGTACCTGTGAGATGTTGCAATTCCTGCCATAGAACACTATGAAAACATGAAGGCTCAAATTCCTTTATGATAATACCATGTACTCAACAAGAATATCCATATAATCTGAGCTCTTGGATCTACAAGACTTTGGTGCATTCTTTCCAATACTCAAACTGGACTACATCCTCCCACAAAGATTTGGTAAACACCAAATGCAGTTTTGTCCATTTTCCATCCTAGCATCCTGGAAAATCTTAGAGTAGTGAACTTGAGCTGAGTGAAATTTATGCAGAAATCACCAAGGTATAAACAACTTATCCATGGTATCAATTGATATGTAGTATGTCTCTGTTTATTTTGCATCAATAGCCTTACTTTCATAACTTGCCTTTCTAGTTGTGTATTTGCACTGTCACCAAGAAAACTAAAACAAAAGCTCTTGCAACCATTATCAACAATATAAAATTGATTTATGCAGCCTAAAGAATGGTTACAATAGAAAACACATCCTTCATAATAGTGAATACCAATCTTTGAAACCAATACCTTCTTTACCTTGAAGTTGTGGAGACACTCCCTGCAGAATATATCACAAACTGCTACAAACTTTGCCTCTATTTGAAAGATGCTTGATGCAAATTTAGGATCTGATTTGGAATATTAATGGAACATATGAAGAATAGTATATGTTTTCATATACCAGCATACCAAATTCCACTAAACTCTGGCTATTGATTTTGCAAACCACAAGCCCTTTTGGTGGTAATCTATGCACTTCCTGAGTCCAACTAGCACAAATTGATCACCCAAAGGTAATTTCAAAATGAAACTAGAAAATAAGTTTATTGCATCCTCTACTATATTAGGTGACTTACTGATGTGCTTGATAGTTTCCACCTTGAAAAACTTACAAGACAGTCTCCCACAACAAGTCAAATAGTGTCTTGGATCTCTAGCTAGGAAAGCACTATCATTGGGCAACTTGTACCTGAGACTTTTGATACATTTGGTGATGTTATGGGTCTGATTTTTTCTTCTACTAGGACTATTGCAACAGCCATTACATCTTTTGCAAAAATATCTTCCACTCACCTCTTCAATGCTGAGATACATATCATGGAAATGCATAACATTAGACCCATTCATTACTTCATCCTGTGAGTAGTCATTTTCAGCCTCTTCGATTGGTCTATAGGATCCAAAATATAGTAATGGAGTGATCATATAGCAGCAACATTCATTCCGTGACACTTTGAGCTCCACAAATAAAATCAGCAACTTATTTTGTTTGAAGATGTTGTATTCCCTAGAACCATTCATTGGCATATATTTGAATTTCTTCACAAACCCATTTAAAATGTTAGAGACAAATGCATCATCAAAAAAATATAACATGAGGGAAAAACTTTGACCTTCATGGATGGTAAGAAGATACCAAGAAGCAAACATCATGAAAAGGTTATCTACCAACATCACTTGAAATACGCCTCTTTGTGGCCCCAAACTCCCATAGTACCAAACCCAATAGATTATCCATTCAATGTAATCCATCACATTGCTATCATGAGCAAACTGAAATTTGAATATTTTCAAGGAAAGACTGATTTTAAACATCTTATCACACCTTGCAATGCTTTCCTCTGAAACGTTGAACTGCATGTTATCAAGTTTCTTGATTTCTAATCTTTTTAATGAAAACCAAATAATTCTCTTTCCTATAGCACCACAAACTATAGTAGATCCATGTGAGAAATATCAAATATTAGCTTCATGTAGAGAACTAGTTATCTTTTCAATCCCTTCCAATGCTTCTTGTCTTGCATCCTCCTATATGCCATGAACACTAGTGACTTGGCCCAAGTATGTGACATCATTCTTCCTCAAATTTTTCTGATGCAAATTAGTTTCCAACTCTATGACATGTTGGAATATTCTATATAATGGTGATATTGCAGACATATTACTAAAAACCATTCTTTGTGGATTTGGAAGCAATTGAATAACATAAAGTAGATTGTGTTTCTTACCAGAACTCAAGATTGCTCCATTACCATAGTCATATCGGAAGTGACATCCTATGGCTCCTTGCATTTGACTCTTAGGCTACAAACATAGAACCATGTGATCCTTCACATTATTTTCCTCATGCTCATGTATGATCAAATTGATATTTCTTGCATAGGTTGTTGATTTGAAAATTTTGGCAAGCTGAAATTTGACATCTATATCTAGAAAGATGTCCATTTCATGTGCATATTATTCAATAGGGTCATCTTGGAACTCCTCATCATAAGCACATAGTATAGCAAGTGTTAAGCACAAATACTCAATGCAACCCATAGAAAACTCTAAAACATACTGGAATCTTCTACCATAAATAGAAAACCCATTTCCTACAACTGTCAACTTCATGTTCTCAATTTGAATGGAGCCCCACCTTTGCATTAAGGAAGCCCAATCACCTTTCCTTGAAACATCATATCCTTCCACAAATGGATATGAGAAATCTGAAATGAAAAAAATAAGATATGAGTTGGTTACCTTCATTGGCTCATCAAATACTTCTTGCATTCCATTCTCCTTCATGTCTGAAGTTCCATTGATATGATCCAAGTATGATAACTTTGCAACCTTCTTGTGCTAGGAACAATGAGGCCATCTTTTAGAGTCTTATCTTTCTTGTAATCTCCTCCATACATCCAATTGTAGAAAACATGTATGAATCTTGATCCTAAAAGTACCATGCCATGCTTAGTAATAAAATTGACAACACCAAATTGACACCTTATTTCCTTACCACATTCCCATGATAAGCATCTCATTGTGCCTATCTCCATTTGACGATTACCCAAAATATTTTCTTCAAGTGTGGTACTTGGATTGCACAAGTGATCCATAAAATATGAACATTGATCCTTCATAGTGTGGTTAGAAAGCACAACAAATCCTATATGAATCCTCATAAACTTCTTTTCATTCCAAATAGAAGAGATGGAGAACTCAGTAGTGCCTCTAACTACTTTAATCCTCAAGAGATTACCTAGATCCCATATGAAAACACAACTTTGGACTTGACTCAAAGAGCCCTCATGCCCTATACTGCAAGTTGTATCTCTCATTGTATCACCTTTTTTAGCATGCCTTCCATGATGACAAGAATTTTGTAGTGACATAGAAGGAGACAAATCTAAAATAATTTCATACCTTGGGCTACAAATAAGATGTTCATCCTCATTTGAGGAAAGAGAGTTCATTGTGATATCCTCAACAACTCCATTTTTGTGACTCAAAACCATTGAATTAGGACTAACCAAAATATTCTTCTCAAATGCATACCCATCCACAATGCTACTATGCAAATCAAACAATGGCTCACCATTTGGAAGGTCAGAAGATAGTGCATGAATTGGTGCATGTCCCTCCATCTTGGGCTCTTCACAACTAATAAGAGATGTCTTTACATCCTCAACTTCATTAATATTTTCTTGACATGTACAATCATTATTAGTAAAATAAACATCTTCTATTTCCAAACAATTTTTACCTTCAAATTGTATGGTGGATTTCTCCAAGTTTTGTTTCCTTTCAATTTCTTGCAAATCTAATTTTTCTTTATGCTTCACCATCACAATTTCTGGTTCTATGGCCTTCTTTTCTGGCTCTTCTGGTTCTACTACTGTGACTGCTGAACCTTCCTTTGTATCATGCTCCTTAGCATCTTCTTGATTTTTGGTATTTGTAGCCTTTTCCATCTTAACTTCTTCCTTTCTTCTTCTCATGAAATAATCTTCAAATGATACTTCAAATTTTCCCTATGAAAGGTACTCTTCAAAAGTTTTGAGAACCACTCCTTTAGGAAAATCTTTCCTAGTGAGTTCTACATATTTATAAAAAGTGAGGGCTGCCTTTGAAATTATACATTTCATATAATATTCATCAAACCATACTGATAATTTGCAAACTAAAACATCATTTTCTAAACTCCTCAAAAGGGATTTGAAGAACCCTCCCATGATCAACAACTCAGTACCCTACAAGCTGGAAAGATCATGCTTTGACACCACTGTAATGATCCAAACTAAGATTTTAACATGAAATCAGATCTGAAAATAAATTTTGATAAGCTCCACTAAATATTGCAAAAAAAATCATCAAGACTAGCTAACTAGACAAACCAAAAAATACACCAAATATGTTGGAAACACCACAAACTAATTTTTATTGATTTTTCTGATGTAAATAACATAATCTTAGGTCTAAAACACTAATCACAATAGTACAAACATCTGCAACACAAATTCCCCAAAAACCACTGCAAACTATGCAAACTACACTACTGAAAATTGCCAAATACATCACCAGATCAAACCCCACTGACAAGGACAGATCTTGGATGCTTGGAATAGATTGCAAATGAACATGCAACAACAACACACTTTACAACACTACAGCAATACTGCACAACACACTAAAAATCACCAAAATTGCAATAGAACAACCTGCAAAACTGCCGAAATGCACAATCCTTTGAAGCCTTATGGGTTTTCATCCACAAGCCTCCAACTCCAATGGGTTTTCATCCACTGAAGAAAATCCAAGCACAAGTGCTCAAACAAGAAAATTTAGTTGTAAAAATGATCAAAAAGTCCTTCTGAAAGAAAATACTTGCATATTTATAATATATCCAAATCCAAACGCCTCTGTCTTAGAAAATAAAATAAAATAATTTAATTTCTATCAAATTCCCTCCAAAGATGCTCACCAAAATAGCCCATGCAATATTCTTGTCTAAAAATAGAAAATAACTCCCACTATGACAACCTGTCATAGACGTTGTCATAGAATCTTGTCATAACTGTCATAAAATCTTCTAAATTCACTCTTGGGAGTTATAATTACACCTCATTAAACCCCATTCCCCTACTTGTGCAATTAAATAAAAATATTTAATATTTAATTTGCTCCCGAAAATAATAAATCCTTAATTTGTGGGATTACAATTATTAAATAAAATATTTTCCCTTTTGATTTACATTAGCCCATGGGAAAATAGGAATGGACTAATAATTTCACCAATTTTATTTTACTACAAAGGGGACATGACATAAAAGCACCCCTTAATTTCGTTGACCCTTTTTTTCATATAACTTATCCACCTCTTATGTAAATATATATATTATATATATGGAGGAGTATATATATAAATCTATAAAGGTTTATACATATAAATATATTATGAAGGTAAGGTATTTAAAATAATATAAATTTATTTTAATTACTTAAGAGTTACTTTTATATATAATATATAGGTTTGTAAATGTAAAAGGGATTTGTATATATACGCTATTTTCGTATAACTTATCCACATCTTAGATAAACTTATATATATATATATATATATATATATATATATATATATATATATATATATATATATATATATATATATTATAATTTTATTTTACTTTAAAGTACATTTCTATCTCTTTATATGTTTTTATATATAATATCCTAAATATTTCTATTTAAAAATGTTAAGAGATATCAATCTTCAGTTATTTTTATTTATTTAAAGAGTTATTATATAGTTATTTTCTTTATTTAAGAGTTATTTTATAAATCTTCAAGGTTTATATAAAGGTTTGTATATAAATCTTAAAAATCTACTTTTTTTTTTTTAAATATATGTGGGTTATGTTTTGTTTTTATGTACACAATAACATTCTTCCCATTAATGACATTGGCATAGCAATATATATTTATTTATTATTTCATTAGTTCACCACTTATATAATGATGCACTGTACTTAAATTTAAGCTTAACTCAATCTCTTTATATAGATAAGTTTATAAAATTTAAAAGCCTTCCTATTATCCATAAGTACAAAAAAACAAACTTATAAACTTAAATTAAACTCTTGTTAAAAACTTAGTGACAAAAATTAACTTAAATTGTAACTTAAGTTATGGGTCTTAGACAACATGGCCTCCTTTACGTTTTAAATTTTTAATTAAATATACTTATATGAAATAAACATTTTTAATTTTAAAAGTTAGGGTTTGGCATTAAATCCCATCTATTGGATGTGGTCTTCTTGTAGGTTGGAGAATAAGAGGAAGGAGGCAAAGAAAAAAATTGTGAAGTTGAAATTTTTCCAATCATGAACCCTATTTTTTTTTTGTTTGGAATGTTCTTTTCCATTTTATTAGTACATGCGTTTGGAGTACTATTGCAATGAGTTTTTTTATCTAGTGATTAATCTATTTAGAGTAAATCAATCAAAATAGAGTATTATTTTTCATTTAAACAAATTTTAATTTTTCCTAAGTCTACATGAGAAAATTTTAACAAAAAATATTTGGAAAACCATTTAAGCTCTTGCGGAAATACTATTTTGAATAAAACAAACACATTAAAATCAAGGATAAAAATATGGGTGGGAGGGAAGTAGTTTAATTAATTTTTGAGTGGCTAAATTCTTCTTATTAAACAAATAAAACAAATAATATTTTTGATTCATTGTATATATTATTTATAAATTTGATATTTTAAATATTAATGAAACTATATAATTAATTATATATTAATAATAGAATGTATATTAAATTATTGATTATACAAATTAGTAGAATTATCATTATATTTATATTTATGCTATATTATAGTAAAATGAAATATTAATATATATTTGTGTATAAATATTAAGTATTGAAATATTATACTGATCTAAATATTAAAATATTATATTGTGTAATATCCATATTAATATTTAATTTTTATTCATTGTATATATTAATTATAAAATTCTAATTTTAAATATCAATAGAATAATATAATTAATAATATATTAATTATAATATTTATATTAAAATATTTTTTAAATAAAGAGGGTAAAATTTTATTGATTCAAGAAAGCAGTACAAAGCTAGAAATTACAATCCCCCGTCAGGGGTCATAAGCCAACAATAGAGACATCAAACAACACCCAAAACACATCTCATATCTTCCATAACCAAGTCCTCAAGATCCCAAGCAAGGCCCTCAGGGAGACAGCTCTAGTCTTCCACTTTCCAATTTCCCATCCGTTTAGAAGCCCATTTAGCCAAACCATCAACCACCTTATTCCACTCCCTAGGGATATGGCAGAAGGTGATAGAATCTAGGACCTTACATAGAGAGATAATTTGTGTAACCACCCCAGCCAGTTGCCAATTTACATCCTCCAACTGCTACTTATTCAACAAATCTACCACAATTTGAGAATCTAACTCACAAATTATCCTCCTCCATCCAAGGGCACAAGCCCTTTTCAAAGCCAAGAGAATAGCCAATGCCTCCATGAAATTGTTAGAATGTTGGCCATGATACTCCAAGAAGAAGAACACAACCACTCCTGAACAGTCCCTACCAACGCCTCTAACACCAATGTGACACAGATTGCCTCTAGAGGAACCATCATTATTGATCTTTAGAACCTCCAAAGGTGGAGGTCTCCAATGACCATCTCTCTGAACCTTTCCTCTAGCACCTTAACCCAAACCAAGCCTAGTCCCCCCTTGGCACAAACAAAAAGCCCTAGACTCCAAACAATTCCCATATCTCCAGGGTCCACAAGGGCCGAGAGATCACACCTAGCCATCAAATTCTCCTAAAGACCTCCCAAGATCCTCATCCAAACCTGTCGCACCTGAAGTTTCTTATCCAGGAAAATCCTATGATTACACTCTAGCCAAATATGCCAAATGATGAAGATGAGACCAATTGTCCAAGCAGTGTGGAGGAAGTCTTGGTTGGAGAACTCCCCAACCTACTCTAGAAGTCCTTTAAAGAGGATTCATACCTACATGGTTGCTTCCAAACTTCCCACCAGAAATACCAGATCACCCTAACAAAAGAGCATTGGAAGAAGAGAGGAGAAATGTTCTCATCGCTATTAGAGCACAATACACACATAAAGGGGCCCTAAAATCCCTACTTCCAAAGATTCTCCCAGGTTAGACATCTATTATAAATCACCAACCAAGAAAAGAAATTACACTTGGGCCAAGAGAATTTATTCCAGATCTGCTTCCACCAGGGGACCCCCGTGCATCCAAACATTTGCTCATCTAGAACCTGATAACTAGAGGTAATAATGAATTTACCTTTCTGGTCGCCTCCCTAGGCCAGAACATAACTCTCTAGTAGAGAGTTACAAACCCTACCAGCCAAGATGTTGGCCAGCTCCCGATGGTCCTCCATCGATCCCCTAGGCGACCACTCATGTGGGTCCTTCCACCTGTACATCGTAGCCCGACCCAAAACCAAAGGGGATTTAAAATCCATCACATAAGTCCAACCAATTTCCAAAAAATACCTACATAGGTCCTACAAGTGAGGGTGTGTAGACATAATAGGAGGATGCCCATCCCAAGACTCAAACTAGAAGAGAGCCTCCGAACCCCTATTGCATATCCAAAACAATCCTTGTTTAATCAACTTGGCTCCCCTCTTGAGGGTATTCCAAACGATAGACCCACCCATTATGCTATATCTAGGCACATCCACGCAATCCACATCCCCAAAGTATTTTGAGGTGAGTATCTTAGCCCAAGTCTGCCACTACTGAGAACACCATCTCCAATAGAGTTTAATTGCCAAAGCTTGCCCATTCAAATCGGCCTGACACAACCCAAGACCACCCTCCTACTTCGGCTGACACACATCCCACTTGACCAAATTCTACTTCCTTAAAAGTAGATTACCAGACCACAGAAACTACCGACAAAGACTCTCAAAGTCTTTCGCAAAGTTGGCAGGGGTAGATAACACAAAGCATCTGTACAATGGGAGAGCCTAAACCACAGACTTCAAAAGAGTCAATCTTCCTGTAGTAGAAAGCCACCTACAAGTCCAATGACTTACCCTTTTTTCTAAACTTCTCAATAACATCTTGCCAGAACACACGAAGTAATGTGTAGACAGCCAGATGAATGCCAAGGTAGACAAAAGGGAGCGAGCCAATCTGAAACATGAGGATACCCGTAATTCTCTATGGAATAAGGTTAGGAGTATTAAATAAATAAATAAAAGACTTGCCTTCATTGATGCTTTGCCTAGAGGTAGCCAAATAAAAGTCTAGGGCCTTCCTTAGATTGACCACTTCATCCACTATGTTGAGACCCATTAACATGTATCATCCACAAATTGAAGATGGGATTGGGGGGAATGTTATTGCCCCATCGCCAACCTTGAACAAGATCAAGCTCCACACGAGATTTCAAAAGTCTCCCAAGCCCTTCAGCCATCAAAATACAAAAATATGGGGATAAAGGATCCCCTTGTTGAAGTCCCCTCGAACCCCCAAAGAGTTCAAAAGGCTCTCCATTGATGAGCACAGAAAAGGAGGTAGACAAGACAAAACTCATAACCCATTCAATCCAGACACTATCAAACCCAAAAGCTCTCAAAACCTTGGTTATTAAATCCCATTTGACACAGTCATAAGCTTTGGCCATATCTAGCCTAATGAACATAGCCTTCTCCTTGGAGGAAGCCATAGAGTGAATAGTCTCAGCTGCAATAACCACACCATCCAAAATCTACCTACTAGCCACAAATCCACCCTGTTCCTAAGAAACCAATCTATCTAACCATGACTTCAGGCGTTCAAAAATTATCTCGGTGATTATTTTGCACACTACATTACAAAGAGCAATAGGCCTGAAGAGATCCAAAGAATTAGCCCCCTCCCTCTTAGGGATGAGAACCAAGAAGGTGGCATTCAAGGCTCTTGGCATTTGCTTATTCTTTTGAGATTCCTAAACAACCTCAAGAAGATCAAGCTTTATAACCTCCCAAAACTCCTGAAAGAACTCAATCAGGAACCCATTAGGACTAGGAGCTTTACCTTTCCTCATCTAAAACACAATATTCTCCAACTCCAATAGAGAGATCGGCTTGAGAAGGGACTCATTCATTTCACTTGTCACCAAGGGAGGAATGCAAGCCAAAATTTTAGCTTCTTCCTCATTGGCAGGAGGGGTATCCTCAAAGAAGAGAGCAACGAAGAACCAAACAGACTCTTTCAAAATCTCACTAGAGGAAAGAAGAGGGTCACCATCTGGGGACTTGAGAGACAAAATGATATTTCCCTACCTTCTATCCTTAACTGAATTGTGAAAGAAAGAAGTATTCATGTCTCCTTCCTGAAGCCAATCAATGAGAGATTTTTTCTTCTAGAAAATTTCCTCACAAAGCTCCCATTCCTCCACCTCCTTCATAGCCATAGCTTCCAACATACTCAGCTCCTCAGATAGCCCTTGATCCTAGATCTACCGAGTAATGGTGTCCAAGTGTTCTTGTGCAACCCTTTTAGCTTGGAAAACATTGCTGAAATGGTGTCGGTTCCATCATTTCAGCATATATTTGACATACTGGAGTCTTTTAGCAAAGGAGTTCATAGTAATGCCAAAAGTAGGCTTCCTAGCACTATACCATCCTGGGATCAAATCATGAAGAGACTCATCCCGAAGCCACATAAGCTGAAATTTAAAGGACTATTTTTTTAGAGAATCTAGACAGGCAAGCGGAGAATTTGATCAGCCAGTGATTCGAGCCCTACCAATCCAAAATCTCAGAGCTAGTCATCCATTTGACACCAACCCAAAAATTGGACATCAGAAACTTGTTTAACCTTTTAGAAATAGCATCATCACCAGTCTTCCTATTGTTCTAGGTAAATAACCCATTCACGGGTTTGATACCCACCAAATTCATACAAGCCACATTGTCCCTCAAAAGATCTGAGGAAGGATCCAGATGGGTCATCCCACCCCTTTTCTCTTCTAGAGATGAGAAAACATTAAAATCACCTGCAAGAATCCAAGGGAGAAAGGGCTCCAAAGAATGCAAGTATCTAATATGAGACCACAAAAGGGCCTTACCAGGGCGATCTATAGGAGCATAAATATTAGAAAGAAGAATTCTCCTAGACTCTAGACTAGAATCAACAAGAGATATAGAGCTCCTACCATAAAGCCACCAGAGAGGAAAAATGTATGCGGATCCCATAAACAAGCAAGTCCCCCTGAGCTTCTCTGCACCCCCACACATTGAAAACAACCTCTTCCCCAAATCTTAGGAGCCAAATTTAGCATACTTTCAAAACACAACTTAGTCTCCTAGAGGAAAATCAAATTAGGAGAGTGAACGTGAATCAATTCATGAATATCCTTTTGTCTAGGGATGCTATTCATACCCCTAACATTCCAAGATATCACAATCATCACTGGGGCTGGGAAAAGTGAGAATCAATAGTCCTCACTGAGACATACTCTACCAATGTCTGTTTAATCAGATTTACCTTTTCTTGATCCTTCTTCCTACCTACTTTAAGAGGCTTCTTAGGAGCCCCCTTTTTGGGGGGTTTTTGTTGGAGGCCCAAAACAAGAGAAGGAGACTTGCCTTTACCAGAGTCCCCATCAACCTTCTTAATGACGATCCTAGAACTAGGGGGATCAGGAACCATAATAGTGTCTATCATCAAGCCAATTCCCTAAAACTCAGGTCCTGAGGAAGGGAGATCTGTGTCCATCTGAGATAATTGAACCCTTGTTGGGGCCTGGCTAGAAAAAGTATTTGGCTGATCCACCAGGCACTTCTCAACAACAGTATTATTGAAAACTTGCATTTTGAAGGGAACACCTTCCTCTTGAACCAAGTCCTCTAACACTTCAAACCTGTTGAGGGTTTCCTCTTCTTGCTTGTCTTTAAGGGTCCTCTTTTGTCCTCTATTCCTATTACAAGGATTAACAAGGATAAAACCATCCTTACCCGCCTCCACCCCTTGCATGGGGGCCTTACCTTTGTCCACCTTCAAGGTAGACTGATGAGAAGCATTATCCATACAGCAGCCGAAGCGGCTTTTGGGCACTTTCACTGTAGGTGGCCATATTCATGACATAACCGACAATGAAAAGGTAATGCCTCATAATCCAATTGTTGCGTATAAGAAGTTGCCCTGATGCTTATTTCCACTAAATCTAGAAATGGGTTATTCAAGTCAACTTCTAGGCACACTTGAACAAAAGAAAGAACCCTTTTATTCAAGGTTTGTTGAGAGGGCCCAATAGGCTTACCGAGCAAGAGAGCAATCATCTATAATATATCACTTCACTAGCATTCTAGGGGCAAGCAAGGGAGGCATACCCAAACTAGAATCTAAGAAGGGAGGTCCTCCACGGAATTGAAACCCACATGCCAAGGTTTAATGAATAGGCCCACCTGGTTGTAGAAGTACGACCCACCTTCAAAAGCCTGATTTCTGTCAGCAATATAGGAAAAGTCCACCATGAAGAAATTGTTGGCTGTGAACATAATATCAAACTCCCCATCAGGGTTCTAGGTCTTGCAAACCCACGAATCAAGAAAGGGGAGCAAAGCCCGCATCCCCATGAACTTGTAAATCAACACATGCTTGCTGTAGTACTCCACGTCTTCTACCACAAAGTCTGGTTGTATCACAAGCTTCAGCCGTTCCTACAATCTATCCAAATACCCATTTACTTTGTGTAGCTGGACACCACCATTCCTCGTCAAACCCTCGCTAGGGTTACCCAAATTTACAAAGCTCTGACTTCCTCCAGGAAGAGAAGAACCTAGATCAGACTTGTTCGTTGATGCATGTAGCTCCATGAGAAACAAAGAAAAACCCCCATCTTGGGAACCAGATCACCGGGGGTAGTGAAAACAAACACTAAAGTAGCTCCATAGAAAAAGAAAAAAATAGAAGAAAAAAGAATCAAACCCCCCGTAAGCATGCAAGTACCCCCACTAGAAATCTGTGCCTCTATATGCCGTCCCACACACATTAAGGTGCAGTCGATCAGAAAAAGAAGAAGGCGTAGCCTGTTACAGGTCACGGGTTTCCAAAACCCCCGCATCTCCCCTTACTCGTCATCCCATCCAATATTTATATTAAATTATTGGTTATACAAATAAATGGAATTATATTATAAGCTATTTAAATTTATGTTATATTATAGTAAAATAAAATATTGATATATATTTGTGTATAAGTATTAAATAAATATTAAATATTTTAGTGATCTAAATATTAATATTATATTTTGTATTATTCATATTAATATAATTATTTAATTTTTCTTGATTGTAATTATAATATTGATATTTTAAATATATTTTTTTTATAATAAAATTTATTGAAACATAGTCAAATGAAATATATATATAATCTCTGTGTGTGTAAATATATTCAATATTAATATATTATAGCAATCTAAATATTAATTTATTTTATTGTGTAGTATTCATATTAATATAATATTCAACCTTATGAAAATTATTTGATTTTTATTCATTATTGATGTAAAAACTTTCGGAGGTCATAAATTTTGATGGGGTTAGTTGGAGTTGAAATTTGGTGGAAATTTGGTGGGTGCTACCTCATGTTTGAATTTTACTAAAGCATTCATGTCTTAGGAATTTCCCATTCTTTATTTGCCACTATTCACATTCTTTTCCCCAAGTCACATCTTTCACTTAGTTATTTTAATGCTTTGTCGGAAATCCCTTGTTTTTGAACTAAAGTCAGTGACTTCAAGAGTTCATGAACCACACGACTCCCTGGCTAGTCATCAAGCCTAGCATCTTAATATATTTCTTCGTCGGTCTTGATCATTTTGTGAAAGAAAAGTCTTTGTTGTTAGGAAATCAAAGGTTCTTTAAATTTTCAAACTTTCAAACTTTGTGGTTCAAAAGTTCTTCACATCCCCGACTTGCCGATTGAATGTGCTCACTACTTCTACAACACCTCTTTCTAAGATGGTGAGTAATATGGAGAAATGACACCAGTCATCTTGCATTTAATTTGGAATGTGTGTGAGTACGTGGGCAGCCTTTTTAGAGGGAAACCAAAGGAGATATTATGAATTTTGAAGTTCGATATACCACCAATAATTAATGGAATTTATGAGCAAATTAATGGGAAGTGATATGAAACTTGAATAAGTTAATCACCCTATGGAGAAAATTTTCATAATTTTGCAAAGGAGATACACTGCAGAGTGGAGCTACCAGTACACCATACATAAGGACTTTGCAAAATTTCTAGTTTACAAGTTAGCTCAATTGGATTTTCCTCTTCCATTTCTCTCTCTCTTGCTATAGAAACAAAATAATTCATTTGGTGGAGGAACCATATCTTTTCATGAATTTGTATAGTGTTTCCCCTATAGACGAATTCTGGACTTCTGTTGTATCGTTGAATATTTCTGATTTTTTGGCTAGTTAGATTTTTAAGTTAGTTAATATGAAATACAAATTTCAAGGAGCTCCTATGGTTCATATGGTTGAGAATGGTTTATCAAGTGTGAAAGACACAAAGCTAGGTCACATTGACTTGGAATATTTTTGGAAGAGGATGCAACCCAAAGGTAGAACCTCTCTGGCCAATAAAATTGTAAGTAGTGGTTTAGACTAAGATGGAGGTTTTCCACTTGTTGTGTACTATCCTAATTTGATTGTCACTTGTACTAATAATTATTTCCTAGATTCACAAGAAATAAGAGCTCCAGATGGCTCCGTGGTAGCTAGAATTGATTTTGAATCCATTGCTCTTGCTCTAAAATTGGATGATTATGAAGAGAATGTTGATGTTTCTATGTCCTTTGCTTGGAGTTTTTATAATGAGAAGGATTGGTGTTAGAGTTGGATTGCCAAAACTTGGCTAGAGACTGAGAAGAAAGGAAAGTTGAGACTTCCCACCAACTTGAGGAGAGGCCATTTCAAAGAGGATATTTCTTATATGATCACCTTGTTACATTGCATGGTTGGGAGCTCTAACTCTGATTCCTTTGAGTACTGGATGTGTCAATTTATCTTACTCATTTGCAGAGATCATCATATAGATTGGGCAAAGATAATCAATGAATGCATGCACAAACAATTGGTGAATTTCCCACAAAAGATGAGCTTCCATATGTGTTCTGAGATGGTATATGTGTTGGCTACTAAAGAGGTTGTCTAGCCTAGTTTAAGAGCTCAAGAAGCTCCCACGCTAGACACACCTATGTATCAAACCTTTCCATAGTTGCAGAGGAGTGTCAGTATGAAAGATTTTTGTCAGGTGAATGATGCCTTTTCCATTTGCTTGCAAAAAGAATTGAAGGTTCATTAGAGCATAGATTTTCAGTAGAAGCAGCTACCCTAGTTATGAATTTTGGAAGTTTCTATATTCAATTTGACCACTTCTCGTACCTAAGGATAGGGGTTATGAAAATGCCCCATTGAAACTACCGAGGTATTCATTAGACTACCTTGTGTTTTTGGAGGTATGTCGTCAAATAGCAATGGTGAATGTAAAATATCATGCAATGAAAAAGAATGGATATTCATTCACTATGTCTATTTATTTTTATTCCTGTAAGAGTAATGATAGTGCAAAAAGTGTGGAGAAGTTATTGGCAGAATTAAATTTTCATAGTTTGTTTGCCCAAGTAGCTTTTGACAAAAAAAATTTTGTGAAGAAAAACATGCATGGTGGTGGTTCTTACCTGCACAAGCCTCAACTCAAATATTTTTGAGAGGATTGTTTATATGAGAGGGAAGTGCAGAGAAGGAGCTGGATGCGGCTAACCATTGACCATGTTCGTGCCTTTGAGTTGATGATGTAGGTTCCTAAGTTGGTTGATGATAATTCAGATATTCTAGATGAAGGTTATCGTAATGCCTCTCTACATCCTCTGCCTTCAATAAAATGATCAGATAAAGAAATCACTGATGTTATGTTCTGCTCTTTGCTTGTGTTGAAAAGAATAGAAAAGTGGTTAAAAGAAAAATTGAGAGAACAAGATGGTTCTGCAACACCAAGGGACTCTTCTACTCGAAAACAAAACAAGTCTCAAACCACTCACACCCTGAGGAGGTCATCTAGTTTGGACCCAACTCTTCATAGAGTTGGCTCAAAATCGGGTGGAGATGGTGAGCATTCTGAGGATGTCAGCAAGTTGAAGACAACCTATGAACAAGATAATCAACTGGTGATGAGTAATACAAGATTGGCTGCTTTTCCACCATGAGTAGACCATGTGCCCCATGTGAACCATTTTGTAAGTGATAATGATTCTTTAATTTTTAATCAGTTGGGATAAGACAATATGCTTCAATCTTTGCTCAGTACTCCAAATTCACCCAGTCTAAGTAACCTCCAGAGCAGAATTCTCCACCTGTGTGTTTGAAAGGTGTGATGAGTGTGGTTGGAAATACTAACGCCTCCTCTTTTTCCCCTACCTGGATGAGAAAGGTAGCAAAGAAAAAGAAATGGTACACTTCTATGCTGGACACTAGCATAAATACTATAGCCAAGCTCCTACAAGAAATACCCAAGCCTAAATGGGCTAGGAGGATGTCAAGGATGGTAGCCGATTCTGCCACAAGACACCATATTTTGGAGATTACTGACCCGGTGGGAAACAAAAAAGAAGATGAAGTAATTGAAGCAGATTTCAATCTGAGTAGAGTGGACATGGGACCCTCAACTATTGAGGGGGACATCTATCATGCAAAATTCTCAGTTAATAATCTGTCAAAAAGGGTCCAAAAAGAACAAGAGGTAAATGTCAAATTGTGAGCACAAGTAAGTTCCTTATCTCTATTTATTTAATCTATTTTGAAGAGTACAACAAAGTCAGTAGATGCCTTGCCCGACATGAGTGTTAGTGGTCATGACCCCAATTTATTACAACAAATTAAACAATCTCAAGCTTTGGGTAGTGTTGTAGAATAGTGGATAGAGAAGGTGACTTTAGATGGCCTTATATACATGGAGGAGGTTGTTAAGTTACTTGATTTTATTTCCAGCAAGAGGGAAGCCATGAAAGTTGATTTTCAAAATATCAGGAAAAATAATAGTAGCCTTTCCTTAGTCTCCAAAGAAGTACAGGATATGGCCAACATGGATGTTAATGTTCTGGTGCATGAAAAAGTTTTAAATGATCATAAGGAAATAGATTATGCTACATGAGCAGATATGGTTGAATGGAAATTGTCTATCATGGGGGTAGTCGAAGAAGAGATGAGAAGTACCCTTGCCCTCTACTACTCAGAACTAAGAGACCTCAAAGGCAATTTTGCCATTTTGGAATTATAGGCCATTGGAGATGATGAAGAAAAGTTGCTTGAGGTCAAGGAGATTAAACATAATTTTAAGAAGATGTTGACTAAAGAAATGGTGAATTATGATATTGTCATAGGTGATTCAATTGGAAAGCTTGCAAAGGCATCCAACTATATCAAAACACTCAAAAGTGGGCTAGATGATATGCATCAGAGGGTGACTCATGATGATTGAATGGTAAGTAAGAGAAAACTTCGAGTTAGCATGACTGGAAGTCCAAGCAACATAGCATTGTCTCCAATCATCAAGTACCAGGTGTATAAGGCAAAGCTAAGGGTGTAGGCAACCCAAACGACGCAAACAGATTCGGGGGCTAGAGTTGGAAAAACCAAAGAAAGGGAAGTGGCACACACAGAAGATGAATTGGATGTTGATGTGGCAATAATCAATTGATTTAATTTTCTCATGCTTTAGTAATTTCATATTTGCAAAGAAACTATTGGCTCTGGAGAGCCCTTTATTTAAATTATGTTTAATTTAAAGACTTCTTTTAAATCGGCTATCCTCAAGAAGCTGTTATGTTTTAAAGATAATTATTAGGGGACAAGGCTATAAATTTAGTTAGCCTGTTGATGTTGAGGATCTTTTGGTAAACTTTGTTTTGGTGATAGATCAAATTCTGTTACTTTCCTATTCAATTGCTTTGATATATGAATATAAATCAATACAGTGGAGTTTGGGTGATCATAAACTTTGTGTTATGGTTGTTTGAATTCTTATTCTCCCTACATTGAATATACTGTTGTTGATTGGTTATCTTTTTGCATTGAAGTGGTTGGATGTTCAATTCTTGCTCACTGCTGTGAAGTATTTATCTTTTGGTAAATGGTTTATGGTGGTGATTTTATAGTACATGGTGTAATTCTTGATTATTTCATTATGGTTGCTACTATGGAAGTCTTTGTACTTCTTTGAATTCAGTTGATATTAGGATATATTGCCTTTATTACTTTCTGGTTAAAAGCACCACCTTTTCTTTGCTTTTTGGTTAAAAGAAATTTAAGTTTTTGTTCATTGGATAGCATAAGAAGGTAGATGCACCTTGTTAAAAAAGTAGAGAATTGTTGTAAAATATCATTACAACTGATTCAATTATTGATGAATTTGTCACCTTTATGGCCATGAGAATATAGAGTTAGGTGGCAAATCTGTAAACCAACAGATTTTTGGCAAATCTACTAGGGATTCTATGACAATAACTATATATTTTTTGAGTTGCTTTATCATTGGACTTTATGGTTCTCCGTGGAAGATGTGCACCAGTTCTACAGCCTAACATAGACTAGCTTGTTGGTGACCAAGAAGACATTATAATTGGTCTGTGAGTTGTCACCTGGCAAACTAGGAGAACGGACCAACAATATCACCAAGTTGACAAGGTACTTGAGGAAGAGGAAGAACTCGGTGATATCATAAGAGAAAACACACATTGTTTTGGTGAAACTTAGGAGATTGTCTTTGTTGAAGGCATAGTCCTTATACCTAGGAGAGAAAGACCTCTTCGAATTCAGGCAATCCTTGATAATAGACAGAGAAGCCCTGTTGACAAACCGAGGAACCAAGTGCATGCCCAACAAGCCCTTCCTCATAACAACTAGTAAGTTGTTTGGCGACTCTATACTATTGTTTTTATATGCACATATATCTGTGAAAGTTGGCAATGAAAAGATACACTCAAGGAGATAGAAGGAAGGGTATCTCTAATTTTGACTTTGAGTTACTCTAGTCTTTGAATTTTGCTCCTTTTCCTCCTACATGTAAAGTCAAGTCTTTAAGTAGGCCATCTTCCCCCCTGCTTGTAAGAGAGTCTGCAAGTTCCTCTTGTCAATTATTAACTCTTGACGGTACTATTTTACCCCTACAACTTAACTTCCTGCTTCATAATCCCTTCAATATGACTCAACCACCTCCTATACCATGGGGAGCTGCCATAGGTCCTCTAAGATTAGGAGAAAACCTGCATGATTTACCTAGAGGCTCTAGCAAAATTTTTCCCAAATTCAAAGGGGATGGAAAGGTCACCCTAGATGAGCACATAAATGCCTTCTTCGTAGCATGTTCTATCTTGGGGGTGTACCATGAAGATGTATCTTTTAGACTGTTTGTTGAGTCTCTCACCAATACTACAGATGAGTGGTTTTACCATTTGCCTAATGCATCTATTAAAGACTGGGCCACCATGAGGCAACATTTTGAAGATAGGTTCAAAATTACTAACAATGGACACACTTTGGTATCCCAACTCTCTTCTATGAAGAAAGAAGTGCATGAACAAATGAGAGAGTTTGTGGCTAAATTCAACAAACTTGCAAATAGAATCCATGATGATGTGAGGCTTGGTGATGGTTTGTTGAAATGTTTCTTTATCAATTCTCTGTTTCCTGATGTTAGCTTTCCTATAAAGAGGGAAGGTGTTGCTAATTTGGCAATGGCCCAAACTATGGCCATTTCCATTGAAGATGATCTTATAACTGCTAGAAAATGGAAGAAGTAGTTGCAGACGAGCAAACCTTTAGCAGTTAACTTGACTGATCTTGTTATACAGAGACTAGCTAATAACATTATCACTTTAAAGAGACATATGCCTAAAAGCTCTCAACAACCTTTCTATCAAGACATACTAAGGAAAGATCATAGTTCCCAGAGGAACTATAACAAAACACTGCCCTTACTTGGTCTAACTTAGAGGTTGGCAATTGAAGGTGCTCCTTCTACTAGCAAGAATAATCATATGATGTGCAACTTTCACTTAACTTTTGACTATGATGGTGCATCATGTCCAGAGATGGTTAGATTCATGTAGATTCTCTCGATGAATGAACATATAGAGGAACCTTATGTAGAAGAACCTACTCAATTTGATTATGCCAGCATTAATTTATTTGAATATGAATCAGACTCTGAAGCTGGAGAAGATGTGTACACTGAGATACACAATCCCAATTGTGCAGTGTTTACTAGAGGACATCAGGCATAGAAGGGACAAGATTGTAAAGGCCAACCTAGTGGTTCCTCTTCGGATCCAAAATATATTTTGTCTAGGCATACCAATGCTAGTTCTAAGAAGACAAAAAGTACTACACCCAAAGTTGCATCTGCCAAGGTACCCTCTACTTCTCCTGAAGTTCTTGTTTCTAGCTCTTTTGACATAGTTGAGTCTTGTAAGATTACTAAAATCCAAATTTCACAAGTTGAATACCTTAGGCTCAATCCTTCGAAGATAGATAGATTAGTTAGGTATGTCAAGCAAGAGCCCTCCCTTTCTCATTGCAATGCTCAGGTGTCTAATGAGAATGAAGTGTATGTTGAAAAATAAAATTACTCAAAGTATCATTCCCAAGACCTTGGCCCTCAAAATACCTTTGAAAAACTAGAGCCTTTTTATGTATCATTGTACATTGCTGGTTATAAATTAAGCAACTGTTTCATTGATTCTGGAGCCTCAAATAATGTTATGCCTGCTCAGGTTGCTAAGGCCCTAGGTCTATCCTATACCTCCTCTCATGGTAGGTGTTTTTCCATGGATGGCTCACCAGTACCGATTTTAGGTCAAATTAAAGATGCACATGTTACCCTTGCAACATATCCTAAGAAGAGATTAAAGCTAACCATCTTATTGGTAGATATACCTACAAGCTATGAAATTCTTTTGAGCCATAGTTTTTGTAGAGACTTGGGGGGAGAAATACAGATGGACTGGTCTCATGCTCTGATACTAGTAGATGGGAAGAGAGTTCATCTAAATCCTGAACCTAAGGCCAAGTTCACTGTGCTGAAGTCAGGGGATCCAAGAGTAGACATTTTGTATGTAGAAACTAGGCTTGGCACATATATGTGTACCTCGATAGTGGAAGATGATGCAAATCTAATCATTCCTAACCTAGCAAATGAAGTATGGACCTTGGAATTTGATGGCAGTTGCTCTACTACTGGTTTAGGTGCTGGAGTGGTTTTGGTTTCCCCTGATGATTGCAAGATTCCTTTTTCTTACAAGTTGGAATTCGACAACACTAATAACACTATAGAATATGAGGCTTTGCTACTTGGGCTGGCATTAGCTAAGGAGAAAGGTATTAAGTAGTCAAGAGCCAAGGTTGATACCGAATTGATTGTCAAACAAGTAAGGAAGATATAGACACTGAAAAATGGGAGACTGAGGCACTACATAAATAGGATGTGGGATTGTATAGAAGATTTTGACACCTTCTTAATAGAAGTTGTGCCCAGAGATCAGAATACTTAGGCTGATTCATTGGCTATATCTACATATCTCTTGTTAGCTCACCCAAATTTTAAAGATAAACCTTATAGAGTTGAGGTGGTCTATTGGCCCAACATACCTGACAACATCAACCACTGGCACGTATTTAACAATGACCAGCAAATTATCTCTTTTCTACAAAAAGTTGAGTCATTTGCAAATGTGTTCTTTAAAGGGAGTTTTGATGAAAGCAATGATGTTTTGGAAGGAGTGGCCAGGGATCTAAAGTGATTCAGTTGAAAGGCAATAAAATTCCCAAGGGTTTGGTCTCTCTTGAGGACCTTTTTAACTGACATGATTAGTACCTAAAGAAGAAGAGCAAAGTTTCAATCAGATCATCGATTGATTACGATTGAGTTAATATTGGTACTGAGGAAGACTCAAAAATTGTTTGTATTGGGAAGTGTTGCTCTCCCAAAAAGTGAGAGCATTTAATTTCTTTGCTTATTCATTACAAAGATGTCTTTGTGTGGTGCTATGTAGACCTGAAGAAATTTAGAAATGGAGAAATACAACACCACATTCCATTTAAGCTCGGTACTTTACCCTTTAGGAAGAAATAGAGGACTTACAATCCTAAAGTATCTGAGGCTATTTTCAGTGAAATATATAAGATGCTGAAAGAAAAATTTATCTACCCCATTCACCACTCTACATGGGTGGCCAATATTGTTCTTGTCAGAAAGAAGAATGGGGAGATCCAAATTTGTGTTGATCTCCCTGTGACTAAAAGTAATACTAGGTCTTTCTTTGGTTAGGTGAACTTTCTGAGAAGGTTTGTTCCTGATTTTGCTAAGTTGACAAGACATATTGCTGAGATGATGAAAAACCATCTTGTTTTCAAATGGAACAATGAAGGTAAACATGCCTTTGAAGATATTAAAACAACCATTGCCCATGCACCTATGTTAGTGCATCCTAGTTTTGAAAAAGATTTTATTATCTATTGCTATGCATTAGAACACACTCTGTCAGCCATTTTGCTACAAAAGAATGAATAGTAGATCGAAGCTCCAATCACTTTCATGAGTGTGCCTCTAAAGAAGCATGAGTTGAAATACTCTTCACTTGAGAAAAATGCATATGCGGTAGTGAAATCTTTGAAAAGTTTTAGGTTTTGTATTTTACACTCTCATGCTATTGTCTATGTTCCTGCTTCTGTTGTAAAACACATCCTTACCCAACAAGAAATTAGTTGTAATAAAAGAGGAACCTAGGTAGCCAAAGTACATGAATATGATATTGAAATCAAACCTACCAATTTGGTCAGAGGTAAAGGTTTATGTAGAATGATTGCTGAGAATAAAAGTTATTGAAGATGATGAATTGCCTCTAGTTCTTTTCACAAGCACTATGGATGAATGGTTTTCTAATATTTCTTATTTACTGACATATGGCAATTGTCCACCCCACCTATCTACTAAGGAGAAAAGGAATCTAAAGCTTAAAGCTAGCAAGTATGTTCTCTGGGAAGGGAACTTATACAAGAAGGGAGTGGATGGAACAATTTTTAAGATGTGCAGATAAGGAGTAATAGAAGAAGCTATTGGAAACCTTTCATAATGAAGCCTGTAGAGGACATTTCTCAGCTTCTGTGACTACTTTCAAAATCTTGTGACAATGTTTTTATTGGCTAGGTATTTTCAAAGATGCCTATGAATGGGTTTCCAAATGCGAGAAGTGCTTAAAGTTACTAGTAGGCCCCAGTTAACTGCATTCCCTCTGAGACCAGTAGTGATTAATGAGACCTTCCAGCAATGGGGGTTGGAATTTATTGGACCTATTAACCCTAACTCTAGTGCTGGACACACCCATATCTTAACAACAACATACTATTTTACCAAGTGGGTGGAAGCAGTTCCTGTGAAACATACCACCTCTGAAGTAGTCTACAATTTCCTGAAAGAGAATATCTTGGTTAGGTTTGGTGTACCTAAAAAGGTTGTAGAAGATAATGCCAATAGTTTCTCCTCTTCTGAATTTACTCTTTTCTATTATGATTATAGTATCAACCTTGCCCACTCATCTGACTATTATCCACAATGCAATGGGCAAGCTAAATCAAGTAACAAAAACCTAATTTCAATTGTCAAGAAGCTAGTGGATGAAAATCAGAGAGGGTGGCACACAAGTTTATATGATGCTCTTTGGGCAGATAGAATAACTTATAAGAGAGCCATTAGTATGTCTCCTTTTTAGCTAGTCTATTGAATTGACAGTACAATACTCATCCCTTTGGAATTATCTGTACTAAATTTATAGAAGGCAATTGAAGACAAATAATTTCAATCAACACTTGAAAAGAGAATAACATACTTAAGCAAGTTGGAGGAATATAGAGAAGTGGTTGTGCATAGGATTACAAAACACTAACAAGCTGTGAATAAATTTTTTGATCGAAAAGCCAAGCAAAGAAGTTTTGTTGTGGGAGACTCTATGCTTTTGTGGGATAGAAGAAGAGAGCCAAAGGGGGCTCATAAGAATTTTGATTCTCTTTGGAAAGGACCCTTCTTGATCAGAAAAGTCATTGGAGAGAATGCATTCTTTCGAGCATATCCTGATGGGACACCGCTTCATCTTGTCTACAATGGGCAAGACCTCAAGTTGTTCAACTGGTGATGTTCTTAAGTCTTTCCCTATACTATAGTTCTTTTCCTTTTCTTTCCCTATACTATAGTTCGTTTCCTTGTCTTTCCCTATTTTGTTGTGTTTTGGGTGTGACTCTATTGCCCTTCTAGAATAAGGCCTTTTGCCAAGTTTGTCTGGATTCTCTACGCCTATTCAATCCTTGTCCCCAATTAGAGCCTATTGTTACCCCATGTTTGAATTTTACTAAAGCATTCATGTCTTAGGAAGTTCCCATTCTTTATTTGCCACTATTCACATTCTTTTCCCCAAGTCGCTTCTTTCACTTAGTCATTTTCATGCTTTGTCAGAAATCCCTTAAGTTTTTGAATTGAATTCGATGGGTTCAAGAGTTCATGAACTACCCGACTCTCTAACTAGTCATTTAATTTGGAATGCATTTGAGTACTTAGGCACTCTTTTTGGAGGGAAAACAAAGGAGATATTATGAATTTCAAAGTTTAATATGCCACCAATAATTAAAGGAATTTATGAGAAAATTAATGGGAAGTGATGAAAATTGAATAAGTTAGTCACCTTGCAGAGAAACTTTTCATAATTTTACCAAGAAGATACATTGCGGAGCAAAGCTACTAGTACACCATACACGAGGACTTCATGGAATTTATGGTTTACAAGTTAGCTCGATTCACTTTTCCTCTTCCATTTTCTCTCTCTTGCTATAGATACACAATAATTCATTGGGTGGAGGAACCATATCTTTTCATGAATCTGTATAGTGTTTCCCTGTAAACGAATTGTGGACTTATGTTGTATCCTTGAATGTTTCTAAGTTTTCCTATGGTTCCTGTGGTTGAGAATGGTTTTTCAAGTGTGAAAGACATAGAGCTAGGTCACATTGACTTGGAAGATTTCTAGAAGAGGATGCAACCCAAAGGTAGAACCTCTCTGGCCAATAAAATTATAAGCAGTGGTTTAGACTGAGCTAGAGCTTTTCCACTTGCTGTGTGCTATCCTGATTTGATTTCCGCTTGTGCTAATAATTATTTCCTGAATTTGCAAGAAATAAGAGCTCCAGATGGCTCAGTGGTAGCTAGAATTGATTTGGAATCCATCGCTCTTTCTCTGAAATTGGATGATTATAAAGAGAATGTTGATGTTTCCATGTCCTCTGCTTGGAGTTTTTATAATGAGAAGAAGGATCGGTGTCAGAGTTAAATTGCCAAAACATGGCTAGAGGATGAGAAGAAAGGAAAGTCAAGACTTCCCACTAACTTGAGGAGAGGCCATTTCAAAGAGGAGATTTCTAATATGATCACCTTGTTACATTGCATGGTTGGGAGATCTGACTCTGATTCCTTTGAGTACTGGATGTGTCAATTTATCTTACTCATTTGCAGAGATCATCATATAGATTGGGCAAAAATAATCAATGAATGCATGCACAAACATTTGGTGAATTTCCCACAAAAGGTGAGCTTCCATATGTGTTCTCAGCTAGTATATGTGTTGGCTACTAAAGAGGTTGTCTGACCTAGTTTAAGAGCTTAAGGAACTCCCACCCTGGACACACCTATGTATCAAACCTTTCCACAGTTGTAGAGGAGTGTCGGTATGAATGATTTTCATCAGGTGAATGATACCTTTTCCATGTTGCTTGCAAAAAGAATTGAAGGTTCATTAGAGTAGAGATTTTTAACAGAATTGGCTACCCTAGTTATGAATTTTAGAAGTTTCTACATTCAATTCAACCACTTCTCATAGTTGAGGATAGGGTGTTATGAAAATGCCCCATTGAAACTACCGAGGTATTCATTAGACTAGCTTGTATTTTTGGAGGTATGTTGTCAAATGGCAGTGGTGAATGCAAAATATCATTCAATGAAAAAGAAGCGATATTCATTCCTTGTGTCTATTTATTTTAATTCATGTAAGAGTAATGATAGTGCAAAAAGTTTGGAGAATTTACTGGTAGAGTTCAATTTTCACAGTTTGTTTTCCCGAGTAGCTTTTGACAACAAAAATTTTGTGAAGAAAAACATGCATGGTGGTGGTTCTTACCTACACAAGCCTCAACTTGAAGATTTTTGGGAGGATTGTTTAGATGAGAGGGAAGTATAGAGAAGGAGTTGGATGTGGCTAACCATTGACCAAGTTCGTGCCTTTGAGTTGCCGATGCAAGTTCCTGAGTTGGTTGATGATAATTCAGATATTCTAGATGAAGGTTATTGCAATGCCTCTTTGGAACCTCTGCCTCCAATAAAATGGTCACATAAAGAAATCACTGATGTTATGTTCTACTCTTTCCTTGTTTTGAAAAGAACATAAAATTGGTCAAAAGGAGAATTGAGAGAACAAGTTGGTTCTACAGTGTGAAGGGACTCTTCTACTCAAGAACAAAATAAGTCTCAAACCACTCACACCCCAAGGAGGTCATCTAGTTTAGACCCAACTCTTCATAGAGTTGGTTCACAATCAGGTGGAGATGGTGAGTAGCCTAAGGATGTCAGCAAGCTGAAGACAACCTATGAACAAGATAGTCAATCGGTGATGAGTAATACTAGATTGGCTGCTTCACCACCATGAGCAGACTATGTGCCTTATGTGAACCATTTTATAAGTGATAATGATTCTTTAATTTTTAATCAGTTGGGAAGACAGTATGCATCAATCTTTGCTAAGTACTCAAAATTCACCTAGTCTAAGTAATCCTCTGGAGCACAATTCTCCACATGTGCATTTGGAAGGTGTGATGAGTGTGGTTGGTAATACTAATGCCTCTTCTTCTTCCCCTGCCTAGCTGAGAAAGGCAGTAGAGAAAAATAAATGGTACACTTCTATGGTGGACACAACATAGATACTATTAGCAAGCTCCTACAAGAAACATCTAAGCCTAAATAGGCTAGGAGGATGTCAAGGATGGTGGCCGATTCTGCCACAAGACACCATATTTTGGAAATTGTTGGCCCGATGGGAAACAAAAATGAAGACGAAGTAACTGAAGAAAATTTCAATTTGAGCATAGTGGACATGGGGCCCTGAACTATTGAGGGGGACATCTATCATGCAAAATTCTCAGTTAATAATTTGTCAAAAAGGGTAAAAAAAGAACAAGAGGAAAATGTCAAATTGAAAGCACATTTAAGTTTCTTGTCTTTTTTAATTCAGTCTATTTTGAAGATTACAACACAGTCAGCAGATGCATTGCCCAACATGAGTGTTAGTGGTCCTGACCCCAATTTAAATTACAACAAATTAAACAATCTCAAGCTTTGAGTAGTGTCGTAGAATAGTGGATAGAGAAGGTGACTTTAGATGGTCTTATATACATAGAGGAGGTTGTTAAGTTACTTGATTCTATTTCCAACAAGAGGGAAGCCATGATAGTTGATTTTCAAAATATTAGGAAAAATAACAGTAGCCTTTCATTAGTTTCCAAAGAAGTATATGATATGGCCAACATGGATGTTAATCTTCTGGTGCATGAAAAAGTTTTAAATGATCCTAAGGAAATGGATTCTCTTGCATGGGCGGATATGGTTGAATGGAAATTGTTTATCATGGGGGCAGTTGAAGAAGAGATGAGAAGTACCCTTGCCCTCTAATACTCAGAATTGAGAGACCTCAAAGGAAATTTTGTCATTCTAGAAGTACAAGCCTTTGGAGATGATGAAGACAAGTTGCTTGAGGTCAAGTAGATTTAATAGAATTTTAAGATGTTGACTAAAGAAATGGTGAATTATGATATTGTCACAGGTGATTCAATTGGAAAGCTTGTAAGGACATCCACCTATATCAAAATGCTCAAAAGTGGGCTAGATGATATGCATCAGAGGGTGACTCATGCTGATAGAATGGTAAGTAAGAGAAAACTTCAAGTTAGCATGAGTGGAAGTCCAAGCAACATAGCATTGTCTCCAATCATCAACACATATCGGGCATATAAGGAAAAGCTCAGGGCACAGGCAACCCAAATGGTGCAAATAGATTTGGGGGCTAGAGATGGACAAACCAAAGAAAGGGAAGCGACACACAAGGAAGATGAATTGGATGTTGATGTGATAGTAATCAATTGATTTACTTTTCTCATGCTTTAGTAATTTTATATTTGCAAAGAAACTATTAGCTCTGGAGAGCCCTTTATTTAAATTATGTTTAATTTAAAGACTTCTTATAAATTGGTTTTCCTCAAGAAGCCATTACATTTTAAAGACAGTTATTGGGTGACAAGGGTATAAATTTAGTTAGCCTATCGATGTTGAGGATTGGCAAACTTTTTTTTGGTGATAGATCAAATTTTTTTACTTTCTCGTTCAATTGCTTTGATATATGAATAGAAATGAATATAGTGGAGTTTGGGTGATCATAAACTTTGTGTTATGGTTGTTTAAATTCTTATTCTCCCTACATTGAATATATTATTGTTGATTGGTTATCTTTCTGCATTGAAGTGGTTGGATGTTCAATTCTTGTTCACTGCTATGAAGTATTTATCTTTTGGTGAATGGTTTATGGTGGTGATTGTATAGTACATGGTGTAATTCTTTATTATTTCATTATGGTTGTTGTTGTGGAAGTCTTTATACTTCTTTGAATTCAGTTAATATTGGGATATATTGCCTTTATTTCTTTCTGGTTAAAAGCACCACCTTTTCTTTTCTTTCTAGTTAAAAGCAATTTAAGTTTTCATTCATTGGATATCATAAGAAGGTAGTTGCGCCTTATTAAAAAAGTAGAGAATCGTTGTAAAATATCAATACAACTGATTCAACTATTGATACATTTGTTACCTTTGTGGGTGTGAGAATATAGAGTTAGGTGGCAAATCTATAAACCAACAGTGGGCAAGGCCTCAAAATGAGGTTTTAATGATTTTTTCAAGATTTTTCCAAGTTGTTTTTCTAATTAGTTTTAATTACAAAATTAAAAATTATTTGTCTTTTAGTTAGTTTCAAATAATTGGATAAAATTTATATTAAATTGTTGATTTTACAAATTTATAATGTATTTATATTTATGTTATATTATAGTAAAATGAAATATTGTTAATAAAATATTTACACTGTAAAATGAAAATGAGATCTATGAAACATATAATCATTTCATTTTGACCATACTTTTGTATTGTTATATTTGATTAAATTGTTGATTATAAAAATTTATAATTTATTTATATTTATGTTATATTATAGTAAAAACAAATATTGTTAATAAAATATTTGCACTAGGAAATGAGACCTATTGGGAAATGAGACCTATGAAACACATAATCATTTAATTTTAACATTACTTTGGTATTGTGTACTAGTAATCTAAATTGCTAACTAAAAATAAAAATTGAAACAAAACAATCGAACAACGGAGTGGGTTGGATAAACAAGATGGATTTCGTATTTTTAAGGTATGTTTAAGAGTAAGAACAAAATGGTTTAAAGTTAGTTATTTTTTTGACATTACTGAATTATTTAAAACAAATTGTTATGAATAGAGAGCTAAGAATTCAAGTGTAGAAGCACAATAGATTTTGTGAGTTCTTATATGCTTGTTTATGGTACTATTGAATTTTTTTTACTAATATTATTTAATTTTTTTGTTTATTGGTATTATTTTTAACTTCTTATTTAATTATTTACATGTTCTACATATTGAGGACTATTTAATTTGTTTATTGAGTGACTAAAGTAAGTAATATTTATTTGTTGCTTTGTTTTACCACAGGATGAATCTAGAAAAATAAAAAGATATCTCACTGAAAAATCAAACACCACAACTCACCTATTGTAATGTCCCTTACCTAAGTTACCCTGGAAAATTCAAAGTCACAAGTTAGGATTAGGGTTTTAGAATTACCATTTTTTTAATCTTCAAAACTGCATAATTCTTGTGCTTGAATTCTGTAATTATGACATAGGAAAACACATATACAAAATATAGATATACAAATATACATCTTTAACCATTAGGGTTAGATAAGATTTTTCTTGCATTCAAATTCATAAATAATACCACTATTTGAGAAATCATACATTCATTGTCATGCAGATAAATCCATTTGTTTACAACACTCAGCCATAAGAGAGGAGGTATAGGGAGACATGGCAGGGTGCCTTATGACAACAGTCCTCCCTCCAAGCAGTCCCCTCACCATTCTTCTCTGGCTGGTGAATCTTAGTGTGCTAATAAATCCTCAAAGCGGGGATTAGGGAGAAAATTCTGCCCTTGGGTGCCTTTATTCGTTTCTCCCTTTTACATGATAGTAGGGTGCCCTACTAGCTGTTCTCCAGACATGTCAATGTAAGGGTGCCTTTAGCTATTCTCCCATAATGCATATTTCCCCCCTTCTCCATGTTGACAGTTTATTACAGTAATTTTATGTATGTTAATATATGGAAGTGATATGCAATAAGTAAAGATAATTGACAGACAATAATGATCTGACCTGTTGTTCCTTATTCTATTTTTGCATGTATATCTAATAATGATTCTTATTGAAATTCTAGTTTAGTTCAGAGTTTGCAATGTAATCCTTGCTATCTTTATTAGTCTATATGACTAGATAAAATAGATATATTTCTACAGATTGAATATCTTCTATTATATTCAATGATCTAATGATCCAATGATTCATAATTGCTTGATTATTCATGTTCTCTATAGAGACTGTTATATATATATAATTTTCTTGCTAGTCCCTATCTAATATATTCTTCACTCCCTCTTTATACTTTCCAAGGGAGGCAATTCTCTTCTAAAGATTGTGTCTTTTACAATAGACAACCCCTCACAACAGTCACACCTTTTACTAACTTGTATCCTTTGTTAATGGTTAATAAAGATAATTTTTGCCCTTATTAATTGTTTCTTTGAAGTATCTTATAAACTGCACCATATTTAGTTTGCATCGTTTAGTAATAAATCGCCTCCCATAGCATCTTTTTGTCTTATTCTAAATTCCATAAATCACACCATTTAGTATCTTATACAAATTGCATTTCATAGTGTTTAAATGATGCCTTTTAATAAATAAATCATACTTCTTAATGAATTTAATTGTTGTAAGCTTTATAAATTCTCTTGAATCACATATCTTAGTATATAATAAATATGTCATATGTTATTTAAATAAGACATTTTTTCTTATATGGAGTCTACCATAAAGTTATCGACGTGGAGTAAGTTGACGGAGGATGAATTATATCTTTAATTTAATTTATTAACTCTTACTCGATCTCCTTATACACTGTCTAGTGGGGGAAATTACAGTCCGCCCTGCCCAAGATCACTTGTCCACAAGCAATCACAAGCCAAAAAACTCTTGAAATTACCAAGATTCTAAATCAACCTTATAGATTTGTATTCTTGTGAGGTCATTAACGTTTATTGATACTTTGATAGGAATTGGAAATTTTAAACCAAGGGACGATTATTTTGGTTATGTTTGACTCTATGTCTTTGGAGAGTAGTTGTTAGTATACTTGCCTCAACTTGACTACCACTAAGGTCAATACTATCCTCTAAAGTATGAGGACCATTCTTTTGGCTCATGTACTTCAATAACCCTTAAAACCAAGATTTGGAAAGACAAGTTTTCTCTCATTTCATCACCATAAGGATCCTAGGCAATGATATAAATGATAGAAAAACGTTGCATCTTTCATTGGGAGTATTGTGAATAACAAGATCCTTTACTATGGTTTGTACCATTTTTCCTATACCATCATCCTGAAGTAAGTATATTTTATTTCACCTAATCATGCAAGTAGAGCTTGAGACAAGATTGAGAGTGTAATCAAAACTATCTTATAGGTGATTGCAACACTTAGTCAAACACATGTCATCTTGTCATAGACTCATTAATAACATGTTATAACCTTCTGAGTATATATTCTCAAGTATAAATAATTGGATGTGCTATCACTTACGAACACTTCATAGAATTTGAATTTAGAGATTGACACTAATATCCAATTTCCATATCAATGGGAGGTTGTCACTCTTGTAAATATTTGAAATATTCCAATGTTAATACTAGGATGATTTTCATACCTCGAAAAAGTATTATTTTATTCCATCTAGTTTAACAATCTTAATTTTTCCCAAAGTTTAAGAGGTGAAAATGATCTTGGGACTTCTGGGTTATGGGCCCATAGACTTATGTAACTAAATTGGTATAACTTGATGTGTATCAAATTTGTATGCCTAATACTGAGATCTTTAATCATGAATGACGAGCTACTCTAAGAAGAAGAACTTAGGAGAAGAAAACCCTTGGATGAAATGATCTACTCTAGTTATTCATATAGAAGTGAATTTGGTCCACAGATAAAGTCCACTAGAACCATTTTACAGGGTACAAGATAGATCATATGTGGTATGGACTGGATTGTATCACCATTGTTTCAATGAGTGTGGGATAGATCATTTGATTTTACATTTGATCTTGTTCCAAAGGAATAGAACAATTTATTGATGTTCCTCCTCCATGAAGCTTGATGAATGTATCTTACGATAGATTTCCAACATTTCTCTTAAGGTTTCTCTAGAGTCCAAATTTCTAGGTTCCTAAAGAATTGAGTTGTCTTTGTTACATTCTCTCAAAATTGTTTTTTGTCTTTTAAGGGATTGACCACCCTAGGTCAAGATGATACCTCAATGTACCTAAATCTTGAAGTTTGAAAGATAATCTTAATCCATCTTTGTATTTTTAGTTATGCTTAAGTTTTCATGACAACTAGTGGTGGCGATGTATGAATTTCCTTTTGAGATTTGGAAATCAAATCATATCATTAGATTCAACTATGTTGAGTGGTTATGATTTATTGTTCCTTCCTAGGGAAACTTTTGATTTGCTGATGAATAGATGAAGCATGAAGCATACACATAATACATGAAGTATGAAGCATACACATGAATATACACAAGTCATGAAGTATATACTTGAATACACGTAAGTCACGAAGTATACACTTGAATACAAGTAAGTCACGATGTATACACTTGAATACACGTAAGTCACGATGTATACACTTGAATAGACATAAGTCATGAAGTATACACTTGAATACACATAAGTTATGAAGTATACACTTGAATACACATAAGTCATGAAGTATACACTTGAATACACGTAAATTATGAAGTATACACTTGAATACACGTAAGTTAGGAAGTATACACTTGAATACATGTAAGTCATGAAGTATAGACTTGAATATACATAAGTCACAAAGTATACACTTGAATACATGTAAGTTATGAATTATACACTTGAATATACATTGCATCAACTGTCATTCATAGGATGGCAGGAGGGATGCTCTGATACCAATTGTAATGTTCTTACCTAAATTGCCCTAGAAAATTCAAAGACACAAGTTAGGGTTAGGGTTTTAGAATTACCATTTATATTATCTTAAAAATTGCATAATTCTTGTGCTTGAATTCTGTAATTATGACATAAGGAAAACACATATACAAAATATAGATATACAAATATACATCTTTAACCATTAGGGTTAGATAAGATTATTCTTGAATTCAAATTCATAAATAATATCACTATTTGAGAAATCATACATTCATTGTCATGTAGATAATGTTGGTATGTGGTGACTGATCATGCAAATAATGTACACTCGTAACATATCCTTGCTAGGGTTCGGGGGCACTGCCCCCAAAATTTTTTTCCTCCTTTTTTGTACGTTCAGAGTTGGTAGTTAATTTTTTGTTAATCGACAAATAAAAAATAACATTGTAAAACCCTTATTCTAGAAGCTTCCAAAAATCTTGTTATAAGCGGCTGGGATGTATGTTGTGGTATGGAATTCACGAGATTGTAATCTATTTTACATTGGATATTAAAATCATTGGACAGCTGAGTTTTTGTGGATGTAGCCCATTTTGGGTGAACCATGTTAAAATTATGTGTTGATCTGTTTTGTGTTATTCTTCATTGTTATATTTGGGTTATTTAATCTACATATAATTGTTAATGTTTATTGCTCTAATTTGTCTGAACCTTAACAGATAACTCCATTTGTTTACAACACACATCCATAAAAGAGGAGGTATAGGGAGACATGGCAGGGTCCCTTCTGACAACCGTTCTCCCTCCGAGCAGTCCCCTCACCATTCTTCTCTGACTGGTGAATCTTAGTGTACCAATAAACCCTCAACATGGGGATTAGGGAGAGAATTCTGTCCTTGGGTACCTTTATCTATTTCTCCCTTTTACATGACACTAGGTTGTCCTACTAGTTGTTCTCCATACCTATCAATGTAAGGGTGCCTTTAGTTGTTCTCCCATAGTGCATATTCCCCCCTTCTCCATGTAAACAGTTTATTACAATAATTTTAGCTATTTTAATATATGACAATGATATGCAATAAGTAAAGATAATTGATAGGAAATAATGATCTGACCTGCTATTCCTTATTCTATTTCTGCATGTATATTTGATAATGATTCTTATTGAACTTCTAGTTCAGTTCAGAGTTTGCAATGTAATCCTTGCTATCTTTATTTGTCTATATGACTGGATAAAATAGATATATTTTTGTAGATCAAATATCTGCTATTATATTCAATGATCTAATGATCCAATGATTCATAATTGCTTGATTATTCATGTTCTCTATATGAGACTGTTGTATATATATTATTTTCTTGCTGGTCTCTATCTGATATATTCTTCACTCTCTCTTTATACTTTCCAAGGGAGGCAATTCTCTTCAAAAGATTGTGTCTTTTACAACAAACAACCCCTCACAACAGTCACACCTTTTTCTAACTTGCATCCTTTGTTAATGGTTAATAAAGATAATTTCTACCCTTATTAAATCGTTGCTTTGAAGTATCTTATAAACCACACCATATTTAATTTGCATTGTTTAATAACAAATCACCTCCCATAGCATCTTTTTGTCTTATTCTAAATTCCATAAATTGTACCATTTAGTATCTTATACAAATTGTACTTCATAGAGTTTAAATGCTTCCTTTCAATAAATGGATCATACTTCTTAATGAATTTAATTGTTGCAGCCTTTATAACTTCTCTTGAATCACATATCTTAGTATATAATAAACAACATGTTGTATGTTATTTAAATAAGACAGTTTGTCCTATATGGAGTCCACCATGAAGTTATTGATGTGGAGTAAGACAGTGGAGGATGAATTAAATCTTTAATTTAATTTATTAACTCTTACTCGATCTCCTTATACATTGTCTGGTGGGGGATAATACACCTATGTTGAAGTTAGTATACTAGGATGCATAAAGTATGGGGCATATTATCATTTTGAAATTCATGTTGGGTTTCTTAGTTTGAGTGCGGATTAATTTTTCTACTTCATAAACCCAGAGACATTATGGGTTTGATAAATTTCAGCGCACTAAATTAATGTTTCCTTCAATATAATATATTAATATTTAATTTTTATAAACAAATATATATATGAATATTTCATTTTAGTATGTTATAATAAATTTTATTATAAAATAGTATTTAATTATATTATTTTTTAATCAGTTCTAAGCAGCTAGGGCTGCACCATTATATTAACGAAAAGTATCAACATTACATTGCATCCGGGGATAATAAATTGTCACCCTAGTCAAAACAAAGATCCCATCTTCCTACCAAAAACTACCAGGCAACCCTAAACAAAATGTTGCCAAAACCTAATAATCCCTTTACATATTATCTGTTTGCATACATATATATTTATAGACATGAACACAGGGTTGAGCCCTAGATTAAACCCCCACCACCCACCTACAAAAAGCACTAAACACACAGGCTCATGTAGCCCTGTCCCTTGATCGATCCCAATTGGTAGTTCCCTCCTCATCTGCAAGCCCTTCCTCCACAATGAATTCCTGGAGCCAAACTGAGCTGTCATCTGGCAATGGATCTAGAACTTGTTTGAGAAATCTAATGCCCCACATCGTAGCAGAATGTAACCAAGGCAGGGACTCTAGAGATGCTGAAAAGACCAGAGGAAAACACTCTAGTAGTTGCCCACGATGCCAAATGACATAGTAGTCTCTCGGGAGTGGAATGCCTCGACCCTCCTCATAATTATGCAGAACATCCTCTAGCCCTCCCAAAAATCTCCTTTTTATGAGATTTTTGCATAATTACCTGGCTATTTCCTTCAATTCCCCCGCCTCCAACACAGATGCTAGGAACATGGCCACCACATCAGTGTTAACCCTGTATCTATGCTCGGCCAGCATTAATGCATCTCCTATAACCATCTTCATGGCATGAAGAATGAGCCCATGCCTTGTTTTAAATATCAATCCCAATCTTTTATCTATCACCATTCCCAGGAACGCCAGCTGCCTGCTTGGGCATTCTAAGACAATTGGTGTATTGATGACGTTCGCCTCTCCTGCCATGCCGAGACTGGAAAGAAGGTTTGTAAGGAATGTTGTTGGCATCTGGACTCACCTCAATTTAATGAGGTTGATGTCTCCACCTTTGAATTCACATGCATCTTATCATGAATGAATGCGTCTCTGACTCCCTTTGCATGTAGGATGCAATCATCGATTTAAGTGACTATGTCACCTTGATCAATACCTGCCCATGAGGCCTTTTTGGCCAAATTATCTGCCAATTTGATCCCATCTCGATAAATTTGACTTACCTTAAATTCAACCATCTCTGATAGGATTTGTGAGATGGGAACGAGCCACTTTCTAAGCTTCCAGTTAGGTGTCCACCTAGTCTGAATGGCATTGATTGTTATCATTGAGTCCCCTTATAGATGTACTCTCCTTAGGTTTTTGCTCTTTACAGATTGTAGTCCTATTAAAGCCGCCCTAAACTTGTCCCAACCCCTAGGTAGGTTGTTTTCTCCAAAATCTTTCGACCTTCATGATCTCTGATCACGCACCCTGCTCCACTTTCACCCGGGTTACCCTTGGATGCCCCATAAAAATTGATCTTCACCCATCCCTCTTCTAGGGCCAACAATCTTACTTCTTTTCTTTCCTCCTTAACGGGTTTAACCCTCGGAGCCCTATAAACGGGGGAAATATGCTATTATTTTATTGATATTAATATAATTCATATATGGCCATTATATTATTTTTATATAAATATTAAATATTAATATATTATAGATATTAATATAATATTCATACTAATATGATTGTTTAATATTTAAATTATAATTAAATAAATAGAATTTTCATTATAATGTATTTATATTTATGTTATAAAATGAAATATTGATATATTGATGCAATCTAAGATTCAACACTATTATTATTGCAAAAATATTCAGAAGCTCAGAACTATTTTTAAATTATCCTTCTCATTCCATTCCATCCTCCTCCAACTAAAATAAATACCAAATTTATACAAAAAGAAAAATCACCCTTTTTGGCAGATTTTAGCAACTTTCTAAAAATGCCATTTTTAGTAACTTCGCATCCATATTCGTATGGTCATGAAAATTGCCAATTATTTAAAACTAACTAAAAGAGGACTAATTCTCAACTTTCTAACTTAATTGCATGTAAATTTCAAAAAATAATTAGAAAAAATAACTTAGAAAAATCCAAAAAAACATTAAGACCTCATTTTGAGGACCTAGATGATTGAAAAAAGTTTTGAAAAAGTGTCAAAATGGCAACCTACCGAACTTGCTAGTTTAGTGGGATTTTCAATCAACTCCTCAAGGTGCATCTGCCCACCAAATTTTAGCTCAAACGGAACCCGAGTCAAAAGTTATGACCTCCAGAAGTTTTTGCATCATATATATTTGTGTCATCGCAATAATAGCAAGTAGTAAAATTCTATAATAAATGAAAAAGAGACTCAAGAATTAGCTATATTATACTAAAATTGACATTTTCTACATTCTCCAATGCAAACTCCATTGTAGTCTATGCTAACCAAACAAATATTAAAACAAACTCAAAATCAACTAATCAATTCATAAAGAGTATTTACCAATAAATCAATTCCACATCAATATTAAACAAATATTTAATCTAAGAAAAAAATTTCAACTACAAAATGTATACTATTATTACAACACTACAAGGCAGGTAATAGCCACTAAGTGGCACTTGTTTTGTTTCTATTTATTTATTTACCAATACTTAAGAAATTCTGACTTTCATAAAAATACACATAATAAGTCTTTCTCTCTCTCTCTCTCTACATATATATATCCACATAAAAATTTAACCCCAAAATATTACTCATCTGCATGTATTTTACATATATATTTTTATAACACACACACATGTATATGTATAGTGTTGTGTGTATAGATACATAAAATTTATTTTTATTTAATCTCTTTTTTTTAAAATAAACATTGAAAGGGCTTAAACACTTGGAGGCCAACAACCTTCCATGGTTGTGGCACCCTTGTGGGTCATGGCCTTGGTTGCGCCCACAATGGGGCCACAGATCCCATGTGGGCCATAGCCCCTCTTGGGTTGCACCCATGGCAACAAGGTTTCGGTTGCCCATATTTTTAAATTGATTTTTTTTTCTCTTTTTTTCCATGTTTGTATATATTAATTATATTATATATATTTTATTTATTATTTATAAATTTTATTTTTATATTATATAGATGTATATTTATTTTTTTTATTTTTATCAGTGAAAATGGCTTTGGGCATACCCATATATAACAGTCAAAATGATAACAATTTCAAGGTTGCTCCAATGGAGGGCCAAAGCAACAAACCTTATACGGTTGTATTTTCTACAAAATGTTGACTACAACTTTTATACATATATAAATTTTATATTTCTTATCATGTATTCCTATTTTATCCTTGGACCTAAGCAACAATAGCACCATCTCCATCTCCATCTTCTCTAGATTCTAAGCTCCCAAACTCTAGCACGAATGACCAATCCACTTCTATCAAAGAAGAAGCACTCGTGATGGCCTTTAGGAACTCAATATCTATTTAGCTTGATGCTTGCGTGCAATGTCATCTTATCCAATAGACCTTATGATGAAAGGAACCCAAGGCCTAGAGTATGGTGGATTGATTATTGGCCAGGTTCCATTATCTAGGTTAAAGCCCAGCGCCAAAACTATATTGTCCATAATTTTCTTAATTTTGCATCACTACCTTGGCTTAATGAGGATCTCTACAACCATTTGAATTACCTCTTTAGATTCCCCCACATCCAAAAGGGCCACTAGAAACATCAAAGAAATTTTTGTATTTACTTGGTATCAGCGTGCTTAGGAGAGGGATGTTTCCCCTAGCACCATCTTCATGACATGAAGCACCACCACCGATTTTGTTCTAAATACTTTCTTTAGCCTAAAGTATAACACCTACCCTAAAAATGCTATCTGCCACTTTTTTCTTTGAGGCACAACATGGTGTCCATTCTTCAAGTTCTATATGCCAAACAAAGCAAGGTTGTATGAAACTTAATTATCTTCCTTGGTGGCCTTAATGATCTTGCATTATTACAAATACCTCCTTGCACTAAATTCCTATGTATTGGTCCTAACGAGAAGTAAGATAAGCTTCACATATCACCTCTCCATTATGTTTTTCATTTAACTCGGTCGAGATAACAAGGACAAGAGATTGAGTGAAAATTCTTTGCACACACAAGGGGAGCTATTTTTCAATTTAGTGCATTTTCTCATGGCATGACTCTTGATGTGATGATAATTGCAATATTCATTTTCACAAAACCACGATGGTTTAGGTTGGTTTTCATTAAAGGGTTGAGTGAGAGGGAATGTATTGAGGTTATCCTTGATGAGCTTCTTGAAGACAACTTTAATGCACTCACTAAGTGGGGTGTTTTTAAGTCCTAACAATGGCCCTAGTTGGGGACCTGTGCCAAGTAGTGGCACAATGAGAATTCAGATTATCTCCAGGCAGACCAAAAGCAAAAAATGAATAGAGGAAACAACCAAGACGTATTTACAAAACAAGGGCGTATATACAAAAGGACATATAGTCACAAACAAAGAATGACTGTAAGAAATTTTTTTAGATTACTGTAGGACAAAGCTACACAAAATTGTTGCAACCACTTGCCTCTATCAAAGACAAGTTGAATGAAGGAGTTGATCTCCCTCAAACCAAACTTGCATTTTTTAGCTAGCTGCAACAACTGAGGACTATCTCCAGCATGTGCCAATCTGCAAAAACTTCTTTTGAAATAGAGATGAGCCTCATTACGGAAAACAACATTGCTACGTGGCAACCATAAATAATAGATACTTGACCTATTCCACTCCATATAATGCACTTTCATATCATCAAAGAGTGAGGAAATAGAACCCAAGTCAGTGTTGAAAGAATTGGATGGGAATAAATATACATTATCAACTATAACTTCACTAACACTACTGACCTCCTCATGCAAACTGAGGAAAAATGAGAATACCTCTAGCTCACATGGCAAAGAAAAATATGCCTGACTACACTGTTGATCCTCAAGAGAAGAAACTTCATCTTGTAGAGCAAACTAGAAAGATTCCAGCTCAGTCATATCTTCAAGTTGTGCTACAACATGTTGGAACTTAGGCATAAGCATGCCTCTTTGCTCATTCACATCAATGTCCCACACAAAGGACTCAACCACTATTTCAATACCAACACATTCAAAATCTAACAAGTCTTCCACATCAAAATGAAAGCACTCATAATTATTTGTAGATCCATCAAGCTCTTGAAAAAAAAATTCATATGTGTTGCTACATATTTCACATTTTGAATCATAAGCATGACTCAGGCTGCAACTCAAAACATTAGCACATAAATCAATGTCACGAGACACTTCAAATGAAGAACCATATTCTTCCAATTGCCTCTCTATTTAACTTTCACCTAGGCAACTTGTTGTGTCATATTCACTGCTGCAAATAAACTGATGACACATATCTTCTATGCACATTCTTATTTTATTTCACTGTGGCTGAAATGAAACACACTTTGCATGAGGAAGACAACATACCTTGTACCAAAGAAATAGGTTCTCATATGCATCCATATGATCACCATCCTTAAAATCCAGGGAAAGCTCCTCACACTGAAACTCCATGGCTACACTAACAATGGTCTTTGATCGGTTATCATCACATGAAACCACTTTCATATCTACCTCAAGCAAACAAATACTGACTGCCTCATCACATATAGGAACAAAAGAGGGAAATACATCAAACAAGAAACTAGTTTCTTGCTCATCCCATGTTTTATTTTCCTATGCACAGATTTCATCCTCATCCATAGAAGCTGATCCATCTGATTGTTCATCCCTTTACACATCATCCTCATTGTTCACTAAACCACATACCTCAACATTGGACTGGAAGTCACCATTGGTCTCCAAGGATAACTTTAAGGGATAGTCTTTATTGTTTCAACCTTATATTGCATTACTAAGTTTCAGATAGGTCAAGAATCAATAGACTGTAAAAGTTCAAAGTAATGGCTTTCATTACAGCAGTTGTGCAAAGAAAGTAAGTTACCAAGTATTTATTTTGTGATCATTCATGATTTTAAATTTAACTATGTGATAGAGTTCTCAGTTCACATATGTAGAGTATTAATAAGATGATGGAAAATTTTGTTTGTGTGTGGCTATGCAGGATGTTATTGCTTTGCATGTCTCAGAATGAAGAAATATGAGCATTCGTCAAGTGGAATAAATCGTGTCAAGAATCAACACTTTTAACATTTGGAAATGATGCATTCTATTCTGGGTGGTGGGTTGAATCTCCCACACATGCATGCATGTATGAGAAACTGGAAATTTGAATTGACGCATGGAATTAGTAGTGCGAATTAATTGCTAGTGACCTCGAGAAAATCAATTTAATTCTCCTTTATTGGCCTTATTTTACCCATGCCTAGTGGTTTCTTGTACATATAAAGCAAGGTTCTATAGTGAATCATTGACTGTCATTGTGAATGAGGACATAATTAAATTTGTAATAGACCCATTGCCTATTAATAGGATAATTATGGACTATAGTGAAATATTCATTACACGTCGTCGAAAAGAGGAACCAAAAAGATTTTGGAGAATCAAAGCAAGGTTTGAAGGTCGAAGGATAGGAGTTTTGTTTGGAACTTTGAGGTTGGTTAGAGGTTCATGTATGATGTAATTCCCCAATCTTTTGAAGGGTTATGTTAAATTTTACTAAATAATATAGAAGTAATTATGGTTTGAAATTGACATGAGTTCAATGGCAAATTGCAATGTATACAGATTGTAGTGCCCCTCAACTTGTCATCTATCGGACTGATGTTTGTTTAGTAGTATTGGATATTATGATAGTATCTTAGATTATTTGATGATGGATCTCTTGTTATGTTGTTAATTCATTAAGGACCTAATCAGTATAGTAACAATTATTGATGTTGGAATAGGTTATTTTATGCTTTAGAATTTGATAAATAAACTAGATGTTACAGATGTTTTGATGTCAATTGTGATATTGGATTGTAAGAGGATTAAATGTTTTATGTTGTTGACTAGTAATCAGAAATCTTGCTCAATCTAGTTACATGTTTATACATAAACGTGATTGGAACAGTGTTGTATTACTCGCTCTCGAGTACCCTACACCACTGCGATTTCCATTCACTACAGGACTGCATGTGGATATATATATTGTTATGCTTAACCGTGCGTTGTTGCAGGAATGCAGGTACTAGGCATCGACTCCACCTGATTACCAGGTCTGAGCATGCCTTCGCCAATGGATTAGTTGTTTGGAGTTAACGTGAGGTCCCATGTCAGTGTTGTCTGGTTGTCAGTTTACCCTTGTGGTCGTTGTCTGTCATTCGATCATGACTTGCAGACAGGTAATATTGTACCTTGGAGTCTAACTAGGTTAGAAAGTGTCTAAGTGTGTAAGGTGTCGTTGTGCTTTAATTAGAATCATATTACGAAAATTATAATGTTGATAATTGAGCATAATGTCGTTAGTTGTCGATTATCGTTATAAATAAATTATTATTTATTAAAAGTGTAGTTGTTAAATAAAGATTGTAAGAAATTTTGTATTATTTAATATAATATTATTTACAATAAATATATAAATAAATAAAACAGTTGTAAGTTATGTCGTAATTTGTGATTTACAACTTAATTAATAAAATAAATTAAAATATAGTTGTGCAATTATAGATTGTTGTAATGTTATAACTTTATTAAATACAATATGGTTGGTCGGCTATAAAGTAATTAAATGTTGTCAGAATTGTGTGTTAATATTTAAAAAAGAGTAACCTTTTGGGATTATTAAATTAAATAAAAGTATATCTTGAGGAGGGAGATGCACGGGATCGCGTGCCAAGTTCCTTGGAAGAGGAAAGGGATTGTATTATAAAAGAAAAGTTGGTAGAGGCTAAGGGGTAGAGCATTACAGGTGAAAGAAAAGAGAAGAAGGCTGGAATAAGCAGCTTGGAACTGTAGCAATTGAAGCAGACTCGTCGATTTGACATCGTAGCCAGGTTCCGCTGAATGCCTTATCTCTGAACTTTATTCCGAATCTGCAAATGTTGTTGTTGTTTATTTTATTCTGAATGGTTTGTTGATTGGACACCCACTTTAAGACATATTACGATCTGAAATCAGTTTGTATTCTGTGTTGTGCCATCAAAACTCATTTCAGTAGACTGTCTTCTCTACGTTTAAATAGTAACATCTCTTAGGGTTTTAAATCATTTCTGCCAAGGAATTCATTGTGTAATTGTCTTCCTCCCACTCTATTTACGGGCAAACATAGTGTATTTCCTTGGATCGTAGCTTGAAGGCAGTGACATCACAACATTCTGCAGAAAATGCTTTACCAATTGCAATTGATAGAAGGTTTTGAACATTGTCGTTATAATCCATCCTTTGTGAATTGCAGCGAATTCTTTTTAAATTTTGCTTTAAGCATTTTACAGCTCCTGAGGAATCCGTCCTCAAGATTAGCGCATATTCCCAGTGGTAGATGATAAGGGCACCTCAATAGGGAAGCCGCAGACCTCTAGGGTAACCAACTTCATTTGTAACTCCAATGGTGTGATCTTCCACAAACACCTTTTATCCTTAGCTGATAATTGCATACAATAGACTCCAGCTCCATACTGCAACCCTTTTTAACAGCTCTGTGCAGATGAATTAATATGTAATAGCAATTCCATGTTGTGTGGAACGCCTTTAAGTGTCACAAAACCTTGCATCTGGAACAAAATGGAAATAAGCGGTGAATGGAGTTCCCTACCTAATTAGTTTTCCATTCGTATATATATTTATACAATCGTGTATTCTTCTGTTCGTATTGGATTAAGATCTTTCAAAGGTTTTTTTTTACAAAGCAATTTTTGAGATAGGTCAATGATCCTCACCCACCCTCTGATGACTACCTCCCATGCAAGAGAAGGGAACGATAGTCGAGAGTTTACTTTGTCATCCTCCATTACGCACCTACAAAACCAACACAAAGGATAGCAATGATAGAATAGCTAATAGATTAGGATTGGAGCATCTATATCCAAATAAGGGTGGCTAAAAAGAGGAATGATGGAGACTATATAGCCAAACAACTATCAATTAAATGCACAATCCTTGATCTGTCTTCATTAAAGAAGATAGATGGCGTAGCAACAAACTTAAATGCTGGAGATTAGAATCCGCTATTCACTTGATGTGGCCTTACAGAGAATTTAAAGCTTTCACTTCACAGAGTATAAACCTATCCCGGCGAGACTAAATGGTCTCTTAAAATTCATTTTTGTTATGACATGAATAAACCGTTGGCAGTCATGTCACTAGAAGTTCCATTGCCCTACAATACGCTTCATATTCTTGATCAATGTCTTCTTAAAATACTCCAAAACCAGTGCAGGTTTAACAGACATTTCATTCCCTGAGTTAGCAGCAGTAATTTCTACCAGTAATAGTATGGGAGTTTTATTGTTAGGGTTGAGAGTGTTGGTTTAAACCATAGTTGTTCCTAGTTTGGCCGCAGCTTTCATAGGAGTTAGCCGCTCCTTTATGAAAGTCACAACCTCTAAATATTAGGCGCAGCCATTCTTATTAGCCGCTTAATACAAGAAGTCACCACCTTTAATCAAGGGTATTACAACTTTGGCGCAAGGAAATAGAGTTTGAAGTGTGTCTGGCAGTGCATGTTCTGATCCGGGTTGCTTACATTTAAAAGTTCAGCTTTTTGGATATTTGAGATTGCACAACTTCTGTAATTAATGATGATATGCGATCTGGGAAAAAAAAACTGTTCTGTTGCAGTTGCCATTTTGTATTTTAGGCATTTTTCTTCACTTTAAAAGTTGGATTGGAAAGTTCTCGGTGCGGATGTTTCTTTTGTGATTAATTTCTTGTCATAGATGCTTACTAGCTGCCAACTGATCTATAACAGGTTTTGTCCTTCAATTGTCTAGGCGTGTTTGCCATCATTATATTCTTACTGAGTTTAACATTATGCAAATGGCAAAGCCTTTTATAGCAGTGAATATAGATCTGCTGTGACAAAATGTGTAAGTTCAAATTGAATGTAGGTCCCCTTCAGTGCACACTGGGTCAAGTATTGGCCATCCCCACCACGCAGCAGATAGACTAGAAGCCATCCACAATCCAAGCATTAGAAATACCTAGAATTAAGAATAGAAGCCAGGATGAGTCCTTTAAATCAGAGCCTAGTGCAGATGCATCTCATAATCCATTTATGGTGGAGACCGAGTTAGATTGAGGTTTTTGATGGAATATGGATACAGATGGTTCAGTTTGGTATGCAGTCAGTGGAGGTTATTTTCCCTTCTCTTTTGCTATTGTAAGCAATCTCAATATTTGTAATTGAGTAGCAAAATGGTGTCGGATGTTTTGATTTCTAATTTGTATGGTACTGAGCATTTAGCAATAAAAATGTACATGAAAATGGTAGTCTGTACATGTAGGCTTATTCACAGAGCTGTATGTTTTGTGTGATGTCTGTCTGCAGTGGTATACATTATTCTCCTTGAAGCCAATAAGCATCTCAGTAAACTGTGGAGGGTTTACCCATGCAGATCGCACCCTTAGTGGAGTTTAGCGTCTTGTTCCTTATACATAGTGAACATTTCTTAACCTTAGAGTCTCAGATTGTATTCTGCAATCTTATTATGGAATATCTCATCCACATTATGCTCTAAGGCCTCGTGGTGCCATGAGTGTCTCAAGAAATCTGTGGTGCCATCATGGATTATTGTTTTTAAGTCATATGGTAGATCTAATAGCTATCTCCATATTCTTGAGATTTAACTTTATCTTTTGCATTTAGGGTGCCATTTATAAGGAAACCTTGGAAACCACTATACATATCAAGACATAATCCTCTACTCTCATTGTCACTCGACATATAGGCTATTGTTGTGCATTCAGCTGTCCACAACGTCAGCAAGCAATTAGTTAATCCATAATTTCATATTTCCATGTGATCCCATTTAGGAGTTGTTCTCTGTTTAGGAGTTGTGGTTTTGATATTACTTGGAAGCATTATTAAGGTGTTGGGATCTCAAAGAACATCCTTGGAACCTTTGAAACATTAATCCTCAAACCTATTGCCTTCATTTTCTGTGACCATTGACTTTTGTGAAAAATATTGTGATAGAGAGAAAACTGTTGAAGTGTTACCGCCAATTATATCAATTGCAAGTTTGAAGGAGTTAGATGGATGCTGCCAGATGTTGTTAGACTAAACTAATATCGTCCATTTCAATGGTAAAACAGTCAATAACAATTTTACACCTCCTCTGCGACATATGATTGCTGCTCGATAGATGACAACAGTCGAAACGATTCTAGTAGAAGCATCTGCATAGGAATCGAAATGCCACGGGAACAAAAAAAAGTTATAACTACAACGATCGAGTGATGATCGCTTGTGAAATGATCATTCTGACCTTTTTGGCAGAATTAATTACTCTTAGTAAAATCTTTTCCGAGACTTCGTTATGACGAAGACATGCAAGCATCTTATCTGGTTGAGGTTGAATCTTGAGGAAAACAAAACAATAATGCTCATTGTTGATGATTTTTCCTCGTTGTAATTGTTGTTTAGTTATACTTGACTTAGCATTCTTATTCATTTTATTACTTGAAAGAGTTAAGTTAATTGGGCAAGTTTGAAAGATAAATGATAAAGATCATATGGATAATAAGAGTGTGTAATGATAAGTAGGAATTAAATAGAATAATGGTACTAAGTGATTCTTTTACAAATGAAAGGTTGTAAATTTAGTAATTTATCTTTTGAAACAAAATGTAGTACATTTAGATAAATTAGTTGTAATGTATTAATATGTTTGTTGCAATTAATTTAAATCAATCAGTTTGATTTAAAAGAAATGATGAAATCTAATGTTAAATTTACAAGTCGTTCACATTGTACTAAGAAGGAGTTTTAGTGATTTAACTCTGGAAATTAAATTTAAACTGTATGAAATTAAGAATTCTTGTTGTCGTAATATGATAAATTGCTAATGGTCAAAATTCCAGAGGCATAGTATGTCGTGTCTGAGTACAACGAACATGTGGATAGGTGTTCTAGTGTTGTGTTGTCTTAAACATGTGATTCTAATTGAGTATGAAGTATAATCTATCACAAATGAAGGATTGTCGAAAGTTGTTAATGTATTTTGTGGATATAATATTCCCCAGGTAAGATATTTTATTTAATTGTGACTGTCTTGTACCCGTTTTGTCGTAATGGTCATATGGAGAGACCTGGAATCTGTAAATGAGTAAAATGTTGTAATGCTTTAGGCAATGGATAACAATTGGTGTTATGATTCAGTTTGTAATGCAAGAGGGTTTATGCCTTGCAGTGAATATGTATGAGTAATGTTATAATGCCTTGTATGATGGTTAGGGTTTACTAGGTGTTAGGAAGGAGAGTGGCTTTCAACATGGGGCCGGCACCCAAAGTGGCAGTCAGGATAACCTGTTGAAAGTAGATTAATCAAGTGATAACCTAAAATGAACTAGGGGGTAAGGGTAGTTTTCACATTAAACAAGATTAATGGATTCCTCTCCCATGGCCTGTAGTGCTTGTTTAGACTAAGGATGGGTAGAGAAGGCCTGGTTGGCATGATTGACTTCCTTGTCCTCACGAAAGGAAGGTCGATTCCGCATGTGTCACCCTATGGGGCCGGCGCCTAGTGAGAGGCTGTCAGGATAACCCATGTTAGGACCATGCGATGACACTCTCCCTACTACAACCTAGCATTCCTTGTTTGGTCTCTCCACTTACGTTATGTTTCGCCTCTGGAAGTTAAGTTGTGTTGTGTTGTTTATGTTATTGCCATGTGTTGTATTGGTGTTTGGTCATCCTTTGTTCTTGTTTGTCTTTTGTCTACCTAACTGTTATTGTTTGGGACCTCATGTTAACTCCTAGCTCAGGGGGTGGACCTTAGGGTTCCACATGGTCGGGTGGAAGAGCTTTATTATCCATTGGTTATTCTTTGTCGAAGTTCTTATGCAGAAAAGATTTATTCCAGTTTTCAGACAATTGTACTTGTACCAGTTGATGAAGATGCATGTGTATAATCTTGTGCCAGATTTGTGTAACAGAACATTCATTATCTATGTAATTCTGATGTAGTCTGAAAATGGCAATGTAATGATGTCATGATGTACCTATGTGTAAGGAAAGCATTTCAGTTATGTATTTAATCATGTAGATTGTATTACTTGATGACATGTAATGAATATGAATAAGTTATTTAATGGTGCATTGGATTTAGATTAGTTACTGATGTATGTTAAATTATGTAAGTTGGTTTGTAAAGTAATGCAGCCTTGAATCCTTAGAGAATATGTCGTAGTTAGTTATGTTAACATTATTTGTTATCTTAAACATTTTTTTAAAAAAATTCCTGTTTCATATAGCATAAATGTGTATTTCTTTAAGGTGTTCAAGGCGGGCGTTACACAGATCATAGATGTTTCAAAGAATCAAATTTTCAATATTAAATAACACTGCGACTGTTTTAGTCTAAGGTGTTTAGGGTTTATCCTTCTAATTCATCATTGACCTATGTAGCCAGTTTCCCCAACTTAAGTTGTTCTTTTATCCCCTTGGTTGTCGTCAAGTTACTGGCCCCTTTGCTCTAAGTTACCAGCCCCAAGCCCCTTTATTTTATTCTAAGTCTGACTATATAATAATAATAATTACATTATATGATTAACATCATATATTATATTATTATTAGATAATAATATAATACATGATAATAATTATATAATATATGATATTACATATTATAATATATATAATAATTATATTATATTATATATGATAATAATAATATAATAATAAATTATAATTATATTATATAAAATATGATATTATTATAAATTTATATATTGATACCGATTTCATTTGGTGGGCTGCAAAATACTTTTCACAGGCATTAATTTTTAATTTATTAAATAGTACTGACAAGTTTGCTATTGGTCGATCCTTACACGAGCCGAAGATTGATGCTACAAAAAATCTGGACAACGAATAAATGCATCTGTCAGTTGAGGCGTGTGTTCATTAATGATCTTCCTTTAAATCCTGGAGGTCTCCAGCAAAATGGCACTCAGCTGGTTTGCTCAAAATATAGCATGGAGACTCCCATAAGGCTCCACTACAATAAGTGTCGGGTCACCTTTCTGGGCCATATCAGAGATCACAGACTGATGAACTTTTGTAAACAACAAAACTGATTCTTCCTTGAGGCAGTGAAGATGGTCCTCAGTAAAGACTTCTTGGTCTCCGAGGATAGATATAGGGTAAATTCAAACATTTCCTCATGCTTTCTGGCTTCTTTGTTGGACCTAGGAGAGGCAAAGGTGGATGCACTGATGATTCTACAGGAGGTATTCACTCTAGGTATTCTTTTGGATGACGTAGATGTGTCAATTTATGTAGAATTGGGGGTTGGTATCCTGTGGCCAAGAGACCTGGAGAAGCTGCGGGAGGGACAGGAGAGCGTAGCTAGGTAGTCGTTCTTGCTAAACATGAATGAGAAACAACTGGGAAGGCACAGGTTTTGGACGGCTTGTGGGAGACACTTTCTTCGACAGGCAATTGGAATGGACATAGAGGAGACTCTGGTATGGCTTGAATACTTCTCAACCATTGTGAGTGTGAGGGGATTCTACTTGCAGTGACCATAGGAGTGGTTGGGCTCCTAGGGCCACTTTTTTTGGTGATTTCCATGTTGGGGTGGTAGGGTGGCAAGTTTTTGAGGAGTCACTTAGTCAAGGGCCTAGGGATTTCTATAGTACTATGGTAGCCTCTCTGGTGTTGTGTGTTTTTTGGAGCCTGGATTGGCCGCTGGAGTGGTTTTTGTATTGATATAATTTCCTGAATGTAAATCTTTTTGTATTAATATAATTACCCAAGTGTAAATGTTTTTGTATTAATATAATTACCCAAGACTCAAGTGTAAATCTTTTTGTATTAATATAATTTCTACTTTATTATTGATGCAATGATGTCAATGTGTTCATTTTATTCTATTAGTTATTATATCATCAAAGTGGGCCCGACTTCATATAAATATTAAAGGAGTTGTAGACTCTAGTGAAATGTTTCGATGCCAGATGGATGGGTGTAGTTGAATTCTAAAACGAAAGTCTGGAGTGCAAGACTTGCGATCTCAAACCTCCAGAATCAATCAAGAGTCGTTAGATTTACAAAGATCAACAGTTGAGATTATACAATAGTTTTCAAATTTTCAATTCCACTGCTCGATGTACGTGTTGTACTAAATAATTAATTCAAGCTTCAGAATTGCATGCCATCCTTAAATTTTGTTTGAACTTTAAATTGGGAGTACTCAGTACAAGTGTACAACTAAAACTACATACTTGTACTGAACTTTAATAAAATAAATTACCACGTTTCACTCGCTTTACTTCACAATTGGCACTTAGCATTTAGCAATTTTAATTGATACTACTTGGAAGCAAGAGGGTCAAGAACTCAAGTGACAAGGAGATTACAATGCACCAAAATTTTTAATATCGACTGTGTGATGCCACAGATTCACTTAGTACCAGTCTTTGTATTCATCTTATCCGAGTAAGTGAAATATAGATATACTTTATTACTATTACTATTGTTGTTACTGTTGTCCTTGAGACTTTAGTTTTTTCAATCTTGGGGTTTAGGGTTGAGTGTTTACAAGCATTTCTACCAGTACTACCAGACCCAAAATTGGGAAAACCAAAGAAAAAGAAAAATAGACTATGCTGGACTGCTTAAAGCCCCAAGTTTTACAGATGAATACCATGATATTTATGACCCTATAATTTTTGGAAGGTTTACCTCAGTACTTAGGTTTTCATTGGAGAATAAGGTACATCAAGCGCAAGCTAAGCAACCTAACCCAAAAAAACCAATACCAATTAATAGGATGATTGCACCATGGGTGGTTGGATTGGGACGCTTGATGCTACCTAAGGTTTTCCCTTGCCCTGAATTTATCATGGTCTCTGCCCAGAATTATGATGAAAAAAGAAAAGCAATAGTTAAAAAAGATAGCAAGGAAATAATTCTTCCCATTAATGGAGAACATTTTAGCAAATTGTTGGGTTTTACTGCTGAAGAATGTGGAGCAGTCCTCATAAACCTAGAAGAACTTGCTAATACTTATGAAGCAGTTAGTGAAAATAAAAAATAAGATTTATCAAATTTCTAATAGCGGATGGTGTCCAACTCAATTAGAATCATAAACCTCCTTATAAAATTGATATTTTTAGATCATGGGTCTAGGATACTATTTCCATGCTAGTGTTTTGCCTTGGATTGTGGTAGTGCTCACCTAGGGTTAGGGTTCTGAATTGAGTTTACAAGCCTATGTTTTCAATTTTTCAAACCCTTGGTGCCTCAGGTCAAATTTTCATCAGGCCTTGCATTATTTTTTCTATTTTGGTGTTGACCTCCTATAGCAAGTTCCCGATTGTTTAAGTTACATCTTAATGCCTTTGTGCTCATAGGTTGACCAGCCCCCATGCAATGTTTTAACACTTTTTTCCATCGCACTTGAGAAAAATGCTCAGTTTTATATGAACAAGTGCAAATGTATGTTGGTAAGGCTAAAAAATGCAGATCGGCTTTCAAAAAATGGAATAATTCAGTTGTATGCATTTCTGAATGCATATCAGGCTATAAAGGGTGCATATACATTAGAGAATCTATTCCAGATTCTGGGAATATTCCCTAAATGTATATCGGGTTTACTTGCATGTTTGTGTTGTATGTTTGAACATACAACGGCTATATCCAAGGGAAAAGATGCAAAAGGGTGCACATGCATTCGCTACAGTGTAATGTATAAATGGTCTTGTATATTCAGCATTATACAAGGTGGAAAAGAAACATTTGGTGGGGTCTGCCTCACATACAAAGGGGTTTGTATCTCACATACAAAGCAAAATGTATAAGGCAAATTGATGCAGAGCATCTAGGATAGCAGAAGCATACTTCAATACTTCAATGAAAGGTCTCTCTAGATTCACTATTTTTTTGACTGAGATCAGACTTCTTACAAGGAAGGGTTTCAACACAATAACTAACTTGTTCTTGACATCAAATAGAGGGAACTTTAGGGCACACATCTCAGGATTCCTAACTCCATCTAAGATTTCATCCAACCCACTATGCAGGGTCTATAGGACAGCAGTCTTCAACAATGTCTTCTAAAGACAGTCACACAATATCTCTACTTCATAGTCACAACATCCTCCTTGGGATGATCTCCATCAACACAAACTCAATCTCATTGCAACATACCAATTCAATAAATTACCAAGCACCTAATGTTTTCATTGACAAACCAATAACATGACAACCAAAACTACTACCTTCTTTGTAGTGACTATCTCCAAGAGGACTGGCAGAGTCAGCAATCAACAGGCAGAGAGGATTGATTCCTCTGAGGATCTCTCCATATTTCTTGTCATAGGATCATTGCTAGATCTAGAGCCCTTTGTGTTGGTCACAATGCATAGCATTCTCTGATTGACCACTGAATACAGTCAAGGGTAAACACCTATCTGTTACTGTACTTCACTCAATTCCAACACATGGATTTGCAGAGTCATTAACATGACAAACTCAAACTAGGCCATCCTCCTGTCTCCACAATCCTCACAAGACTTTGCCCTAACTATTATACAACCCATTCCACTGATTAGAAACAGAAAAGATTAGTGGAATGAGGAGAAATCCATCAGGTACTCAGAAAAAACCCTAGCTAAGGTTTTAAGACAGCCTAGCACAAAAATAGTGATTTCTCACACCCAGTCTAATGTCAAGATTTCAAATAAGACTCAAATCAAAGCTACTTCAGTCCTCTAATCTTTCATTACAAACATGGGCTATGACTGTTCCATACAGGCGCGGGTACGGACTGATAACAACAAATAAACACAGAAAAACACAGGAAAAGCAGGAAAATGGATGTTTCTTTGGTTCTATTTCACTTCCTCCAAATGCCTCTTTCACAATACACCTTGCCAGGCTTCAAATAAGCCTCCTACATTTGAATCAAGAAGCATGGAAGTGGTTGGGGTTGATGAAACTGCCCCAACCATTGAGCTTCTTTCTTGTTTCTAACTGCAGCACTAATTGTTGTTTAGTAACTGTCCTCATTTAGAATTACATCGATGATTTTATGTTTAACAATGTGTTTTAACACTTGGTTAACCTTTGGACAAGGTTTTAACAATCCTCCAAACCTCTGACATGCCTCCAACTAGGAGGATTGCCTCCTACACACATTAGGAGGGCTACAAACCTATATGACTTGCCTTTACAATATGACTGTCCTCCTTTACAATATGAGAGTAGATTTTAGGTATTTGGACATAGTCCCTTACAAGCATGGCTTTCAACCCTTATTACAACATTGAATGGTCTCAAGGACCTTATTGAACCAAACAAACTATCTAAAGATCAAGTAAAACCTAGATGTCTTGGTGCTCCTACACCATACTCCCCAGCATGATGAAAACTCTTGTCCCAAGAGTTATGGCTTCTTCTCCAAACGTTCTTCAATCTTGTTGGAATGTTCCTCTGACTAGGAAACATGAACTCTCCAAGAGTTATCTTCCTCCTTCTCCAGCCTACATGGCTCCTATAAACATTGTTAGGACCATAAAACATGTTGTGATGTCCTTGCCTAGGACCCTGCTGCTGCAATGCTTCTGTTCTTCCTATCTTGAGGTTCTGATGTGTTCCCCCTATACTATTTGTTGTCTACCTTCCTTCTTCTGCCTCCTTATAGGACAGTTAATGTCCCCAATCTTGACATAACTCAAGTCCCAAACCTACTGTTCTTTAGAACTATCTTCCACCTTCCTCTACTGCAACTGTTCCAACTATTTCCCATCATCCTTAACCTGCACATTCAACTGCAATTTCTCTCCAAAACAAATAGTAACATGTTCCTTCTTGCCTTTACAAGGTAAAGGCACTAGTTTGAACTTTTTACCATCTTTGTGCACCAAATAGTTATTAGTATAACCATCATGAACTGTCCTTCTCAAATGTTTGCATGGTCTACCCAAAATTATATGCCCACATGTCATTGAAATGACATCACACAAAACATAATCCTGATATGGATCAATGGAAAAATCAACATATGCCTTCTTACTAACCCTTACTTGTTGTTCTTGACTTACCCAAGTGACATTGTAAGGACTAGGATGATCAAATGTTTTCAATCCCAACTTGTGCACCATTTCCAAAGAAACTAGATTATCATGTGAACCTGAATCTATAATCAACTTGCATATTTTTCCATGGCTTAAACAATTAGTTTTAAAAATGGATACCTATGGCGCTTGCTGCATTTTACCTCTTTCCACCATGAGCATTTCTCCAACCATTACTGGAGAGGCTGATAACATTTCCTATTCTTCTTGCTTCTCCTCCTCTTGTGCCAAGTGAACTCTTCTATCCTTGCTCTTATCAACATCGTCCTTCTTAGGACATTTGAAAGATGTGTGTCCCACTTCATTGCAATGATAACATCTACCTGTGAATACTCCTCTACCTAATCCAAATCTACCTCCACCTCTATATCCACCTCTCTGATCTGTAGAAAACTCTTTGCCCTTCTCATTGCTACTCTGTCCTTCATTAGTAGGTTTGCCCCTACCTCTATATCCTCTACCACTACCTCCTTGTCTTTCTTGTTTCCTCTTTACCCTCTCTTCAGCCCTTATGGCTAACTGAAAACATTCTCCAAGTGATTTTGGTATGGTCAAACCAATCTCATCTTGCAAGTTATACCTAAGCCCATTAAGGTGTCTTGCCACTTTCTCTTTTTCATCTTCTAATCCTCCTCTAATACTAAGCTTATGAAATTGCTCAGTATAGGACATAACATCCATGTCCTTTTGTTTCAAATTCTGCCTCATCCTCTTTGTTTGAATGGAGTAATCGGATGGAAGAAACTGATCCTTCATCCTACCCCAAGAAGTGATTCTTGTTCCACCTCTAGCCACTCTTTCTGTTTGCACACTACTCCACCATGTAAGTGTTGTTCTTCTCAATTTTGTTTTTGCAAATTTAATCTTCTTCTCATCACTCATTTCCTCATACTCAAAGAAATTTTCAAGGGCATCTATCCACCCTAATAACTCTTCACTGTCCATCTTCCCATGATAGATAGGTAACTCTATGTTTGCCTTTGTTCCACTACCTTGGACTGCCTTCAACAATCTCACAAATTTCTTTTCTTCAGGATCTAATTCATCCTCAGGAGGATTCTAATCTACCTCCTCATCTCCTTCTTGATCATCTTGCTCATCCCTTCTAGGATTCTTCTCCAATGCTTCCAATCTTGCCAAGATTGATGCATTCTCTCTTCTCACTTGTCTTAACTCTCTTTCCCTTGCAGCATCCTGCTCTCTTCTATCCCTCATCTCCTTTTCTCTAGCCTCTAAGGCTTCCCTCAGTTCACTATTCTCCCTAGCCATCTAATTCTTAGGAGGCATCCTTACACTTTCACAAACCCTTACTATTTCACAAGACCCTACTACACCCTCAAGGATCTACTTGCTTGCTTTGATACCACTATGATGCAGAGCATCTAGGACAGAAGAAGCATACTTCAATACTTCAATGAAAGGTCTCTCTAGATTCACTATTTTTTGACTGAGATCAGACTTCTTACAAGGAAGGGTTTCAACACAATAACGAACTTGTTCTTGACATCAAAGAGAGGGAACTTCAGGGCACACATCTCAAGATTCCTAACTCCATCTAAGATTTCATCCAACCCACTATGCAGGGTCTGCAGGACAGCAGTCTTCAACAATGTCTTCTAAAGACAGTCACACAATATCTCTACTTCACAGTCATAGCATCCTCCTTGGGATGACCTCCATCAACACAAACTCAATCTCATTGCAGCATACCAATTCAATAAATTACCAAGCACCTAATGTCTTCATTGACAAACCAATAACATGACAACCAAAACTACTACCTTCTTTGTAGTGACTGTCTCCAAGAGGACTGGCAAAGTCAGCAATCAACAAGCAGAGAGGACTGATTCCTCAGAGGATCTCTCCATATTTATTATCATAGGATCATTGCTAGATCCAGAGCCCTTTGTGTTGGTCACAATGCATAGCATTCTCTGATTGACCACTGAATACAGTCAAGGGTAAACACCTATCTGCTGCTGTCCTTCACTCAATTCCAACACATGGATTTTCAAAGTCATTAACACGACAAACTCACACTAGGCCATTCTCTTGTCTCCACAATTCTTACAAGACTTTGCCCTAACTATTATACAACCCATTCCATTGATCAAAAACAGATAAGATCAGTGGAATGAGGAGAAATCCATCGGGTACTCAGAAAAAACCCTAGCTAAGGTTTTAAGACAGCCTAGCACAAAAATAGTGATTTCTCACACCCAGTCTAATGTCAAGATTTCAAACAAGACTCAAATCAAAGCTACTTTAGTCCTCTAACCTTCCATTACAAACATGGGCTATGACTATTCCGTACAGGCATGGGTACGGACTGATAACAGCAAATAAACACAGAAAAGCACAGAAAAGTAGGAAAATGGATGTTTCTTTGGTTCTATTGCACTTCCTCCGAATGTCTCTTTCACAATACACCTTGCCAGCTTCAAATAAGCCTCCTACATTTGAATCAAGAAGCATGGAAGTGGTTGGGGTCGATGAAACTGCCCCAACCATCGAGCTTATTTCTTGTTTCTAACTGCAGCACTAATTGTTGTTTAGTAACTGTCCTCATTTAGGATTACATCCATGGTTTTATGATTAACAATGCGTTTTAACACTTGGTTAACCTTTGGACAAGGTTTTAACAATCCTCCAAACCTCTGACATGCCTCCAACTAAGAGGATTGCCTCCTACACACATTAGGAGGGCTACAAACTTATATGACTTGCCTTTACAATATGACTGCCCTCCTTTACAATATGAGAGTAGATTTTAGGTATTTGGACATAGTCCCTTACAAGCATGGCTTTCAATCCTTATTACAACATTGAATGGTCTCAAGGACTGTATTGAACCAAACAAGCTATCTAAAGATCAAGTAAACCCTAGATGTCTTGGTGCTCCTGCACCACAAATGTACATTCGCCATATGAAAGGAAATTTGCAAGGGGCCGACATGTAAAGGGTGGGGCCCGCGGACATACACAGTGGATTGTATGTTGGTTAGATACATTGGCAGTGATATACAAGAAGGCACATACAAAATAGGTTACAAGGTTGGGGCCCACCGCTTGTATATTTGCATTTGTATGATCGAATATACATTCCTAATGTGCAAGCCAGAATCTGAAGGAACATGCAATCCGATTGATAAAGGATAAGATCCGCAGTTTGTATCATGTATATTTTTGCTTGTATGTCTATGTTGTACATGCCGATACACAACGAAAATATACAAAGAGATGGATACATCACGGATTCCAAGGGATGTCCCAATCTAGCAGATAAAGTGTTGAGATCCGCAGCTTGCATGTATATGGCATTGTATATGCCGATATACAAACAAAAGGAGATATAAGGCCTGTATTTGAAAGTTTTTCAAATTCGATGGATAAATGGCTGGGATCCGTTGTATGTACAATTGCATTTGCATGATACATTTGCAAAATAAGGAGATGCAAAGGCATATCGCCAAGACTATATGCATCGGCTGACTCATCTTGGGTCATTTCGATGGCCAATGGAGATAGGATGCGCAACGATTGCGGACAAATCACAAGCTGCCACGTGTTCGGGAGCTGTTGCATGTATATGTAGTTGCATATACAAAGGAATTTTGAGGTGGAAAAGGGCAAACATGTGATGCGATGGAGAAGTCAAAGTAGCACAAGGTGCTTATGTGGCATGATCTCATTGGCGGGTGACTTTTCAAAGCTATTGGTCGCCATTGATCTCAGTGATGGAGGGAAAATCAACGGCTAGGTTTTAAAGTTTCATACGAAGGTTTTCTTTGCATCCACGGTCATATTTTGAGCAGGAAAACTCCATGGACGCGCTGCTGTAAATTTCAAGAGGAGTTGCGGGTAGCTGGGCCATTAATGACAACATACAGAGGCATGGGCCGATGGTTGACTGGCCAACTACCATTTTTATGATGAAAATCTTCAGGCAGCGGTGTAGATCCTGATCTCACCTGCTTTTCCCTCATTTTCCCACCTGCTACATTCAATTTTTTGGGCACCATTTTTGGTGCAATGTATCTGGCAAAAATTTTGCTGAGTGCATAGTTTGCTATAAAGGGTGAACTGTGTTACTTCTATGGTGGTTGAAAACTGAACAAATTTTGGTGTTGTAATAGGATACAACTTTGTTGGTGGCTCTATTTTGGGTGGCTTGTGAGTTTATGAGTTGTATGTTGTATGTTTTATGCATAGAATTCATCAGTTTCATGTTGATTTAAATGAGTAATGTTTCATCGCGTGTATTTTGTTATTTGTCTCCAAATTGAGTGTGTTCTTCTTCTAAATCCGAACAGCTAAGGGGTGTTAGAGATTCTAGAATAAAGGTCTCCTTTGTTAAATGCTTAATCTTTTACTTCTGCTCAAGGAGTAGATTGAATGTTTTGGGTTAAGTGTTGGGAAGAATACATTGTAGTAAGGATATTAGTAAGTAGAAATAACCGAATACTTAGTCTTGGGTAGTGTCTGTAAGGCAGATATTGCAAACCCCCCTTGAAATCTAATTATTATTTTAAGTCTATGGTAAACATTCACATATATATATATATATATATATCTATTGACTTTGAGCCGTGGATAGGCACCAATCTAGTCTTGTATTTAGGTTGCAACCCAAAGTCCCAGTCTTGCATCCAAATATTAAACAAACTCAAACTTCAAATACAAACCTTTAGGACATTAGAAGTAGTTTAGGATCGAAATCCTCTATCTCACAACTGAACATAGGCCCAAAGCTAGCCCCTTTGCACTTATCTCACAGTTTTGGTCTACATAAGAGAGGATTTATTTGCTATGTCAACATCCCAGCTAACTTATAGATGCATTCCATAGATGTTGAATATGGAATACCCCCCTTGGTTTTGCAGAGCCTAAAGAAGAAGAGGAGATATTTATAGAGTCTATCTCCTGTACTGTTGGCCTCTGGCCTGGGAATCCTATTGATCAATGATGGCTACCTTGTAGGGATAACTAGGAAGAAGCATCCAGTCTAAAAAAAAAAACCAACAGATTGGATAATAATAGTGAAGTGGATGCAAGCCTCCTTGAAATGGTATACAATATCCATCAATTCATGCTACCTGCTAAATATAGATTTCTTGAGAACATTGCAAAATCCATGCATTGTCAGTTTTTAATGATTAAACAAAGGAAAAGTAAACCTCCCACTCCAGGTGCCAACAGAAAGACATTTAGGTTCACAACCTACTTGTGCTATTTTTTTCTAGTGCAGTTTGTTGGGATATTTTAGGACAACAAGCTTCAAATTCAGCGTCAGGAAGATAAAATTGGACTACAATTTTGGATCCATAAGATAAAGGTGTATCATAATCAAAAGAACTACAATCATTTTGTGGACTACTTTTTGGCTCCATTGTATGAAACCATTACAAATACTCCAATGCCTAGATTGCCCGAGTCTTTTAGAAATTGCATTCAACTGGGAAAAGAAATACAATTGGCTGATTGGTACTTCATGGAGGAATATACTGTCCTAAGATTTTATGGATTAGGAGCATAGCCCCACAAACTTCCAATACATGTGATAGAGAGGGTTTTTGCATTGGAATACATACAGTAGATGGATACTACTGATTAGTTTACTTTGTTAGTTAGCAAAAGAAGAGCATATTTCCTTCCTCACCTTTTTCATATGGAGGGTTCACATTCAAGAGAAAAGCATTCACTGTGGCACATGAAATTCAACAACTTTTTAAACTTGATGTTGGCTCTCACTGGTAGTATAACCCATGTGATGTGATTAAAAGAAGGATTCTAGCCAAGAAGAATGCTCCAACTAAAATTCAACATGAAAGTAAACCCCTGCTAGAAATGTTGAAAAATAAGAATTCTTGGTAGGAGGTGAGAAAAGTCATGGAGGAAACTGCTGCTCAAAGAGGTATTTCTTTTGAAAAATTGTCATCAGAAATACTAGGATTGCATCCAATTCCACAAACACAGAGAGATGCACTGGCAAACAAGAGATTCAACAATTTCTATACAAAAGTTGCTGAAAAATCTAAGTGTACAAAAATTCTAGAGACTCTAAAACAAGCTTGTACAGAGGAACGTTGGACACTGTAAAAAATTTATGCCTTTTGGTCTATGAGGAAGGATCTCGATGATCGAAAAGCTATTGCAAATCTTGAAGATGTCTTAGAAGATGAAGAGTTCAACAAATTGTGGGATAAAGAGCATCCCTCTGAAGCTCAAGCAACTAATGTTGAAAGTGATGATGAGTTTGAAAACCAACCCAAAGATCTTAGTGCCTATGTATTCAAACCTCGTATGAGTGAGACCGCAAGACAAACATATACTAAAGGGGTATAAATAGCCCAAAAATTGGGTTATGAAGGTGGTGGTTTGGAGCCCATAGGAGAAGGCATTTGGATGGTACTAGAGGTATACCCTAGAAAACCTAATGATCTTCTACTCGGCATTGGAGGTGATGAACAAGCCAAAGGGCATACACATACAGATGAGGATATTATATTTGTTCCAGCTTTAAATCCTCAGAATGATATTCAATCACTAATAGTACTACAAGGGTCTTCTGATCTACATGTTTCTCATTCTTTTCTTGCAAGAGATGGTGGTCATTCTAGTGCTACTGGTGGTAAATCTAGCAATGGTACAGGTATTAGTAGTAGTAGTGGTCAGCAAGAGATGCAACAACAAACTCAGAAGAGGCCATCAACAACATTAAATGAAACTATAGACAAACTTAAAGAGCAAGGCCTTGTGAAGCCTAAGAAGTAGAAGGTTATGACAGGTTTTGATTCCACATCCACATCAAAGCAGTTGTTTCCAGAATGCCCCCCTCCTATTGTTAGTATGACTGGGACAAGAATGGCTAATACTCAACCACAATTAATTAGAGATGCCGCCAAAACTACAACTACTCCTTTTCCATTCAAAGTTATGTCAAGTGTCACAGATTGTGATTACAAAGTTGAGTTTGAAAAGAAAGGAAAATTATCTAAAAGTCACAAAAAGCAAGTGCTAGAGATAGAGACTACTACAACTTCAGAGCTTGCAACAACCAGGGTATTGACTACATTTGACCCGAAAAATGAAAAAATGGATTACATGATTATTGTGCCCAAAGTTCAAGATAAACCAGAGGACCAGATGCAACGATCTGACTATGAGGTGAGCACCATCCAAGTGGATTTTTCTGGAATAAAAATTTTTGACAAAATTAATGTATCAAAAAAGAACAACGAAGTGGTGTACACATCATTGCTAAAACGAGAGAGAGAGAGAGAGAGAGAGAGAGAGAGAGAGAGAGAGAGAGAGAGAGAGAGAGAGAGAGAGAAATGTATGATTGTTTTTAATTTCCTGGTAACCCTGTTGATTATATTGTCTACAAATTAGAGTTGTAAGATAGATAGGTCACATCTTCTAGTAATAGAGTTACAACAGAAGGAAAATATATTTAGTTATGTTAATTCCATTCATATTGCTCTTTTTCATTTGACTTTGTGATTTACGTAACAGGTTGGAGACTCTTATAGGAAAGTTACAGGCAGACATAGAAAGTGAAAAAGCCAAGAGGAAAGGAGTAGAGAACAAGACCAAATAATTAGAGAAAAGGATAAAAAACTCTGACTCTACATCTACAAGTGAAGTGAATAAATAAATAGAGGAGGAAGTGAATAAACTGAAGAAAATGTTGAGTGAAAGTAAAAAAAATTACGATATTCAAACAACTAATTCAGAAAAATTAGAACAATCCTTGTTTGAAGCCAATACCAAACTGAAGCAATCAAAAAAAGCAGGACATATGTGGCAAGAAAATGTGGAGAGAGAGAAAATTCTCTGAAAATTTATAGAAAAAACTAAAGAATGCAGAGAATAAAATAAAATCCTACCAAAACAAAGTATCTGAATTATATAGAAACACAATGGTTTATATAAAAAGTAACATTTGGGAGAAAATAATGAAGAGGATTGCTGATTTGTCTAAAATGTTTGAATTCATTGATGATCTAGTATTATGTAGTAATACACTCAAACAATACATTGTTGAAAATGGAGACATGGCAACTTCAAGACAGTCAGATGCAAACAAAATTTTGCAATCAATCTACATAGCTAGTGGTGAAGAATTAGAATCCAAAGGAATTCAGAACCGTATTGATGCCACAATAAAGGACTCAACTATCATTGAAAAATGTACGAAGCTGGAACAAGCACGTGAACTTTTGGTACAAGCTCCATTATTGATAAAGCAACTGCAAATAAATGTAGAACACTTCAAAAAGATTGGTTTGTCGGTGGCTTTTGACTCATCATACCGATACATTGGAAAGAATGCTTTCAAAAATAAAATGGAGGATAAAATGAACTTCAACAAGGACCAGTTTCCTCAAAATCTTGATGAGGCAATTTTTATGGATTCCATCCTACCACTGATAACCTTGAATACAACTTTGAGTGATACATTCAAGTCAAGTAACAATATCAGTTATAAAATATTATCACAGTTACAACTTAATAACCATGGGTTAAGAAAAATTACACTTCCATTAGATGAAGAGTGGAGCACTCTACAAAAGCTGATACAATGATTTAGTAACATGTGTTTCCAATGACATCAATACCAGAATGACTAGGTTGTTGGACTGTTGTCTCTGGTTTTTTGGCATCCATTCTTTTTGTTGTCTATCTGGACTGCCCTAGGGGCTGCTTTGTAATGGGCTTGGCACCCTTGGCTTGCCGCTTATCTAATCAAAAACATGCGTTTCCAAGTTCCAACAGAGCATTGTGCAGAGTTGGTTTTGAGCAAGTTATTATACATTGTAAATGTAATACTTCAGTCTTCAATGTATTCTAATTTCCTTCGGACCTTCAATGTTCATTTGAAAATCAATATAACATTGAAATCCTTTTATGTGTTAAAATTGTCTGTATTATTTAATTGGCCACTTCATATTAAATATTTTCTAATGGTGTATATTAATAATATAATATGCTACAACATTATTCATAAATTTCAATCTAGAACTAATAAAATGCTCATGAAAAATCATGCAACATGCAAGAAATTGAAACTTACAACTCCAAAAATATAGGCAACCTATTGGAATTGTATTATATTTCACTGTTCAAAACTTCCCCAATCTTTCAACAACATTACAAAGTAGTACTTGTATCTTATTTACTTCTCAAAATTTCCAAAATCTTCCAACCACACAAGAATGATTAACACGGTTCTTTTATAGACCAAGAACGTGTACTCAACATTGATTACATTGTCATTTCAAATAAGTTCTGGATACAAAGCACCACCAACATGGCATTGAGAACATTAATTTCATTTGAGAGAAGAAAAGAGGAGTAGATGGACTTTGGGAGATGTGTAGCCACCTGAAGATTTGCCTCGTTAATGCTGGGGAAAAGTTGGTTGGCCTGTTCAATCATGCAATCCATACCTATCCTTCCATTCACTGTATGTCTTTTCAAGTGGCTAGGGGAATGCGATAACCTCTATGATCTTGCCATTATGACTGACATAGTTGGCATCCAAAATAGACTTTACATTCTTGCAGAATATATCAAAAGTAAATTCAACCAAATGCAGCTTGTCAAGTGATAAACCTAGCACCTACATGGTTGGATCACCTTCATCACAACAAGAGGGAATTAATTGATGACCATTATCTATTATTTCTCTCTTCCACTTGTCCAGGTCCTTAGCCTTCCCATCAACCTCCAAAATATGTGGCAACCATTTAGTGTCCATCGTTTCTATTACCTGCATCTTTTCCCCCAAAAGTGTATCCAATTTCAATTGAAAACTGGCCACATCCTCGAAATGTTTCAGTATATCTGACACCAATTTCAACTCAGGAGGTTCATTTGCATCAAATCTAGAACACCTAAAAAAATCTTTGACCTCTAAAGTTCTTGGTAGCCACTTAACTTTCACACTTGATAGTCTCAGCTTATCAGATTCATGCTTCTCATAGGCTATTCTTAATTTTGAGTATGTCCTCCAAGCCTCCTCCACTCTGGCCAAGATTTTGGTCACTCTGTTTTTGATCAAATTGGTGACCATGTCCTTTACTTTATTCTCCTTTTCTTCTTTCAATTTTTTGTTATCCTCCTTCAATTCTCTGATTTCTAAAAGGAGAGGTTGTGTGTCAACTGGAAGTGACTCTATAGTTTGAATGATAGGGGGAATCTGATATGGACCAGGCTCTAATTGTGGTTTCCCTTCATATTTGCTCAACCTGGCCATGGCCACTGCATATTTCTCCAACAATTCATTATAGTCTTTCTACAGTTTAATTGTCGTTGCCTCAACAAATTGTGTAGTTTGCACATTTAGACTGGCAGCTTGAGGGGCAGGGGTGTCTGACACCCTTCTAATTATGACATTGCTAGTCAATTTCTCCAAACCAACTTTTGGTTTCTTATCATTGGGGGCCAATGCCCAAATTGCCAAGGTTTCAAACCTTGGGTTAAATGCAACACCCTACAAAGCTTTGCTGACTTGTTCCTCTGTCATATCAGAGTCATCCCTTGTTATGGTATCAAATGCAATTGCATCTAATAGAGTCCAATGTGGTAGCAGTAGGATGTTTCTTCTCGCTACAAGAGCCCTGCCCTCCTCTGGAGTTATTGCACTGATATCCTTATTAACCTCACTCAAAACCCTTTGAGTAATAGTATCATACTCAGAGGGGTCAGCACCACTCCTTGCTTCCTCAATTCTCCTTTGAAATTCTTCATTCTTTGTCCTCAACACGAATGACTTGAATTTAGGTGTACTGACGAATGCATCGTCTGCAATAAATTGATTACATGCTAGTACACTCATATCTTCTGTATCAACTTCATTGTTAATTATTGACCTTGTCAACCTATTATCTGGTGAAGAGAATGGCCTTTCCTTAATGGGGAACTCACCTGATGAGAAGGCTCCTAAATTTGTTCTTCTGCTACTTCTTCCATCTGTTCCACAACTTCTATCTCCACCTCTGCCTCAAGGTCAATGATTTTTGCTCTCTTTGGAGCAGGGGAATCAGGGGATTCTTCTTCTCTTACATACTTACCCCTAGAATTGCTTGGTTGGTAAGATGGCCTCTCCTCACCTACAGGTGCACTAGCTATCAGTTTGTCTGCCTTGGCAAATATCATCTCAATTCTCCTTATAGGATCTTGCACTTTAGCAAAAGCCCCAGGGTATGTAGGATTGGCATTTCTCTTCATCCTCTCTCCCTCAATCACTGCATTCCATTTATTTCTCAAAAGATATATCTCCTACATTGATTGGCAGTTTCTTACTATATCTTCATCAAAGATGACTCGGTGGGGATAACCAGGCCTACTGAACTTCAACCTTGTTTTGTGAATAAAACCCTCAGGGTCAAATGTTCTCACTTGCTCCGTATCCATCCTGTAACACTGAAGCATGGAGCCAATCTAATCTAATTCATTCTTATCAATTGTTAAAAAACCACTGAGCTTGAATGAAGTAGGGAAGAGTGACCCCTTCCTGTGCTTTCTGAAATGCTCCTTGTCAGCTTCATTTAATTGCCTTATGATTTCCATGAAGGCAAGCCTCTTAGGCACAAACTTAGGCAGAGCGTAAGGTGGAGCCTCACACCCATAAATCCTGATGCAAGTAGTATTTGCATGTAGAAAACAATCTCCCTAGTTGTGTTATATGGTCAAGTGTGGGGCTCTTTCCATAGGTCTCAAGAAATCCTTAGCTTCTTTAGGTATTCTGTCCCCCTTAGGTTTCAAGAAACCTAAGACCTTCCTTACAAAATGCTCCTCAAAAACAACATAACTAGCATCCTTAAAATGCATGTCAAGCATGCAAGTCCACATTTGCACTAGCATCATGTTCCCTTGTTCATCTGTCATCCTCACATGTAAATCTTTATGTCATTAGCAGTGACCTGACAGAGAGAATAGATCATGTGGCACATCAAAGAATACCATGTGAATTCCACATGGAGACCTACAATATACAGGTTGTTTTTTATTGTCACCATCTGCTTGTACATTTTCTCAGCCAAGTAACCCACATAGTCATATGGATGTCTGGTTCCAAGATCTTGAATGCAAACTGCCATCATCATCATGGATACTAGCATTCTATCAGTTGTATCCCTCCCAAGCACATGGCATAAACTATGGTAAGTTCTGACAAAATATTCCATCAACAAATTACAATGGAAGGGATCCTCTTCTTTATCATAAATTTTTACCAGGCCTCCATCAACTCCCCTTGGTCTATGCTTGGCCAGTTTGAATGATCTATAGGCATATCTGACAATCTTATACTTTTCTTTGAAGGCATTCAGCTCAATGGGTATACTGGCAGTAGGGTCTAAATTAAACACAGTTGAAATATAGGCTTTTGTGAATCTAATTATAACAAAACCATTTCCAGACAGAACATACCTAGTTTTGGGGTCATATCTACTTGCAATTGCTTTAACTAGGTCTGGATTGACAAAGACGTTGGGACAAATCAACTTGGCCAAATCAAGCTTCCAGGCATGGCAAATAGGGGCTCTATAGTCTTCTCTGTTATACCAATGCTCAAATAGGCTCCATGCTGATACGGGTAACCTAGCATCTCTACAATTCACACACAAGTCATAGATTTTATCATTTTTCCTACTTGTCCTAGTCCCGTTGCAACTTTCCTCAATGAACTGGGACACTGGATCATGAGGTCTTCATCTAGACTACGTTTTGAGGTGGAAGGTTGACTAGAGTGACTCATCCTTCTAAACTATGTTTATGCAATTAACTTAGGGCTTCTGTAACTATAAATTACTTCTTAATACTTTGAAACAAACGGATAGCTGAATTGATGAGACAGAAGAACAAAATCCACTTACTAATTTTTGATGCTAATAGAGGCTTGGAATCACATCAACTTGCTCATTTTGAAGCTCCTTTCGATAGGAATGCAACTGTGCTCTCAAAAATGATAGACAAAGCCTTAAATTATGCCCTTATAATGTTGGATTTCTTGCCATTTGCAGTATTAATGGTGGCGGTGATGACCATTAATAAGTTCATGCCACAGACAATTGAAAAATCCTCATTTGTAGGAAATTTGAAATGGGGCCGTTGATCCTTTCCTTCTGTTATGCAATCGACGGCTAAGATCATGTGACTAGATTTGAAAATCTTCATCACCACATTTGAAAAGACCTTGACCAATCAGAATAAGTTGAATCAACTGTACCCTCTCTGTAGATCACATCACCTTTTTGTTCGGACCAGACACATGGGGCCTTTCTTTTCAATTCTTTAATAGAGGAGCACTACGTGTCGCCATCTCGCGACAGTGTATCAAATATTCCCCTTAGAGAGATACCTTTCTAATGGAGCATAGCCATTGGATCAAAAGTTCTTCTATGGACCACTGTCATATTAGTTGACAGATGGCAGTCATTTTGCATCGTCACGAGGGGGGGTGACGTCATGAAAAAGGCATTACAAAGCTGTGAAATGCACTTTATTAATCTTTAACCTAAGACTTAAGGCTTTGATTTTTATGAGAAATAGCAAGTAAGGCTAGGATTAGAGGCCAGTCAACTCACGGGTGTGAAGACATTAAGTTGTGACTTAAGCGATCGGTAACCTTTGACAGACAATCAACAAAGGGAAAGAAGAAAAAGCGCAGGAAGCACAAAACATAAACACTTAGAATTTTAGGGATTCAAAATTCAAATAGATGAAACCAAGCAAACCAGAAGCCCTAAATCCTAAGGAAGCACCACCATGATGTTCTGTTGGACATTGTGGAACAATCTGCTAGGGTCTACTATTTTAAAATTGATAAAACGCTATGACCGAGGAACCTAAATTTAGTGTTTGAATATTTATCTTAATGGTTATACTCAGAGTAAATATAATGCTTTAAGAAGATATTGAGTGTTCTGAGTGATTACAAGGATTCTTAAGTAGAGTTGGTTTAGGAACTAATCAAAGTATGGTAATGCAATACATTATTCTATAGTTTACAAGAGCTGGAGCCTGGGAATTTTAAAAAACCATCACAATGCAATAAAAGAAAACAAATGAAACACTACTGTGGTTATAGAGAAGAAAAATTAGTTCACATTTAGTTGAATGCTTGTAAAAATTATCAGATTCACACAATAATAAATGAAAATATTATTTTTTTTATCAAAAATAAAAAATGTACATCACAGATAGACAAATTGAAATAAAATTCCATCAACAATATTTTGGAGTTTGGAACATGTAATACAGTATAAATACCGAGTAGCTTCTAAATCCCTTCAAATTGCCAAATCATCTCATCATTCAGATTCTCCTGATCCTCCCTATAACCATGATATCTAGAATCATCCTGATCATGTTCTTCAATTTCTTCTATCTCCATATCTCCACTTGAGAGTGTCTCATCATCACCACTACCACTACATGTGGCATTGGTATTCATCATGTCACTATCTTGTATGCTATTATTGTTTGAAGAGTTGCACAACCCTCTTCTTTCACATGAGGACCTCCAAATTGTGAGTGCCTTATCAAAAGGAAAACTCCAAATATCATGTCTAGTTGTATACATCCTCAAGCAATTTTCCAAATTCTTGTCAAGTTTATTTCTTATCTTTGATTCCAAGAACCCCAATGCACTAAAAACTCTCTCATCCTCCACTGACCCCAACATCATGGTTTGACATAAATCAGTTGTTGGCAATTAAGGTGTCTCAACCTTGGTAATTCTCTGCATTTGTAATGTTTGTATTTATTATTCAATTGCCTATGTTGTAAATAATTGGAAATTCCACTTTGTCATATTGTGGGATGTGGCATGGTGATGTGTCAATCCTACATGGATTATGACAACTTGTTATTTTGTCCTCACATGAGGAGATAGGCATCCCACTTAGTGGTAGGAATATTCTGCCATGTGTCGGCATCTTCTATGTTGTTTAAGGAATGTTTGACCAAAACGGTTATGACGGATTCCTATGACAAATCTATGACATGTAAGAGTCGAGAATAGAAGGTTGTAAGATAGGTAATGACATGTATCATGTACCATCTTTGAATGAGGCATATTTGGGCACCCCAAGGTGGAATATGATCTGTTGTAAGAGAATATACTATTTATAGCATGTGTATGACAGATTCTCGTACAGCTGTAAGTTGTAACCGCTATGACAAATTCTATGACGATCATAAGTGTCGTAAGAGCATCTGTCATAGCCCATTTTGGAAATAGGTGACCTCTTTGGGATGGGAGCTATGGACAAGTGTCAAACACATTCTACAAGTTGACCAAGTGTCCCTAGGTGTGGGTTTTGGTCCAAGATTCCATATTGGACGCCCATTCCAAGATAGGTCCAATATTGCCTTGTATTTTCTTTATATATAGGTGCTTGGAGATGAAGTTTGAATCACAGGTTTATAGGTACTGTTATGCTACTGGATTGACTCCAGACATGAGTGTTGAAGACCATTGAAGCTTGCATTGCAAGTGTATTTTAAACATTCTTTTAGATTTGCTAATACATTGTGCAGGTTTCTGAGTGTGGGGTTTTTCACCCGATAAGGGTTTTCCCCACCGTAAATCTTTGTCTCTCTTCTTCTGTCTACTTTCTGGTTCTTATGTTTTGCTGCAATATCTCATGTTAATGGTTTAACATTGCTGTAATAGTTAGGATAAAGTTGAATTTGCATAGCCCTCTCCTCAATAGATTACTGTAGGAAGCATTTTCTGCACACCTAGCTTCCTTTTAGTTGGTATCAGAGCTTGATCACCTTTGATCCTAGTTGAAGGGTAGGGGTTTTTTGAGCTAATCTTAGGTTGAGTGGGAGTCTGTGCAGAGCATTCTGTATCTTATTGCAGCAAGGAGATGGTAGGCACATCAGGAAGGTTTGAAGTAGAGAAGTTCAATGGTAGTAATTTTGAGTTGTGGAAGCTCAAAATGGAAGACATGTTAGTTGACCGAGACCTTTGGGAAAGTGTGAACAAAACTAAATCAGCTACAATGACTCAAGATGAGTGGGATCTCAAGGATCAGAAGGCTAAGGGTCTCATAAGACTTAGTCTTGCTGATTTTGTGTTGTTAAATGTCCATGAGGAGACTACTGCAAAACTCCTTTGGAAGAAGTTGGGTGATGTGTATCAAGCCAAATCCCTAGTCAATAAACTTTTCCTAAGAAAGAAGTTGTATTCTCTTCGAATGGAGGATGGAGGATCCATGGCTGAGCATATGAATGCCTCTAATATGTTGGTTGCACAATTAACATCTATTGGTGTAAAGATGGAGGAGGAGGATCGGTGTATGACCCTACTTTGTTCTCTACCAGACTCATGGGATCATCTTGTCATGGCAATCAGAAGCACCACATCCACATTCAAAATGGAAGAAGTGGTTTCTTCACTGTTATTTGAAGAGATGCAGAGAAAGTCTTCTGAGGCAACCAAAGAAGCCCTTACAGTTTATGGAAGACCCAAGGAGAAAGGGAAGAAGAAGGATGAGAAAGATGAGAAGGGTAGATCCAAATCCCGTGGGAGATCCAAATCTCCTGGAAAGTCCAATGCTCTTTGTTGGAACTGTGACAAGACCGAGCATTTCTGAAAGGAATGCAAAGAGGAGAAAAAGAAAAAGAAGAAAGCTCTTAATTTAGATTCTGACAAATCACAAGATGACGATGATGCTTTCATCGCAGCCCTAGCAACCCATGCATCTGATGATGTGTGGCTAATCGACTTTGGTGCATCATTCCACATGACCTCGCATCAAGACTGGTTCACTAAGTATGAGGAGTTCGATGGTGGAAAGGTGTATCTGGGTGATGACTCTCATCTGAAGATCGTTTGTCGAGGAAGAGTCTCTATCAGATTCTCTGATGGTCGAGTGAAGGGGATCTCTAGGGTTATGCACATCCCAGGATTAGCACGGAACCTACTTTCTGTAAGTAGTTTGAATGATGCAGGTGTGCAGGTTGTCTTTTCGAAAGAAGGATGCAAGATGACTAGAGGATCTATGGTGCTTGCTAAGGGTACTCAGAGAGGTACTCTGTTTCAGCTGGAAACATGCATTACACAATGCTATAGTTCTTCTGACTCAAGGAAGAGGGTAGTACTCACTTCATCCCCACAATCTGAACGAGCAGTGAAGAAATTTGTTGTTTCTAGTCTTGATGGTTGTAATCATGCATTGGAAGTTAAACTTCCTATAGAAAAGATAATGTTATGGCATAAGAGATTTGGCCACATTGGTGAGAAGGGTCTACGTACCCTAAAAAATAAGAACCTCGTTGAGGGGTTAGATGATTGTAATCTTGAGTTTGACTTTTCTGAACATTGCAGTTATGGAAAACAAAACCATGTTTAGTTTTACTCGAGTTCTCATAAGTCTTCTGGTGTGTTGGACCTTATTCATTCTGATGTGTTTGGTCTTGTTAATATTCCTTCATTATCAAAATCTATATACTTTGTATCTTTTATAGATGATTACAGTAGGACATGGATTTATTTTCTCAGAAGCAAATATGAAGTCTATAGCAAGTTTAAGGAGTTTAAAGATTTTGTTGAAAATTAGACTGGTAAAAAGATTAAATGCTTGAGAACTAACAACGGTGGTGAGCTGTGTTCTACATAATTTGATAAGTATTGCAAGGAACTTTGGATTGAAAGACATAAGACATCTCCATACACACCGCAGCAAAATGGAGTTGCAAAGAGGATGAACAGGACACTGATGGAGAAGGCTAGGAGTATGCTTAGTGGAGCTGGTCTAGAACAAAAGTTTTGGGCTGAAGTTGTTGCCACTACTTACTATCTGGTAAATAGATCTCCTACATTAGCTCTTGTTGGAAAGACACCCATGGAGGTGTGGTCTGGTAGAAAGCCTTCAGTAAGGCATCTTCGTGTTTTTGGTTGAGGCATATGCACATGTGCCTAGGGAGAAGTGGTCAAAGTTGGAGAACAAAGTTGTTAAGTGTATCTTCATTGGCTATGGTGTTGGTGTGAAAGGATACAAGCTTTGGGACCCAGTGGCTAAAAAAGTGTTGTATAGTAGAAGTATCATCTTCAGAGAGCTTACACCTTCTTCCATTGTTTTGCAGCCAGAAGAAAAAGAAAAGAAAGAGGATGTTGTTCAGTTTCCTCTCACCCCTGAGAAGACTGAACAGAAAGACAATGTTGGACCTGATGATGAGGAGAGCTCTAGCAGCTCTGAAAGCTTAGATGAAGAAGCTAAACCTCAACCTTAGCTCTTGAGGAGGTCTACACAGATAAGAAAGCAACCTGAAAGGTTTGGTTTTACATTGCTTGATTCTAGTTGTGCTTATGCTTTAATCACTAACAGTGATGAACCTAGAACTATATCAAAGGCTTTGGATATGAAGGATGCAAGTTCCTAGAAGGAGGCCATGGAGGAAGAAATGGCTTCTTTGGAAAAGAATCAAACTTGGGACTTGGTGCCTTTGCCTCCTAGATGGAAACCCATTGGATGCAAATGGGTGTTCAAGAAGAAGATTGGTGTAGATGGTAGTATTGAGAAGTATAAGGCTAGATTGGTTGCAAAGGGGTATTCACAAGTGGAGGGTATAGATTATGGTGAGATCTTTTCTTCCGTTGCAAAGATGACATCCATTCAATTCCTATTGTCACTCGCAGCAGCTTATGACTTGGAGGTAGAACAGATGGATGTGAAGACAGCTTTCCTTCATGGTGACTTGGAGGAAGAGATCTACATGTCATAGCCAGAGCATTACATGGTGAAAGGTAAAGAAAATTTGGTTTGCAAACTTAAGAAGTCTTTGTATGGTTTGAAGCAATCCCCTAGGAGATGGTACTTGAAATTTGATGCCTTTGTGTTGTCAATTGGATTTGTGAGATCGAAATCGGATCACTGTGTGTATTATAAATTTCATGGTGATCGTATTCTCATTGTTGCACTATATGTTGATGATATGTTGCTCATTGGGAAGGGTAAAAATATGATTTCTGATATTAAATCTCAGTTGTCAGCTCAGTTTGAAATGAAAGATTTAGGGGCAGCCAGGTACATTCTAGGAATGGAAATCAGAAGAGATAGAACCAACAGAAAACTTTGGTTAAGCCAGAGTAAGTATGTGAAGTCCGTGTTGGACAGATTCAACATGGCAGATTGTAGACCATTGTGTGTTCCCATTTCCTTGGGGACAAAGTTGTCTGTTGAGGATTGTCCAAAATCTCCTAGTGAGGTGGAGGACATGAGCAGAGTACCTTATGCTAGTGCTGTTGGCAGTTTGATGTATGCTATGGTCTACACAAGACCAAACATTACACAAGCAATGGGAGTCCTTAGTCGATTTATGGCTAATCCTGGATGAGTTCATTGGGATGCAGTTAAGTGAGTGTTCAGATATTTGAGTGGTACTTCTGAGTATTCCATTTGCTATCATGGTAATGTTTCAAGACCTCCACATTCTGTGATATTCGTGGATTTGTGGATTCAGATTGGGCAGGTGACATTGACAGTAGGAGATCCACCAGTGCTTATGTTTTTACACTATTTGGTGGTGCTATTAGTTGGATGAGTAAGCGACAACCAGTTATTTCTTTATCGATGACAGAAGCTGAGTATATGGCAACAACTCATGCTTGTAAGGAAGCCATTTGGCTTAAGAGATTGTGTTCTGATATTGGTGTTGATGCAGGTTAGATCACGATCAGTTGTGACAGTTAGAGTGCAATTTGCCTTGCAAAGAATCCAACTTTCCATGCTAGAACCAAGCACATTGATGTTCAGTTTCACTTCGTGAGGGACATGGTTGAGGATGGAAAGGTAAATTTGGAGAAGGTAGATACTTTGAAGAATGTTACAGATGCATTGACAAAACCAGTGGGTACAGAGAAGTTCAGATGGTGTTCGGAGTCTATGGGCCTCTCGGCCTATAGCAGTTAAATCCTATTTTTCTATTGGCTCTTACAAGGTGTTCGACAAGTGGGAGAATGTTGGGAATTAAGGTCTCAACCTTGGTAATTCTTTGCATTTGTAATGTTTGTATTTATTATTCAATTGCCTATGTTTTAAATAATTGGAAATTCCACTTTGTCATATTGTGGGATCTAGCACGGTGATGTGTCAATCCTACATGGATTATGACAACTTGTTATTTTTTCCTCACATGAGGAGATAGGCATCCCACTTAGTGGTAGGAATATTCTGCCATGTGTCAACATCTTCTATGTTGTGTAAGGAATGTTTGACCAAAACGGTTATGACAGATTCCTATGATGAATTTATGACATGTAAGAGTCGAGAATAGAAGGTTGTAAGACAGATAATGACATGTGTCATGTAGATCTTTGAATGAGGCATATTTGGGCACCCCAAGGTGAAATATGATGTGTTGTAAGAGAATATGCTATTTATAGCATGTGTATGACAGATTCTCTTACAGCTGTAAGTTGTAACCGCTATGACAGATTTTATGACGATCGTAAGTGTCGTAAGAGCATCTGTCATAGCCCATTTTGGAAATAGGTGACCTCTTTGGGATGGGAGCTATGGACAAGTGTTAAACACATTCTACAATGTTGACCAAGTGTCCCTAGGTGTGGGTTTTGGTCCAAGATGCCATATTGGATGCCCATTCCAAGATAGGTCCAATATTGCCTCGTATTTTCTTTATATATAGGTGCTTGGAGATGGAGTTTGAATCATAGGTTTATAGGTACTGTTATGCTGCTGGATTGACTCCAGACATGAGTGTCAAAGACAATTGAAGCTTGCATTGCAAGTGTATTGTAAACATTCTTTCAGATTTGTTAATACATTGTGCAGGTTTCTGAGTGTGGGGTTTTTCACCCGATAAGGGTTTTCCCCGCCGTAAATCTTTGTCTCTCTTCTTCTGTCTACTTTCTGGTTCTTGTGTTTTACTACAATATCTCATGTTAATGGTTTAACATTGCTTTAATAGTTAGGATAAAGTTGAATTTACATAGCCCTCTCCTCAATAGATTAGTGTAGGAAGCATTTTCCGCACACCTAGCTTCCTTTCATTAGCAAGTTTCAAAAATTCTGATAATGCATCAAGCAATATTTTGCTTTGACTTAAGGTTGCCCAAAGCTTTGTTATCGATCCATGTTGGTGGAAAGTCTCCATGAGTTTAAACTATTCCCTCATTGAAATTACAAATCGACTTGATTGATCACTGAGCTTAGTTTGATTTAAAATTCCTTCTATTACTTGTCCATTGAATTCTATACTTTTGCAAAAATGACTTGTTAAGGTCTTTATCTTGTTGTGAAAATCAATTGACTCACAATTGACCCAATATTGAGGATACACTATAGACATGGCTTCAAGCAGTTCATCATGAGGGAATTGATCTCTAATCTCCGAGGAAAGAGATCTCGTAATACTCTTTAAAGTAGTACTTACAAAATTAACAATCTTGTCAAAAGCTTCCCTTGAAACAGGGTCTTCTCTGATAGTGCGCTTAACCTTGTTTAAATAGTACATTGGTCTCTCAAATCCCTTTATAGAGACACATAACTCCCCACTACCATTAAATAGTAAAAAATTAGCATTATTGGTCACATTTGTTATCAAATGTCAGCTGCTAAATTTTGGACTTATGAAGGAATGGCTTGATAGATATAGATTATCGAGGGTCATGCATATCATTCTACGCAGTCTAGTATATTCAGAAATATACATAGTCCTTTCTTGGGCTTTTTTCACAAGCATGTTCATTTCCTCTAGCATGGGAAGAATACCAACTAAAACGAGGAGTGTCTCTATGTCACTTAACTTATGTAAGAGGTCAGGAGCCCTGTCAACTATGAAGCGATGTTCGTACATTAAACCAATCAAGGATTGATATTCTGCAAAAACTCTTTTAGTTGGTTCAAGCAAGGAGATCCATTTGGTATCAACATCCTTAAGAAGCTTGTTCCCTACAGTTATTCCCTCAGTAAAATGTTGAAATTCCAAAAACTTTTTGGGACTTCGACAAAAGTATGAGTAGAGCTCGCAGACTAGATCTTCAACTTTTGATACTGCAGGAAACTTGCTCACAATTTTAAATGCTAAATTCATTATATGGGCCATGCAGTGAATGCCAATCATGTATGGTGAAATAGAAGTTTGTAGCTTCACACACAGACCATTCCTATGACCTTGCATTATTGAAGCTCCATCCGCCCCTACACACACCAACTTTCTCGCAATTGTGGAGTCATCCATACCTCCAATTTCATTCAAAGATTTTTTAACTATCTCAAATAGATTTTTTGATGTTGCATTCTCCTTCATTTTATAAACAAAGAGTAGATGAGGTTGGCAGCCATGATTTTCCATAGTATACACATGCATACATACTCAGGAAGTATTATCTATTGTTGTAACTTCATCTAGAGATAATGCAATAAAAGTTGACTCTTTTATTTTTTCGTGTAAATCAAAATTTTCCACCTCAGCAAGAGAACTTGCCCATTCCCATCCACTGTTTATTGACCAGTGTGTGTTGGGAAAATTAGGAACACCCATAAAAGATAATAAACTATTATATTCAGGGTAGTCTGTCATAGGATGCCCTTTTCTCAAAATATGAAAAACAACACCCAACTAAATAGTTTTTTCCATTTGTAATTCTCCCATCATCTTTCCAAATTGAGCTTCAATTGAACCTCCACCTGCATGAATCTTTGCCTTTCTTTGCAAATGCGCTTCATATTCGAAGGTATTCTTTACATGAAGACATTCTTCCTTTGTTTTCCATCTTATCACTAATTTTTCCTGTCCATCTATGATTTTTTTTAATAAACTTTGCCGATATGTTTTTCTATGGTGTCAAGTTTTAACTACAACCTCTTCTCCCTATGATATTTCCAACTGCAAATCTTACACTTGAATTCTGTGGGAGGTTCATCTTTTTTTTTATTCTCCACCGGTTCAATGAATGGGAATTTTGACACCCAATCAATCTGAAAACTCCTTGACATTTCCCACTCACACCCATTTTTTGATTTGGCTTTTCTTTTCCCCTTGCGTGCACTTGCAGGATCTTCATCTTCATTGATTTCTATAACTTCATTAGCTTCATTATCATTTATTCTTGGAACATCATCTGTGGAATTGTCATCATTCCAGCTACCTTGGGTACTCCCTTGAACATCATCTGTGGCATTCTCATCATTCTCGGTACATTGGGTATTCCCTGGATTTGGAACATCATCTACGGCATTCTCATCATTCCCAGTACATTGTGTATTCCCTGGAACATCATCTATGGTATTCTCATCAATCCTGGTACATTGGGTATTCCCTGGAATATCATCGGTGTCATTGTCATCATTCCTGCTACATTGGGTATTCCCTAGAATATCATCCGTGCCATTGTGATGCAAGTCAATAGATGGTACAGGTTCTGATGTTGTAGCTACATCCGATGGACCGCCAACATTGCCAAAGTATGACTTTATGTTATTATTTCTCTATTTTGATGGCCTTGACCTCCCTTCATCTTGAGTCCCTTCACCACCCTCAGACAACTTCTTTCTCGACATCTCTCACAAATTAAGAGATACATAAATAATGTCATTTTGTTCAAGATGCAATCATAGATGATAGAATATAGATCCCTGGGTCCTAGACTCCTAGATTAAGATATCTCCCTAGTCCTAATTCCTACTCAATCAATATCATTTGTAACAAAGACACAAATAATCAATATGAATCTTATATTGTTACATAGTAAACTTGTAAAGAAATGATCACTTACCTTTCAGTGACTCGCCAATGCTTGTAGCTGTAACTTCTCTATGATCCGAAATGAATCAAGGATTCAAGAGTTGAGCTGAACAAAATGTGTAAACTTAAAGGATTAATTAGAGTTTCAAATGCATTTATATCAATACATATTTGGCAAATAATGTGGGATTTTCAAATGCTATTATAATAGTATGGTGATTCCCACGTACTATTAATAGGACACTTATAAATGTTAGGCGAAATGGACCTCCATCAAACACATATATAGTAATTTTTGAGGCGAATATGGCCCTACAATTAGCATGGAGTTATAATGGTATTGGTGAAGTTGGTCCTTATACATGTGAACCATTTAATTATACTAGGAAAATTGGTCCTCGTGCATGCCAACCATTTAATGATATTGGCAAATTGGGTCCTCATGCGTGTCAACCGTTTAATGATATTGGTGAATAAGTTGATGAATTAAAACATGCCTCCAAAAGTCCAGGCGAATCACCGTTAGAACCGCATAGTATACTGTGGTGAAAATACTAACTATAAATGACTCAAAAATTAATAGGGTGGAGAATTGAAACGCATTTGACCAAAAATCCATAAAAAACTAGGCAAATTGACCCCCCGCCGGTGGTAATGTATTCGCTAATTCTCATTCACAAAAATGAACTATTCACCAATTGGTGAAGATTCGCCACTAAAAAAATCCCTATTGGTCTCATCATTTTCACTTTCACTTGATGAGCTATCTAGCTAAAGATAAGTGCATACACTACCTTCATCATCTACATCACTATCATATGATGCACCATCTTCCACTTCTATCCTTCTGACTACACAATCATCATGATGAAGAGGGTAAATCACAAAACACACAACAACAAAAATTGCACATAGAAAACATAATGTTATTTTATTGATTTGGACAACTCATTACATTACAGAAGCTCAAATACAATCAGAGGAATCAATCCTCCATAGGCTGCAACACATTATAGCTACCTATCTCAAGACTCTAGAATCTTCTACCTTCTGTAACCCCAAATCAGCTAGAGTTTTTATTTTCCTACCTTTTCTTGACTCTACACTTTCCCCCTTATCTATACTATTGCCAAGGGTTCCCAAATGGTTATTAATAGCCTTTTTGGCAACCTCCAGCCAAATTTCAAATTTTGCATCTCCCTCCAAACATAGGTCAACTTCTGGGAGCCATAACTTTTGATCCAGGTGTCTCATTGATGAACTATTTGAAGCGTCGGAAAACTCGCAGAGTACTCTATGCACTAAGAACCTGCTTTGTTGGTTCTACCCATTTTTGGTCCTGTACAGGGCCATTTAGTGCCTCAAACCAGAATTTGATCTTTCATCTCACAAATGATCTTTGCATGATTCCTTTGTCAAATGTCTTATTTTTTATTTACGAAGCTTCCTGTAAATTTCACTTCAATCCATGCCCAAATGCAAACTTTCCAAAAATAGCAGTTTGGAAAAACTAAAAGTTCCACATCATTATTCAAGCAATTATGGAACCAGAACTACTAATTATGAAAACAAATGAAAACAACATCAATGATTTTGAATCAACATCTTCTTTTTGGTGATGCAAGATTGCCCTTACACCACTGGATGCTCCTGTATCACATAATTATTTGATATTGTGTTTGGATCACACAAAGCATCCATGTCCTTATTGCTTACAATAGTTTGTGCATTACCAACCACTTCTACATCTGAGGATATAGATTTTGCAATCATATCCCTCTTAGAAGGCATGAGTTTTCCACAGTCCATAACAGTAAATATGCAAATGCTTCTGGAATTAACTGTGTATGTTTTTGTATCAACATTTCAGATCAAAAACATACACAGTTGATTCTAGAAGCATTTGCATATATCCCTCTTAGTTTTGTCAACATAATCAATAAAAAAAGTACACATGTTGCATACTCATAATATTGAACTCCTCCTGTATAGAAACTGAGATTAATGTAATATCATAAGCTCTCAAATATATGTCAATACAAATAGGAAGATCAGGTCTGAAATCCTCTGGGATGTGGGATAGGGCAACTACAAATTTGTCGCTGAGATCCATGTTGGACTCCCCTTCATGGCATCTAATATTTGTAAGTGTTTGGACAAGAACTACAAGGTAGAAACCACTTGCAAACTCTTTAAATGTAACCTCTAAATGATTCCAAGAAGTAAAATGGTGGTTAGGGAAACCAACAAGCCATTTCCATGCCATTCCACATAGAGATTTGACAAAAAATCTCATCCACATATCTTCATCTTCAAAATGAAATTTATCTAGGAAGTTTGAAAATGCCTCAATATGTGCCTTTCCATCATAAACTTCAAACCCATCAAATAATGACATCTGATAATATATTTTGTTGGGCATGGACTGCTTTTCATAATCAACCCATGAGAGGTCCAACTATTTATATGTAGTATCATTAGAAATGGGAGGGGGCCAAAAAAGTGAGCTATTGACAACAATAGGAAGGGCACTAGATTGTGCCTTGGATTGACGTAGCATGATTTGATTTTCTAACTTCCTTTCTTGTTGTAGTAAAAAATACAACTACTTTTCTTTTTTAATTTCATACTGCAGCTTAGTTGATCTATTTTGATTAGGTAGGGGTGCACATATGTCTGATTTGTATGAATAGCAAGGGCCTTCATCCTCATTGTACTCATGGACACTCTCTCTATCATAGTATCTAGGGCTCTCATCATATGATACATTTGAAAAAAACTTCCCTATGGTAAACTTGTCCATTCCTCTTAGCCATAGCTGATTACAATTCACTTATGTAGGGAGACATGAGAGTAGATATGACCATTTTCTGTATTGAGAGAAAAACCATGTTTCAAAGATGGAAGAAAGAACATGTACCATAACCAGCTATAGTCTCTTTGAATCATGCACATAGAACAACACTTTGTTTTCTTTGACAACAGAGTCACCACCTCACTGATTGAGGGAAACCTTTGAAGTGTGACTAATCTTCAAAGCCATAAAATTGATTCTGGGTTTCTCATACTAGCAGAGTCTTCAATTTATTTGAACCCTTAAATTGTCCCCAACAACAGCACCAATCTGTTGGGACCCAAAAAAGCTACAACCCTAAACCCTAAAACATTCCTAAATCACCTAGGCTAGGGATGGTCATTCTGGGTGATAGGAAGAGGTTCATCAATAGGTTTAGGGTAATTTTAGCCAACTAACAGGAGTGGGTAAACTCCTCTTCTCTTTGAGCTTAGCTTAAACTCTGGAGGGATATTCCAAGGGGTATACTTGAACAGGTATTGGCTTCAACACCAGATGAACAACTAAAAATGAAAGGACAACCAAACCCAAATCATCTTTTAGGCCCCAAAGACTATCACTGGACCTAAAACAAGTGGTTGTCACTAATAACCCCTATATAGCTGATGAAAAGGCACTCCCATTGACAATGGAAAGTGCAGGTATGCTTGTTTTCAAGACATACACACTAACTACTTGCTTCACACATGATAAGTATGTTTTTGATTTTAAAGAGTGTGGGTGATCATAGATACTTTAGACTAGTGCCTAATATATTAGGTTACCAAGTCCATAGCTTAGTAGAAGGAAGAAAACAATAAGAGCAATGAAACATGCACTTTCTGGATACCCAGATGCAAGAAAGACAGCTATCAAAGAATAGAATACTTAGTAATCCTTTGCAACATACAATCATTCATCTATAACCATAAAACAGATCATTACATAGCATGTAATGTTTTACGAATTTGTCTGATTCATTTGATTGATAGTTAAAATCATACCACGAAATACGGTAAGAGGAAGCCCTAGCTAAACTTAGGGTTTCCCTAAAGAATTATAGAAGGAGAAATTCTTACAATGATAACTAAAATCCATCTAAAAAAACCTTTCATACCCTATTCTGATCCATTGGAGAACTGTAATTTTTTTACTATTTTGAAACCCTAGAGAGCCCTGCACTTAGTCGCCTAAGAAATGTAAAATGACCAACCCCCTGAATAACAAAACTGATCCCGCCTTTATATCCATCATCTGTCAGTTTGAGAAAGATCTGGGAAAGATCTAGGTGCAAATATCTGCAACAACCATCTTAACTACAAATAATATCTTCAAACATCTTAACTACATTTGTCATTTAGTTATCCAATCACTTCATAGTGATGGAACTTCTAGGAGTGGTCAGAGTGTTTTCTAGGCAACTAGAGAGGTTGAGAAACCAAGGAACTAAAAATTGAAAAAATCAGACTCAATCTCCTTTTGTCTTAGGCATTTTGTTGGATGCAGGGTTTTTGGTGCTCGCCATGAGCCTTTGCATTTTTTTTCTTTTATTGGCAGTAACCTCATTTGGCTTCTCTTTTTATTTCCCTCGCCCTTGGCTCCTTATCTGTATGCAATTTTTTTGAACTCTTCCATGGCACCTCTTTTCTTTATGTAAGCAACTTCAAACTCTACTTGCCACCTCCATTTCTTCTTATCCCATTCTTTATTAGCAAATGTTTTGTTTGTCGAACCTGAGTAACTCTGCCCTTATCAACAAATTCTCTCTATTCAGAACCTTAGGAAGTTTGGCTTCCTTATGTTTTTTATTGACCTTATCACTTTATGAATGAAAAGAGAAAACTTTGAACTTGTGAAAAGTTCATCTCTTAGCCAGTTTGCCGATATCTTTCTACCTTAGCCCTTCTCTTCATTATTGTCAAATCGGGCACATTTCGTTCACTAAAGGGCCACAACACCATACTCCTCATTATCGGCAAAAATATGTTTTGCCAAACTTTACTTATTTCTCCTTTATCGGAAAAAACTTGTTTTCACGAACCAAGCACTTTGCCACTTTATCAGCAAAAATGCCTCCTGCTGAACTTTACTTTTCATTTTGCCTTATCGACAAAAAAGGCCTATCAGCAAACTACTGAAAATCCTAACTAGTTCATTAGTTTGGCCCTCAGCCAATTCCTCGGCAAGGCATTGTTTCTCCTTTTCATGCTTTAGTCAAATTTTGTCTCAATTTGCTGTGTGCCAAACCAACTTCATGTCTTACATATTTTTCCTTATCAACAACTTTGCTCCATTTCAAACTTTTCTTTTTCATTGTATATTTGCCTTATCAGCAAATCAACACTTTTTAGAACTTGGCTTATGCTTCCTTTTATCGGCAAAAAGAAGCTATGAGGAACTTTTGACTTTGACTGTTCCATATCAGCAAAAAGGAAGAAACAAGATTTTTGGCCTTCTTTCAACTCCAGTTGCCTTATCGGCAAAAAGTCTGTCAAGTGAACCACAAATCAGTGAACTTGAAAAAGTTAGAACTTATGCCACTTTGCCAATATCTTTCTGCCTTAGTCTTTGTAGAAACACTTTATCCCTTAGCCGCAACATTCACCCTTTCCTCATTTTCGCTTTGTAGGCAAATATGTAGATTGCTAAACTTTAGAAAAGTTATGAAGTTAGGAAAAAGGCCAATTTGCCGATAAAGGCAAAAACATGAAAATATTCTAAGGAAAAGACCAATTTTTTACAAAGGAAAAAAGTATAAGAACCATATTTTGAAGAATCATAACTTCTTCATTTTAAGGAATTTTAACATGGTTCAAAAGGCAAAGTTGCTCAGAATTCAATTCTCTATTCAATGGTGACATTTCTCGAGAAATTTGCATAATTTTTTTTAAAAAAAATTTGGGGTAAAATGGGCAATTCGAGGACTGATTTTTCAAGTCCTAGCACTATCTATTCCTTTATTGTTGATTTCTTAGCTTGCAATCTTGTGGGAATTATTTGGAATTTATTTGTTGTTATTAATTCTTGTAAGAATGGGATTTTGTAGTGGATTTGGTTTGCTATTTTAGGAAATATTATGATGAGCACTACTAGAATGGCTGAGAGGTTTAATAGAACCTACATTGGGCTATGGAAGCATTAGATGATTAGCCCTTGGTTGTATGCAAGTTTTGGAGTTGGTGTTTTGGTGATTTGGAGCTCCTAGATAGCTTGGTTCCTCCATATGCATGTACTTGATGATGGATGTGGAAATAGTTTTTTGGTGGCCTAAAGTTCCTAGACAACCTTTGAATCTTATACTTGCATGTTGTAGATTCATGTTATTTTGGATCTATGGGTTTTGTAGATTTCTTGTTTAAAATATTTGGTTATACTCATATGTGATATTTCATTGTTTTATTTTATAAACATGGCTTTTTTTAGGTTTCTGGGTTTCAAGATGTTTAAATGAATTTAGATTTGTATGTACAATTTTATAGGTTTTACACGTTAATCAAAACCTATGGTTTTGTAGATCTATGAAAAGATAGTTGTTCAATGTTTTTTGGATGGAGATAGTTACATATTTGCATACATAATTCATGCATGGTTTGAGGAGGTTGGTTGTAGGCTGTACACCTAAAATTGACCAGGTTCATCCTAACATCACCTTTTGACACTTTGACAACACCTCCTATTTGACTTTCGACACCCTGTCGACATCACCTTTAGACACTTTGTTGACATCACCTTGCATGTACTTATGACACCTTACAACACATTCATCCTAGGCCTCCCTTTATCCCAAATTAATTAAATAAATCATATTTATTTAATTAAATTTATCCATTGTCCCTCTTAGCTAAAATTAATTAATTAAATCTTATTTATTTAATTAATGTATCCTCCCATGTCACATGTCTCTCATAATTGATTAAATAATTTTATTATTTAATCAATTATCTTTCACTTGTCCTCATCCTTATCCACTTGCACAAAAGTCAAACTAGCTTTTAATCCCAACCATCCAATTCAAATTTCACCTCTTAATCTCAACCGTTCACATAAGGATGATCCCTAGAAGCTTCCACCCTTGCCCTAATCCTCCACCTCTTAATCCTAGCCATCCATTACACCTCTTAATCTTAGCCCTTCATACTATCTGTCATGCCCACATTTTCCTTGTGGTCACAACTCACTTCGCACGTGTCATAGCCACATCTGTCATGTGGTTATGACACGAGATATGAAAAACTTTTCTCACACCGTCCTAAAAACCCCTTTCGCATGCGTACGCATGCTCAACGGTGTTCTCTCATGGCGAAACACTATACTCATCGACGGAATACAAGTATAATGGCGTGCAAACGGAAACATATAGATCAACAAGAGGGTCGATACAATGCTGCTAACGTCATTGCAAGAGTGAGTTACCCAAGTTCTTAAATCGCACCCTCGGCAATGTTCGGTAGCAAAATGCCTTACGGCGTTAGTGGGAATTACGCTGCACTCATTTACGCACGTGGTTCGCTGATAGAGGAACCACTCCCCTCGACGCCTTGTTCCAACTAAACCGGCTAGTGATCTCCCTATTTAGTCATTTTTCAGCCAGGCACGGTTGTCTGTCTCCTCTCTTGTTTCCTGAAACATACCCATCCTATGACTTAGCATTTTCAACAAGGCGGTTTGGTTGCCCTCTCTTCCCTTTCCACAAGTTCTTAAGTTGGATTATATCTTTATCGCCCTTACCTTAACTATCTCTTAGTTCATTTAGTGTGTTTATATTTCGGTCTCTCTCTCTCTTTCATTTTCTATACTTTCTTTATGTGCATCCTGTCCTTTCTTCGTGATTTACGTCAATCAGGGTTATTACTGCAGCTATTGTTGATATTAAACCTAATTTCAGGATGATCTCGGTCACATAGGCTGGTTTACTATTTCGCTGGACTCAGTCTCCTAATCTTCCCCGATCTAGGTTCCTCCTCTTCGTAAATACTTAGTCAACTTGTACCTAAGCACAATTGACAGAAGGGTCCGTCAACTTAGTTCTCTTATCCCGTGTGAGATATGTCGCGCATTTTCTCCTCTGTGTTTTCCAATGTTGGTTTTTCCTTCTTCGGAACCTCTTACAGGTTTATATATGAGATTGTTTGCTACAGTTGAGATTAATATGGCCACATGGATTGTTAGTGGAGGCATCATAAGTTTATTTCCAGTGTTCTTTTGCACAAGGAGTTGAGTAATTTTCCTCTTCATTTTCCGGGTGTTTAAAAGTACGTTAACAGATGAAACTTCCGAGAAACTCTTTCCAGAGTATCACTGAATATTCCTAAACTCACTTTACATCTAATTTTATTTTCTCTTGTTTAGAATTACTGTTGTTACTGTTACTCTTAATTACGATTCATACACTGTTTGTAACTCTTATGACGTTGTCAATAGATGTAGGTGGTTCACCACTTTATAAAACTCTGTTCATGGTAATATAGCTTCTTTGGTTGTTGTGTTCAACACTTAATAACATCTCCTGTGAGATTATAATTGTTATATATATATATATATATTTTTTTTTTTCTCTATATCCATGAAACTTAGTTATTAACGATTTTAAACGAGGGCCCAATAAATATATATATATATATATATATATATATATATATATATATATATATATATACATACTTACATATAATATATTTATTTTAATATCTCAATAATGAACAAATTGGTTTCCCACAACTAAAAAAAAAACTATATATATATATATATATATATATATATATATATATATATATATATACATATATATATATATGTATATATATAATCATTCTTATATTATATATATATAGCTATATACATAGACATATATAATATATATATATATGCCTTTATATAGAGCTATATAAAAATAAACTGAATTTATTTACCAAATAACCCATTCATTTGTTAGGGCCCAAGCCCTACATTTTTTTATTGCTTTCAACCCACAGCAGATGGCGGCCATGGGCGGCAGTGGCCGCAGAGCGGCGGACGGGGATCTGTGGTGGCCGCAGAGCGGCGGACGAGACTTCGCGGTGGCCGCAGAGCGGCGGAAAGGTTTCGCGGGAGGCATAAGGGTTTGGAGGGGGGGGAGATGTGGAGTGGGGCGGAGCCCCACCCACATTCCCACGACGTGGGGTGTGGGTGGGGCTCCGCCCCACTCCACACCTCCATATGTAATAACAGCTCGCGGTGGGGTTTACTCCCCACCGCCCAAATAAAATTTCGACTGTGTTTCTTTTATCCGCGGCTAACATGTTGACAGTCTTTCACCATTCGTTGGTTCTTATAATAATAATATATTATATATATATATATATATATATATTTATATATATTCATATATAAATATATATATATATATATATTTCAACAATAATATATTTATATATATATCTATATTTATATAGTTCATATATATATATATATATATATATATATATATATATATATCCCCCTTTTTTTTTTATATTGATATATAACAGTTATAATTACTTTCAATTACTCTTTTATTTTCTTAAAATGATAATTACTCAAAATGAGAAATATATATATATAGCTCTATATATATATTTATAAATTTATTGAGAGAAAAAGAAATATTCTTTATAGATTTTTATAATACCAATTTCCACAATTTTTTCAAAATTCACTACTCTAAGCATTTTCTCCAAATCAACCTATTATAAGAAATTGTCATAACAATTAGATATATATATCTGCCAATTTCACCAAAAAGTAATTAGCTATCCCCTCATTTAAAGTATAAATTTCCATTTTTATAAACATACAAGACTTGCAAATTTACAACCAGCTTATATTTACATGCTAGATTTCCTCTAATCCTTCTAATTTAACAGAATCCATTAAATAGGGAGGATAACACAAATATTTAAAACTGTCTTTTCCATTTTAATATTGAATAGAAAATCAGCATTTCAACTAGTGAAGCAATTCCAAACTTTCAATGTAAACAACTCAGATTAAGTTGCAAAAACGAACTTATTCCTTTCAGTAATACTTGAAACACAAAAATTGCTATTGAACAAAGGTTGCAAACATCAACTTAAAAATTTAAGCACAGTCATATTACAACTTCTCAAACATGAATACCAACTTCCCAGATATGAACTTTCTCCTCCCAAACAGTATACAACTGAAAACTTATGACAACCAATAAAAGTCCAATAATAACAAGACCAGGGAGGTGATTTTCTTCACTCCCAGAATATCAGTAATTTACAACAATAACAAGAGAGGTGTTCTCTCTTCCTTTCTATGAAATAATCCAGGCCTAATTCTCATGACAAGAAGATGATCTGTTTCTTCATAAAATAGCCAACCAGAAAGCTCCAAGAGAAAAACCTGCATATCAAAGACAAACAAAGAAGAAAATACCACTTGTCTAGCTCTCCTCCCTACCGTAGACCCGCAAGAGGGTCACCCCCGAGCTAGGGAGACCATACTCACACCTGGGTATTCAAACACTCCACTCCACAACAGAAACAACAACAATCCCAAAGCACACATACACCCGTGGCTATTTTACACAATACGGAAACTCAACTACAGTGAGTTTCATAAGGGGCAGGAGAGTGGATACACTCGACTCCAGAGTGTCACCCTGACAGATAAATGAACTCATAAAAATATCTCTTGGTCTCAACCAAGTGTGATCACATTTTGCAAGAAATCTGTATATGACTCTCAAGTCAAAAATACAGTCACAGATACATGCCCTCAAGGCTTTCAACATCCCAAAAGATGGAACAGGTATGCACCCGAGGAGGATCTCTCCTCCCCTACCCCAAACTTGATGAGCATTTCTCCCAAATGGGAGACGCTCTGTCAAACACCCAACAAGAACCCCACAGAAACAAATTTAAACACATATGTTACACACATTTCATACACATTTCAGTCCTACCATAACAAAGGTAAAATTCAGACCAACCTTGCAAGCCCTCCTGGAATGAAGTTGTTGCAGAGTCCACAGAGTTCACTTCCAAGCTTAGCCACCAACTCCCTCTCTCTTCTCTATCTTCCAAACTAACTTCTCTATTTTTGGTAAGGCCAAAATGAAAGAGTTTCCCCAAAATTCAACTAACTCCCTCTCATCCCAAAATTTGAAAATAAATAACCCAAAATTCTCTTTCTTTCCAATTTTGAGAAATGGGGAAGTGACACTTGTCACCTCCTCACCCTTCCCAAAAATCACTATACTGTCCAGGTGGCTTATGTCACTCTCCATTCCCAAGGGGACTCCTTAATCCTTTCATGTGACTCCACTTTCTCATGGGAGAAATAAAAAAAAGAGTTAAATGGGAACAAGACAGGTGACCCATGCCTCTTTCTCCTTTCTTCACATGGGTGTCCCCATAGTACATGGGGGAATCTTACTAAAGAAGAGGTAACTTTTTCTAATGGATGGCATCTCTTATCTAGGGTAAAGTAGAGGGGATGGGTTGAGTGTTGGTACAACCCATCATGTCCCCTCCTACCTCCAATTTTCGCCACTTAACTTCAGGGGGAGGTTAAGTTGACTAGATGGAGGTTACTCAAGGGTTACCCATGCCAAATGGGCCCCTGGACCCATGGGGTAGAACCCAGGGTCAATTTTAACCCAAACAAGACACCCCAGGTCAAGGTAAAGCACAAGAAAAAGGGCCTCATAATTTAAATAAAAAATAGAAATTTCAAATTCAATCTCTTTACAACACTTACTTATAAAAATAATATTACATGAGGGTAACCTAACCCACTCGACCATACGAAAGACCACATTACATCATGACATCAAACACAAAGAGATCTTGGTTCATCGTGGAACCAGATCGGCTTAACAGGGAATAACAATTAACAAGGTGTGGAATGATCTCCGAAATCTGTGGTTTGATTAGTAGTCCCTGCACACTCAATTACAAGATCAGTAACCACATAAATTCATCATAGCCGAAGCAACTTAAATAACACATGCATTCTCATGCCTTAGTACAATTTAACATAATTAAAAAAAAATCATATTACAATTTTTCCATCATCCCTAATTCATTTTTCTGAAAAGTAACTTATCCAAACATCACCCAATTAGTTTTCCCGAAAACATAATAAAGTTAAATAGTCTGACAAATTCCGGGAATTGCTATCCCACAAATATGAAAGTAACAATAACAGTACTGTAAATAGTCATAACAATAGTAGTAGAAAGGGCGGTCCTCACATCCTCTCCCCCTAAGACGGTACTTCCTCCTGGAAGTCGTCAAAAAGGTGAGGATACAGGGTCTTCAATCGCTCTGCATCTTCCCATGTTGCAGTGACTTCGTCGTATAAGTCCCATTGGACTCTAACCTGGTCCAGCTCTCGACCTCGAAGGGCCAGCTTCCGTCGAGCCAATATGCGAATTGGCTCCAACGCCAGTTGTCCGTCTGCCTCTACCTGAAGAGCACTCCAATCCAACACATGAGATAAGTCAGAAATATATTGACGTAAAACTGATACATGAAATACATCGTGGATACGTGACAGGCTAGGTGGCAAGGCTAGACGATAGGCTACTGGTCCTATCCGCTCCAAGATTTCGAAAGGTCCTACAAATCGAGGTGCGAGTTTAGAGCCTTTTCCGTAACGGATTGGACTTTTGTGCGGCCGCACTCTCAAAAATACTCTTTCCCCCACAGTGAAGCTTCGGTCTGTCCTCTTAGCATCAGCATACTTTTTCTGCCTGTCCTGTGCTTCCAGAAGCCTCTGTCTTATCTGTTTAACTTGCAGTTCCATATTCTGAACTATCTCTGGGCCGATGACTGTTCTGTCCTCTATACGATCCCAACTCAAAGGTGTTCTGCATGGTCTGCCATATAATGCCTGGAAAGGAGGCATACCCAACGAGCTATGATGCCCATTATTGTAGGCGAATTCAACTAGATACAGGTACTCCTCCCATCTAGACTGGTGATCCATCACATACATGCGAAGCATGTCTTCTAACACCTGGTTAACTCTTTCTGTTTGTCCATCGGTTTCTGGATGATATGCAGAACTGAAGTTGAGCTGTGTGCCCAACGCCTGATGTAAGGCTTTCCAGAACGATGAAGTGAATACGGAGTCTCTGTCAGATATAATGCGGCGAGGTATCCCATGAAGTCTAACAATCTGATCAAGAAACACCTTTGCCACTGATGGTGCATTGTATGTTGTACATATTGGTGAAAAATGCGCCACTTTGGTCAGCTTGTCAACTGTCACCATAATAGCATCATGGCGACGTGATGACATAGGTAGACCAACGATAAAATCCATAGAAATGGTATCCCATTTCCATTCAGGTATCTCGTGAGGGTACAACAGTCCCGCTGGATGCTGATGTTCGGCCTTAACCCTCTGACATTCCAGGCAACGAGCAACAAATTCGGCAATGTCACGCCTCATCCCAGCCCAATGATAAAGCTGTCGTAAATCAGCATGCATCTTCTTCACTCCTGGGTGTGCTGCGTAGGGTGCTCTATGAGCCTCTGATAGGATTACTGTACGAAGATTACCCGCATGGGGTACATAGATGCGTTGCCGATGTCGAAGCATTCCATCAGAATCAAGGGTATATCCTGTAAATTTGCCCTCAAGGGCCTTCTGAGTTAGTACTGCCTGCTGCACTTCAAGAAACCATTCGTCCTCCGGCAGATGCTGTAAGATGCGATCCTTCAGGTCCATCTTCAAGGTCAGGGTCTGGATCTCGTGGCGTCTTCGACTCAGAGCATCAGCGACCACGTTCTCCTTCCCTTTTATATAATGGACATCGAAGTCATATTCGCATAGGAATTCCATCCAACGTCGTTGGCGGGCGTTCAAATTAGGCTGTGTAAAAATATACTGCAAACTATGATGGTCTGAATGGAGTTCAAAGCGTCGCCCTAAGAGGAAGTGTCTCCAGCGAACCAAGGCATGAACAACAGCTGCAAGCTCTAAGTCGTGCGTAGGATAGTTTAACTCATGTGTCTTTAGTTTCCGCGATTCGTATGCGATCGCTCGTCCATCCTGCATAAGCACGGCTCCCAAACCTTCTAATGATGCATCCGTGCAAACTACAAACTCTTCCGAAGGATCTGGAACTGCTAAAATAGGAGCGCTCGTAAGACGCTCTTTGAGGACTCCAAAAGCCTTTTCACACTGCTCGGTCCAAGTGAAACCCTTCCCTTTTCGCTGAAGGGAAGTAATGGGATGTGCTATCCTGGAGAAACCTTCGACAAACCGACGATAATACCCAGCTAACCCCATAAAGCTTCTGACCTCTGTCACGTTCGTGGGTGCCGGCCACTCCTGGATTGCTCTAATTTTAGATGGATCTACAGAGATGCCATCGCCTGATAAAATGTGTCCCAAATACTGCACCTCTGTCCTGAAGAAGGCACACTTCGCCAAGTTGCCATAAAGTTGCTGCTCTCGTAATTTCTGCAAAACTTGACGCAAGTGCTCTACATGCTCCTCCTCAGTCCGTGAATAAATCAGAATGTCATCTAGGAATATGATCACGAACCGGTCTAGGTATGTACGGAACACCCCGTTCATGAGACTCATGAATACTGCAGGAGCGTTCGTCAACCCGAAAGGTACCACTGTGAATTCATAATGGCCATATCTGGTTCGAAAAGCAGTTTTATGAATATCTGACTCCGTGATGCGCAATTGATGATACCCAGATTTTAGATCGATTTTCGAGAACACTCTGGCTCCTTGCATCTGATCAAAAAGGTCGTCAATCCTGGGTAGAGGATAACGATTCTTCACCGTCACCTTGTTCAACTGCCTGTAGTCCATGCATAGACGAAGAGACCCATCCTTCTTCTTCACGAAGATCACTGGTGCGCCCCATGGTGAAACGCTAGGTCGGATGTGTCCCTTCTCAAGTAATTCTTCCAACTGCAGCTTAAGTTCTGTGAGTTCATGGGTCGTCATTCTATAGGGTGCGCGGGATATCGGCTCTGCACCTGGCACTAAGTCAATGTGGAAGTCCACTTCTCTACGTGGGGGCATACCAGGTAATTCTGGCGGAAACACATCGGCAAACTCTCTAAGGATAGGGTGATCATCTAAAGTAGCCTCAGGTTCATCCTCTGCTCTATCACTGACTGTGATGGCAAACATCTGACATCCCCTCCGCATACAGCGCTTAAGCTGTTGTGCGGATATCATACGAACCGCCGTGGGCTTTTGAATGCCCACTATCTCAACCGACGAACCATGATCATCTAAACAGCTAATCGTTCTCTGGCGACAATCAAGCTTGGCTCTATGTGCCGCAAGCCAATCCATACCCAGAACTACTCCGTAAGACCCTAATGGCATAATCCTAAGGTCGCATATTGTGGTGAAGGGTCCCAATGTGATCTCACAGTCTTTAACCAAGGTATCTACTAACATCCTAGCCCCTGAGGCCAACTCAACTTCCCACCTAATGTCTTGCCTAGAAGCCACCAGCCTGCAACGCTCCACTAACGATGTAGACAAAAAAGAGTCAGTAGCTCCTGAATCAAAAAGGATCGAGATGGGAAAGTCTCTAATCGTACCTGCTGCCTCGATGACAGAAGCCTGAAAATCGGCCTGGCGGTTATCAACCGCTGCAAACATGTGGTGAGATCTGCCCACGTCACCTACGGTCTGCTCAGACCCTCCTGATCGGGGCTGACCCCCTGCAGTAAATCCCTGCGGACACTCTCTAGCCAGATGCCCTGCCCCACCACATACGTAACATGGTCCCCTAACCTGTAACTGCCCTGACTGTGTTCTGCCCGACTGTTGTTGCCCGGTCCGTCCGGTGGATCCCTGTGAGCCTCTGTAAGACTGCTGGGACCTTGCGGGTCCTACCGATGAACCCTGCTGTCTCTGATCCCTGCGTGGTCCCTGCTGCTGCCATCCACGGTTCTGTCCTCCCTGTCCCCTCTGTTGAAATTTGGATTTTTGCTGATGTTGCTGTTGCTGTGGAGGCCTAGGAGGTAATGATGAAGCATTATACCCTCCTCTCTGTGTTGTGTTTTGAGGCCTTCGGAAATTTTGCTGTTGTTGGGGATTTCGTTCCTGGTACTGTGGGCGTGAATTCTGTCCTCGTCCCTGAATTTCCTCTGATATAAGGGCCTTTTCAACAGCCTCGCTCATGGTTTGGGGATTTGCCATACGAACTGGTCCTGATATCCCGTGATTTAGCCCCCTGATGAATTTGTGTATTAAGATTTTCTCGTCATGGAGGTATTCCGCATAACGAGAAAGTTCTATAAATCGGCTCTCATACTGAGTAACGGTGAGTCCCCTCTGCTGTAGATCATGAAACTCATCAATTCTGCGCTGTCTATAATGTTCGGACAAATACCGCGCATTGAAGCGCTCAATGAAGGTGTCCCATGTGAGTGTATCCACGGAGAGTCGGCGCTTGCACTCCTCTGTGCGCCACCAGGTGGCTGCTGCATCCCTAAGAAGATGAACTGCCACTCGTGCTTTCGTGTTGCTCTCATATGGTCGCAATGCGAAACACCTGTCTAAGCTAATTAGCCAAGCCTCGGCCACAGCTCCCTCTGTAGCTCCTGCGAAGGTGGGTGGGTTGAGCCTCAGTAGATCTCTGATAGGGTCCCCTCTGTCTCTAAGTCTCCCAAGTGGCTCTTCCACACCATCCTCATATACTCCCTGCTGAACCTGTTCTTGTCTCAAAAGTCTCGGAGGACTCCTGCTCCGTGCTCGGGAGGCCGACCCTACCTCCTCTACTGTTGTGTCAGGAATCTCAACGAAGGGCTCCACACGTCTCACCGCTAGTGGATCAACGCGGGGCTCCATACGTGGCTCAATACGTGACTCGGCACGTGGCTCCTCTCGCGGAGCAACACGAGGCTCTATACGTGGCTCAGGAATCACTGGTGGTAACCTGTCTAGCATAGTCTGTAGTGCCTGTAAGATCTGTGGACCTATATCCGCTACTGGTGTCGCCTGTGGTACTAGTAGTGCTTGTGGCACAGGTGGTGCAGGTGGTGCTGCTGAATCTGCAGGTGCCAGTCCCTCGGCTGAGGAATCGCTGTGCACCTCGACTGACGCTGTGTGGCGTGATCGCGCTCGTCGAACACGTCGGGGAGGCATCCTACAAAACAAGGTAGAAACTAATTAGCCAAAGTTGCGGAATAATAACGTGCCCAAATACGCCCAGTGTTTACAAACTTGGCTCTGATACCAAATGTCATGCCCACATTTTCCTTGTGGTCACAACTCACTTCGCACGTGTCATAGCCACATCTGTCATGTGGTTATGACACGAGATATGAAAAACTTTTCTCACACCGTCCTAAAAACCCCTTTCGCATGCGTACGCATGCTCAACGGTGTTCTCTCATGGCGAAACACTATACTCATCGACGGAATACAAGTATAATGGCGTGCAAACGGAAACATATAGATCAACAAGAGGGTCGATACAATGCTGCTAACGTCATTGCAAGAGTGAGTTACCCAAGTTCTTAAATCGCACCCTCGGCAATGTTCGGTAGCAAAATGCCTTACGGCGTTAGTGGGAATTACGCTGCACTCATTTACGCACGTGGTTCGCTGATAGAGGAACCACTCCCCTCGACGCCTTGTTCCAACTAAACCGGCTAGTGATCTCCCTATTTAGTCATTTTTCAGCCAGGCACGGTTGTCTGTCTCCTCTCTTGTTTCCTGAAACATACCCATCCTATGACTTAGCATTTTCAACAAGGCGGTTTGGTTGCCCTCTCTTCCCTTTCCACAAGTTCTTAAGTTGGATTATATCTTTATCGCCCTTACCTTAACTATCTCTTAGTTCATTTAGTGTGTTTATATTTCGGTCTCTCTCTCTCTTTCATTTTCTATACTTTCTTTATGTGCATCCTGTCCTTTCTTCGTGATTTACGTCAATCAGGGTTATTACTGCAGCTATTGTTGATATTAAACCTAATTTCAGGATGATCTCGGTCACATAGGCTGGTTTACTATTTCGCTGGACTCAGTCTCCTAATCTTCCCCGATCTAGGTTCCTCCTCTTCGTAAATACTTAGTCAACTTGTACCTAAGCACAATTGACAGAAGGGTCCGTCAACTTAGTTCTCTTATCCCGTGTGAGATATGTCGCGCATTTTCTCCTCTGTGTTTTCCAATGTTGGTTTTTCCTTCTTCGGAACCTCTTACAGGTTTATATATGAGATTGTTTGCTACAGTTGAGATTAATATGGCCACATGGATTGTTAGTGGAGGCATCATAAGTTTATTTCCAGTGTTCTTTTGCACAAGGAGTTGAGTAATTTTCCTCTTCATTTTCCGGGTGTTTAAAAGTACGTTAACAGATGAAACTTCCGAGAAACTCTTTCCAGAGTATCACTGAATATTCCTAAACTCACTTTACATCTAATTTTATTTTCTCTTGTTTAGAATTACTGTTGTTACTGTTACTCTTAATTACGATTCATACACTGTTTGTAACTCTTATGACGTTGTCAATAGATGTAGGTGGTTCACCACTTTATAAAACTCTGTTCATGGTAATATAGCTTCTTTGGTTGTTGTGTTCAACACTTAATAACATCTCCTGTGAGATTATAATTGTTATATATATATATATATATATATATTTTTTTTTCTCTATATCCATGAAACTTAGTTATTAACGATTTTAAACGAGGGCCCAATAAATATATATATATATATATATATATATATATATATATATATATATATACATACTTACATATAATATATTTATTTTAATATCTCAATAATGAACAAATTGGTTTCCCACAACTAAAAAAAAAACTATATATATATATATATATATATATATATATATATATATATATATACATATATATATATATGTATATATATAATCATTCTTATATTATATATATATAGCTATATACATAGACATATATAATATATATATATATGCCTTTATATAGAGCTATATAAAAATAAACTGAATTTATTTACCAAATAACCCATTCATTTGTTAGGGCCCAAGCCCTACATTTTTTTATTGCTTTCAACCCACAGCAGATGGCGGCCATGGGCGGCAGTGGCCGCAGAGCGGCGGACGGGGATCTGTGGTGGCCGCAGAGCGGCGGACGAGACTTCGCGGTGGCCGCAGAGCGGCGGAAAGGTTTCGCGGGAGGCATAAGGGTTTGGAGGGGGGGGAGATGTGGAGTGGGGCGGAGCCCCACCCACATTCCCACGACGTGGGGTGTGGGTGGGGCTCCGCCCCACTCCACACCTCCATATGTAATAACAGCTCGCGGTGGGGTTTACTCCCCACCGCCCAAATAAAATTTCGACTGTGTTTCTTTTATCCGCGGCTAACATGTTGACAGTCTTTCACCATTCGTTGGTTCTTATAATAATAATATATTATATATATATATATATATATATTTATATATATTCATATATAAATATATATATATATATATATTTCAACAATAATATATTTATATATATATCTATATTTATATAGTTCATATATATATATATATATATATATATATATATCCCCCTTTTTTTTTTATATTGATATATAACAGTTATAATTACTTTCAATTACTCTTTTATTTTCTTAAAATGATAATTACTCAAAATGAGAAATATATATATATAGCTCTATATATATATTTATAAATTTATTGAGAGAAAAAGAAATATTCTTTATAGATTTTTATAATACCAATTTCCACAATTTTTTCAAAATTCACTACTCTAAGCATTTTCTCCAAATCAACCTATTATAAGAAATTGTCATAACAATTAGATATATATATCTGCCAATTTCACCAAAAAGTAATTAGCTATCCCCTCATTTAAAGTATAAATTTCCATTTTTATAAACATACAAGACTTGCAAATTTACAACCAGCTTATATTTACATGCTAGATTTCCTCTAATCCTTCTAATTTAACAGAATCCATTAAATAGGGAGGATAACACAAATATTTAAAACTGTCTTTTCCATTTTAATATTGAATAGAAAATCAGCATTTCAACTAGTGAAGCAATTCCAAACTTTCAATGTAAACAACTCAGATTAAGTTGCAAAAACGAACTTATTCCTTTCAGTAATACTTGAAACACAAAAATTGCTATTGAACAAAGGTTGCAAACATCAACTTAAAAATTTAAGCACAGTCATATTACAACTTCTCAAACATGAATACCAACTTCCCAGATATGAACTTTCTCCTCCCAAACAGTATACAACTGAAAACTTATGACAACCAATAAAAGTCCAATAATAACAAGACCAGGGAGGTGATTTTCTTCACTCCCAGAATATCAGTAATTTACAACAATAACAAGAGAGGTGTTCTCTCTTCCTTTCTATGAAATAATCCAGGCCTAATTCTCATGACAAGAAGATGATCTGTTTCTTCATAAAATAGCCAACCAGAAAGCTCCAAGAGAAAAACCTGCATATCAAAGACAAACAAAGAAGAAAATACCACTTGTCTAGCTCTCCTCCCTACCGTAGACCCGCAAGAGGGTCACCCCCGAGCTAGGGAGACCATACTCACACCTGGGTATTCAAACACTCCACTCCACAACAGAAACAACAACAATCCCAAAGCACACATACACCCGTGGCTATTTTACACAATACGGAAACTCAACTACAGTGAGTTTCATAAGGGGCAGGAGAGTGGATACACTCGACTCCAGAGTGTCACCCTGACAGATAAATGAACTCATAAAAATATCTCTTGGTCTCAACCAAGTGTGATCACATTTTGCAAGAAATCTGTATATGACTCTCAAGTCAAAAATACAGTCACAGATACATGCCCTCAAGGCTTTCAACATCCCAAAAGATGGAACAGGTATGCACCCGAGGAGGATCTCTCCTCCCCTACCCCAAACTTGATGAGCATTTCTCCCAAATGGGAGACGCTCTGTCAAACACCCAACAAGAACCCCACAGAAACAAATTTAAACACATATGTTACACACATTTCATACACATTTCAGTCCTACCATAACAAAGGTAAAATTCAGACCAACCTTGCAAGCCCTCCTGGAATGAAGTTGTTGCAGAGTCCACAGAGTTCACTTCCAAGCTTAGCCACCAACTCCCTCTCTCTTCTCTATCTTCCAAACTAACTTCTCTATTTTTGGTAAGGCCAAAATGAAAGAGTTTCCCCAAAATTCAACTAACTCCCTCTCATCCCAAAATTTGAAAATAAATAACCCAAAATTCTCTTTCTTTCCAATTTTGAGAAATGGGGAAGTGACACTTGTCACCTCCTCACCCTTCCCAAAAATCACTATACTGTCCAGGTGGCTTATGTCACTCTCCATTCCCAAGGGGACTCCTTAATCCTTTCATGTGACTCCACTTTCTCATGGGAGAAATAAAAAAAAGAGTTAAATGGGAACAAGACAGGTGACCCATGCCTCTTTCTCCTTTCTTCACATGGGTGTCCCCATAGTACATGGGGGAATCTTACTAAAGAAGAGGTAACTTTTTCTAATGGATGGCATCTCTTATCTAGGGTAAAGTAGAGGGGATGGGTTGAGTGTTGGTACAACCCATCATGTCCCCTCCTACCTCCAATTTTCGCCACTTAACTTCAGGGGGAGGTTAAGTTGACTAGATGGAGGTTACTCAAGGGTTACCCATGCCAAATGGGCCCCTGGACCCATGGGGTAGAACCCAGGGTCAATTTTAACCCAAACAAGACACCCCAGGTCAAGGTAAAGCACAAGAAAAAGGGCCTCATAATTTAAATAAAAAATAGAAATTTCAAATTCAATCTCTTTACAACACTTACTTATAAAAATAATATTACATGAGGGTAACCTAACCCACTCGACCATACGAAAGACCACATTACATCATGACATCAAACACAAAGAGATCTTGGTTCATCGTGGAACCAGATCGGCTTAACAGGGAATAACAATTAACAAGGTGTGGAATGATCTCCGAAATCTGTGGTTTGATTAGTAGTCCCTGCACACTCAATTACAAGATCAGTAACCACATAAATTCATCATAGCCGAAGCAACTTAAATAACACATGCATTCTCATGCCTTAGTACAATTTAACATAATTAAAAAAAAATCATATTACAATTTTTCCATCATCCCTAATTCATTTTTCTGAAAAGTAACTTATCCAAACATCACCCAATTAGTTTTCCCGAAAACATAATAAAGTTAAATAGTCTGACAAATTCCGGGAATTGCTATCCCACAAATATGAAAGTAACAATAACAGTACTGTAAATAGTCATAACAATAGTAGTAGAAAGGGCGGTCCTCACACTATCAATCAACTATATATAAATCTAGCCTCGACCTAGCCATTATCATATCACAACAATCAAGTAATGTTATGCCGCTAAAATTGTGAGCAATCAACATATCATATCAATAGTATCATTGAGCATAGCTAGGTAGTACTAGGGTGCATGCTACCTTTGCTCTATTGGGGAGAAAGGATAATTTGAGGTGAAAGGTTGTAATATTGCATTCATCTTTCTATTATTTTCCTCATTTCATTTTATGTTCTTCATTTTGGCACGCTCGATGGAACTTGCATCCCTGGATTTAAGGTTGTTTTACAAGTTTTAGTGGCTTTTAATTGCAAGTTGGAGTGCATTTTTGTCAAGATCTGGGGTGACCTATCACAAAAAGCCTCCTATGCAAAATTTGACCTCACCATTGCATTTGGGAGGCCCAAAAACCCTAGTAAGCATATAAAATTTATCAAATTTGGGTACTAGAATTTTTTAAATTTTTTTAAAATCCTAACCCTTATTGCAAGGCCTACCATACGGATCCATACAATACAGATCATATGGATCTATACAATATGGACCATACGGATCTATACAACACTCCTACTACAGTCTATAGATATATCAGGTTTTATCCATTGGGAATATCTTTTAACCATAGGTTTCTTTGTTTATTATCTAAAGGTTTTTATTTGGTTTGACCACAGGTCTTTGCAAGTTTTATTTTAGCATTTTTATTAGTAGGTTAGAGATAGGTTTTAACCACTATTTATTGGCGAGAATCTGTAGATATTTTGTCTACCCGTCGGTCCCTGCTTCAGTTTTTCTGCCAACTATAGCCACCCATTGGTTTCCCACCCTCCATGATGTGTAAAACTCTGACTCTTGCACAATCCATCCACTCCTCTAGCCTCAGGGTGACCGTGGGCTTAAACCCCAGGGGACCACCCACGGGGTGCCCCAGTGGCCGCTGGCCCCTTTAAACTTTGGCTTAGGGTCACTAATCTAACTAGAGCCTTTGTAGACCCTTCAATTGCTTGAGGGTTTCCCTTAACCTGATGCCATATCCCTAACCATAGCCTATAACTACAATCCTTGACCATAGCTATCAACTTCCGTGTGAGTGTTTTTCATCCCAAACCGTTAGGCATAGTGTTTAGACATTAAAAACATGCTCCTCTTTTTTTATTTTTACACCCCTTACGACCCTGGTCACATGGGTGACTGGGGCTCCACTAACCATAACTGTGCCCCTAATCACTAGCTAAATCATCTATCTGACCACAACTTGTGACTGCTCTGATCCTAGCTACTAGTAACTAAGTTAACTACCAGGTCTGACCCCCCTTCTTCCTAGAGCTATAAACACATTGTTTTTTCTTTTTTGCATAACTTTTGCATAACAGGTCAAATTTTCATGAAATTAGAGTCATTGGAAAGCTGATTCAACTAGCTTCTTAGTGGTGTCAACCTCATCAGCAGATTTGATCATATTTTTTAAGTATAATTAGTCAAACTCATCATTTTCTTGCAAATTTTATCAAAAATTTGACAATTTTTTTGAAATTACTTAGAATTTCATAAGAAATATGATTATCTCATCTAACCTTTTGTATATTTTCATCTAACATCTATTTTTTTAGATTTAATCTTTTTCATAATAACATACTTGTTTTGTAGCATTGCTTGCCAAAGGCCAAATTTATCAAAACTACTAATAAGTTTTCTATAGGTTCGCATGTCAAAGGCTAATCATTAAACCTATCTTTGTGTTTTCTTTGTTTGGTGGATTTGATTTTGACTTGGGGTGTGTATGCTCTTCCCTTGTGCATAGTGTGATCTTGTGAATCAAAAACACCCTTAAGTCACTTTCATTCACACACACACAAACACACACACACATCTTTTTTATGTAAGGGAATTAATCTTGCTTGTGTGGATCAAGAGTGTGTGTATGCTCCCCCCTTGTGCCTAGCGCAATCTTGGGGATCAAAAACACATCCTGCATTCATTTTTATCACCCTAGGTGTGCTTGTGTGTATGCTCTACTCTCGCACCACTTGGTGATCTTGAGGATCAAAAACACCTTGCATTACCTTTTCCTTTATGACACCTTCTTGGGGATTTCATCACCCCAACGGACGACCTCAACCACACATTTTGATGGGGTATATCAAAGGGGGAGAATGAAAGCTATACCTCAATCTAGTCACATAGTCATTGGCACAACCTCGGGGCCCCTGGTAATTTGGGAAACAAGGTGAAGTGACTTGTCACACCCCTTCAACGGACTAGTGTTCATGAACTTGTGCCCCTCATACATTGTGTATATTGGGGTCTCCCTTAGCAAACTTGTACATCCTATATTAAGACCTTTCAACCATCTTCTAGTGTGGTACAAGGTTCAGCTGATTAAGCCTAAAGTTACTCACCATGTACTTCCAAGGGTAGAAATAGAAGTTTTCTTTGGGAAAGACATCAAAGCCTCCAAGGAAAGGGAGAAGGTGAGCCCTTGTGCCACTAGACCCCTAGCTATTCACCTTGGAAAAGATATTCCTAGTTAGGTAGGAATATTGATGAGGTATTCTATCGTGTGGGCCTACACTACGAAGACACACCTACTTGAATAATCTAGGGTGTTGTGTATTGTGCGTGATCATTTGCAGAATCCCAATCCAAAACTCATAGCCCTTGCAAACTTGTGCATATATGTGTGACATTTATCGTTTGCCCAAATTGCCCAAGTGAATCTTTAAGTCATCCCTAATCATCCTAATCATTTCATACCACCTATCCTCTTATCCACTTCATCCTAATCTATCCTAATCATCCCATCTCTTCATCCTATCATCCCTAATCATCCAATCACTTTATCACAACTATCCACAATCATCCTAATCATCCGTATGTTGAAAGTAAGGATCAATACTAAGAGGGGGGGTGAATCAGTTTTCTACAAAACCACTTCTTAACTTGTTCATTAATCCAATTTCCAAAATTAATAACATGAAAGCAGAATAAGCATAAGAATAGCAACCATAAAGACATAACACATGGACATTGGGAGTTTTACGTGGAAAACCCAAAAAGGGAAAAACCACGGTGAGTGTTAGCTCACAATATATTATGATAACAATACCAAATTACAAAAGGCTCACTGCCATGGGGCTCACTACCCAAAGAAATGCTCATTGCAGGTGGACTCACTGTCCATTGAGAAAGAAGAATAGAAGAGAAGAAAATTGCCTCACTGTCAGTAATGAACTGTTATAAGTGCATCTACCATATGCTGGATCACAGTTCCATTAAAGGCTCAATACATAGATTCAAAGGTCTTCATTTATTCTGCCCTACTTCTCAACTCTTCTCCATATACTCTGTTTTCTTCCCTTTTTTTCTTTTTCTGCTCTGTACTCTACTTATAATCCTTCACACTCTGAATTCACACATCATATCACCACTCATACACATCAATATCACAATCCATCGAGTATTTATATCCGTAACAAGATTCATTTCATAATCAGGTCAGCAAGCTGGACATGAAGCATGTATACAATGTATTTTACCTTGTCAGCTTTATCATGAGTACAAATAGTAATGCAGACCCAAAAAAACCTTTAATAATCTTCATATAAGTTGGCACCAATCATTCAACTACTTAGATTTCTTATCTAAACAATATATCTTCTCCGCATATGGATTTTACATGCCTGTCGGCCTGTCTCTTAAGAACATGCTTAGCCACTTCATCTGTCACATCAAAATTCTTACTGTGGACCACAAGAGACTTAAAGATTCATAACCAACATTCATTCTTGATCTCTTAGCATACCTTTAGAACTGCAAGACAAAATAAGCAACTGTAGAGGAATGTTGACCTTTTTACTCTGGCATGATGCACTATTCCGGTCTTAGCTTCATTCTCCTGGACTTAGATATTTTGCAGTAAGACTTCCAAAGGAAGTCAAGACTTGAGCACTAGAACATATCATCATCAGATAGATATGAACAACATATCTGAACTGCATATACTGATCTTCAATTCCAGAGGCATACTGACCCACTTTCTGTCACTTGTTCTGAATGTTGCCCATACTTAGTCATTTTAGCCTTCCAGACCAAAATAATTTTATGCCTTGTTGCCAAACCAAGTTGATCTTCCGGAGTAATGTCTCTTTGTCATGTCACTAGGATCCCTTTGCCTTGTTTCCATCAATTACAACATGCAATCCTTCATCAGAGTAGTGTCTCTTGCCAACAATCTCCCCTTTGGCATTGATGGCAACACTTAGTGAAAAATGCTTGTGTCTACTCCCCCTTACTCTATATTTCTTCTTTCCTTTAGATTTTTGCCCATTTTTCACTAGTCTTCTTCTCCCCCTTTGACATCAATGGCAAAGGTGTATGTACAAGGGTCAAAATTACAAAAATGTCATATTCTGCCGCATATGTACACATACAATCTTTAACTCAATTAGTTGTAGGTGAAAAAATGTCCTTGTACACAATTTTTAATTGTGTAATCTCTTCATCCCATCATTTCTTGGCTCTTTCCAAAATTTGAATGTGACTATTTATCAAAAAGAGTGATTTTTCTACCTTTTGCACATCAGAAGGTGTGTCAATTTGTGAAGCTACTTGTGCTTCTGCTGCAAGATTTATCATGATCTCAATTTTTAAGCTTAATATCCTTCTCAACAGACACATTTTATTTTTAATTTCTTTCTGTCTGCTGATCAGACTATTTATGTTGTTCTGAATATTTTTAACTTGTGTTTCTACACTGCTGATTGAGTCAACTGCTAGATCAAAGGTCTTAGAAATATTTGTGAGTTGAAGCTCCATGCTTTTGAATTTATTATCTATTTCCTTAGTGGTTTCAAGCCATGACAAACAAAATGTGTATATATCACAGGCTTCCTTGCTTGCATTTTTCATATTCTTGATGTTGCTTTCTAACAAAATTTTATCACTGTCTAACTTGGTTTTTGATACTGCTAATCTTTTGTCTTCATATTCCTTTTCAACCTTAGTGTTAGCATACTTTTCAAAGGATTCAAAATGAGTACTTACAAAGTTTATTAGACCTTTGAGATGAGCATTTGATGACATTGATGTATCTTTCTAGTATGGGGGCATCAACTTCTCCAGAATACCTGATGTCTCATCAATGAGTTCATTGTCCTATATGAAAGTTTTCACCACTTCTTCCTAAGCCTTAGCTTGCACGATTGATGCTAGTTTGAGTTTCTCCATAGGAGACATAGAAGGTAGATTTATTAGTCTTTGTAGAGTCTTGGGTGAATCTAGAATCTGTACACTTTATTGTTCTTCCAACAAATTTCTAGCATAGTCAATTGAAATTTGGTTTGCAGCAGAGTCTCTTGCCACATATTCATCACTAAGTGCAACTTTCCTTCTTTTCTTTTCTTCTATTGGATTTTCTTCCTCTACTTTGATAGTGGCTTCTGTAGTGGATGAGATCCTTGTTCTTTTCTTAGGACTAGATACATGTTTTCCTTTTCAGCTTTCTCATCTTTTCTATCCGGAGTGTTTGACTTCCATTCCACCGGAGGTATTAAAGATCTTGATTCTTCTACTTTGGTTTTTGCCTCGCTTGTTTGTTCATAAAAAATTTTCTCTAAATGCTCAAATTCCATAGATAATTCTTTGAATGTTCCAAACTTGTCTTCTTTGAGATCTTTTGGTTTCTTCAGTAGTTCATCAGCTAATTCAGTCAGGATATCTTCTGTAACTTCATACCCTAATGGAGGGACCCGTGCATCTCTTGGTTCCATAGCTTCCATGAAGCATTTGTCTTTATTCACCATGAATACAATGTCATTTTCATATTTCATCACTACCTTTTCAAGTATCCGGACCCTGCATAACATTCTCTTTTGAAAGTTCATGAAGTATCCCCATAGAATTTCATTCTGTCTGTCTACATTTCCCAAACTTTGTAGGTGATTTTTTATTTGAGTTTCTACTGGTGTGTGATCAAGCCAGACAATGCTTCCCAAACCAGGTAACTCTCTCAAGAAGTAGAAGAGTAGACAGGTGATCAAAGTTCCATATTTGAAGGGATAATTTGTCTCTTTTGTTCTCTTCAAGTTCTCCATTAATTCATTCCAGAGCAATTCACACAGGTTATAATCCATATTATTTTTTACCATGTCATATGCTATGTATATAGCTGGTGCATACATAGAATTTTCTAAGTGGGAAAAGTATACATTGTATCCAATAACCATTGATGCAAATCTGACAGCCGGATCCTTAATATCATTTACTGTGAGAGCTTTCTTATCAAATTTGGCTCCTGTTAGCTACATTACTAAATTGTTCTTTATTTTCTTTTCGCTTGGGATCCTTCCGGAGGAACTCATACCAGTTACAACTTTGATAGCTTCTTTAGTTATCATATATGGTTCATCAAGCCACAAAAACTCATCATGAATTCTACTTACAATAAGATTAACCCATGAATCATTCGGGATCGCAGGAAAGTCCAACCAAGTGTCCAATTTTTTTTCTCCTAGAATTTTATATTCATTTTTCAACTCAACATCAACAGTAGTCAGTTCATCCAAGTATAATTTTCCAAGATTCAAGTGATTGTATTCCTCTAAATTGCTATGAATATATGCTCTAACATCTTCCATGTGCATAATTCCATGAGGAGTAATTGAGAATGCCCCTACAGGATCATTTTCCAGTGATTTGAAGGAATATTTATTGAACTTGGGGTGGGGCTTTTCTGTTATCTTGATTAATTGGGGAGTAAACATTTTCTAGAATATTTTAAACTATACAGAAGGGTTTTCAAGCTGTAAATACCTTTTCTACCAAATTAGGGTTTTTCCTAATCTTATCTTGATTTGCTTTAGAAATCATTGAGCCGCTTGGAAATTTGCTTTAGACCGCCTTAAACACTTGAAATATTGAATGCAAAGTGATTAATTTTTATGAATCCAAGCCTTTTAACCCCTTGAAGCCTTAACCTAATCATCATAAATGCAGTCTTTCAAAAAGTTGTCAAACACTTCTCTGTCAACCACAGTCAATCCAAATTGCTCTGCAATGCTCTACATTAGATCTTTTTTTACCATAATTTCTTTCAAAGGATTTTCCATAAAATACTTCACAACATACCTTAGCGCCAGATTCTAGCACTTGACTTTTTGGCTGGGGGTTTTGGGTTTTCAACATAGATCCCCCTAGGCTAGAGCTCCCAATTTACTTCCCTGAGGAAGTATTTGCACCAGAAACTGGTGTAGATTCATCCTTGATATTGTCAACATCTTTCTTAATCTAAACCTTTCCCATTTCCTTCTTGATTTCCACTGGATCAATCTTGTTCTTGCCTTTGTCTTTTCTCTACTCTATTTTCCTCCTCTATAGGATAGTCTTTCTTCTCAATCTTGCTTTTGCAGAATCTTGCAACATGTCCAAACATGTTGCAATTGTAACATACCACATTCCTTTGTCCTTGATTCCTTCTATTGATTGGATTTGATCTACATTAATTAGCCATATGTCCAAATCTATTGCATGCAAAACATCTTCCATTGAATGATTGAGTATTCCTTATATTGTGAAAGCCATTCCTTACTAGACTTCTACATTCATTAGATCTATGACCAATTTTCTTGAAATATAAGAATTGACCAGAGAATGATGGAACATTTTGATTTGTTCTACCCTTACACTGAGTAGCTTTATGACCAAACTTATTGCAATTAAAACAATGTCCATTGAAAGATGGGTACCTTTGAGCATTTGGTTGTCTGACCAGAGATCTTCTAGGTCTTCTTCTTTGATTCCTAAATTGGTTGCCTTTGTTTTGCTTCAACTCTGTGTTTGCTTAACCTAATTTTGAACTTTCTCCTTTCTCAAATCCCAAGCCTTTCTTTTCATCGGAACTCTTTTGACTAGGAATTATCTCATCAAGTTTTGCAGAACTTATCTTGAACTTTTCTTCATAGCTCTTGGCTTTTTCCAAGTCTGATTTCAAGCTCACAACTTCTTTTTCAAGTTTGACACATTCTTCTAACTTGCTTTTTACCAACAGATTTAGATCTTCTTCTGCTTTAGCTCTTTCTATAACTTCCACTTTCAAATCATCCATGGTTTCATTTGCTGATATCAATTGTTCACTAACCTCTTTGTATTTTTCTTTGAATTTCTTGACTTGTTCTTTTAGCTTTAGAATGCATTCATTAGCTTATTGTATGTTATCTTTCAGATCCCTGATTTCTGCTTCAGATTTTTCAAGATCAATAAGAGCTGCTTCTAGTTCAACATTGTTTGAGAAGTATCCAAATCTCCTGGCAGCCATGAGTGAACTCTCCCAGATCTTCCTCAAGCTATTAGGCTTCTTCCAAGGAACCTTCCTCTGATACCAATTGTTGAAAATAAGGAATACTGAGGGGGGGTGAATCAGTATTCCGCAAAACCACTCCTTAACTTGTTCATTAATTCAATTTCTAAAATTAATAACATGAAAGCAGAATAAGCATAAGAATAGCAACCATAAAGACATAACACGTGGACACCGGGATTGTTATGTGGAAAACCCCAAAAGGGAAAAACTACAGTGAGTGTTAGGTCACAATATATTATGATACCAATACTAGATTACAAAAAGGCTCACTGCCATGGGGCTCACTGCCCAAAGAAATGCTCACGGCAGGTGGACTCACTGTCCAACTAGACTCACTGTCCACTAAGAAAGAAGAATAGAAGAAAGAAGAAAATTGGCTCACTACCAGTAATGAACTGTTGTAAGTGCATCTACCATATCCTGGATCACAGTTCCATTGAAGGCATAATACACAGATTCAAAGGTCTTCATTTATTCTACCCTGCTTCTCAACTCTTCTCCATATACTCTATTTTCTGACCTTGTTTTCTTTTTTTACTCTGTACTCTGCTTATAATCCTTTACACTTTGAATTTGCACATCATATCACCACTCATACACATCAATATCACAATCCATCGAGTATTTATATCCGCAACAAGATTCATTTCATAATCAAGTCTGCAAGTCAGACATGAAGCGTGTATAAAATGTATTTTACCTTGTCGACTTGGTCATGAGTACAAACAGTAGTACAGACCCAAACAAACCTTTAATGATCTTCATATAAGTTGGCACCAATCATTCGACTACTTAGATTTCTTATTCAAACAATATATCTTCTCCGCATATGGATTTTACATGCCTGTCAACCTATCTCTTAAGAACATTCCTAGCCACTTCATTTGTCACATCAAAATTCTTACTGCGGACCACAAGAGACTCAAAGATTTATAACCAACATTCATTCTTGACCTCTTAGTATACATTTAGAACTACAAGATAAAATAAGCAATTGCGGAGGAATGCAGACCTTTTTACTCTGACACTGTGCATTGTTTTGGTCTTAGCTTCATTCTCCCAGACTTAGATATTTTGCAGCAAGATTTCTGAAGGAAGTCAAGACTTGAGCACTAGAACATATCATCATCAAATAGCTATGAACAACATATCTAAAATGTATATACTGATCTTCAACTACGGAGGCATACTGACCCACTTTCTATCACTTGTTCTGAATGTTGCCCATACTTAGTCATTTTAGCCTTCTAGACCAAAATACTTTTATGACTTGTTGCCAAACCAAGTTGATCTTCTAGAGTAATGTCTCTTTGTCATGTCAGTGAGATCCCTTTACCTTGTTTCCATCAATGGCAACATGTAATCCTTCATCAAAGTAGTGTCTCTTGCCAACACCCTATTCATCTTGATCCATAACCATCCTAATTATCTCTCTTATCCATCTCATATCCCTAGTCATCCCTAATTGTCCAATCCACTTCATCCTCATCCTAATCCAATTAATGATGGGTAATTTCTAGTCCGTCTACAATAAAATTGAGGGACCGAATCTGCGACCCAACAATGCCACCACATTGAATAGAAAAATTAGGTAATTAGGATTAGAGAGGGAGAAGGGAAGTCCAAGAGTCACATGACAGGAGCTGTGAACCATTGATTGCACCATCCATCCTACGGTTGAGGTTGAGTTTTGAATATGTTTTCACCATGTTATTATGAAGTGAGTAAAGGGATGAAGGGGAGGCCTCACATGACTCATTTTTCTTTGGCAGAGTGCAATGAATCCCACTGGATTTGTAGGCAAAGTGCAATGAATCAAGTGTAGCGTGATTTGGAATGGTGATGTTCATCAATCCACAAGCTCAGGAGAAATGATTTCAGATACAAGAGAAGCCAAATGTAAATGCAGGAAAAGCAAGAGGTAATGGACTCTGGCTGAAGACAAGTATAATCTAATTCTAAATCACAAAAGAAATAGATCTTAGTAAAGAAATAGATATTGAAAAAGTTGGGATTGCCTTGAAATGAAATGTAGTTTATTACTTCATCTGGTGGAGAAACATGGGTAGCAGCAATGGGCAAGAATAGCAACTAATTTACCAAGTCGTAAAGGTAAACAATGTCAGGAGAGGTGGCATAATCATTTGCGACCAGATATCAAGGTTCTTCCATTTATGACTTTTCTTTTCTTTTCTTTTCCTTGCTTTGTAATGCACTCACTGAATTTTGAAAATGAGATGATGTTTGTGCTATTGGAATGGTTCTCAACAGGAAGGTTGGAGTTTGGAAGAAGAGTGCCTACTGGTGAAATTACACAAGTAGTTCAGAAACAAATGGGCACAAATTGCAAGGTGGCTTCCAGGGCTGAGCTGATTGCAATGGTATGAGATGTTTGGTTGAGTTGCTTTGCTGAGGCTAATTTGGTTGCATTGAAGAGGTGCTGAAGATGTTAAGAATATGTTTCTATTGGTTAGTTTCCAAGTGTTGATGAGGTTGAGTTTTTGATTATCTGATTTGTAGTCATAGGTCTGGCATACGACTTTAAACTCAAATAGAAACTAATCTAGATCCTCATAAGCAAGACCCTTGAAGTTTGGTAGGTTTAAAGGTGAAATGTTCTTCAAGGGGCATTATCTCTGTGACCAAGGACAATAGGGTATGAGAAGGTCCTAACATTTTCATGTAGAGGATCTGCCTCATCATTGTGATTTTTGTCCATGTCTGGTGTCTCTTCTTTTTGAGATTCAGTGTGAGGTTCTGAGGAAGTGGATTCTTGTAATAGATCTACCTAGTGCCTTTCTTGCAGTTCTTGAATATACTCAGAGAGTGAAAGATTTCTATTGTGCCTTGCACACATGCCCCATTTTGCCAAATGGAGGCCCCCTTTTTTCTTTTGCTTTGATTTTGGTTTGGTTTGGTCTCGGTAGGCTACTTGAGAGAAATGATGCCTTGATGTCCTGATTGCAAGGTCAATTTGCACATATTCAGGTTTACTTGCATAAATTTAATGTGATGACCTCATTGGTTTTCCTTGTAAGTTGAATCAAGTTGGTTAAAATGTATTGAGTCATAAGGTTAATCCTTTGAGTTTGTTCTGCGCTAAAAATGCATCTTACTGCATTTGCACTAATATCCCTTTCAACCGGATAGTAGCGTTGGGTCATTTTACACACTATCCTACACTAAAAATCACCAACATGAGATCTACGCTAAATTTAGTCCCAACCGGACATGTCTAGTTGATGTCAGAAACCCCGTTGTTATGGTGCAAGGTAAAAGTCCCGCGAAACACCTTTGTTAACACTTTGCAATAAAACTAAAGTCGACGGGATATGCATAGAAATTCATACCCACCCGATATATCTAGTCATGACCTAAAACTCTGCATATCCGGTGGTGACTAAAAACCTCGCTTATCCTGTTGGTCACCAAATCCCCATAAGTGCCTAATAGTCTGGCATCATACTCATCATTTATGGTGATTTATCGGGGGTATAAATGGTCTGAGATACTTCATTCTACCTCATTTTGCATTTGATAACTTCTTGAGCTCTACATTTTCTAAGGTTCCCTAGTGTATTTCGTGATCTGTGTTGATTTCAAGTGCATTTGCTAACTATGGATTTGATCTCCTTCATCTGTGTCTTCACATTCACAGGTAGGTGGGTTTCAACTTTGCATCTTGTCTTTGAATTCGTGGTGTTTAAGGTTTAGTGTCTTTGATTGATGGAGGATGCCTTTGGGATTTTGGCATGTTTTCATCTGAATTTTAGTTTAGAGCTCCTTGAAATTGTTAGCTTGGGATTTGAATCAGGATTTTTGTCTAAAGAGATATATATGTATACATGTGCAAAGGCATCTTAATCATCATAAATTTCTACATTCACCTCTGTAGAAACTTTGATTTCCCTTAGAAATTTATGGTTGAGTCCTAAGTTGGAAAACCCCTTTAGAAATTCAACTAACGTAAAATCGTTGTTCAAATCGACATATCTTATTAACTGTATTTCCCCGCTAAACCCTTGAGTAGGTTTTGTGCTAAATTCAAGGTGAAGTGGATATATCCACTTAGCACCAATTTCCTTTGGATTCCTCTATTGAAATGAAGGTTTGAGTGTTTTTGTCCTTTGTGCTAAAAGATGTGACAACCTGACATATGCAATCAACCCTTAAACACTCGCAATCCTATGCTAATCAAAATCCCCGCTAAAGCTCTCAAAATTGTTTGTTCTAAACTTGCCTAGGAGTGGATATACCTAAGAACCCTACAAATCTACTTCCATTTAAATCTCCCTCCAAAGGGCCTTTTATAGGGTTCAACGCTAAAAATCATGACCATCGGATTGTGCTAAAACATGCCCCAACTGGACATATCCACTTGACTTGAAATTCTTCGCCATCCAGTTGAAGCTGAAAACTCTGCCATAGGTATTAAGACATGTTTGCGTTGAAATTGAGCTCCACTAGACATATCCTATTGACAGTCAAATTCGTGCTTATCTGATTTGAAACCAAATCCCCGTTGGGAGTATTAAGAGGGTGTTGGGCTAGAATCATATCCCATTGCATATATCTGCTTGAGGACTAAATCCCCGTTGAAGTACAAGCTGGCGCTAAGTTTGAACTGCATCGTATATATCCACTGGAGGTCAAAATCCCCGCTAATGTATTAGATCAAGACGACACTAAATTTGAACTTCACTACACATATTTGGTTGATGTTAAAAGGTTCACTGACTTCGGTGAAGGCCCTAAGTCCCGCTTTTGTCTAGAATGCACTACTAAGATACTTTTTAAGGAAATGGAGATGATTAAGCCAAGGGATTTGAAGTAATTACATGGTATCTATCTTGTTTATGTGCATTAATTTGAATCTAAGGATTTCATGCATTAAAGTAGGTTTTATTCTTAATATTTACTGTCATATCCAGTGAGGCCTCAAAATTTTGTTGCTTTGTTTTTCTGCCTCTGCTTATAATTCATATGGTAAAATATTAAGGAATGAATTGCAATGAATATTTTTTATGTTTCCTTAATGAATCATAGTAGGTTTTGGGATTAATAATTTAGGTTTATTAGGCATTTTGACCCTATGTCCTATTGTGGGGTAAATCCTCGCTTGTGGGTCTAGATTTATGCTTTTGGTGGACAATGAAAACACACAAGTATTAGCACTCCTAGGCTGCCTAGTAATCATGAAACATAGGTCTAGATCTCTAGGGTAGTAAATTTCAAAGATTACTCATTAGGTTCCTATCCTACAGGATAAATGACTTTCTGAGCAATAAACATGAAGTACGAATTCAAAGGGCTCCCCCTAAGTGAGCAAGGTCACATCAACTTGGATCAATGTAGGAGATACCGACCTTGGACACATTGACATAGAAGATTTCAGCCTAAGGATCTTGGGTCCTAATCCAACACCTCAAGCCAAGAAGATCAGAGACAATGGCATTGCTCATGTTGTTGCTTTTCTGACGTCTGTCTAATGTCTTGAGCTGATAGTAGCATGTGCAGACAGATATGATCGGTTGTCAAGAATGGTTGCCACTCAAGAGGGTAGAGTATTAGTAGATCTTAGGCCCTTAGCATTGGTTGAGACCTTTGACATTCCTCCCTTTCCAGTCCTAACCATGATGGATAAAGATGAAAGTCAAAAGATGTACAATCAAGACCCCGAGACGTGTAGAAAGAAGATCAATGAGGGGTGGATGAAGGATAAGAGAGCAACCATGTCAAAACTTCACCAAGTATTGTATAGGAGTGATTTCAAAGAAGAAATAGGAGACTTAGTCACTCTCCTGAGCAAAATTATGGGATTGCCCTCTACTTCCACTTTTGAAGGTTGGATGTTCCCTTATGTGGAGGAAATATTGCATGGAGACAAGAAGATCCACCGATGTTCCCAAAAATGGTTATAAATAGCCCTTTTTAGTGGCCTCCAGCCAAATTTCAAATTTTGTATCTCCCTCCAAAAATAGGTCAACTTTTGAGAGCCATAACTTTTGATCTGGGTGTCCGTTTGATGAACTGTTTGAAGTGCTGGAAATCTCGCGAATTGATCTACGCGCAAAGAATTGGCTTTATCAATTTTGCCCATTTTTGGGGCTGCTTAGTGCCTCAAACCTGGCTTTGAATAATTTTTAGGGGTTTTTCAGGAAACAAAAACTTTAATATCTTTTAGCCCACAAATTATCTTTGTTTGATTCCTTCACTAAAGTTCTTATTTTTCATTTATGACGCTTCTTATAAATTTTCACTTCCATACATGCCCAAATGCAAACTTTCCAAAATTAGCAGTTTGAAAAAACTAAAAGTTCTACATCATTATTCAAGAGATTATGGAACCAGAAATACACATTTTGAAAAGAAATGAAAACATCAACAATTTTAAATCATCATCTTTTTTATGGGTGATGCACGATTGCCCTTACACCATTGGATGCTCCTGCATCAGACAACTAGGGTAATTTGAGAAGTGACCTTGTCACATTTTAGGTGTTTGTTCGAGGAAAACCTAAATGATCAACCTCTGCCTTAGACAACTAGGAAGAATCTACATCAGGCCTTCCTTTCCACTTCACTGGATATTCCTCATATTGCCTCTTCTAAGTACTTCTTCCCACACGGCTATCCAAGACCTCTTCTATCTCCTCCCTTGAAGTAGATGCTGGAATACTCCACTGTTCTTCTGTTGGTCCATCCTCTATTCCACCTTCATGATATTCTATTAAATCACCAATGTTGAACATAGGGGAAATGTTGATCCTACTCGACAGCTCTACCTCATATGCATTTCATGAATCATGCTTCTTCAGAATCCTACATGGTCCAAATTTCTTCATTTTCAACTTATTATATGTTCCAATTGGAAACCTCTCTTTTCTCAAGTGAACCATGACTTCATCTCCTACTTGAAATTCCTTATATCTTCTCTTCTAATCTACCTTAGCCTTGTACTAAAAATTCATCTTATTAATGTGATTTCTCACCTCTTCATGCAAATTCTTTAGGTGTTCTGCAAAGCCTTCGGCTTTGATACTTGTCTTTTCTCCCTTGTCCAGTTTCCTTAACTCTGAAGCATTTCTTGGACTACTCCCATATACAATCTGGAATGATGATTTACCTATACTCCTATTAACAGAATTATTGTAAGCAAATTTTGCTTGTGGTAAAATCAAATCCCATCCCTTGGGCTTATCTCCTACTAAGCATCGTAGCAGGTTACCCAAACTCCTATTCAACACTTTTGTTTGTCCGTCAGTCTGTGGATGGTGTGCAGAACTAAACTTCAAATCTGTCTTCAACTTCTTCCACAATGTCCTCCAGAAATAACCAACAAACTTGATATATCAATCTAAAACTATGCTTTTAGGTAGACCATGTAGTCTCACCACCTCTTTGAAAAATAACTCTGCAATATGAACATCATTGGTTTTCTTATAATGAATAAAATGTGTCATCCTTGAGAATCTATCTAGCACCACAAAAATGGAATCATGTCCTCTTTGTGTCCTTGGTAAACCAAGAACAAAGTCCATAATAATATCATCCCATGGCATCTCTGGTATAGGTAATGGCTGATACAACCCTATATTCTGACTTGTTTCTTTTGCCATTTGACACACTCTACAACTCTGCACAAATTTCTTCACATCTTACTACAGTTGTGGCCAATAATAATGTTCATTAACAATAGCAATGGTCTTATCTTGACCAAAGTGTCTAGCTAATCCCCCACTATACTTCTCCTTAATTAGGTTCTCTCTCATGGAACTCCTCGGAATGCACAACTGGCTTCCTCTAAACAACATGCCATCTTGGATTATGAAATCTAACCATTTTGTCCCATCTAAAGTAGCAGGTTCCAAACAAGCTTTCCAAGCCTTTGCAAAATATGGATCTTCAGGATACAAACTTTTGAGCTCATCAAACCCAACAACCTCTATCTTCATTTCTATCAACAAATTTTGCCTTCTGCTTATGGCATTTGCAACTTTGTTGGACTTCCCACTCTTATGCTTCAAAACAAAAGTATAACTCTACAAAAACTCAACCCATTTTAAGTGCCTCTAGTTCAACTTTCCTTGACTATTAAGATATTATAAAACATGATGATGAGTATATAAAACAAACTCTTTTAGAAACAAATAATGTCTCTGTTTCTTCAAAGCCTGAACTATAGCATAGAACTTCTGATCATAAACATAATACTTTTTCTTGGCATCATTAAGCTTCTCACTGAAATAGGTAATGGGCTTACCTTCTTGGCTAAAAATAGCTCCTATAACACTACCACTAGCATCACAATCTACCTAAAATACCTTATTAAAATCTGGAAGTGCCAAAACATGTTGCTCTGTGACTTTCTGCTTTAATGTATCAAATCTCTTAATTGCTCCTATAGTCCATTTAAACTCTTTTCTATCCCCTCTCATTGTCTTAGTTAGGGGTGAATAAATGCTACTAAAATTCCTAATAAATTTTCTATAAAAACTTGCCAAACCATGAAAAGATCATACCTCTATAGCACTCCTTGGCATAGGCCATTCGATGATAGCCCTCACCTTCTTTGGGTCCATCTTAAGACCTTCCTCTAAGACAACAAATCCCAGGTATATCAAATCCTTTGCAAAACTACATTTCTTCAGATTAATCAACAACTTCTCCTCCCTCAACTTCTCTAAAACTCTTCTGATATGCATCAGATGCCCCTCCCAAGTCTTACTGAAAATTAGAATGTCATCTAGATAAACAATAACATTTCTCAAAAATTCTTTCAATAGCTCATTCATGATCTGCATGAATGTGCTCAGTGCATTGGTTAGCCCAAATGGCATGACTAACCATTCATACAAACATTCCTTTAACTTGAAGATTGTCTTCCATTCATCTCCTTCTCTTATTCTGATCTGGTGATACCCACTCTTCAGGTCAATCTTTGTGAAGTACTTAGCTCCACTCAAACAATCCATTATGTCATCCATTCTAGGAAATAGAAATCTATACTTGATCATGATCTTATTGATGGCTCGGGAATCTGTACACATTCTCCACTCTCCATCTTTCTTCGGTGCTAGTACTGCAGGTACCGCACATGTACTTAGGCTCTCCCTTATCAGTCCCTTCCTCAACAACTTCTAAACTTGTCTGTTCAGCTCTTCATTCTCTATAGGAGTCATTCTATGTGCTGTCTTATTCAACAAACTAGCTCCTGGTATCAAATCCATTTGATGAATTATCTTCCTCACAAGTGGTAAACATTTTGGTACATTATCAGAGACAATGTCATGAAATTATTCCATCAGATTTGAGACTTCTGCTGGTACATCTTTACATTTCTCTTGACTAATCTTAGGAATCAACACAAAGCAATAATGCTCATGCTTCATACCCTCCAAAAATTTCCTACCATCTACCAAGCAAATTCTGGTAGTACTACATACCTTTTCTTCTACCTCCTTTAAGGGCTTAAACTTATGACAAAATCCATCCTTTGTTAGGGAATATGTGTTTGCATGTCCATCATGGAAAACACACCTATCATACTACTACAACCATCCCAATAACATATGACATGCATCCATTAGTATGATGTCACACATCACCTCATCATGGTAGTCCCCAATCTTGAACTTGACTAAACACTGCTCATTGACCAAAGCTCTATGGTCCTTCTGCAACCATGAAATTCAATATGGATGTGGATGCCTTCTCCTTGTCAATTTCAACTTGTTAACTATTTCTTCTGAAACAAGATTGTTAGTATTTCCACTGTCAATAATAATATCACAATACTTACCTTCACACTTGCACCTTGTGCAGAATAAATCTTCTTCTGATCTGGTTCTAATATCACAACACTTACCTTCACACTTGCACCTTGTGCAAAATAAACTCTTCCTCTGATCTAATTCTTTCTCCTCATTCAACAAGGTTCTTCTGAAAGTTAGGGTTTCTCCCCTTTCAACATCTTCAAAATGCTCAGACTGTGCATCTTCATCTACATGTGCAACTTGTGCATTACCTTTAGGTCTTCTATTTGTCCTTGATGTTGCGGACACTCGTATGCTCAATGCCCTTCTTCTCCATATTGGAAATAGGTTCCTCTGAAACCTCCTCTTCCAGGTCCTTGCCCAGGTCGGCCTCTTCCTCTTTTCTCACCATTATTTTAGTCACGAGGGAAGTAGGTATTATCTCCTCTCTGATTTTGACTGGTGCCAACTTCTTCACTTTTGTTTGGATCTTCATTTCAGCCTACATAGGATCTTCCACCAATCCTTTTGCATTGACCTTTTCCACTTTGCTTGCTTTTGAATCTTTTATTCAGCTTCTCTTCCACCTTTAGGGAAAACTAGTATGCATCTTCTATGGTGGTCATTCTGACTAGGCTCAGCTCTTCTTGAATACTTGGCCTCAACCCATTAATGTAATGGGCTACCTTCTCCTTGTTGGCCTTTGCATGGCCTATTCTGATAGTAATCTTATAAAAATCTTTTGTATACTCCTTAACAGATCTGTTACCTTGCTTCAATCCTTGCATCTTCTTCAACAACTCCAACTCATAGTCCACAGGAATGAATTGTTTCTTTAGTTTGTCTACCATCTGATCCCATCTAGTAATCTTTCCTTTTCCTCTTCTATTTCTCTCTAGCTAGACCTCCTTCCACCAAATACTGGCATGGCCCTTTAACTTTGTTTTCACAAACTTGACCCGTTCTAGATCCTCTACATCTTCATACTCACAATATTATTCCATATCATTGATCCAATCAATAAGTTGTTCTAGATCCAAATCTCCAGAATAGGTAGAAACTTTGGTCCTGGGCCTCTTTCTGATCTTTGAAATGGCCCTCAACAACCTAACTTCTGCAGGATCTCCTACAGCTTCTTGTTCTTCCTTAGATAGCTCTTCTTCAGCTTCATCTTCACTTTCTCCTCTTGCAATGCATCGATTTGCCTTTGCAGGGCCCTAAAACCCTCTTCCATCAAAGCATTTCTCCCAACATGGTTTCTTTGTGGAGGCATTTTGATCTCTACAGCAATCCCACAACCTCAGGTCCTGGTGCAAATTGTCTAATGGTCGATGATCTGTCTACACACTCAGGAACCCTTGCTCTGATACCACTTGATGAAGGAGGTAAATCACAAAACACACAACAATAGAAATTGCACACAAAAAATAGGGATATTATTTTATTGATTTGGACAATACATTACTTTATAGAAGCTCAAATATAATTAGAGGATGAATCCTCCATAGGCTGCAACACATTATAGCTTCCTATCTCTAGACTCTGGAACCTGTAGACCCAAATTTGCTAGGGTTTCTATTTTCCCACCTTTTCTTGACTCTACACATTCCCCCTTATCTCTACTACTGCCAAGGGTTCCCAAAAATGGTTATAAATAGCCCTTTTTGGAGGCCTCCAGCCAAATTTTAAATTTTGCATCTCCCTCCAAAAATAGGTCAACTTCCGAGAGCAATGACTTTTGATCCGAGTGTTCGATTGACGAATCATTTGAAGCGTCAGAAAGTTCGTGAAGTGCTCTATGCGCTATGAATCAGCATAGCTCATTCCACCCATTTTTAGGTCTAGATAAGGTGGTTTAGTTCCTCAAACCTGACTTTGAATAATTTTTAAGGGTTTTTCAGGAAACAAAAACTTTAATATCTTTCAGCCCACAAATGATATTTACCTAATTCCTTCACCAAAGGTCTTATTTTTCATTTATGAATCTTCCTGTAAATTTTTGCTTCCATATGTGCCCAAATGCAAACTTTCCAAAAATAGCAGTTTGGAAAATCTGAAAGTTCTACATCATTATTCAAGTGATTATGGAACCAGAAATATAAGTTTTGAAAAGAAATGAAAACAACATCAACAATTTTGAATCATCATCTTTTTTTGGGTGATGCAAGATTGCCCTTACACCACTAGTTGCTCTTGCATCATCCATAAATCTATTCTTCCACATGTGCATATTTCTATCCTTTTTCCGTTGGTTGTTTAAGACTTGAAAAATCTCTAAACTCTCTAAAAATCACATCTCTAATAAATCATTTTCTAGGTTAGTGGGGGTTCCAAAGCTTATAATATTTTACATTCTCATCATATCCTGTGAAGATGCATTTCTATGTTTTGGATCCAATTTAGACCACTTTTCTTAAGGCACATGAACATAAGCCTCACAACCAAAGACCCCTAAATGTGAAACATAAGGATTAGGGACAAAGATAGAAAAGGATTGGATGGATGGATTGACGGATTGTTAATAGTGGATGGGATGGATGGGAGATTCATGATGGATGGATGGATGGATGGAGGGGTCCATGATGTGATCTCCAAGGATTACGTCACATAGGAATTATATGCTCTACTATAAATATGCCACTTATGATGTTGCATTACAAAGCTTACATAACAATATATGGTTTGATTAGTTTAAAAAATTGGGTACATCAAGAGATGTCCAAATAATGTTTCAACATTATGCCCCTATCCTTATCAAGATCAAAGGGAAATAGGGAGAACAAATAGGAATGATGGAAAGAATATGTGGATATGATGGATCGAAACAATATTAGAAAGGATAAGATGAGATAGATGAGACAACTTGCCCCAAAGTTCAATGTGCATAGACAATCAATTTACACATGATGCCCACGAATGGGTTTTTATCATGGTACTTATCCAAGGTGCCATGAAATGGTTTTCACTATTAGATGAATGATTTCTCTTTACTATTTTTATTTTTGAATTTTATTGTATTTTTTTGAATTTTTTGAGTTTTTCATTTCACTGATTGGATGACATTGATAATATGATATTCAGAGGGTCTTTGCATGCACCTGCCAATCTGATATGGTTGTTGTAGATTATTTTGTCATAAAATGCCAATAGTGACCTATCTAGAGTAATTGCTTTGTCAGGATCATAGCACTCATGTACAATCCATTGATGTTGTGATCCTCATTTATAACAGAGTTGGCCTTATATGAATGTTTACTTTTTGATAGGGTACCTTCATAGCCCTTAGATAAAATGTTGCTGCTACAATGCGACAAATTTGGGATTTGAGGTTTTTTTATTTGAGGCATGATATTAGATTTGGATGGGGGATGTTGGATGTGGAATGATGCAATCGAGGTTTGTTAGGTTTAGACAAATAGATTAGCAATTTAGATTAAGTTTGAGGATTCCTAATTCTCCACACTTGGGATGGTGGGTTATGGATTTTGGATTGCAAATTAGGATGACAATTAGGACCAACAATCTTATATAATTCAGGAGGAGGCGGACACCTATTATATGCATATTGTTTCTTACGATTTTGAGTGATTATTCGATTTGGACATTTAGAACCAACATTCTTATATAAGTTGTAAGGAGGTACATACATCTATTATATACAAGGTGATGTCGCTTCACATTTTGATTTGGATATTTTTCTTTGTTTGATTGACTTGGTCCATTTTTCTTTTGGACCCATATTGCTTTTATGTGTCTTTGTTGATTTTTGGATTCATACACCTTTGATGTTGTATTTGGATCTTCTACTTTGTATGCTTTAGAATTTGGTTGGTCCCAATTAATAGGTTTAGGATGTGGAAGATAAAGTTCGATGGTATGGATAGTGGAGGTGGAATAAATGTTGGTAGCAAGCTTGTTGTAGGGGTTGTGAATGGTCCCTATATTGATGCTTTCATGACTAATGTAGGTTGGGATAGGCTCTAGGATGCCTTGACAATGACTAATGTAGATTGGGATAGGCTCTAGGATGCCTTGCTCATGAAGGCCCAATCCTTTTCCTTCATAATTCATGCTTTTACATATCTTGTTTGCAATAGGATACTTGTTGTTTTTGAAGCATGATACTATTAAAACTATTGTCCCATATATGAGAAATCCTAACTTGATAAAGGTGGAAAATCCTAGTTGATAAGATGCTTGTGCTTTATCAGTGCACATACATTTGTCATGTCTTGATCATTGTTTGTTCTTGTCATGCTTTGATCATTTAAATGCTCAGTAATAATTTGTGCATTGATAGGCTTGATATGATCAATGTCATTTACTTGATCATCTATATGTTTATGGGGATCAAGTGTCTCATCATGGGAAGTGAATTCTAACAGATGATGAATAGGATTAATATGGATCTCTTGACCATAGATAGGATCTTGGTCATAGATAGGATTAATGTGGATAGTTTGATATTGTTTTAGAATGCTTTGATCTTGATTTGGATAGGAACATGGTTGGTCATTCTTTGGAACAAGTTCTTGACATAGCTTGATTTGCTTGGATGACATAGTGGAGGAGTGTTATTTTTCTTTGACATCACCATTAGAAATTAATGTAGGGATAGACTCTTTTAGTTGAACACATGGATGGGTGAGGTATTTTTTATGCTTATGGATTTGGGATTTTATGGATGTGATAGACTTTTGAAAGAAGAATAATTTATTTTACCATATAGGTAGACTTGTAGGAATGATGGCTTTAGGAGGCTCTGGGGTGCTCTTGATAGGTGTGGGTTGGATGATTTTCTCGTGGACAACAAGCTTGCATGTGCTAGAGGGGGATGACATTAGATGAGTAGAGTTGCATGACCTCACTACTTCTCTTTTGCCTTTATGTTTAGGATCCTTTGCTAGTAGTCCTTGGAGAAAGAGAAAATTTGAATAGGACCATTTGGACATGTGAAGACTAAATGGTGAATTAGATGTTTGGATTGGGTGACAGTTGGCTTGGTGGGAGAAGTTGGAGTGCAAAGGTTGTGAGAATAGAGAATATGCATAGAATGTAGAGGCTAGAGTGGTATTTCCCTTATCAAAGGTATCATAAGGATGACCAATAGATATTTGATTAGGATGTGAGGGCTTGCTTATGCTAGAAGCATCGATATATTCCTCTTGATCTACACGGCTATCATCATCATTGGTATATTCCTCTTGATCTACAAGGCTATCATCATCATCAGTATATCCATCTTGATCTATAAGACGTCTATCATCATCATTTGGATAAAGGAGATCATTTAATGTATGCATGGCCTTAGGTGAGCTTATGAGTGACTTTGGATGGATAATTTTGATAGATGATCTTAATGGATAGGGTTATTGGAAATAGATTATTTGGATGGATTAGTTTTCTAAACTTGGAATAAGTGTTTATCACATTGTTTTGGATCCTAGAGATGTGTTGATATTTGATTAAGATTGTTGGAATCCATGGATAGTCGTACAGTTTTAATTGATGGATTATGGGCTCTAGGATAGTTAAGGGTCCGAAGGATTAGATTTTAGGCCCTAGGATGATTAAGGGTCCTAAATGATGGATGGGATGATTTTGAATAAATAGGGATCCAAATGTGAGATTTAAGTTATCCAAGGATTGCTAGGATAGGTAATGGATTTGGATGATAATAGTTGTTATGGATAAGGTGTGTAGATGAGGGATTGGTTTGAATGGAACAAGGGACAGACTAACGTGTAAAACATATGGAGTGATTAGGATAAACATGTGGTTTAGATTAATGTAAGAATATTAGATGGGGACTAATATGGGAAGGGTTATAGACTTGAATGAACAAAGGATTAAGGCTTGAGAAATGAGATAAGGGCTAAAAGGTAGTGGATATGGAGTAGTTAAAAAGGAATGGACTTGTTTTGGTAATGAACAAGTGGATTTATGATTTGGACTAAGGTAAGATGAAATGATTTTTAGTTGAAGGTTAGACTTCGGGTTATGATTATTCTAACCTTGGCTACATTTTTGTTTCAAAAGACACAACAATAATCCTATAATTAATCAAGGAGTGTTAATTTTCGTGGGCCCACCAATAATGCTATCTACAAAGCAAAGGATAGCTAGGGAATGCAAAATCATGTAACACCTATGCACCCCTTACCATGGAGGCCAAAGCCTTGCCCACATCAAAATCTATCTCAACAACTTGGAAGCATGTGTGTGAGTATCTTTGTTAAAGTGCACAAGACAACTGAGAGGGGGGGGGTGAATCAGTTGTAACAAAAACTTAACTTCTTTCAAACATCAACACATTAACCACTTAATTATGATTTAACCATGAAAGCATATAATCAGAAACTTAAACACATTCACACATGAGACACATGAGACTGCAGATTTTTACCTAGAAAATCCAATAAGGGAAAAACCACGGTGAGTGTTAGCTCACAATATAAATGATATATCAAAATTTACAACAAGGCTCACTGCTTTAGGGCTCACTGTCGAAATGATCACTACCAAAAGGGGCTCACTACCAGAGGTTTTCGCTCACTACCGAGTTGGTGAACTGAGATAGTAGCATCTACATCATGCCAGGGTTCAGTTCCATTGAAGCACACTGATTCTTCTTCTTTTATGCCTTCTTTACACAACCACACTTATCTTCGCATCTTCACATCATCATACCTTATTCGTAACTTTGTTACATATATTTATACAATTCATCAACCTTGGAATGTACATCAAGGTTGGCATTACAATCATCAACCATTGGAGCAATCTCCAAGGTTGACATACATTAGAATAGGTATGGTCCTAAACAGATTTGAGAAGGAAAAGAATAAATGTGGACCACACCATACCTTAGATGGGACTCAAATGCAATCTCCCTCGCAACAACACGCTATCACAAACTTCAAAGCATAATTAGAAGTAGTGAAAACAACTAGGTCAGCCAAGATTGGTGTTAACACTAAGACCTTTAGGAACACACTTTAGCCATGATCCAAATTACACTTTGTGGACCAATCAAAAAGTAGCAACATGATCTAGAGACATCCACAAGCATGTTACAATCACCAAGAACATCCGCACAACCCCCAAACACTCTATCTAGAAGATTCTTCAAATCAAACCACTTAAACATTATTGTTAGCCTTTGTCATAAAGAAAAGATTGCTTGTGGAGCACAAAATCACAAACCATTGCAATTGTAGGCACATAACAGCATCCCAAACTTAGTTCTAGAACTGCAAACCATAAAACTTAATTGCGGAGAAATGCAGAGCAGGATACATTCTCCCTTTCACCAATAAATACTCAAAAAAATAGTTTTTTCTCAGTTGAACAGAACTCATTCAAATCTTCACACCAGAGGCTCAAAATTGAGATATAGCAACTACAGGCATCCCTTGACATAAGTTCCAAACTACAGATAGAGATATTTAATCTACAAGATATGTGGACCAAAACACTACACTATTCTGGCAGATAGAACAATTCTGCACTTACTCAAACTTGTCCAATTAACTTTCTTAGATGTTGACCTTAAGTGTTGACATCACTGACAATGCTTACTGCTCATACTTGCAACAATCTCCCCCTTTGTCATTGATGGCAACACATGATGTGAAAAACCATCAAGACAACTAATCTTGCTTTACTTCTTTGCTCCCCCTTTATGCTTTCTCTCGCTGCAACTTTCTCCTTAAGTTTTTCACATGCACTTCTCTCCCCCTTTGACATCAATGGCAAAGGGTGCCAGACCTTCTCTCCCTCTTTAGTTGTCAAGGCTCAACTCATATTATACTATCACTGCACTACTCCCCCTGTTAGCAACACTGCAACACTTATTGTTCTTTATCAGGAACTCATATAAACAATATCTACCTGCTTCCCATGAGGGGTAGCCTTCAAAACATCAATCCAGATCAAAAGATGAAACTTTGGACGCCACTGGACTAATGCACTTCCTATGCATCTTAGTTTAGAGGAAGGGTAATAACCCCTAACATCTCCCTAAGATACTCAAAAGTATCTTTAGGCAGAGGCTTGGTGAAAATATCTACAATCTGATCCTTGGTAGATACATAATCCATCTTCACTTCATTCTCTGTTACCTTTTCTCTTAGAAAGTGATACTTTATTGATATATGTTTTATCCTTGAATGCATCACTGGATTCTTTGAAATTTTTATGGCACTTGTATTATCACAAAAGATTGAAATTGGTTCTCCATACACAACTCTTATATCCTTCAATGTTTGCTTCATCCATAGCACTTGAGTGCAACATGCTGCAACAATAAATTCTGCTTCTACAGTAGACAAAGAAACTGAATCTTACTTCTTGCTCAACCATGATACCAATCTGTTACCCAAGAAGAAGCACCTCCACTTGTACTTTTTCTGTCATCATCTCCAGCCCAATCTGCATCTGTATAAGCACTAAGAGTGAAATCAGTATCTTTAGGATACCGCAATCCATAGTCTGAAGTGCCTTTTAAATACCTCATGATCCTCTTAACTTCCATCACATGTGACTCTCTAGGATCTTCCTAAAATATTGCCACAAGACAAACTGCATGCATTATGTTTGGTCTGGTATAGATTGAATAAAGTAGTCCTCCAATCATAGACCTATACTTTTTCTGGTTAGTCTTAGGTGATTCATCATTCTTGCTCAACTTGCAACCAGTTACCATAGGGGTACATACTGGCTTAGAATCATCCATTCCAAATTTCTTCAACAACTCTTTCACATACTTGGATTGAGAAATAAAAATTCCTTTTTTTGATTGAGTAATCTGTAGTCCTAGAAAGAAATTCATTTCATGAAACATAGACATCTCAAACTCCTTTTGCATTTCCTCTGCAAATCTCTTACACATACCTTGATTGCCTCTAAAGATAATATCATCAACAAAGACAGGCTCTAGGAGCTTGTTTTAGCCCATACAAGGCTTTCTTCAATCTGTACACCATGTCACCTTGGTCTGATGACTAAAATCCTTCTAGTTGTTCAATGTAAAACACTTCAAAATCTTTGTGTGCTGCCAAACACATTCGTATTGTCTCAATCCTTGCCGTAGGAGCATAAGTCTTCTCAAAGTCTATACCTTCAGCCTGAGAATATCCTTTGCATACCAGTCTTGCTTTGTTTCTTACAACTTCTCCATTTTCATTCATCTTGTTTCTGAAAACCCATTTAGTTCCAATCACATTCTTATCAGTAGGTCTAGGAACCAATTCCCAAGTTTGATTCCTTTCTATCTACACCAACTCTTCTTCCATAGCTTTTACCCAACTTTTCATCTTTACATGCTTCACTTACAATTTTAGGTTCAATCTTTGAAAGTAAACAGAGATTTACCTGTTCATTTATGATACCTTTGCTCTTATCACTAATGATCTTGTCTTCAGTGTGATGCTTCTACACAAACCCTAGGGGTCTTAGGAATCCTTTCGAGAGCTTCTTCAACTTACACTTTCTTCATCTTTTTATTCTTCACTACTTGAAGACTCATCTGATTCATATCCATTTGTCTCTAAGTTCATCAAATACTTTCAATCATCATGAAAATTGCTCTATACTGGAAACAACTATGTTCTGTCAACCTAAACTTTTGTTACTTATTACTCTCAATCCAATTATCAAAATCATATGAACTCCTGGATGTAGATGTAACCAATGATCAATAACCATATGCTAGAACTGTAGAGCATTATCTTCAAAGGTGGACCAATGCAGACCAAATTATCAAAACACTGTAACTTGATCTTATCAGATAGACACTTAGCCAGAATTGATAACCTATCTTCTTTCCTGATCAAATCTTCTTGCATAACAGACTTCTTAATTTGCACAACTTCTCCTTTATCCTATCTTAAACCTTTGTTGCTTGACCTTGTCTCTTCATGCTGAGGCATCAGCATCAATTCTTTGGCAGGGGACAAAATATTTCCATTAAGACACCCCCTCAGTCAAAGCTTTAGTCTCAGTTTCTAGAGGGAACATCTGCACTAGATACCGGTACAGGCCCATCCTTAATCTTTATTGCATCCTTCTTCACCCAAATCTTATTCATCTCCTTCTCAGTCTCTACCGCATCAACCTTTTGTATTAGTTTCTTCCTTTCTGCTTGAATATCCTTCTTCAGGCTTCTGCAGAACTTTTCAATATGTCCATGCCTATTGCAATTATAGCACACCACATTCCTCTAACCATTATTCCTTTCATTCATTATGGATCTGCATTGATTAGCCTTATGTCCAAATCTATTGCATGTAAAGTAGTTACCATTGAAATATGGAGCATTCCTTCCATTGTTTTAACTATTCCTTATCTGACTTCTACAATCATTAGCTTTATGAGCTATTTTATTGCAAGTGAAACACTGACCGGAGAATGATGGAACATTTTGATTTATTCTGCTCCTACACTGAGTAGCCTTATGACCTAACTTATTGCAATTAAAATAATAGAAATTGAAAGATGGGTACCTTTGAGCATTTGGTTGCCTGACTGGTGATCTTCTAGGCCTATTTCTTTGATTCCTAATTTGCTTGCCTTTGTCCTTCTTGTTCTCAGCATCCATTGCTTGTCTTGATTTGGAACTTTCACCTTTCTCAAATCCCAAGTCTCCTTTGTCATTAGGGCTCTTCGGACTAGCAATTATCTCATCAAGCTTTGTTGAACTTATCTTAAACTTTTCTTCATAGCTTTTTGCTTTCTCCAAATTTGACTTCAGGTTCCCAACTTCCTTTTAGAGCTTAGCACATTCTTCTGATTTGCCTTCTACCATCAGATTTAGGTCCTCTTCAACTTTTGCTCTTTCTACAACTTCTATTTTCAAATCATTCATGGTTTCATTTGCTGATATCAATTGTTCACTAACCTCCTTATATTTTTCTTTGAACTTCTTGACTTACTCTCTTAATTTTCTAATACATTCATCTGCTTCTTTGACATTCTCCTTCAGATCTCTGATTTCTTCTTTAGTTCTTTCTAGGTCTTCAAGAGCAACCTTCTTGTGTGCCATCCCAGATCTACCTCAAGATGTTAGGCTTTCTTTTGAGGAACCCTCACTCTGATACCAATTGTTGAAGTGCACAAGACAATTGAGAAGGGGGGGTGAATCAGTTGTAGAAAAAACTTAACTTCTTTCAAACATCAACACATTAACCACTTAATTATGACTTAACCATGAAAGCATATAATCAAAAACTTAAACACATTCACACATGAGACTCATGAGACACTAGATTTTTACGTATAAAACCCAATAAGGGAAAAACCACGGTGAGTTAGGTCACAATATAAATGATATATCAAAATCTACAACAAAGCTCACTACCAAAATGCTCACTGCAAAGGAAGGGGCTCACTGCCAGAGGTTTTGGCTCACTGTTGAGTTGGTAAATTAAGATAGTAGCATCTACATCATGCTAGGGTTTAGTTCCATTGAAGTGCACTAATTCTTCTTCTTTTCTACCTTCTTTACACAACCACACTTATCTTCGCATCTTCACATCATCATATCTTATTCGCAACTTTGTTACATGTAGTTATACAATTCATCAACCTTGGAATGTACATCAAGGTCAGCATTACAATCATCAACCATTTGAACAATCTTTAAGGTCAACATACACATATACATTAAAATAGGTTTAGACCTAAACAGATTTGAGAAGGAAAAGAATGAATGCGAACCACACCATGCCTTAGCTGAGACTCAAATGCAATCTCCCATGCAACAACACGCTATCACAAACTTCAAAGCATAACTACAAGTAGTGAAAACAACCAGGTCAGCCAAGACTCGTGTTAACACTAGGACCTTTAGGAAACATGCTTCAGCCACAATCCAAATTACACTTTGAAGACCAATCAAAAAGTAGGAACATGATCTAGAGACATCCACAAGCACGTTACAATCACCAAGAACATTTGCACAACCCTCAAACTCTATCTAGAAGATTCTTCAAACCAGACCACTTAAACATTGTTGTTAACCTTTGTCATAAAGGAAAGATCGCTTACGTAGCACCAAATTCTTAATCATTGTAACTGTAGGCACACAACATCATCCCAAACTTAGTTCTAGAACCGCAAACCATAAAACTTAAATGCAGAGAAATGTGGAGCAGAATACATTCTCCCTATCACCAATAAATACTCAGAAAAATAATTTTTACTCTAGTGAACAGAACTCATTCAAATCTTCACACCGGAGCCTCAAACTTGAGATATAGCAACTATAGGCATCCCTTACATAACTTCCAAACCACAGACAGAGATATGTGGAGCAAAACACTACACTGTCAACATTACTCAACCATCATGCAAAAGAGTCAACATTACTCAACCATTATGCAAGCACACTAGGCACACCAAAGGAATTTGATGCAACATTCAAACAAAACCCATACAACTCAATATAACATATTCATCATTTTACCTTCATGCAAAATCCATACAATAATTATGATGCATGAACTGCATCACATATATTTTATTAAACCCTTCACTCAAAAGACATACAATCATCATGCATGAGATTCAATGTCACTCAACTATGATGCATGAACAATCACACTAGGCACACCATAAGAGTTTGATGGAACCTTCAAAACAACCCATACAACTTAGTGACATATTCATCATTAGACCATTTACACAAAATCCATACAATCATCATGAATAGAGAGTCAATGTCACTCAACCATAATGTATGAACAAACACACTAGACAAACCATAGGAGTTTGATGCAACCTTCGAAGAAAAGTCATACAACTTAGTAACATATTCATCATTAGACCCTTCACATAAAAGTCATACAATCATCATGAAAAAGATAGCCAATGCCCCTCAACTATAATTCATGAACAAGCACACTAAAGCACACCATAGAAGTTTGAAGAACTTTCAAATAAAACCCATGCAACCTTCACATGAAAGTCATGGTCATGCACAAGAGTGAATGTCACTAACCATAATGCATAAGAACACTAGGAATACTATAAGCGTTTGATGGATACATAATAACACTAAGCACACTAAAGGGGTTTGATGCAACCTTTGAAAAAAAACCCCATATAAATCAATCTCCTATATTCATCACTCACCATTCACCAAAAAAGTCGTATAATAATTAAAATTCATGAACTCCACATATATTTTATTAGACCCTTCACTCAAAATGCATACAATCATCATGATGCATGAACAATGACACTAGGCATGCCATAGGAGTTTGATGCAACATTCAAAAGAACCCAAACAACTTAGTGACATATTCATCATTAGACTCTTTGCATAAAAGCCATACAATCATCATGAATAAGAGTCAATGTCACTCAACCATAATGTTTGAACACAAACACTAGGCACACCATAGAAGTTTGAAGAACCTTTGAAGAAAACCCATACAACTCAATAACATATGTCATTATGTCATTATACCTTTCAAATGGAAGTCATGATCTACAAGAGTAAATGTCACTAACTATAATGCATACATAAGAACACTAGGAACATTAGAAGAGTTTGAACACGAACACTAGGCACACCATAGAAGTTTGAAGAACCTTTGAAGAAAACCCATACAACTCAATAACATATATGTCATTATGCCATTATACCTTTCAGATGGAAGTCATGATCTACAAGAGTAAATGTCACTAACTATAATGCATACATAAGAACACTAGGAACATTAGAAGAGTTTGATGCATGAACAAGCACACCAAAAGGGTTTGATGTAACCTTCAAACAAAACCCATACAATGCAATGTCACATATTCATCATTATACCCTTCACATAAAAATCGTACAATAATTATGATCCATACTAGACCCTTCACTCAAGAGGCATACAATCCTTGTGCATAGGATTCAATGTCACTCAACCATGATGCATTAATAATCACACTAGGTACACCATAAGAGTTTGATGCAACATTCGAAAAAACCCATACAACCTTGTGACATATTCATCATTAGACCCTTCACACAAAAGCCATATAATCACCATGAATAAGAGTTAATGAAGCCATATAATCATCATGAATAAAAGTCAATGTCACTCAACCACACGAGGCACACCATAGGAGTTTGATGCAACTTTCTGACATATTCATCATTAAACCCTTCACACAAAAACCATATAATGATCGTGAATAAGAGAGTTAATGTCACTCAACTATAATGCATACAACTCAAATAAAACCCATACAACTCAATGATTTATATTCCATTATACCCTTTACACAAAAGTCATGATCATCATGCACAAGAGTGAATGTCACTAACCATATTGCATGCATAAGATCGTTAGGAACACTATAAGAGTTTCATGCACACTAACCATGATGCATGCTTCACAAAAAAGCCATGACACTCATATGATACTATGTCACTAACACTTATATGCCACTCAACTATATGCCATATTCCATTGGAACCATCACACACCAAAGTTAATGTCACTTACCATGAACAAGCACACTAGACACATCATAGGAGTTTGATGCACCCTTAAAAGAAAATCCATACAATCACGCGCAAGTGTGAATATCACTAACAATGGTTCATGGATAAACACAATAGGCACATTAAATATAGTAATGTAATTGTTTAAATATAAATAAATAAACTACATTTAACACATTTATTTGATTAAAATCTTCAAAAATAGGAAAACTAAAAATAGCATAAAAAGAATGAGACCTCTTCAAGAATGTCCATGGTCATACTTAAAGTGTTTATGGAGGGATATTTCTGCCACTACAGAAGTTTGAGCAATGTAAATACAAAGAATTTAAGTCTTCCTTTAAAGTTTATGTTTAAGTTTTTACCACTATACAAAAGCATTTCCAACTTAATTATCAAATTTATTATCCAAAAGCACTTCAAAAGTGTAGATTTATTGATATATTTTAAATTAAAATAGAATTCAAAAGTGTAGATTTATTTCATGCCTAAATTTAATGACTTCACATGACAATCATCAAATTTATTATCCAAAAGCACTTCCCTCAACTTGCTATTTATATTTTTTGTAAACTTTTACATTTTTGAGATCAACAAAAATCAACAATAGAACCAATAACATCACCAAATAGCATACACAATCTAAATGAATTCTAATCAATAAACATTTCACATCTAGCCTCAATAAAACTTCAACATTAAAATTATCAAACAATGTGTATGTTTACCATCTAAAACACTTCCTTAACTTGTTATTTATTGATATATTTTAAATTAAAATAGAATTCAAAAGTGTAGATTTATTTTATGCCTAAATTTAATGACTTCACATGAAAATCATCAAATTTATTATCCAAAAGCACTTCCCTCAACTTGCTATTTATATTTTTTGTAAACTTTTACATTTTTGAGATCAACAAAAAAATCAACAATAGAACCAATAACATCACCAAATAGCATACACAATCTAAATGAATTCTAATCAATAAACATTTCACATCTAGCCTCAATAAAACTTCAACATTAAAATTATCAAACAATGTGTATGTTTACCATCTAAAACACTTCCTTAACTTGTTATTTATTGATATATTTTAAATTGAAATAGAATTCAAAAGTGTAGATTTATTTCATGCCTAAATTTAATGACTTCACATGAAAATCATCCAATTTATTATCCAAAAGCACTCCCCTCAACTTGCTATTTATATTTTTTGTAAACTTTTACATTTTTGAGATCAACAAAAATCAACAATAGAACCAATAACATCACCAAATAGCATACACAATCTAAATGAATTCTAATCAATAAACATTTCACATCTAGCCTCAATAAAACTTCAACATTAAAATTATCAAACAATGTGTATGCTTACCATCTAAAACACTTCCTTAACTTGTTATTTATTGATATATTTTAAATTAAAATAGAATTCAAAAGTGTAGATTTATTTCATGCCTAAATTTAATGACTTCACATGAAAATCATCAAATTTATTATCCAAAAGCACTTCCCTCAACTTGCTATTTATATTTTTAGTAAACTTTTACATTTTTGAGATCAACAAAAATCAACAATAGAACCAATAACATCACCAAATAGCATACACAATCTAAATGAATTCTAATCAATAAACATTTCACATCTAGCCTCAATAAAACTTCAACATTAAAATTATCAAACAATGTGTATGTTTACCATCTAAAACACTTCCTTAACTTGTTATTTATTGATATATTTTAAATTAAAATAGAATTCAAAAGTGTAGATTTATTTCATGCCTAAATTTAATGACTTCACATGAAAATCATCAAATTTATTATCCAAAAGCACTTCCCTCAACTTGCTATTTATATTTTTTGTAAACTTCTACATTTTTGAGATCAACAAAAATCAACAATAGAACCAATAACATCACCAAATAGCATACACAATCTAAATGAATTCTAATCAATAAATATTTCACATCTAGCCTCAATAAAACGTCAACATTAAAATTATCAAACAATGTGTATGTTTACCATCTAACACTTCCTTAACTTATTATTTATTGATATATTTTAAATTAAAATAGAATTCAAAAGTGTAGATTTATTTCATGCCTAAATTTAATGACTTCACATGAAAATCATCAAATTTATTATCCAAAAGCACTTCCCTCAACTTGCTATTTATATTTTTTGTAAACTTTTACATTTTTGAGATCAACAAAAATCAACAATAGAACCAATAACATCACCAAATAGTATACACAATCTAAATGAATTCTAATCAATAAACACTTCCTTAACTTATTATTTATTGATATATTTTAAATTAAAATAGAATTCAAAAGTGTAAATTTATTTCATGCCTAAATTTAATGACTTCACATGAAAATCATCAAATTTATTATCCAAAAGCACTTCCCTCAACTTGCTATTTATATTTTTTGTAAACTTTTACATTTTTGAGATCAACAAAAATCAACAATAGAACCAATAACATCACCAAATAGCATACACAATCTAAATGAATTCTAATCAATAAACATTTCACATCTAGCCTCAATAAAACTTCAACATTAAAATTATCAAACAATGTGTATGTTTACCATCTAAAACACTTCCTTAACTTGTTATTTATATTCTTATAGGAAACTTTTATATTTATGAAATGAATTAACATATATTTCAAAATAAAATCAACAATGAAATCAATAACATCATGAATACCATGAACATACCAAATAGTTTTGAGGATGCAAAATCCTTCATTTTTAAGAAAATTTTAAAAAGACCAATTTTTTTCTATAATAAGAAGGTTAAATTACATACAAATGCTAAAAATACTAAAAATATTAAAATATATGCACAAGAGTGAATGCCATTAACAATAAATAGTGCATGAATAAATGCAATTGGCACACTTAGTTATGTAATTGTTTAATTACCAATCCATAGTTATGTAATTGTTTAATTACCAATCCTTAAAGAGTTTATATGGAGGGATATTTCTATCCCTCCTTAAAAAATAATACATCTTTTATTAATTATAATTGTCCAGCAATGTTTACAACCATTCAAAAGCATTTCCAACTAAGATATTGATATCTTTTAATTAGAATAAACTTTCCAAGTATAAATTTATTTCTTGCAATCCAAGTGAACCCTGCACATTGTCATTTCACATCTAAAATTAATAAAAAAACTTCACACCAAAAATATCAAATGATGTGTACATTTACCATCCAAAACACTTCCCTCAACTAGCTATTTATATTTTTAGTAAACTTTTACATTTTTCAGACCAACAAAAATCAATAGTAAAATCAATAAAATCACCAAATAAGCATGCACAATCCAAATGAATCCTAAGCACTATACATTTCACACCTAACCTCAATAAAACTTCAACAACAAAATCATCAAATCATGAATACCATAAGCATAACTACAAACTCCTCCTGCCTACCCTGCTCATTTTGGGAAATGATGACAATTTTGTTCAATTGTCCACCTCCCCTGCTCATGCAATTGAATGGAAAGGTGTCCTATAGATTTGATAACCTTAGAATCTTGACAAACAGAGTTAGCATGTTGGCTATCCACTTCCCCTGCTCACTGAGTTGAATAGAAGTGCATCTTAGAGATTCTATAACCTTACAATTTAGTGAGTTGAATAGAAGTGCATCTTAGAGATTCTATAACCTTACAATTTAGTGATGACTTTCTACATCAATAAAAGTGTAGGAGACAATTGCAGAGATGGCTTTACTCAATTGCCAATGTTCCCAATCCATACACCACCATTTTGAAGTTGTTTGTCAGTTCCCAATAATTCTCATTACATTGTTCAACGCTTCAAAGCTCTCAAGTTGTTCTAAAACTGTGAAACTGTGGCTCTAGTAGTTCAATCTGAGCTGCCTCAAGTGAAGAGCCCACCATGGAGTTGGGTTGGTTTGCATTCTTTATTCTTACTGGGAACCACACATTTATGAAGCTCCCTTTTCTGATTGGCCACCTTGGGACCCCCACATGTTTGAGCATTGCATAAAAGACAATTCAAAAAAAATTGAGTGCTTCCTTCCTGATAATCACCATTGTTGAGGGCCACATTTGATTCCCAAAACTCATGATTGAGTGCTTCATTCCCCACTGCTGGGACCCATGGGTTTGTCCTCTAATAGCTGGGCGCTCAGTAAGAATGTTGTCAATAATAAAATATGATGCAGTTGTTACACGTCAACCAGTGGCAGCTCCTAATCTTGGCAGGAATAAGTTTAATCACAGCAAATTCAATATTTAAGGATCCACTATTTGGGGCAGTTACTACCTAATTTTAGGTGGCGACTTCTGTAGCAGTGTTTTGGCAACTATAGCCTATAAATAGAACATGAACGTTGCTGCTAGAAGCAATTAAAAGGGACCTCTAATCGCCTTGAGGGACACAAGAATCCCTCCAGACCTGAATGGGCATAATGTAGTAGATTCACAAGGGATCAAGAATGAGATTCAGGGGAGCGTTGGCTAAGACAAATTAAAATTCAATTGACCAGTTTAAATAAAGGAGGCATCTAAGATGTAATCACTGATATATGCCAGGCCTATCAAGTGCTGAGAGGAGGAGGTTTGAGAGAAGAAAAACATTGTGTTATTTATGTAGATGACATAGTAACCAATAAAGAAAATCCCAGGCCGGGTACTATCATCAATCATTCTTAGGGGTCTGATATATATGCAGGTATGCCGAAGGCCTACACAGGCGAGAGTGTTACCATGCAAATTTATTTGTTGTTCTTCTTAGGGATAAAAGTCTGGTAAAGGGTGGAAGTGGAGAGGTTGTTGACAGTGGTCCTATGATCATATTTTCATTTAATATCAGACCGTGCAACATGTTGGTCCTTAGATATAGGCTTGTGGAGAGTGGATGAGGTGGAGACAGGGGTGGACAACATTGAACGAGCTAAGAGGATGTTGAATTGCTTGCACTGTCCGAGTCCCCTTTCAACTCCTCCTGCAGTCACTTTCTCTTAATCCAACTGGAGACCAAAACATAATCCAGAATACATCCTAGTGACATAACCTGGATAGGCTTGAGTTTTGGCTCCTTCACTTTAGGCATCATTGCTGCTCCCTGTGAAGCAGAAGAAATCCGGAGTGGAAGCGGCAATGGTAGTGGCAGTGGCCGTGGCCGCATTCCTCCATTTGCAGGAAGATGGGTCGCAACAGTAGTGTCATCGGTCCATGAAACTGTTTAAGCATTTTATGGAATGACTTGTGTATGTGTAGATTTCCACATTACGCATACATGTCAGTGCAATTAGAATTACAACATCTAACCAAAATCGGCTTCCAATTATTATGGATCTCCATACTATTCAAGAACTGCCATTTAGGCAATGGCTCTAGATACTACCAAAAGTTTCTGTTGTTGGCTCCAAGCCTGTCATTGTATCTTTTTGAAAACATCACGAGCTTTTCATCAAGCCCATTTTGTGCAAATTCTATAATCATTCCATTCCATAACACGAAATTACATTAAGACATTTGTGAAGCAATTCACTTTCCTTCAGCACCATAAAGACTAAAGAAAATTGTAGCACTATTTTGAGCCATCCCATTCTTCTCTGTGACAATTATATGCCTAACATCCACCTAGTTTAACCAATTTTGTAAGACAACACAGAACATAACCTAGAATAGCAACAGTTATTTTTTTATACAGATTATACAGATCGTTTTCTAAAATCACATGTTCATTGTTTCTACCGTTGAAAAGTCAACATTAGTTCTGCTGTTGGAGTTAGATCAACATAATTTGTAAAGGTTCAGATCATTTTTCCATGCCTTCAATTGCTGAGGCCCATTTATCATATTTTACTTTCTAAAAAGTATGATTTGATATTTTAAATGGAATATTTATACTGTGCTCAATTTTTAAGTATGTTGTTTGAGGTTTTGAAAGAATTGGAGTTATAAATTCAAACATGTATTTAGTTGCAGTCATTACACATGAAATAACTACCAAACTTGACAAACTTGAAGACGGGAAAAAGCTAGCAACTAAAGATCATTAATCAATTTGAAGAAAAACCTTTCCAACCTGGGTGGGAGAAAGCTCAAGAATGTGTTTTATTAATACAAATCTTTCCTATATTTTGCAATGCATGTATCTTAAAGGAAATTTCAATGTCATTTGAGCATTGTAAACATTGTTACCTACTAATTGCACTTATCATGCAATTCAAATCCCATGGTACATGTCCTATGCTTGGATCTATCTCTCAAGACTACTTACTCCATTTTACTTTTCAAAACCAATTATAGTCATATATTTTCATATTCATGCAGAAACGGTTGGATTTTAAAAATAGATATTTATTAGGAGGACAAGGGAACAAAAGAAAATGAAGCAATACCCATAAGTCTTAGTCAACTTTGATCTAGCATTCCAAGAAATCTTTGGATTTTTAGACAATTAAATGTAAGGAAACTAACAAGAAACTTTATTAAGAAAGCCTAAAAACACTTACACCCTCTTATTTTTTAATTCCAAGCACAAAAATCAACCAAAATGGGTAAAGGACTTACCAAAGTTTCCTTATAAGAGACACCCCTCATTGCATGACAAGGACTTCAACTTTTCATGGAAATATGCAAGTAGTGACATCATTACATCCATTGCTATCTAAACAATACAAACTGTCAAGAAGAACATTGTGGATATAATATTCTTTTAGCATTCTCTTAGCATTTGTTCAAACCTTTTATAGTTATAGTTGCAATCAAAGATGGTAAGAAGGAAATTGATGGTAGTTTTCCAAATTTGTAATGGTCTTGTATATAATATATGACGTCTATTTGGGGATATGTCCAGAAAGCTTGCATTCAAATGTACCTACAGAATAAAGTAGATGACAATTTTACAAATTTTAAGATGGACCTATATCTAAAATATTGGAATGAATATGGATATTTTCACATGTTTATCGCTATTATGTTTGGAAAAGATAGAACAAATATGCAATATGGTAAATCATCTCTACTATGTGCTAAAAAGAAAGTAGAACCACACCTAATATATTTAAGACTTTTCTTCATCATATGAAGCTAGTTGCAGAAAAAATAGATGCCAGTTTTCTAAGATCCTGTTGCTATACTCCTTCTATGACCTAGACATATCTGTGAAGATTTGTCCAGAGCTTGTAATTACAGTTGTATAACTAGCATTCAATTATAATTTGGGGTTGTATTGAAGGAATTTTTTCATCACATAATGTTGTGCTCCAAGTAATGTATGGCAACCAGAGCTTCAGTATTCATGCTAGCTTTGTCAAAGAAGAAGCATAGTTTCATTCTTATTTAGTTTTAGTGAAACATGGCACAAATGCTAGTCAGCAGTTAATAAGACTCATCAGAGGAAAATTCTGAAGGGGATACACACTAAGTCCAGAAGTAGATGAGCTTGATATCACTAGGGATTCACTTCATATGGTGAAAGCACCAAGTCTCCTCCAAAAACTCTAAAAGAGGACAGTAATCTCTAGCTGTGAATTGCGAAACCCTTTGTGTAGATTTTCCTATCAATGTATAAAGGAGAAATTCAAATAATGCCAGTGTTAATGCAGAAACAAGGAAAACTTACCTGATAGCACTAATCAGCTTTAAGGTCGATTCTGTTCTTTGTTAAGGTTCTTCTTAGGTCTTTCGAAAAGTCTTCACAGCCACACCAGCAACCTTTGGAAGAAACCTGTGATGAAGCCCTACAATCAGACCTAGTTGCAGGGATCATTATTTTTGGCTAATTTCCCTGCAAAAACAGGGCGCTACCTTCCAGTTTAGCGGGATAATTGTCCGATGGTCCCAAAAATAACAAAGAACACTAAATAGTACAAAAAATAAAAAAATTCACATAGAAAACGTAGAGACAGAAAATTAAACAAAGAAATTCATTAACACATTGCACAAAGAAATTCACCAAGAAAACTAACACAGATAACTGCGAACAAAAGTTAAAAATGAAAAAATGGGCACACAGAAAAACAATGAATACCACAAACAGAGCAGTGAACGAACAAATAAATCAAAACAACAATTTATGCTGCTGCACCTTCTATTCTTCAACTATTTATTTAGCTGCAAACCGCAAACGGTTAAAACATGCATCCTTCAAACCGCAACGGTAAAAAATGCAAACGGTTAAAACATGAATCAGATTGTTTTTTTTTCCTTGGAGCGGCCTATTAAAAATTTATTTCCGTTAGAAGGAGCGTCCCCTTAAATAACATTTGTACGGAATAGTGTACATTCGCTCCAAGCTTTATGGAATGAATCTACACTTTACATTGCCCGATTAATTCACTTAGTCTGCCTCTCAATGTTTACCTTTGTTTTTCTCATTCTCACTTCAAGTTTAATGTTTGTTTAAAATGTTCATTTATTTCCAACTATTTAAAATTCATTAAAATTTTATTTATTGATTGTAGAGTGGCTATCATTTACAATTTAGTCTTAGAAAAAATATTTGTTTGCATATAGCATGAAAATTTAAACTCATAACTAACGTAAATATTTTTCTACCAATGCATCTCTTGAAGCTTCCATTTACAAATTTAGAAATCAAAAATTGGTGGGCAATAATGAGTAGGACACCTTTACCATGAATGCTTCTAGAGCAACAACAACTAGATGACCTATGTCATGCCCACATTTTCCATGTGGTCACAACACACAACACACGTGTCATGTCCACATTTGTCATGTGGTTATGACACGAAACATCATTGATAATATTATCTACTGCATTTCTAATCATCAATTTAAGATCAAGATTGCATAATAATTTCATTCATTAACTCAACCACTAACATTTTAATTTCATCAAAATCAAATATCGCATAACACTATAAATTCAAATGAAATCTAATATGTGAACTATAATCAACATCATGGCATAGTTTATCTAATCCAATCATAGCATACGAAATAAATCCTAAAGGTCTGTAAAACGGGATCAACAGTCCCAATGTCTATATGTCATCAAAATGTAAATGCAATGTAAACAAAACATAGGAGTGAGATAAGTAGGCCTTACATTCTCCTCCCCTAAGACTAAACTTTCTCCTGGAAGTCGTCAAAGAGGTGAGGATAAAGAGTCCTCAATCTAGCTATGTCCTTCCATGTAGTTGTGACCTCGTCATAGCGGTCCCATTGAACTCTGACCTGGTCCAGCTCTCGTCCTCGAAGGCCCAACATCTGACTAGCCAATATGTGAATTGGCTCCAAAGCCAACTGTTTGTCCGCCTCTACTTGTAGTCTCGATAATGGAGGCCTAAAAGTCGGCCTGATGGTTATCAACCGCTGCAAACATGCAGTGGGATCTACCCACATCTCCGACTGTTTTCTTAGATCCTCTAGCGCGAGGCTGTCCCCCTATTGTATATCCTTGAGGGCACTTTCTGGCTAAGTGCCCTGCACCCTGACACACGTAGCAAGGTCCTCTGGTCTGAACCTGTCTTGTCTGTGCCTGCTAGACTGCTGTTGTCTAGGTCGACCCGTGGAACTCTGTGATCCTCTGAAGGACTGTTGTGACCTAGCTGGTCCGCAGTTGGTGCCTATTGTCAGGGTAAGTGCAAGAAGATGGGGGGCCAAAAAGGGGTCTTAAGTGGCCACTTTTTTTCTGAAATCAGGAAATACTGGCCTTGGATGAGAAATTGAGCATAGTTACACTCAAAATTTAGAGATGCAACCAAAACAATGTTCGTAGTGCTCCGAGTCTACTTTCTAAACTACTATTTTGTTTTGAAAATGGCATAGATTAAGGGGTTCAAAAGAGGGAGCCACAGAAATTGGTGTTGTTTCTGTCAAAAAAACATAACATAGCATGTTTTGTGGCTCCCTCAAAAGGTCAACTTTTTTTTGGTATTTTTAAAATCGCTTCGGTGAGAAATTAGCTAATAGCATGTAGTTTATGCCCGATTTTTCTGATAATTTTTTGATGAATATTTGATTTTTTACTAATTTTTAAAGTGGACACATCCTAAAAAATAGAATTTTGGCCGTGCTACCCCTATAAATTTTGAAAACTAATTGAAAATCATTTTTTTATTTTTTTAATATTTGTAGAATGGAGTCTAGTTTCTAAATATGTAATTTTTTTGAAATTTGAATGAATAGTTATTTTACAATGAAAAAAAGACCAAACAGTGGTTTTTGCATAAAAACGGACACACAAACAAAAGAAATTAAAGATGAAAGGCTTAACATTGTTAAAATGTGAAAAAAATCACATCGTCAAATAGCTAAGAGAAAGCCTAACATTACCCATGTGTTCGATTTGTTCAACCTTGAAACACGTGCAAATCTGAGGGTTAGCACGAACGAAATTATGTGAAATTTTGAAGAATACAGAAAAACACGTCTGTGACTGTTCATAAGGCACTCCAAGCCTTTGGGTTGGAAATCCAAAGCAAATCCCAAGCCCAAGGCTTGGGATTCCCAAAGCAAGAAATAACGCGAGCGCGTTATAACGCGCTCGCGTTATAACGCGCTCGCGTTATTTATTGCCTTACATTTTTCCCGCATGTTCGACATAACGCGAGCGCGTTATAACGCGCTCGCGTTATGTCCCACTCAAATTTTTTTACACTCAAGGCTATTCATCATGAGGGTTAAGGCATAAAGGATAGAGTTGAAAGGTTTACGGATAAGGGATTAGCGTTTAAGGTATAGTATCGAGCCCGTTGAGGGTCTAGGAATAGGGATAGCGTTTAAGGTTTAGGGATGAGGGATGACAGATTACGGTTGAGGGTCGAGGGATCAAAGTTAAGGGTTGAGGGTTGAGGTTCAAGGGTCAAGGGTTTAGGGATAGGGTTTAGGGTCGAGGGATTAGGGTTAAAGTAGAGTGTGGAGGGTGTAAGGATTAGGGATAGGGTTGGAGGGTTTAGGGATAAGGGATTAGGGTTTAAGGTATAGTATCAAGTCTGTTGAGAGTTTAGGAATAGGGATAGCATTTAGGGATTAGGGATGAGGGATTATAGTTGAGGGATGATGGATTAGGGTTGAGGGTTGAGGGATTAGGGTTTAGGGATAAGGTTTAGGGTTGAGGGTTTAGGATTAGGGTTTAGGGTTGACGGATTAGCATTTAATGTCGAGGTTAGGGTTAGAGTGTTGAGGGTAGAGGGATTAGGGATAGGGTTTAGGGTTTAAGGTTTAAGGATTGAGGGTTGAGGCTTTAGGGATGAGGGTTTAAGGCTTAAGATATAGTGTCAAGTGTTGAGGGTGTAGGGATAGGGTTTAAGTTTTAAGGGTTAAGGGTTGAGGGATATGGATTAGGGTTTAAGGTATAGTGTTGAGGGTCGAGGGATCAGAGTTAAGGGTTGAGGGATTAGGGTTTGACGTTGAGGGTTGAGGGTTGAGGTTCGAGGGTCAAGGGTTTAGGGATAGGGTTGAGGGTCGAGGAATTAGGGTTAAAGTAGAGTGTGGATGGTATAAGGATTAGGGATAGGGTTGGAGGGTTTATGGATAAGGGATTAGGGTTTAAGGTATAGTATCGATTCTGTTGAGGGTGTAGGAATAGGGATAGCATTTAGGGTTTAGGGATGAAGGATTAGAGTTGGGGGATGACAGATTAGGGTTGAGGGTTGAGGGATTAGGGTTTAGGGATAAGGTTTAGGGTTGAGGGATGAGGGATTAGGGTTTAAGGTATAGTGTTGAGGGTTTAGGGATAGGGTTTAGGGTTGAGGGATTAGGATTTGACGTTGAGGGTTGAGGGTTGAGGTTCGAGGGTCAAGGGTTTAGGGATAGGGTTGAGGGTCGAGGAATTAGGGTTAAAGTAGAGTGTGGAGGGATGACGGATGATAGATTAGTGTTGAGGGTTGAGGGATTAGGGTTTGATGTTGAGGGTTGAGGGTTTAGGGTTAGGGTTGAGAGATGAGGGATCAGAGTTAAGGGTTGAGGGATTAGGGTTTGACGTCGAGGGCTGAGGTTCGAGGGTCAAGGGTTTAGGGATAGGGTTGAGGTTGAAGGGATTAGGGTTTAGGGATAAGGTTTAGGGTTAGGGTTGAGGGATTAGGGTTTAAGGTATAGTGTTGAGGGTTTAGGGATAGGGTTTAGGGTTGAGGGATTAGAGTGAAGGGTTGAGGGATTAGAATTTGGCGTTGAGGCTTTAGGGTTTAGGATCAGGGTTGAAGGTCGAGGGATTAGAGTTAAGGGTTGAGGGATTAGGGTTTGATGTTGAGGGTTGAGGGTTGAGGTTCGAGGGTCAAGGGTTTAGGGATAGGGTTGAGGGTCGAGGAATTAGGGTTAAAGTAGAGTGTGGAGGGATGACGGATGATAGATTAGGGTTGAGGGTTGAGGGATTAGGGTTTGATGTTGAGGGTTGAGGGTTTAGGGTTAGGGTTGAGGGATTAGGGTTTAAGGTATAGTGTTGAGGGTTTAGGGATAGGGTTTAGGGTTGAGGGATTAGAGTGAAGGGTTGAGGGATTAGAATTTGGCGTTGAGGGTTTAGGGTTTAAGGTATAGTGTTGAGGGTTTAGGGATAGGGTTTAGGGTTGAGGGATTAGGGTTTGACGTTGAGGGTTGAGGGTTGAGGTTCGAGGGTCAAGGGTTTAGGGATAGGGTTGAGGGTCGAGGAATTAGGGTTAAAGTAGAGTGTGGAGGGATGACGGATGATAGATTAGGGTTGAGGGTTGAGGGATTAGGGTTTGATGTTGAGGGTTGAGGGTTTAGGGTTAGGGTTGAGAGATGAGGGATCAGAGTTAAGGGTCGAGGGATTAGGGTTTGACGTCGAGGGCTGAGGTTCGAGGGTCAAGGGTTTAGGGATAGGGTTGAGGTTGAAGGGATTAGGGTTTAGGGACAAGGTTTAGGGTTAGGGTTGAGGGATTAGGGTTTAAGGTATAGTGTTGAGGGTTTAGGGATAGGGTTTAGGGTTGAGGGATTAGAGTGAAGGGTTGAGGGATTAGAATTTGGCGTTGAGGGTTTAGGGTTTAAGGTATAGTGTTGAGGGTTTAGGGATAGGGTTTAGGGTTGAGGGATTAGGGTTTGACGTTGAGGGTTGAGGGTTGAGGTTCGAGGGTCAAGGGTTTAGGGATAGGGTTGAGGGTCGAGGAATTAGGGTTAAAGTAGAGTGTGGAGGGATGACGGATGATAGATTAGGGTTGAGGGTTGAGGGATTAGGGTTTGATGTTGAGGGTTGAGGGTTTAGGGTTAGGGTTGAGAGATGAGGGATCAGAGTTAAGGGTCGAGGGATTAGGGTTTGACGTCGAGGGCTGAGGTTCGAGGGTCAAGGGTTTAGGGATAGGGTTGAGGTTGAAGGGATTAGGGTTTAGGGACAAGGTTTAGGGTTAGGGTTGAGGGATTAGGGTTTAAGGTATAGTGTTGAGGGTTTAGGGATAGGGTTTAGGGTTGAGGGATTAGAGTGAAGGGTTGAGGGATTAGAATTTGGCGTTGAGGGTTTAGGGTTTAGGATCAGGGTTGAAGGTCGAGGGATTAGAGTTAAGGGTTGAGGGATTAGGGTTTGATGTTAAGGGTTAAGGTTCGAGGGTTTGATGTTGAGGGTTGAGGTACATTTCGGTGTGACATTTAAATTGTCTTGCCGATATACACTGTAAAGGTTATTTTGTGGACTTTCAAGGATTTTTTCACCTGTGTTAATGTTCAACTTGTTTCGCTCTGCATCAAGGGATTACGGTTTGACGTTGAGGGCTGAGGTTCGAGGGTCAAGGGTTTAGGGATAGGGTTGAGGTTGAAGGGATTAGGGTTTAGGGACAAGGTTGAGGTTGAGGGATTAGGATTTGACATTGAGGGTTGAGGGTCAAGGGATCAGAGTTGAGGGTTTAGGGTTTAGAGATCTATAGGAGGACAAAACGCGAGCGCGTTATAGCGCGAGCGCGTTATAACGCGAGCGCGTTATAACGCGCTCGCGTTTTGTAATTCTACTAAAACGGTAAAAAAGTGGTTACCCCCGTGATCCAGGCCCACATGCTCTGTTTTCTTACTGATTCTGCGCGTGCTCCGACAAAAAAGAAGTGCTTTCATGCTATTGGGAAGTTCACATGCACATTTGACACATTGTACCACCTTTGCATGATCTTTCCACCACCTTTTCTGCTTTGCCAACTTGAGAAGGAGGAAATAACATAGTTTTCAAACCAAATTTGATATATATCTATACAAGTTTCAATTTTTGTAGTATTGCAATGTTAATTTTGATTCAATTTTAAGAATTTAACATTGAAAAGGAAGCAAGTGGTGAAAAACTCAAATTGTTGAGGAGTTTGATGCAAGAAGATAAAAACACTACATAATTGGGTACTCTCTCCATTCAAATCTTCGTTTTTTAGGTATGTCAAGTCTTTACATGCATGTTCTTTACATTTTCCTTATTTTGGATTGAATTACTTTATCATGCATTATCATACATGTTTAAAATAGACACATTTCCAATCAAGAAAGCAACCTACAATCTCACATGATGCCATGTATATTTTCTACACTTGGGCTCTTTAATAATTATGTGTAATAAACAAACCTTAGTTCATACCATGATGTCAAACTATACAAGAATAAATCCTTACAACATAAAAAAAATACAATCCCACAATTATCATGTATTCATTTCTTAGGAACTAATATTGGTCTCTTTATCATGCTACAGACAAATTCTCCGTCATGCCGAGGAAACGATCAAGAATTAAACCAACACAGGAAGAGATAGAAGCTAAGAATGCAAAGAAAGCAATGGCTATGAGGGAACTTCGTGAGAAGAGGAAATTGGACACGATAAATGAAGACATACCAATTGAAGAGGAACCACAACCATCACAAAGAGATATGGTATTGGCGGCACAAAGAGAACGAATGCAAAAACTTCGTGGTACGAGAGATTTAAATACCATAGTTGGAGACACATCCTTTATCGCAAGACAACATGTAGGGACACCATCTACCACATCTCAAGTTGAGAGTACATCATCACTCACATGTGATGAAGGAGGTACGCCATCGTTCCCACCTCAACCTCAAGGTATGTCATCTATTCCATCTTCGATCGAAGGTATGCCATCTAACCCATCTCATTTAAATATTGATGAAATTCCTAATGTTGAGATGAATTTACCTAACTTGACACCACCTAGAATTTTGCATAGAAAGCCAAAGTATTTGATTGATATTGATGAGAATATTTTGCAGCCAATGGAAGGTAAGATTCCAAAACGCACTTGTAGAAGATATGCTAATAAGATTTGGAGATTGTTCTTTGAAAAGTTAAATGAGACTGCAAGATGTCAACTATTCGTTGAAATGATGCGAAGTATAAAGTATAGGTCTATCATGAAGATTCTTGGGTTGAGAACATCAGAGGCTTCAAGTGAAAAATCTATTGTCAAGAATCTAATGAGTGCGTATGAGAGTGTGGGTAACACCTCACGCACAAAAGATAGTAATGCAACACGGCGTGTGATTACATCGACTATAGTAAGTAGTCAAACGAGGAAAGCTCGTCTTATTAGAAAGACAAGTCAAAAATTGAGAATTAATAGGAAAACTTTATCAAGAGCCGTTGGAAGACGCCAAAGAATTGAGGACACTAATGCCAATGAATTATGGGCGTTCTCGGGGAGACTACCACGAAAAGATAAACCAATTGTTGAAGCATTGAGGTCACTAATTGAAGACTTTTGGAAGAATTACACAAGGGTATCTCCGAATCAAAGGGATGTGGTAAGAAGGAGAATTGGTAGTCAGAACCGCGAGCCACATCCAAAGCATTTTTTGGATGAGACTCAAACACAGTTTTATGGTAAATTTCTAGAGAAGTATCCTCAAATTAAAATTTGTCAAAGATATTTTGAAATGCTAAAACCTTTCTATGTTAAGATAAATCACACACGCACTACTTGTTGTTGTAGATTACATATTGAATTTTCTAACCATTTTGATGTTTATAGGTCTATATGTTTAGATATGCATACTAACAATGATTTGCAGGGTTGTGCCATATGTGCCCCACCAACATCTTCAAGAGATTTCATATCAAGAATTTTATGTGAAAGAGAGGAAGGTCAAATATTCTACAAGAAATTATGCTTGGATGGCACATGTCATCGTTGCGGTGGCTTGCAACATTTGCCAATATGTGAACATATGGAAATAACACATGCGGTTGGAAATGAACTAGTAGAATTTGGCAAGTATAAAACAGTGGCATACAATACAAAAGATGGTAAAGAAGCAAAGAGGTGTGAATTAGTTATTGAAAAGATTCCAGTGTATCAGTTTATGCCTATATTTCGTGACAGCATAGTGTATGAGTATGCAAGACATGCCCATAGAGCTCGATGGTTGGACTTGCAATTCAAGTTATGCAAGGACACATTTCCAGTTGGTAGCATTGTTTCAGTCGTCGACTTTGCAGAGAACTACAGTCTACAGCCACAGCGTGAGGTGCAATCACAATATTACAACTCCACACAGGTTTCTATATTTGTGCACATCGCATTCATTCATGCGAATGATAGTACAGAGGATGACAGAAAGATCATAAGGGAGTATCATTTCTATATTAGTGATGATCGCACGCATTCTACGGAGTTCGTGCAAGGTTGCTTTCAGGTGTTCTATAATGATTTGGCTAGAAGGGGCATATCGTTCAGTCAGCATATCATATGGTCGGATAATTGTGCATCACAATTCAAGAACTCGCGGAATTTCTATTGGCTGAGTAGGAGGCATAATTTTACAGGTATTCAACATATGTGGAACTTTTGTGAGGCCGGGCATGGAAAGGGGGAGCATGATGGTGCAGGAGCATGTATCAAAAGAGCCATAGCACGAGAAGAGTTAAAGTATAAAGACAATGCAAAGTTGACAGATGCAAAATCGATTGTCGAGTGGTGTAATGCTTCCATGGGTCCAGGTAATGAAGGTAAGTCTTTAGTTCGTAGATTTTTTTGGTTGATAGATGATACTAACATTGCACCATATGAGGATTGTTGTACACTGACAGGATCAAATGAGATGCACTCTTTCAGAAGTTCAATTGCAGGTTCATGGAGTATCCATACACGAAAGATGTCATGCTTTTGTTCTTCCTGTACAATTCAAGTCTGGGATGAGTGCGAGTCAAAGGAGTGGGTTGACGAATGGCAGTTAAGTTATCTTAGCCCACTTGACACGTATCGACCCCCGACGGCACTGGAACTAACACAGATGGAATCGTCAGTTGACTTTGACCACATATCAGATTTAGTTCAACCAGGTAATATAGGGCACATATATGCATCTAATTTCATCTAGTTCAACCAGGTAATGTCATCTTACTTTGTAGTGTTTTTGTAATGTTGACTAATTTCATCTAATTTGCTACACATATCAATGTAGGACACGTATATGCAGTTATTGCAGATGAAGATAATGAAGAGGGAACAGATTATTACTTATGCCGTTGTGTTGAGGCCAAAAAGAAATTGGAGGCCCCTGTTACAGATGGAGAAAACATCGAATACCCTACAGGATCAGTGGTTATTACTGGAACATGGCTTAGAAGGTACCCACATAAGAGTGTTAATATTTGGCTATTTCAGGACTTTGACATGCATCGAAAGATTCTTCATTACTCGAACCTTGTCGTGGCATCCAATGTTCATTTGATAAAGTATCGGGGTAGACCTTTGAACAAAATATTGTGGAAGGTGCGTGAGTCTGACCATGAAGCAATACTTGACACAATAAAGAGTAGAGCAGATCCAGATGGTTCATTGGATTAATTTGTAAGTATTCACATTGATTTTGTAAAGTTATGTTACATTGAGTTGTAAGTATGCACATTAATTTGTAAGGTTTGTCTTTTTTTATTTCCTCCTGCATTTTTACACATATGTACACATTTTTCCATCATCATGTTATGCATTTTTGGTGTCCTGCTCCTGATGCGACCAAACTCATAACTCACCCTACTAGACACCATTTGATGATCTCTCCAACACTCTGGATCCAGGGCGCCCAATCATGATGATGACCTATATACCATTCTCCCAAGGCGCTCATAATGAATGAATGATAAGGAGCGCCTTGACCTCTATAATCAAGGTGATTTTAAGTCACTTTGAGTCATTTGGGGTCAGTTTGAGTCTTTGAGTCATGTTGCAAAAAAGTGTCAATGTTGTCAAGTTGCACAAAGCAACCTTTGCATTTTTGGTGTCTTGCTCGTGATGCGACCAAACTGACTGTTCCAACGCATCCGAATGGGTACATTTATGCTAGGCATGGTCCTATTTCTCACCCAGACATGTCGAAACAGTCGGAGCTACATTGTACCGACGATATCCCTGAAGAGTCCAAAGTGCAAAAAGGCAGCAATCTTTGACGAGATGTTACTCAAAAATCATGTCACTTAGAAACATTCCGTCTGAGGCAACGGGATCACGTAGAGTGCCTCTACAATAACCTCTCTCGGTTTTTTATAGCTCTGAGGCATTTGCCCGTGGTGAAAGGTTTTCTGTTGCCCCAAAAATCGTCAGAAGGAGGCAGTGTAAAGTTGCAAAGGGGTGTAACTTTCGTCCTGCTCCTGATGCGACCAAACTGACTGTTCCAACGCGTCCGAATGGGTACATTTATGCTAGGCATGGTCCTATTTCTCACCCAAACATGTCGAAACAGTCGGAGCTACATTGTACCGACGATATCCCTGAAGAGTCCAAAGTGCAAAAAGGCAGCAATCTTTGACGAGATGTTACTCAAAAATCGTGTCACTTAGAAACATTCCGTCTGAGGCAACGGGATCACGTAGAGTGCCTCTACAATAACCTCTCTCGGTTTTTTATAGCTCTGAGGCATTTGCCCGTGGTGAAAGGTTTTCTGTTGCCCCAAAAATCGTCAGAAGGAGGCAGTGTAAAGTTGCAAAGGGGTGTAACTTTCGTCCTGCTCCTGATGCGACCAAACTGACTATTCCAACGCGTCCGAATGGGTACATTTATGCTAGGCATGGTCCTATTTCTCACCCAAACATGTCGAAACAGTCGGAGCTACATTGTACCGACGATATCCATGAAGAGTCCAAAGTGCAAAAAGGCAGCAATCTTTGACGAGATGTTACTCAAAAATCGTGTCACTTAGAAACATTCCGTCTGAGGCAACAGGATCACGTAGAGTGTCTCTACAATAACCTCTCTCGGTTTTTTATAGCTCTGAGGCATTTGCCCGTGGTGAAAGGTTTTCTGTTGCCCCAAAAATCGTCAGAAGGAGGCAGTGTAAAGTTGCAAAGGGGTGTAACTTTCGTCCTGCCCCTGATGCGACCAAACTGACTGTTCCAACGCGTCCGAATGGGTACATTTATGCTAGGCATGGTCCTATTTCTCACCCAAACATGTCGAAACAGTCGGAGCTACATTGTACCGACGATATACCTGAAGAGTCCAAAGTGCAAAAAGGCAGCAATCTTTGATGAGATGTTACTCGAAAATCGTGTCACTTAGAAACATTCCGTCTGAGGCAACGGGATCACGTAGAGTGCCTCTACAATAACCTCTCTCGGTTTTTTATAGCTCTGAGGCATTTGCCCGTCGTGAAAGGTTTTCTGTTGCCCTAAAAATCGTCAGAAGGAGGCAGTGTAAAGTTGCAAAGGGGTGTAACTTTCGTCCTGCTCCTGATGCGACCAAACTGACTGTTCCAACGCGTCCGAATGGGTACATTTATGCTAGGTATGGTCCTATTTCTCACCCAAACATGTCGAAACAGTCGGAGCTACATTGTACCGACGATATCCCTGAAGAGTCCAAAGTGCAAAAAGGCAGCAATCTTTGACGAGATGTTACTCGAAAATCGTGTCACTTAGAAACATTCCGTCTGAGGCAACGGGATCACGTAGAGTGCCTCTACAATAACCTCTCTCGGTTTTTTATAGCTCTGAGGCATTTGCCCGTGGTGAAAGGTTTTCTGTTGCCCCAAAAATCGTCAGAAGGAGGCAGTGTAAAGTTGCAAAGGGGTGTAACTTTCGTCCTGCTCCTGATGCGACCAAACTGACTGTTCCAACGCGTCCGAATGGGTACATTTATGCTAGGCATGGTCCTATTTCTCACCCAAACATGTCGAAACAGTCGGAGCTACATTGTACCGACGATATCCCTGAAGAGTCCAAAGTGCAAAAAGGTAGCAATCTTTGACGAGATGTTACTCGAAAACCGTGTCACTTAGAAACATTCCGTCTGAGGCAACGGGATCACGTAGAGTGCCTCTACAATAACCTCTCTCGGTTTTTTATAGCTCTGAGGCATTTGCCCGTGGTGAAAGGTTTTCTGCTGCCCCAAAAATCGTCAGAAGGAGGCAGTGTATTAAGTCAGGATGAAAGCCTATTCACTCTAGGCGCCTGTTTTTGACCAAATCACACATGCGCCTTGAACAACTCTGTCTTCAAGGCGCTTTTCTCTAATCTCTGTAACTCTCCAAATCCACTAAGGCGCAAATTTTACCTCTTGGGCTCAAGATATAGGTTCTTCATCCAAGGCGCCAGAATGGTCCAAAGGCGCATTTCACCTCTAACCTCACCTCTGACCTTACTTGGAGGCGCTAAACCTCATCTCATTGCTCTCCTCCATTACAAGCGCTCACTTACCTCAATCTTGGGCGCATACCAACATCCCAACATCCAAATCACCTAGGCGCTCAAAACCTTCAAGACTCAAGGTGCATTTTATGATCAAACAAGGTATCTCCTGAACAAGGCGCTCATAGTCTCATCAGGGCGTTAATCATCATCATGAGCACTCATATTGTTCTAGGCGCACAGTTATCTCTGGAATGCTCAAGGCGCACATACCCTTCTCTAGGCTAGTTTACACTTATTCAAGGCGCTCATTCCAAACTTACATGAACTACTCATTACAAGACGCACAAACTAGATGATCCTAGGGCATAAGGGCGCTCATAGGAGTTGTTATGTGTCATTTTGGCCAAGGTTTTCTGGAGCAGTGAAGACATTAGGAAGGGGATGATCGTTTGGATAGTTTTGAATGCTTTATTTCTCCTTGTTTAAACTAGGCGCTCACTGAGGATTGGAGTAGCCTTTGCACCCTCACATCACGTTAATCGGCGTTTCAGAGGCAATCATAGTATAGGAAGATTTGCGCCTTGAAGAAGAGAGTTATCTGGTGAGTGCTTAGGAGTTCTGGCGCCTAGGGGAAAGGTCTAGGTAGAGCGCCTTCAGACTTTCACAGTGAAGTGCCTTAAGGAGTTGGATGATGTTTTTGCCTAGAGTGGAGATGATGTTTTTAGCGCCTTAAGGATGATGATGGAGCGCTTTGGAGTCAGGTTAGTCTGGAGCACCTTAAGAAGGTAAAGCACTTCAAATGTAAACACAAGTGTTTTGAGCGCCCTAATGAGAAGTTGTCTTGGCACCATAAGTTGTTCAAACGAAGATATGCGCCTTGGATAGTTGCAAAGACCTAATTTAGCGCCCAAGGTTGGAAGACTCTTTGTGAGCGCCCAGTGTTTGAAAGCTCTTTGTGTTTGGTGCATTAAAATGAATTTGGCACCTAAATAGTATTGAAACACTCAACTGAGCGCCTAAAGCCCATGACAGAAGTGATATGCGCCTTGATAGGAATATCATGGAAGATGAGTTTACTGAATGGCGCCTTGAATGACTTGGTTGATTAAGTGTTTTAGCACCTAGATATGGGATGAATCATTGAGCGCCTTTGGTTGAGATGATGTCAGCACCTTTGAGATTATAACACCTTGGAGTCAAGTTCGAAGGAGCACCTTGAGAAGGTAAAACACTTCAAATGTTTTCAAGGAATTGGAGAAGTCACTTAGTGCCTAGAATGAATTCCAGAGCAAGAGGGTTGGAGCGCCTTGAGCTTCAAGTCAGATATGCGCCTAGACCTCTACCCTTTAGCAAGTTGAAGCCCTCTGAGCCTTGACAACGTGAGAATGCCTTATAGTGAATATGCGCCTTGGGCAAGGTTGAATACAAAGTTGAGGAGTATATCATAATGAGTAAGTGCACTGTAGGGTTAGATGATAAAGACTAGTGCCTTGAGTGTCTTGGTCAAAATTTTGACGTGAGAAGTCTTGCAAGATCAAACCCTGGAGTGCGCCTTAGAGAGAACCTATTGATCCTTTGCTTTGACAAGATTTGGGCGCCAGAATGATCCTTAATAAATGGAATGTATCTACACCAATTTTGCGCCTTTAGGGAAGTGATGGTGGCCAGAATGATCCTTAATCTCATGTTTGTGCGCCTAGGTCTAGAAGCAAGATTTGAGCGCCTTAGGATAGGGTTTTTTGCACCTTGTCTTGGAGAGTGAATTTGCGCCTTGGATGATGTTGAAGCGCCTTGGGATGAAATGCGCCCAAACTTATAGAGGGCCTTCAGTGAGGGAGTTGAAGAGAGTGCTTAGAGGAAGGATAGCCTTAAGATCAAACTAAGTACTTAGAAACCTAAGATTAGCGCCTTATTTGAAGTTATACACCTATTCTGGCGCCAGAGAGTGAGTTTGAGTGTGAAGAAGTGAATGTCTGCGCCTTGAAGGGGATACAAAGGGAAGATGATGCACCTTGATGGGTTGATGATGGAAATTTGCGTTTTGGAGCTAAATGTGCGCCTTGAAGGAGATAGTGCATAGAGGTACAATGAATCTTCCGGAGAACATGGATAGACAACTAAGTCTCCAACTTGAGTCTTCTAAGTGAATTGGATAATGAAGAGAGTCTAGTCATTTTGGGCGCTAGTATCAGGATGAATCATCCAAAATGGGTGCCTAGAACTAGAAGGCGCCAATGCATGAGTTCAAGGATCCTCCATTGGAGCGCCTAGCCCAGATGGCTATAGATTGAAAGTTTTAAAGCTAAGTGATGTCTCTTACGTGAATTCCTAGCCCAGGTGCATGTGTTGGGAAAAACTCTCTGGCTCTGGCGCCTAGAATTGGGAGCTTTGTAAGATGCACCAATTGATGAAACATTTCTATTTTGCGCCTAGAATAGAACTCTCTCACATAGTTGAAATTGACTTGATAGAAGGAGATAAGTCTTAAGGACTAGTTTGGTGCCTCACTTGCCTATCTCACCTTTGAAATGTGCTTTGGTTGATGATCATCATTGATGGAACCTAGTGAAATGTAAAGCTATTTGCATCTCCAGAGGATCAAAATTGGATTAGGAGATCATCCTTGCAGTTGAGATTGACAGAGAAGTGTTAAAGGAATCACTTCAAATGGGCGCCTAAGCTAGTTGAGGCGCATATCAATTCCACTGTAACTCCAGACTGACGCTTAGGATCCAGTCATCTCCTAAGGCGCAGTTCCATTCACCCATGACCTCGCTTGGCGTCTAAAACTTGGAAACTCCTTTGGAAAGCTCCTGTTGCGCCTAGAAGATGAGTTTGGGATATCAACTTGCAAAAGGCTTAGAAACTCTTCAAAGATGTTAGGCACAATCCCATGGCACTGGAGCTCAGTTTTGGCGCCTTCAAGGAATAGCACATGAAGGAACTTGGGAGGTCAGGTGCTTGTAAAAGGGAACACCTTGGAACATCTTCCAGGGGTTGAAGTAGTAAGAAAACATCAAGTGAGTCTAGGCGCACTCCCTTGTGTGAACAGTTTAGCTCTGGCGCCTAGCCACAGAGTGAGCCAGAAGAAGTAGTTTGGACATTAGAAGATAGGCGCTCATTCTATAATGAAGCATTCCACCTTCCTAATCAACAAAGACTTGCAAGAATTGACAAAGGAAGCTAAGGCGCACCTTCTACTTGTTTCCACCTCCAGAATGCGCCTAACCTTGAAAGGGGGTTCAAAGATGTTTGTTAGACCTTTTCACTCAAGGCACTCACCTTAGGCGCACTTTCTAAGTCCTTGTCACCTCAAGGAAACACCTAGTTTGGAAGGCGCTTGCCCTGTTCTCCACTCCTTTCAATTGGCGCCTAGAACACAGAATGCATGAAAGGAGCGCCTAGACTCCAGAGGGCTGATTTGGGCGCCTAGCATTTAAAACACTTTCATAATGATGATGTTTTGGCGCCTACTCTTGGAAACAATCCAGAGCATCCATAAACTCTAATTGGCACCTAATGTTGACAAGGCGCAACTTCAGGAGGAGGTCACCTCAACTTGGCGCCCAAGTCAGAAAAACCTGTAAATCCTTCAAATATGCGCCTACCTTGTGAGGTGATGAGTTGAACATTCCAAATCTTCAAATGTTGCTCAAATAAGGAAGACATTGTAACATCAAGGCTTCAAGGCCTGTCCTTGTATTTCCATTGAATGAGTTGTACTTCATGCTATTGAAAGCATTTTCCATGTAATAAGACATTGCAAGTTGATTGAATCAAGTAACAAGACAAGTACCCAACTCTAATGTTGTTTCATTCAAATAGTTATCTTGATGTATATCTTTATGTTATTGAAGTAGTTGATGAATTGTTAGCAAGTAAAAGTGTTTAAGTAAGGAAAATTTTTCGTAGAACTAGTTGGGTATCTTACACTTACACCATGCCTATCCATCAAACATCACAATGCAATCAAAATCCTAACAACATGCCCATGATCCAAGATCAAGTGCAATCATGCAAAGATATTATCAATCACAAGCCTATTAAGAATGAACTAGAGTCTTCTAGTACCATACTTTTCCATCAAACACCATCATGTAATCCATGGCCTATCAAGCCTATCAAAGAAAATGTAAACATCCTATGTAATACAATCAGACTTTAAATATTTGAAGTAGCCATCTACAAATATCCATTCAAAAGTGGATTTATAATGCAAGTATGGACGCCATCAATAAAAAAGATTTGTATTAACCAAATATCCATATACGCATACATCAATATCTGTCGATATAAGTATAACATATATACAAAATAGCCATATAGGCTTACAAGAATGCCATATAGGCATACAATGTCAACTATGTACAATACAAAATATATGTCCACAAATGCCATATAGGCATACAACAGAGGAACACAATAAAAAGTCATTCCCCTCTAGCTGGTGAAGAGAATAAATCACGAGCAGCCTTTGATCTTCTAGGGGATGGAGACATGCATGTGGGTGGTCTACTACGAACCCGAGGGCTACTTCTCCTATTTAGTTCTTCCTGCACCTTTACCTGTTACAAAAAAAAGTATAGATATTAATATATAGAAATTACATGTTATAAAAAAATGAAACATTTAACAAAATAATCACTTACCGCTAACATATAATCTGTCTGCTCGCTTGCCTCAGTAGCAGGAAAAGGCCCTGGTGATGTCATGTCCTATAGAAACCATCCAGATAGAAATTAAACTTCAAATCAATAATCTTTTGATTTTTCAAAAATAGACAACTATAACAATGAATGTAAATTGAAATTTACTAATCTGCCTCATACCCCTGTCAATGCCATAGAGCTATGAATCGCAGAGGCCACACCCTGCTCCATTGCCCTATGAACATGGGGAGGTGTATCCGCAGCCTGCATCATCTGGAAATAAAACAACATTATTCAATTACGAAAACTATAATAGTGATGCAAATCATGGCTCCTAACATACACACACGCTCATCTAAACATGGAAGTACACACAATAAAACACACAAATCACATACAAAAATTTAGTAAGTACAATTCATTCATTAAACTATTTATTTTATTACCTCCGTAAAGCTTTGAAGTCCACCACCGCTGGCAGGTGTTGCCATGAAATCTACAGTGTTAACCTATTCAACATCCAAAATCAGAAATTAGAATACCATTCATATAACGATGCTATTCACATGTAATATTTATAATTGTTTACTAGTTACATACCTCGACAGTAGATGATCTAGTGAAAAATGTAGGTGGAGAACCACTGAAAACTGCATCGACGCTATGACCCTGAAATTTCATTAAAATCATCAATTTAAATTAGTTAATCTTGTATTTCAAAAATAAAATTTAATAAATTAAATTCAATAAACTTGCTAATATTTACCTGAGTATCAAGGCCGAAAGTCTCACTCAGGAGGGTATCTGTCATCGCCATCTGCTCAGCTGCAGATGTAGCCTGTGCACCTGCGTCCTGACTGTCCATGGGGTCATAACCACAGGCTGACCCGCAAGCCTGGCAAGTATGCGGTGGGACCCTACTCCTCGCACTATCTCCCAACCCACTCTGTGTTGCAGGATCGGCATGCTCTATGATGCTCTGGGTCAAGGCACTAATCGACCTCAGTGTATCGACCTCAACACTCTCCTTCACAATGGAAGGAATAGAAACATGCTCGTGGGCTGGTCTGCTGATTACTCGTCTCACTACCCGCTGTGGGTCAAGACGTGCCCCTGGTCTATCCTGTGCTGAGCCCCCACCTCTACCCTGGAAGTCCCGCATATCAAAATAGTTTGGCACTTTATTGAGGACAAACTCGGAGTAGAGTTTCCTCAAAAAGTATTGCGGGACCTCATTGTTATTGCATGGAGGATGGTCAAAAACCATCCACCACCTCTGCCCGAAATTGTCCCTTATCGCTTGGTTGTTGCACCAATGGATAGGGAACCTCTTGCATGTAATGGGTGGAGGTTGATTTGTTTGTGGGTTTGTGAAAATTGAACACAAGTCTACTTTTGTAATTTGTAATTTTTTGACATCTTGATATGACAATTTATCTGCATAGTAATCTCTAAACTCTCTCTTTTTATCGGTCCAACTAGTTATTTGCTTGCTAATTGAATTTACATTTGATAACATAGACTCAAGAGATTCGGCAAGCGTGGACCTATGCAAGGTTGAAGTGGAAGGATCTTTCAACCTTGCAATTATATCTTCAATTTGTTTTTTATTGTTTTTAATTTCCCCCATTATATTATCTTGTGTTCCAGGGGCATGTCGAGGAATGAATGGAGGAGGTTGTTGTTTTGCAGGTATTTCTTCCTCAAGATTTTGTGGATTTTGAGGATTTTGAGGAGGAGGAGGAGGTGCATTAACATTTCCTACAATTAATAAAATATGCATCAAAAATCAACACAAAACCTACCTATTTAGGAAGAAATTCAAACAAAAAAACAAAGATAACTCACCCCTTTGGCGTGCTCGACGTCGCGGCGGCATTTTGGCGATGAATCGACAAATCTATTGTGTTGAATGGTGTTTTGTAGAACGCGAGCGCGTTTTTGAAGGGTTTTAAGCCGCGGCGGAGGAAAAACTCACAACGAAATAAGATAAAATGAAATGACAGCGTTTTTTTTATATATATAAAGCGCTTTATAACGCGAGCGCGTTATAACGCGCTCGCGTTATAACGCGCTCGCGTTATGGCTCGGCAATGACGAGCCTTAGGCTTGTCATTGCCAAGCCATAACGCGAGCGCGTTATAACGCGAGCGCGTTATAACGCGAGCGCGTTATAACGCGCTCGCGTTATGCCTAAATTTTTTTTGAAAATTTTTTGGCCACTTTTTGGCCCCCCATCTTTTTGCACTTACCCGTCACTGATCACTGCATGGACCCTGCTACTGTTGTGGAGGCCTAGGAGGTAGCGGTGCAGAAGTAAAATCGCCCCTATGAGGTGGTTGGGGCCTAGAGAACCCCTGGTCCTAATAATGGCTGCAATCCTGGAACTGTGGCCGTGTCCCGTGACTCCGTCCATAAACCTCCTCTACAATGAGTGCCTTCTCGGTGGCTTCGCTCATAGTCTGTAGGTCTGACATGCGAATAGGTCCTGCGATATTAGGATTAAGCCCTTTGATAAAATGACTAACTAGGAGCTTCTTATCCTGTAGGTGTTTAGCATAATGTGATAGCTCCACCAATTTACACTTATACTGTGCAACTGTAGAACCCCTCTGTTGCAAATTGTGAAACTCGTCAATCCTGTGCTTTCTGAAATGCTCTGATAGGTACCGAGTCCTGTAGCGCTCAAGGAATGTGTCCCAAGAGAGCATGTCTAAAGAGAGGTAGTGCTTACACTCCTCAGTGTGCCACCATGTCGTTGCTGCATCACGCAGTAATTGAACTATGACTCGTGCCTTCATGTTGCTCCATAGGGACACAACACGAAGCACCTATCAAGACTAATGAGCCAAGCCTTAACCTCATCTCCCTTTGCAGTTCTAACAAAAGTGGGTGGGTTCAGTCTAAGTAAATCCCTGATAGGATCCCCATGGTCTCTGTGTGCTCTAAATGGTGCATCCACCTCGTCTCACCGCCCAAGTCAAATGGACCGTGGTAGATCTGCTTTATCCTCACTCCTCGCACATTGCATGACATGGAGGGCTCCTACTACGAGCTCTGTGTACTGACACGACATCCTCTATTGTAGTGGTTGGTATCTCTTCATGTAGCTCGACACGTGACTCAACACGCGGCTCAGCTGCGGCCGGTGGTAGTCTCTCTAGAACTGCCTGTAGCACCTGTAGAATCTGCGGTCCTAAGTCAGGTGTTTGCGGTGCCTGCAATGCCTGTGGGGTCTGTCCCTCGGCTATGAACCGCTACATATCTCAATGGACTCACTAGCGTGTGAGCACGCTTGTCTTGATCTAGGAGGCATCCTACACGAACAAGGTACTTACAAATTAATTAAAATTGCGGAATAAATAATGTGCCTAAACAAGCCCAGTGTTTAAACTTGGGCTCTGATACCAAATGTCATGCCCACATTTCCTATGTGGTCACAACACACAACACACGTGTCATGTTCACATTTGTCATGTGGTCATGACACGAAACATCATTGATAAGATTCATTATCTACTGCATTTCTAATCATCAATTCAAGATCAAGATTGCATAATAATTTCATTCATTAACTCAACCACTAACATTTTAATTTCATCAAAATCAAATATCGTATAACACTATAAATTCAAATGAAATCTAACATGTGAACTATAATCAACATCATAACATAGTCTATCTAATCCAATTATAGCATAAGAAATAAATCCTAAAGGTCTGCAAAACGGGATCAACAGTCCCAATGTCCATATGTCATCAAAATATAAATGTGATGTAAGCAAAATATAGGAGTGAGATAAGTAGGCCTCACAACTTGAAGTTATCAAATTACCACTATGTAAGCAAAGCTTAATGTGAACATATTCTTGCTTACCCCATCAACACAACAAAGAGAGAATCGCATTTGCCTTCCCAACATTGTGCTCAGATTTGTAGAGCACTTCTATTAATATTGTTGCTACAATCTACAATCTATGACAAGGAATGTATGGCCATCACTATGATAGTGTTCCTCTACTTGGTGATGCATAGAATTTCTATTCTTTTCAATGTTTGCACTTTGTTTTAGGTAAATTTAGTGTAAAATGATATTTTCCCTATTTGTCTAAATAAGCTATGTATTGTAAAGAGGGGTAGAGTTTTATAGTTATCTATTGTATTTTTGAATCTCATTTGTTGGGCATTTAGATGTTTAAGTACTAGGATCTTCCCTTTGTAGAGCAAATATTTTTTGTGTAGTTTAGATAGTTGTTAGTGATTAAGGTATTTGGATAGAGCAAAGTTTATTTCTAATGGAATCATACCAATTATATAGCTCGCAAGTCAATTGTGGGTTGTAATGGATTTTAGTGTAAAGGCCTAATAGAGGGGAGTTACAATTTGTGAGCCATAATACCCATTTCAAAAGATTTTGTTGCAATTTTCAATTATGGGTTTTAATAGTCATTTCCATAGTACAAAAACTTTTGGTAGGTACTTAGATGTTTGCCTATTGGGCTTTTCCTATTCGCAAGGGAATGTCTTCATGTGGAATTTCAACAATTGTCTCTTAGGAAGTTAGGGTTTTATCTTCTAAGGGATTTGACTGAGTCAAGTTTAGTTCTTGTGTACACAAGAAAATGAATGTAAAAGAGAATAAACTAAACTAATATTAGCCTATTCTACTCATTAACTAATGCAACCTCATGATTGAGCTAAATGAATGCCTACATATGAAGTTAAACAACCTAACTACATGCAAACCTTGATTGTTGGATGTGCTCCTTGATGTCTTGATATGTTGATTGCTCCTCAAATTGACAGCATAACCTTGCATAACATGGAGACTTGAAAATGGCTTGGGATGATGGCTATTTATAGATTTTTGGATGGGGAATTGGATGGATAGGATTGATTTGGAAGATTAATGGTTGAGGATTGTTGGGAGGATTCGATTGATGAGAGGCCACCAAGTGGCATGATAGGATTGGAGGACAAAGATGATCCTTGGATCAAGGGTGGATGATGGTCTTGGATAAAGTGCATGGAGAGGATTGAAAAGGGACAAAGGGACCCTTTTTAGAGGTATGTGCAAGGTACGTTCCCATCCCTTTGTAAGAAGGTCATGTGATTATGTACAAAATCCCATGCTTTTGTACATGTTGGAGGATTTGAGTGGTTTGAATGGGTTAATGAAAGATTTGGAATGTGCAAGCATGTGATTAAGTTGATTAAGTGGATTAGTCAACTTAATTGAGAGTGCAAAAAATAAGAAATTGAATAAATAGAAATATTTATTTAATTTTGTATGGGGATAAGGATATTAGATAAATGAATATTTATCTAATTTTAGACTATAGAAAAGGACCTAATTAATTGAATAAATTATTAGATTTATTTAATTAATGCTAGGAGATGGTACTAATGAATAGTGATTTAATAATAAAATATTGTTTAATCACTGTTGGAAAGGGGATTGGATAATTAACTTTCTAAACAGGTTTTTATTTAGTTAATTGTGGAAGAAAGTGGTTTAGTGATGTCCTAATTAGGGCTAGAAGTGGTGAGTGGTTGATTTTAGTTGTGTACATTTTGCCCCTCTTTGAGATGGTGTTGTGAAGTAGCATCGTTGCAAAGAAAGATAAAACATAACACTTGATTGTATTAGAAGATGGTTGGATTAGGGATGATGATGCCCCAACCAGTCAAAGCGAGAGACACAAGGAGGAAATGATGGTAGGGATGATTCCCCCTCAAGAGGGCAAGTGGCTTTGAAGAACGTGGGTGTTCTCTTGAAAAGAAGAAGATAGTTGGATAGAGGAGACAGGATGTAGGGTGTTGGAGAAAAGGGATGATGGGGGAATAAATGATTGGATGAAAGAGATGAAAGGATGGAGATGGATGGATGGATAGATTCAAATTGATAGATGTAGTTATGTGTTATGTTGCACTAGATGGGAGAAATCTTATTTGATATGGATTGACACATTATGCACCAAGGTATAAGGAACTAGGGTGACAATGTGTCCCATGCATAAAAGGATGCCCCAACACATCACACGGCATTGGATGACCTTGGTGAGTACTGTGATGGGACAACCAACAAGGTCATAAGAAACCCTATGTTGTATAGCACCATGATATGGAAGACCATGATACTGTTGTGGCAAGTAGGTTACAGGGACCAATGCAGATGCAAGATAAAATGATAATGCACACACACAAGCAAGCACACATGCACAAAATTCTACAAAGACAATCACGATGTTGCCCCTGGTCAAGATGAAAAGTTAAAGATTGATGGATTGATGATGTTGGATTGTATCGATGATAATAAGAACAACATAAGGATTGAGAATGATATATCCCAATGATGATGATGGATGTTTGATCAAGGCTTGCAGCAATGCTTGGAACAAGACCATGGATATGATTGGATGATTTTGCATAGATTTCTTAGCTTATGTTGCATGGATTAGGATTTTTCTTTTGATCTTTGGATGTTTGGGAGATTTGGATCACCGGAGGGATTGTATTGGGTTGCATTTGGGGTAGCACTTAGATAGATACCAATGACAAGTGAAAACCAAGTATATCGAAATGGGATAATAGGATGATTTGGATGGGGTGATTAAGGGATTGGATAATGGAGGGATAGATTGATAGATGGTGGAACAAAGTGCTTAGACCCTACCCGTGGAGGTCAAAATTGTGTCAAAGGGGAGGATAGGGGATAAGAGGAGGATTGGGATAGGGGTTCATGATGGATTAGAGGATTTAGGATAGGTGGATGGAGGGGGTTTGGATGTGATCTCCAAGGACTATGTCGTATAGTACAAGAAGTCCCACTCTAGATAGGTGTCTCTCATGATAAGGTATTGGGGGGATGGATGTTTGTAAGATATGCTTGGAAGGGATGTATGCAAAGCGGTGTTCAAAGCATGTTTTTAATGTTTTGTCCCTGTCTTTATCAAGATCGAAAGTGGGAAGGAAGGATGGGATGATGATAGGATAGCTAGGGAGATATAGTGGATGGAATGGATGGGAGACAATAGGATAAACATGGATATAATGGATAAGAGTGATAGGCGAGATGAGACTTGCCCCAAAGTGTAGGGTGCAAATGTATGGGGGATTGTGCATGATGCCCACAAGGCATTTTATCATGGTATTTGCCCAAGGAGCCATAGAAATGGTTTTCACTATTGGACAATTTTTTCTCTTTACTTTTTTGTATTTTTATTTTTTCTTTTATTTTTAATTTTGATTTTGGACAATGTTCTAAAATTTTGGGATTTTTTTAATATTCAGATGTGATGGATAGGTAGATAAATGGGTTTGGAGGAGGATGGAGACTTGAGCATCTATTTCTATGGCAAGGTGATAGTGTCCCAATTAAGATGGTTGTTGCATGTGGACCATGTCAAGTGTCATTACGCATATGGATGTTGGTAGATCATGGCTGAGTGAGATGGAGAAGAAGTGGATGGGATGGATGGTAGATTGGATGGAGGATGAATGGATTATGTAAATGCATGGATGAGAGGGATGTTATGGGAGGTATATATTGGATAATGGATATATGAGGGGGGATGGGTGCATGGGGGAATTTTGTGGGGTCGTGGAGAATCAATACCAATGTTTGCACATATCATTGTGGATGTTGAAGCTTACATTTTTTATGGGGAGTGAGGAGTAATGGGGATTTAGGATTCATGGTGAATTCTTTATTATGGGATTGGGATGGGGTGTTGTGGGATTATTGATTTGGGGACCCAAATGGACTTAGGATTTTGGGGATTTTTGTATTTGGTGTAGAATGGGGGATAGGGGATTTGGGATTTAAAGGGGATATGGATTCTCTGTTCAGATTTATTATTTTTTTCTTGGGGACCCACATCGTGTTTGTTTTTTCTTTTGGAGGTGTGGCATTTTAGATGTATTTTCTTGGATTTTTGTGTATCGATGCCCTACGACATGATAGTTCTTAGGCTTTTGTTGATTTTTTCTTTATGTGTGGATACACCCAAAGATGATGTGTACATTTATATTTCATTATTAGGGATTTTAGTGGATTGGGAATTATGGTGTTTAGGGGTATGGGATTTGTGGATGGGGGTGTTGAGGATAGGGATATTGGGAGTTGGGAGGATGGGGGGAAGAGCGGATTTAGGGATGGGAGGATATTTGGATTTATGGATGGAAAGACATTTGGGATAAGATGAAGGAGGAATAGTTGCATGCTTTTTGGATTTGTATGATGATGGAGGAGGGATGGAAAAAAATGGTTTAGAGGTGCAACAAAATGCACCTATGTTAGGATTGGAAGAAGTTTCCTTAGGAGGCATGAAGGTGGTACCAACATTCTTGGATTGTTTGTCTTAGGATATAGAACCAAGGCCATGCAATTGCATGTTGGTTTTGACATGAATGGGCTCCAATATTCCTTGTTCATGAAGGCCTAAGCCTTTTCCTTGATAGTTCATGTTTTGGAGCATATGATGGGCAATGGGATGTTTGTTGATATGGAAACAAGACATGAGTCCATTATTATATGGTTGAGGATGGGTGTTGGATATAAGTTTTTCCTATCCTATGAGAGAACCACCATGGATAAAGGTGTTGGGACCAAGAGGATAGGATGATGGATTTGGGATGGTGTCAATAGGTGATGGTGAGGAGTCAATAGGTATAGTAAAGGATCAATAGGGGATGATGGGGGGTCAATAGCAGATCAAGTGGAATTGGGAAAAGGATGAGTTGGGATGATTGGATCTTGATTGAGATGAGGGTTGGATGTTTTGACATACCTTGGACTAGGCTCTTGAGATAACTAGATTTTTGTAGATGGTGTGATGGCAAAGGAGTTTGTAACTTCATTTGTTGTTTGAATAGGCTCCTCCTCAGATTGGGTAGATGGATGAATGGGAGATGTTTGGGGTAGGATTTTGTATAGAAAGGAGGATGGTGATAGTGTGGTTTTGATGGGTTTTAGGTGGGTGATGACATCATCAACAACATATTTAGGTTATTTTAGATTGGTGGGGTGGCATGACTCCACAAGTTTGGTTTTACAATTTTTCTCAATGTCCCTAGCTAGGAGTCCTTGGAGAAAACTCAAGAAGAGGGATTTGGATTTAGTGGGCGAATTGGATGATGGATTGGATGGTGAAGTGTATAGCAGGGTTGGTGGACAAGGGTATGATGGATGTGTTTGATGAGGAGATGAAGGATGTGGATAAGAGGTGGAGGTGATAGGGACCTTATATGAGAATGGATGTTGGGATATAGATGGGGGATAGAATGAATTTCCCTTGTCAAGGGTAGTGTAAGGGTGACCATAAGGTATGAAATTAGGTGTGGGGGCATATCTTGTGCTAGCCAATATATGGTCATAAGGTACTTGCATTTGCATGGATGAGCAATGGAAGTTCATGGCAAGCTTGCTTTCAATGATTTCATCAAGGTTTTCAATTTTGTCTTGGTCAACAAGACTATAATCATCATCAGAATTGTAATATGGATTCATGATTGGTTTTGGATTTGGGATGATGTGATGTAGGATAACTTGATGATTTTGATTTCTAAGGTTTAAGACTTAGAATTGCTTTGATATCAAAATGACCTTAGATTTGGATTTCAGATTAGAGGGGATGGATTGATTTGGATTGATCAAGGTCAATGATTCATGACACTTGATACTAGGATTGGTGATTTGAATTTGATTAATTAAGGTCAAAAATATATGACACTTGATCATGGTTGGATTTGGATTGATTAGGTTTGATTTTGATTAGGCCTAAGGCCCTTTGATGGTTGGATTGAATTGGATTTGATTAGGCCAATGGACCTTTTGGTGTTTGATTGAAGAGATGTGGATGATTTTTCTTGTTCTAGAAAATGTGCTTATGTAGGAACAAAGGTGATTGTGTATTACAAAGGTGCTCAAGCAGAACAAAGGCACTTGTTTAGGACAAAGGTACTTGTTTAGGAACAGAGGTGCTTGTTTGTGAAAATATGGCCTCAAGCTTGATGTTAGGGCTTGCATTTGCTGGATTTTGAGTAGATTTGATGGGAATGATTATGGATTAGGTATAGGACCCTTGGATGATGGTTTGGATGATGATTTGGATGAAAATTGATTAGGTTTGGATGAAATTGGATGGGGTTGAAAGGGGTTAAGTTCTTAATCAATTTTTATTTAAAAGGATGATTTTGATTAAGGATTGGGATTAGATGTTGATTGAGATGGATATATGGATAAGGGATGATTGATTTGAGATGGGGGTGTAGAGACCTAAATTTTTCCTAAGATCAACCTTATTTTAAATTAACTAAATGACCAAATTAGTTAATTTACCCCACTTAATGTATCCCACTTACTAATTAAATAATAAACTTAATATTTAATTAGCCATTTTCCCTCTCACACATAATTAAATAATTTTATTATTTTAATTATCCACCTTTTCCACCTCATAACACATGGCTATTTTCTCTCCAACATGTTTCCACCTTTTTCTAAATCAAAAGACACGTGACTATTTTTCCTCCAACATGTTTCCACCTTTTTCCAAGTAAAAAGATAAATTTTACATAGTCATAACACATGGCTATTTTATCTCCACTTCATATCCATCCTTTCCTAAATTAAAGAGGACACATGTTGCATGACTACAACAAACTCTCCTTAATCCTAGGAAAACCCTCTCATGCATCCTCCATTGCTGATCTTTTCATAAATTCTCCAATGTTGATCTTCTTCCCTAAAAATCTATAAATAAGAGCTTCATGCTCTCATTTGACCATCCACTTTCATGGTACCCATATGCTATCATTTTTTTAATCCACTTTCATGCTATCCATGTGCTATCATTTTTTAATCCATTTTTATGCTATCCATATGCTGTCAAAATAGTACCAATCCTGCAAAGAGTATCCACATCATAAATATTTCTAAGAAAATCCACTTTCAACAATGGAGATTATGGTAACTTTGTTTTGTTTTTTCTTTGATTTCCATTTGCATGCTCTATCTGAGGTTTGTGGTAATTTAAAGTAGAAAGCTCTCATATTTTGCATTTGTTTTCTAGTTTTAAATCTAAATTATCACTCACATTCTGGTGACTCGGATGGGGAGATTTATTTCTCTTTAACCTTGTCACTTTGTAGTGTTTCTTGTTTTAGTTTTGTAAAGTTTACATGCATTTTATGAAAAATCTAGAGGTGAGATTTCACAAGAAGCTTGTTGGGAAAAAATCAAGGTCATAGTTATGCTCAGAGCAATCGAGAGACAAAGAAAAACATATGAAACACAATATTTTGGGATAAATTTTTTTGGTGCCCCTTATTGATCAAAATCTATATGGTTCATACCACCTTCTCTATGCTGGCTTTTGGTAAAAAATATGTCAAGTTTAAAACCGCTTTTAAAAAAATTGGAGTCTTTGATTGTTGTGAAAAGAAAAAAATTAAAATCTTTATTCAAATTTGGAATGCAAATGTACATAGAAGGCATTTAAAAATTCTTCCAAATTAATTTAAGGTTTTGTTTTGAAACAATTCATGGTTTTTGTTTAAGTTAAAATCATGGTTTTAAAATATTTCTAGTTTTTTAAAAGTTTAAAAGCTCTAAATTAAAATCAATTTAGAGTTTGTTTCGAAGCTTTGGGTTTTACTTAAATTCATGGTTTGAAAGATTTAAATTACTTAGCAAAAATTTAAAATCTAAAATCCATGGTTTAAGTTAATTTTTGTGGTTTCTTTTAGATCCATGGTTTAGTGTTACAGTGTTTTTTCATTCGAGCTTTATAAATTCATGATTTTGTGTTATAGGCTTTAAAATCTATGAAATCCATTGGAAAGTCTTTGAAATTTCATTTTAAAGTCTTCAAATCTGCCTTAAAGACCCTGGGGAAATTAAAGTTATTTTCAAGCCAACAAAAATTGTTTGGATGTATGCCAAAAATCTTCTTTAAATCTATTCCCAAAGGTCGAGTAAATTGTTTTCCAAACTTTCATAAATTAGTAAAGAAACCACTCCTAAAACCACTTGAAATCAGTTAAACTACCCTAAATATCATCTAAAACATCTTCTAAAATCATCAAAAGTGCTTTGAAATCCTTAAAAGCTCCATTTAAATTGTCAAAACCGCTTTAAAATTGTCCAAACCACTCTAAATCCTTCAAAAACCACTCTTAATTCACCCAAAACCACTTGTCTCTCTCAAAACCTCTTTCAAATATTCTTGAACCATTGTAAAAATGTCAAAACCACCTTCCCAATACCTAAAACTATGTACAAAAACCATGGCTTCATTTTAAGGTTGTTTTCTTGGTGCCCTAACTCCTGATCATATGAGCAACTAGGGGCAGTTGCTCTAGTCCTAGCACCCAACACCAAGTCACATTAGCGACCAGAGGCCAACCTATAGGGGGCTAAGCCTTGACCCCTCTCCATTGAGCATTTTGATCAAGTAGGTCATTTTCAAACCTCATTTTCTTGGCCATATTAAGGTTGATTTGAGTTTTTTTTAATACGCTAAAACTGTCCTCTACATCATGGTGATATTGGTTTCTTCTTAAGATTCTTTGTTTTTCCAAAATTTTTATTTTATCATTATTGTCTTTGTCTTGTTGCAATTTTCAGAGCTTCTAGGCTTCATAACTTTCATAAACAGACTATGATTTAGGTGATCTTTTTTTTAAAGTTTATATTTTTTTGTTCTTTCTGCAGTGGTATTATTAGCTTATGAAATTTTTAAGTTTTTTTTTGTGCACAATCATTGGCCCGTCATCAATCTCTAATTTCAACACATGATAACATCTTATTTCATGCAGGGGGATTAGGTCTCCAAAGTAATAATATTACTAAGGCCTCAGCTCTTTTATGGGGTGTTAAACTGGTGATCACCTTGGGTATTCAGAATTTGCATATAGAGGAAGATTTGAAACTCATAATTGATGTCGTTACCAAGGTTTCTATGTATGGGTGGTGCCTTAAGGGCATCATTAGTGATATCCAAACCCTTATTCAGGGTATTCCTATGGTTTATTTCTCCCATATTTTTAGGGAGGAAAATGAAGTCACTGATGCCCTTGCCAACCACTGTCAGTTGTTTGAAAATTGGTGGTGTTGGCACCAATGCCATAATATCCCCCGGGCTATCAGGGAGTTAATTCAAAAAGATAGGACTTTTTAATTCTAATTCAACACACCCTTATTGAGGATGCCAACTTGGCACTGTTGATCCCCTGTGGCAAGTTGAGGTGGCTAATTAAGAACACATTAATGATGAAAAAATGTACCCTTTTTTCATATGCCATTTTGGCACTGTTGATCTCCCGTGGTAAGATGAGTTGGCTGATTGATGTTGATAGGAGTTTTAAATGGAGGATTTTGAAGCATGGAAAGGACACGTAGAGAGTGGGGAATGCGGCGGCGTATCCAAGTAATGATAACTTAAGGACGCCTCTTAATTTCATCATTAATTTCACTATTATTATTCCCAAGGCCAATGAAGATAATTCTCGAAAGAGACACTTTGAAGAGAGAGAAAGCCATTGTGACTATCAAATTGGGAAGTTTAGTTCTCTTCTACTGTGTGACTTTGAAGGAAATTTGATCATGAGGGGGGGATAGAATCCGAACTGAACCCATCACTTGCAGTGAATTCAGGGATAATGCCTTAGTGTGGCATTATTGTAAGGAAGGAGACATTATCCCTTTCCTGGAATGCCTTAATGGCCATGACAAAAATCTTTCTGTGCAATGTACCCTTTCATGGGATAACCACAAAGTCCATATTGGAAAGATTGGGTTCGAGGTTTCTGAGGAGGTCATTGCAATGGCTACTGGTCTTTCCACTAAAGGCACAAAATTGAAGAGGAAGGGTAGGGTTGCAAACCACCAAAATTAGAATTTATTTCTAGGTGAGGGGGAGGAGCTGGTTTCTTATCAAGGAGGGTTTGATCATGCCAAGTTACCAGAGCCATGGGATGTTATGTGTTACCTGCTGATTAAGTATTTCACATTGGAAGGTTGATATACTAGGTTTTACAACTACCACCTTCCCCTTCTTAATCACTTTAGGAGAAATGCTCTTATTAGCTTTCCTTTCTATTTGTTATCTTTGTTGGAACCTTTTGTCCACCATGTGAAGGCTAAGTATGCTATGAAGCCCTCTAAGAAGCCTATCCCCCTTCACTAAGGCCTCATCCATCGCATTTATAAATTCCATCTCACCTTGTCCCCGCCGGAACCCATTCAACCACCCACCATTGTTGAAATCCCTAGGAATAACCCTTCCACTTTTAAGAAACCGAGTGATTCTACCCCTACCACCCAGAAACTGAAAGGGGTTTCCTTTTCTGAATCCCTGGAAGAGACAACTGCGAAGGACCTTCATACTCCTACTTCCAAAGGTAGTGTGAAATCGAAGAAATGCAAACTTAAGGAAGTGGATCCTTCTGTGGAGATCCCTGACTCGGGGGTGGATATGGAGGCCCATAAGAATCAAAAAAGTGGTAGTGAGGGACCACCAAAAAAGGCTAAAACTAAAATGGCTAAAGATAAGACCAAGGGTAACACTTCGGGTGTTAGAAGATCTGGCAGAATTGCTGGCAAACCAGCCCCTCGGGCTAAGTTGATTGAATACTCTAAAAGTGACTTGGATAAGTCTACTCAGGAGGGGGAGCTATCTAAAGGTGAAGGCATTGAAGTACAAGAGATCTCGGAGCAGACTGAAGGGGCGGAGGAAAAGGTTATCCAAGCTGAGGACTTTGATGGTGGGGATTCTGTGCCTGGAGATCATACTCCAGATGGGGAGGGGACGACTGTTGAGAAGGCTAAGGAAGATGCTGAAGAGGAAGGTGCCAATCAGGAATATAAAATGTCTACTCTCAGAAACCGAGTGGAATCCCTTGGTTAGAAGTTTCTTTCCCTTAGACGCTTCATAAGCAGTATGTTTTGCTGCTCGGCTATGGTTAATTTGACTCTTTTGCAGGAGCAGGATACCCTCGCACATGGTGCGGATGAGGAGAAGACTAAAGAGTTTGATAAAATTAATGAATTCCTATCCAAAGGTTGGGAGGATGTTTCTTCCTAGCTTTGTTTCTTTGCTTTATGTTTCTTTCTGCTGTCAGACTGCTACTACTTACTTTTTGCTGGTTATCAACTGTCAATGTTGTAATTGCTGTTAGTGGCTCCTTTTGTTCATGAGCCTTTGTTGTTCCTTTTTTGGGTTGGTTTGTAAGGGTTCGACCCCTTGTTTTGCTACCTATTATATCAAAAACATCTTATTTCAAAGTTTATCTTTACCTATTGTTTGTTGTGTTCTAACCTATTCATTTTTAGACTCACTTATCCAAGAAAAATCTTTATCAAACTACTAACTTGGTGGTTTTATAGGACATTTTAAAGAAGACATTGATTACATATACTTTCTATTTTTGTATGCTTTGTCTTCTTTTCTGGTTTTCTCACATTGGAATTTGGGATTAAAATTAATCAATTTATGCGTGTCTTTTAATCCCAAAGTGATATCTTTTGTATGCTCTCCTCTCACGTCCTTTGGCAAACTTGAGGATCAAAAACAAATATCATCTTCCAAATTTATTTTTAGGGGGCATATATTGGATTTTATCACCAAGAGGATTACTTCAACTCTAGCATCTTTGACACTCACGTCCTCCTATTTCAAATTCTAAATTTTTCTGAACAACTCCAATTCATAAGCTCTAAGAATAAATTTTTCTTTTAACCTTGTAACCATTTGATTCCACTGGGTTGTTCTTAATTCATCATTTTCTACTCTTTCTCTCTACAATTCTCTCCACCAAAGTGTAACATGTCCCTTAAGTTTTATGTGCTAATCTTACATTTTGTGGGTCATGAATGTTTTCAAATTTAAAATATTCTTCCAATTCTCCTATTCAATCTATTAATTCTTTGGGGTTTAATGTACCTGAGAAATTTGGAACCTCCATTTTATGACCTCCACTAATTCTAGCAAACACTCTCAAGAAATGTTCTCCTTCATCTACTGATTGCTCATTCTCTCTTTCTTGTTCATCATTTACAACTTCGTCATCATTTGCATGTTCATTTGCACATTCGAGCTCCTTCTCAAACTTGCAACTAAAGTTCTTACATGAAATTGCTCAAACATTTCCTCCATTCTAGGATTTCTCCATCTTGAGGGTATTTTCTCTATTTTATCACAAAATAATGAATATTACCTTTTCTATTTTCCATATAAAATTATCTCTCATGAATTCAACGTCCCTCTCATCCCTCTACAATTGCAGGACTCCTTACGCACCTGCAATTATCTCAAGAGCCTTTGAGATACTACTTACTGCTTCAACTCTCTACAAATTATACAACTCCTAGTAAGAAAACCTTTCTCTGATACCACTTAACATAGTCAAGATAGGGGTCCTTGTCAGACAACCCAATCTTGCAGCCAACAACACAAAAATTCAATACCACAACAATAAACTTCAACAATTTTATTCATATGGGTAATAGAATTTAGAAATACATTATTACAACTTTTCAGTCAATTGAGTATCCTTCTAAGACAATTTTCTACTTCAGATACTAATCCTTAGCCAATCAACTCTGCACAATACTTATCTATTGTCTTTTATTCCTCACGGCTTGAGAAGTTGAAGCACTCCAAATGTTAACAGATCAAACTATGATTTCATTATAATGGTTCAACAGTTCTTGAAACATTCAATATTTACTTTACAAAGGATCTTGGTTGATCATTCACCATGTGAACATGGCAATGCATTGGAACCTTTGAGAGTTCTCATGAACTGGCGTCGGCAGATTATGGAAAATTTAAACTTTCTATTCAACACCCTTTCGGTAAAAGAATACCTTTGGGAACTCTTTATCATTGAAAATTTGAAGCTCATTGAACCTTGAACTTTTTATTACACGTATATCAGCATTTAGGTTAGCCCTCGAGCTTTTATTTCATTGCTTTAACAATTCTTTGAACATATTTCTTGACATCACTCCATGAACCAACACTTAATTGAACATTTAAATGACATATTTTAGTCTCTTCATACAATGCCTTTCTATAAATTTGGCCATTTGACGAATCAAACAACTATTGAAGTATATTTCCATATTACATATTGGTATTTGTACCTCTGAACTCTGATTTTTGAAGTTCAGCAAATATGAGAACTTAAGAACTCCTTCGTCAACATGAAGACGAGTTCAAGAACTGAGGATATCATCGAAACACCTTTTTGTGAAGTTGTTTGGGATGCCTTTGACTAGTGACAAAGTTTAAATTCTTGAGTAGTCACCGAAAAGACATAGCCTATGGGTAACTTCAGTTATAAATGAAGTTGATGAACTATAAAATCGTTGACACACAATAGAAATGTCATCACATTTGTCCAAGTTACCTTTGGTGCTTAACAAAATTCATCACCTAGTTTTGTCAGTGAATATTAGAGTTCAAGATCTTTAATAGGTGCTAAGATACTCCTTTGAACTCCTTTCAACACAAGACAAGATATGGTTCAAAAACTATGAATATTTCTGAAAAGCAAAGCATCTTTGGAGGAAATGAAAATTCATGAATTGTGGACTTGGCCAAATTGTCCCAAAATTTACCAAATTGCTTCCAACTTGACCAATTTAAAATTGAAACACCCTTTTATTGCTTCTACAAGATAGTATTCTAAACTTCACCAATTTTGGATCTGACAATGCTCTGGAAGCAAAGTTACCCAAAATAACTAAAACGAGCAAAACTGAATGGAAACAAACCTAAAATGTTTTCGGTCAATGCAGGATCACGCATGCACCTAGATGCTCCTACATCAAGTTGTATGGGTTTTGTTTGAAATTTGCATTAAAATGTGATACTCTATTATAAGCTAGCAAATAGTTTAACCTTTCTAATGTGTACTAATTAAGCTAACAATTAGATTAAATTCGTTAACGAAAAAAGTACAAAAATATGATTTGAAATTAATTTAACTAATACTAGAGATTTGCTTTATTGAAAAAAAAAAGTTTTTAAAATGAAAATATGTACTATGAAAGGAAAATTCTTAAAAGATCAAGGAAGATGAAGAAAATGTCCTTGATTCAATGTTTGAGAAATTAGAAGCCTATAATGAAGCTATACAAATCAATACAATAGAAGTAAGAGCCCACTAATTAGATATAGACTCATGATAATAGAGTTGTGATAGCATCCAACTATCAAAAACCAAAGTTGCTTAGAATGTCAAGAAATGTAGGTAGGACAAAATTTGGAAGAACCATGGTCGCATCTATTTACGATTATGGTCATGTCCTATTTTACAACCTTTAGATTTCTAAAACTGGTGCACCTTGGCCTGTGGGAACCTATAGAGTTTTTAGAAGTGGAATCTAATCTATTTGTAGAGAGAAATGCAGCCTAGACCTATAGGTTAAACAAAAAGAAAAAGGTTAGGACTACTTGGAAGCCTATTTTAGTTAGACTAATGTTTGGTATATCTCAATGCTACATGTAGTCAAATAAAAGAAATATGGTCTGTGATATTATCCTAGTTTACCTTATGTTAGGAATAATAAATAAATTGATAGTAATGCAAGATCAACCTAGACCTATGAGCAATCTTGCATCAACCAAAAATATTTCATTTCAATTTTTTTTTGTTTTACAGTTCATTGGTTTCTTTTCTAGTAATTTTGGTGAAAGTCTTTAGTTGAAGACTTAGACTAGTAGATTAGAATAATTTATACATCACCCAATTTGATCAGATTGCCATGTGTCTTTGTTCAAATCATTAATAAAGCTCCTCAAGCATGCCCACATGTCTATTTGATATTTCATGGCCATTACACTTTGGGTCATGCTAGATAAGCTTCTTATATGCTTGTTTATGGTAATATTTAATTCTTTTGTTTACTAATATTATTTAACTTTTTTGTTTACTGGTATTAATTTTAACTTCTTATTTAATTACTTACGTGTTTTACATATTGAGGACTATTTAATTTGTTTATTGAGTGACTATAGTAAGTAATATTTATTTGTGGCTTTGTTTGACCATAGGATGAATCTAGAAAAGGAAAAAGACATCTCACTGAAAAATCAAACACCACAACTCCCCTATTATAATGTCCCTTACCTAAATTATCCTAGAAAATTCAAAGTCACAAGTGAGGGTTAGGGTTTTAGAATTACCATTTATATTATCTTCAAAACTACATAATTCTTGTGCTTGAATTTTGCAATTATGACGTAGGAAAACACATATACAAAATATAGATATACAAATATACATCTTTAACCATTAGGGTTAGATAAGATTTTTCTTGCATTCAAATTCATAAATAATATCGCTATTTGAGAAATCATACATTCATTGTCATGCAGATAAATCCATTTGTTTACAACACTCAGACATTAAAGAGGAGGTATAGGGAGACATGGCAGGGTGCCTTCTAACAATAGTCCTCCCTCCAAGCAGTCCCCTCACCATTCTTCTCTGATTGGTGAATCTTAGTATGCCAATAAACCCTCAACATGGGGATTAGGGAGAAAATACTACCCTTGGGTGCCTTTATCCATTTCTCCCTTTTACATGACAGTAGGGTGTCCTACTAGCTATTCTCCATACCTATCAATGTAAGGGTGCCTTTAGCTATTCTCCCATAATGCATATTTCCCCCCCTTCTCCATGTTGATAGTTTATTGCAGTAATTTTATGTATTTTAATATATGCAAGTGATATGTAATAAGTAAAGATAATTGATAGATAAAAATAATCTGACCTGTTGTTCCTTATTATATTTATGCATGTATATATGATAATGATTATTATTGAACTTCTAGTTTAGTTCATAGTTTGCAATGTAATCCTTACTATCTTTATTAGTCTATATGACTGGATAAAATAGATATATTTCTACAGATTGAATATCTTCTATTATATTCAATGATCTAATGATCCAATAATTTATAATTGCTTGATTATTCATGTTCTCTATATGAGACTGTTGTGTGTGTGTGTTTATATGTTATTTTCTTGCTAGTCCCTATCTAATATATTCTTCACTCTCTTTATACTTTCCAAGGGAGACAATTCTCTTCTAAAGATTGTGTCTTTTACAACAGACAACCCCTCACAACAGTCTCACCTTTTACTAACTTGCATACTTTGTTAATGGTTAATAAAGATAATTTCTGCCCTTATTAAATTGTTGCTTTGAAGTATCTTATAAAATGCACCATATTTAATTTGCATCATTTAGTAATAAATCACCTCCCATAGTATCTTTTTGTCTTATTCTAAATTCCATAAATCGTACCATTTAGTATCTTATACAAATTACATTTCACAGTGTTTAAATGATGCCTTTTAATAAATGGATCATACTTCTTAATGAATTTAATTGTTGTAGCCTTTATAACTTCTGTTGAATCACATATCTTAGTATATAATAAACAACATGTCATATTTTATTTAAATAAGACAATTGTCTTACATGGAGTCTACCATAAAGTCGTCGATGTGGAGTAAGTCGACAGAGGATGAATTAAATCTTTAATTTAATTTATTAACTCTTACTCGATCTCCTTATACACTATTTGGTGGGGTATGTTATAGTCTGCCCTGCCCAAGATCGCTTGTCCTCAAGCAATCACAAGCTAGAAAACTCTTGAAATTACCAAGATTCTAAATCAACCTTATAGATTTGTATTCTTGTGAGGTCATTAATGTTTATTGATACTTTGATAGGAATTGGAAATTTTAAACCAAGGGACGATTATTTTTGTTATGTTTGACTCTATGTCTTTGGAGAGTATTTGTTAGTATACTTGCCTCAACTTGACTACCACTAAGGTCAATACTATCCTCTAAAGTATGAGGACCATTCTTCTGGCTCATGTACTTCAATAACCCTTAAAACCAAGATTTGGCAAGACAAGTTTTCTCTCATTTCATCACCATAAGGATCCTAGGCAATGATATAAATGATAGAAAAATGTTGTATCTTTCATTGGGAGTATTGTGAATAACAAGATCCTTTACTATGGTTTGTACCATCATCCCGAAGTAAGTATATGCTATTTCACCTAATCATTCAAGCAGAGCTTGAGACAAGATTGAGAGTGTAATAAAAAATATCTTATAGGTGATTGCAACACTTAGTCAAACATATATCATCTTGTCATAGACTCATTAATAACATGTTATAACCTTCTGAGTATATATTCTCAAGTATAAATTATTGGATGTGCTATCACTTATGAACACTTCATAGAATTTGAATTTAGAGATTGACACTAATATCCAATTTCCATATCAATGGGAGGTTGTCACTCTTGTAAATATTTGACATATTCCCATGTTAATACTAGGATGATTTTCATACCTCGAAAAAGTATTGTTTTATTCCATCTAGTTTAACAATATTAATTTTTCCCAAAGTTTAAGAGGTGAAAATGATCCTAGGATTTGTGGGTTATGGGCCCATAGACTTATGTAACTAAATTGGTATAACTTGATGTGTATCAAATTTATGTGCCTAGTACTGAGATCTTTAATCATGAATGGCGAGTTACTCTAAGAAGAACTTAGGAGAAGAAAACCCTTGGATGAAATGATCGACTCTAGCTATTCATATAGAAGTGAATTTGGTCCACAGATAAAGTCCACTAGATCAATTTTATAGGTTATAAGATAGATCATATGTGGTATTGACTGGATTATATCGCCATTGTTTCAATGAGTGTGGGATAGATCACTTGATTGTACATTTGATCTTGTTCTAAAGGAATAGAACAATTTATTCTTAAAGACATTCCTCCTCCATGAAGCTTGTTGAATGTATCTTACGATAGATTTCCAACATTCATCTTAAGATTTCTTAGGAGTCCAAATTTGTAGGTTCCTAAAGAATTGAGTTATCTTTGTTACATTCTCTCAAAAATGTTGTTTTGGCTTTTAAGGGATTGACCATCCTAGGTCAAGATGATACCTCAATGTACTTAAATCTTGAAGTTTGAAAGATAATCTTAATCCATCTTTGTATTTTTAGTTATGCTTAACCACTAGTGGTGGCAATGTGTGAATTTCCTTTTGAGATTTGGAAATCAAATCATATCGTTAGATTCAACTATGTTGAGTGGTTATGATTGATTGTTCCTTGGGAAACTTTTGATTTCCTGATGAATAGATGAGTGATGATTGCTCGATTTGAGTGATGATTGCTTATGTTAATGAATTGATTTATCCTTTATATCTATTTCTTGAAGGAGTCACTGCCCTTCATGACTGCCTTTTTGAGAATACTTTACTTTCGAGTTAATTGATAGATTTATTTACTATTGATTGTTTCTTCACAAGGAAATTATTTCCCTTTTATATCTTATTGTTAACGGAGTCCTACATTTGTAGGGTCACAACTTTTCATATTTGGAGTTTTGTCCTTTCTCGTATCATCATTATTCTTGAGAACCTAATTTAATTTACTTGTAAAATTACTTCAGGTTCTATTCTCAATTGAATTCTTTAATGATGTTTTGGATGTCTTTTTCAAATGAAATGTTCTCCCCTTTTATATCTCAAGTTTGAGGGAGTCACACTTTTTCGCTTCACTAGTTACAACTCTTCATTATTGCATAAGTTAATTTGTTAGTACTTCTCAACCCAAGAAGTGTTTGACAATAGAGGTTGATAGATTTGGCATTTTCATAATTTTTAAGCATAAAGTAATCTTAAACACACATAGAGTAACTTGTTGGAGAAACATTAGACATGAAGAAAATACGTAATATATGAAGTGCACGTGATACGAAGTATACACATAGGACACAAAGAATAAAGCATATGTAACATACGAACTATACACATAAGTACATGTGAAGCATGAAGCATACATGTAAATACACATGATACACGAAGTATACATAAGACACAAAGTATACGCATAAATACATGTAATACACAGAGCATGAAGCATATTTTTTTTGCTAGGAGTAGCCAGGTTTTTAGTTTGGTCTGGGCCTAGAGAGACCCTTATGGGGGATCTCTTCCCATTGGATTTATCATCTAAGACCACAATTGGGGGGTCTCCATCTCTAATGGGCATTATTGGTGTAGGGGCACCTAGCCCCAAGGCAAATTTTTGAATTTTTGGTTTCTATATGAGAGCATAGGTGGAGTTTTGTTTTAAATAATGTAATAAAAGCCACTAGAGGCATTGTCATGTAGTGGAGGTTGTGAATCTTCAATGTCACTTAAGATTAGAACCTTCTATTTTAGTGCAACAAAGTGGAAAGGCTATTTTAAGCCTTCTTTTTTTTATTTTTCCATGTTGGAGAGTGATGGAGAACGTGGATTTTTATTAGATTATTATTGTATGCATGTTAATATACTTCATTCTTGTGAATGAAGGAAGATATAGAAGTTTGGAGTAAAGAAAATAGAAAATTTTTCTAGTTTTCTGCAATTTTCACTTTTTTTTTACTTTTCCATCACTGGTACGCATCCGTACAATACTATCATGACTTCTAATGAAAAAAATATTGAAGCATGTTGAATTAAATTTCATTTGCATCTAATTGGGAGTATTTTCATTGGTTTTCAAGCATTTTATAATCATTTTTCTAAAACTGAGTTTAAAACCCTGATTTTGAGGGTTTTGGGCCAGCCAATGGGTTTTTAACCCATTCCATCTGTGTTGCATCACCAATATGGGTGGAATGGGATTAGTTAGGTTGTATTTCCTTGTTCATTTGCATGCAAGAGTAGGGAGCTTTAGTAAAGGAGTTTTGTGGAAGACATTCATGCCTAAAAACCCTATGTTTTAGGCCATATTGCATTGCATGAGGAGTGAGTTGATGAAAAGGAGATGTGGTATGACCTAAGATCCAAAAAAATAGCATATTCAGATCATTTACAATCTATTTGACACCTTGGAGAAGGATTTAGGAAGTTGGAGTGAAATTAACCTATAGTTGCCTTGTAAAAGTGGCCTAAATAGGCTTAGTGGGAAAAGGAACAGTCAATTTTAAACCCACACGTGCCAAAGTAACCCTACCTTGTTTCAATATATGTCATGAAAGAGCTAAATGGGTATCTGAAAATCTATTTCTTTTGTGGGTTTGAGTCGTTTTTAGAAAATTATGTCAAAATTACTACTTCAGTTGTCCTAATTAGGCCTAGAACAATAGGTACATTCAATTTTAGGGGCATTTGGTACAAAACAACCACCCCTAAATGTTATATATGTTGTGAAAGAGCCAAATGGGTATCTAAAACACCAATTATTTTGTGGGTTTTCCATGGTTTATGAAAGTTATGAAGGAAAAACCCTGTTTGGAGGGCTACAATGAAGTAGGGCTAGTTGTGAGGGAAAGGCTAGAAAGAGTTGCAGTCAGAGCTTGTGGTTGGTTTTGTCAGTGTTGACCAGTCAAGCAGGTGTGGTCAAAGGTATCTAGTAAGGTTGGGAAGGAGCCCATGCAAGTAAACCCCATGGAGGTGTCTTTGGTTAGTGTTAAAGCTATGAGTTGTGAGAGGAGAGTCATGTCCATGCATGATCAGTCATTGAATCTTTGAAGTCTTGATGAGTCTAACCCTTGTTTTTTCCTACCTATCCCCTATCTTCCTCTACATCAAATTGGTATCAGAGCACATTTAGTAGATCTGTTGTGGTTGAGAAGTGGTAGGTTGAGAAAGGAAACGTGGTAAGTTGAAGAGGCAGTTTGTCAAGATGCCTCCAAGAGGAAAAACATGGCTCAAGAAATGAGTGAGCTGAAGGAGAAACATGCTAGAGAGTTGAGAGAGTTGAAGGAAAGACTGGCTACTCTAGAACAAAATTAGAAAAGAGGAATGGCTCTAGGTGATGAGAATGAATCTGAGGAAGAAGAGGAAGGAGAGTATGAAGATGTGGAAGAAGAGTTGGACCCTGAGGATTAGAGGATGGCAAAGTTGCTGAGAGCAGTAAAAGAAGACAAGCACAAGATGAAGATAGATGTGCCAAAGTATGGAGGAAACCTTAGTTATGAAGAGTTGCTTGATTGGATTGCAGCATTAGACAATCACTTTGAGTGTGATGAAGTTCCTGAGGAGTAGAAAGTGAAGATTACAAAAACCAAGCTGACAGGTCATGCTTTGTTATGCTGGGATTCTTAGCAATCAGAGAGGAGAAAGCAAGGGAAGACAAATATTGTTTCATGGGACAAGATGGTAGCTAAGATCAAAGGTAAGTTCTTACCTAAAGATTATGAAGTTCAAATGTTTAAAAAGCTTCAAGGTTTAAGAAAAAAGGAAATGGATGTGAAGTCATATACTGAAGAGTTTTATAAGATAAGTATAAGGTCTAGTCATAATAAAAGTGAAGTGCAAAAAGTTGCTAGGTATATTGGTAGTTTGAGGTTTAACATATAGGATGAACTAATGTTGGCAAATCCAAGGAGTGTTGAAGACTATTATCAAATGATAGTTAGAGTGGAAGAAAAACTAAAAAGGAGACAGGATAAGATAGCTAGAGGCAGATGATCTTTTACAAATGCAAAAAAAGTCAATGAGAGTCAAGAAGAGATAAGCAAGGCACATGGACAAGGTGCAGATTTTAAACAAGGACAAAGTGCAGATTTTAAAGGCAGAGGTTCTAGAGGCAGATTTGGTGGTGGAAGAAGTGCAAACACCTTTGTAGGTAAGTGTTACAATTGCTAAGAGTTTGGGCACCCAGTATACAAGTGTCATGAGAGGCAAGGCTTTACAAATGATGGTGAAAGGAAGAATGAGAGGACTCAATTAGTCCAAGAAGAAGAATGTGGTGGTTCTACTCACACTAGTTGTGTTGGTGAGATAGAAGAAACGTTGATGCTGAGAGAAAGAGCACTATTGAAGACCTCCAAGGAGAAGGAGCTAATTCAAATAAGAGCACTATTTAGGACATCTTGCAAATGTAAAGACAAGGTATGTAAAGTGAGTAGATTCTGGTTGTACTGACAATATGGTGTCTAGTGAGATGGTAGACAAACTGTGATTGGAGAGAGTACCTAGGGACACACCTTACAAAGTCTCTTGGGTAAATGATAATCAATCCATTCTAGTGACTGAACAAGCATTAGTTGAGTTTAAGATTGGAGGATATGAGGACAAGGTCCTATGTGACATTTTACCTATGGATTGTTGTCATTTGATACTTGGAAGACCCTGGCAATTTGATAGATTTACAGTTTATGATGGAAGAGCTAACACCTGCACCATTAGGAAGGATGAGAAGACTTTTGTGTTGATTCCATTGTAGGAAGAAGCCAAGGAGCAAACAAGGACAAAAAAGATGATAATGTTTGGTGAAAGGGAGCCTATGAGACTTGAGGAGAACACAATGAGAGAGTATGTAGCCATTTCAAGGCATAGAATACTGAGACAATAGATAGAAGAAGAAAGGAAGATAGATGGACAATAGATTTGAAGAGTAGTCTAATTTTGCAGAGCAAAGAAGACAATGTGATGAGTAGAACAGTCCAAGAGGAAATGAAGGATAAGTTGTTTGAAAAGACACAAGTTTGGCATTATGTAATCATGATTGGGACAATCTTATGTCCATTGAGAATAGCAGAGTTGAAGGTGCAGTCTGAGGTTGTGAAGATAGAAGTTTGTAGGACTGGTAAAATAGAGGACAATACAGTTGATACAGTAGCCTTAAGGGCAGATAATGTGCAGGACAAAGTGAAGACAACAAGTGCAATAGCAGACAATGGTTTGCAAGATACTTTAAATGAGTGTAAGCAAATACCAAGGATGGAGCAGAAGATAAGTGAAAGGATAGTTGGAAAAAGCATGGATACAGGTGCCAAGACAGCCATGACACCAACTCATGAAGATGACAAGATTAGAGAACAAAGAGCGAGACAGTTTGCAAGAAATAGACATTGTCAAGGAATGAATAAATATACAAAGCAAGGTATGAAGCATGAAGATATAAAGTATTTCATCCCATGGAGGAGATTTCAAGTCCAAGAGCATGGAGCAGGCTCTCATGAAACATGAGTTCTTTTTTTAGACCAGTTGTATGGTGCAGGGGCACCTAGCCCCAAGGAAATTTTTTTAATTTTTGGTTTCTATATGAGAGCATAAGTGGAGGTTTGTTTTGAATTTTTGGTTTCTATATGAGGGCTACAAGGAAGTAGGGCTAGTTGTGAGGGAAATGCAATCAAAGCTTGTGGTTGGTTTTTTCAATGTTGACCAGTCAAGTAGGTGTGGTCAAAGGTATCTAGGAAGGTTGGGAAGGAGCTCATGCAAGTAAACCCCATGGAGGTGTCTTTGGTTAGTGTTGAAGCTATGAGTTGTGAAAGGACAGTCATGTTCATGCATGATCAGTCATTGAATGAGTCTAACCCTTGTTTTGTCCTACATATCCCCTGTCTTCCTTTGCATCAATTATCACCCTTTGGTCAAACCCGCAAGCTCGTTGGCCCAACAAAGGTACACAGCCTGTGAGCACGCCAGCCCAACGAAGGCACACATAGCCTTCGAGCACGGCAGCCTAGTGAAGGCACGCATGACTTGTAAGCTCGTTGGCCCTGCGAGGGTTTGAACCTTGGTTTCTGCCACAAAAACCATGTGACTTGACCATCAAACCATGCTCTTATCGGCAGAAGCATGAAGCATATACGTGCTACACGAAGTATGCATAAATACACATAATACACAAAGCATACATGAAATACACAAAGCATACACATAAATACATGTAATAGAATAAGCATGAAGCATACATGTAATATATGAAGTATAAGTACATGTAATACAAGAAGCATGAAGCATACACATAATACACAAAGTATACACATAAATACATGTAATACACAGAGCATGAAGCATACTCGTAAGACCCAAAGTTTGCATAAACACACGTAATACACGAAGCATGAAGCATACACATAATACACGAAGTATGAAGCATACACATGAATATACGTAAGTCACGAAGTATACACTTGAATACACGTAAGTCACAAAGTATACACTTGAATACACGTAAGTCACGAAGTATACACTTGAATACACATAAGTCATGGAGTATACACTTGAATACACATAAATCAGGAAGTATATACTTGAATAAATGTACATTATGAAGTATACACTTGAATACACGTAAGTCATGAAGTATACACTTGAATACACATAAATTATGAAGTATACACTTGAATACACGTAAGTCAGGAAGTATACACTTGAATACATGTAAGTCATGAAGTATACAATTAAATACATGTAAGTCACAAAGTATACACTTGAATACAAATAAGTTATGAAGTATGCACTTGAATATACATTGCATCAACTATCATTCACAGGATGGCAGGAGGGATGCTCTGATACCAATTGTAATGTTCTTACCTAAATTGCCCTAGAAAATTTGAAGACACAAGTCAGGGTTAGGGTTTTATAATTACCATTTATATTATCTTCAAAACTGCATAATTCTTGTGCTTGAATTCTGTAATTATGACATAGGAAAACACATATACAAAATATAGATATACAAATATACATCTTTAACCATTAGGGTTAGATAAGATTTTTCTTGCATTCAAATTCATAAATAATATCACTATTTGAGAAATCATACATTCATTGTCATGTAGATAATGTTGGTATATGGAGACTGATCATGCAAATACTATACACTCGTAACGTATCCTTGCTAGGGTTCGGGGTCGAGCTGGGCCCCAAGTGGGGGTTCGGGGGCGTTGCCTCCAAAAAAAATTTTCCTCTTTTTTGCACGTTTGGGGCTGGTAGTTAATTTTTTGTTAACTGACAAATGAAAAATGACATTGTAAAAACCTAATTCTCGAAGCTTTCAAAAAGCTTGTTATAAATGGCTGGGATGTATGTTGCGGTATGGAATTAGCGATATTGTAATATGTTTTGTATTGGATAATAAAATCATTGGATGGTAGAGTTTATGTGGATGTAGCCCATTTTGGGTGAACCACGTTTAAATTCTATGTTGATCTCTTTTGTGTTATTCTTCATTGTTATATTTGGATTATTTAATCTATATATAATTGTTAATGTTTATTTCTCTTATCTGCCTGAACCCTAACAGATAACTCCATTTGTTTACAAGACACAACCATAAAAGAGGAGGTATAGGGAGACATGGCAGGGTCCCTTTTGACAACAATTCTCCCTCCAAGCAGTCCCCTCACCATTCTTCTTTGACTGGTGAATCTTAGTGTGCCAATAAACCCTCAACATGGGGATTAGGGAGAGAATTCTAAGCTTGGGTGCCTTTATTTGTTTCTCCCTTTACATGATAGTAGGGTGCCCTACTAGCTGTTCTCCATACCTGTCAATCTAAGGGTGCCTTTAACTGTTCTCCCATAGTGCATATTCCCCCTTCTCCGTGTTGACAGTTTATTGTAATAATTTTATGTATTTTAATGTATGACAACAATATGTAGTAAGTAAAAATAATTAATAGGAAATAATGATCTGACCTACTATTCCTTATTCTATTTCTGCATGTATATCCAATAATGATTCTTATTGAACTTCTAGTTCAGTTCAGAGTTTGCAATGTAATCCTTGCTGTCTTTATTAGTCTATATGACTGGATAAAATATATATATTTCTGTAGATCAAACATCTACTATTCTATTCAATGATCTAATGATCCAATAATTCATAATTGCTTGATTATTCATGTTCTCGATATGAGACTGTTGTATATGTGTGTGTGTGTGTGTGTGCGTGTGTGTGCGTGTGTGTGTGTGTTATTTTCTTGCTAGTCTCTATCTGATATATTCTTCACTCTCTCTTTATACTTTCCAAGGGAGGCAATTCTCTTCAAAAGATTGTGTCTTTTACAACAGACAACCCCTCACAACATTCACACCTTTTACTAACTTGCATCCTTTGTTAATGGTTAATAAAGATATTTTCTGCCCTTATTAAATCGTTGCTTTGAAGTATCTTATAAACCACACCATATTTAATTTGTATCATTTAGTAACAAATCACCTCCCATAGCATCTTTTTGTCTTATTCTAAATTCCATAAATCGTACCATTTAGTATCTTATACAAATTGCACTTCAAAGTGTTTAAATGCTTCCTTTTAATAAATGGATCATACTTCTTAATGAATTTAATCGTTGCATCCTTTATAACTTCTCTTGAATCGCATATCTTAGTATATAATAAACAACATGTCATATGTTATTTAAATAAGACATTTTATCTTATATGGAGTCTACCATGAAGTTGTTGATGTGGAGTAAGTCAGTGGAGGATGAATTAAATCTTTAATTTAATTTATTAACTCTTACTCGATATTCTTATACATTGTCTGGTGGTGGATATTACACCTATGTTGAAGTTAGTATACTAGGATGCATAAAAGTATGGGGCATATTATCATTTTGAAATTCATGTTGGGTTTCTTAGTTTGAGTGCCGATTAATTTTTCTACTTCATAGACCCACAGACATTATGGGTTTGATAAATTTTAGCTCATTGAATTAATATTTCTTTCACTATAATATATTAATATTTAATTTTATAAACAAATATATATATATGAATATTTCATTTTACTATGTTATAATAAATTTTATTATAAATAGTATTTAACTATATTATTTTATTGATTTTTTTAATCAGTTCAAAGCAGCTAGGGCTGCACCATTATATTAACGAAAAGTATCAACATTACATTGCATCGGGGGATAATAAATTGTCACCCTGGTCAAGACAGAGATCCCATTTTCCTACCAAAAAACTACCAGGCAACCCTAAACAAAATGTTGCCAAAACATGCTAATCCCCTTACATATTATCTGTTTGCATACATATATATTTATAGACATGAACATAGGGTTGATCCCTGGATTAAACCCGTACCACCCACCTACAGAAAGCACTAAACACACAGGCTCATGTAGCCCTTATCCTTGGTCGATCCTAGTTGGCAGATCCCTCCTCATCTGCAAGCCCTTCCTCCACAATGAAATCCTGGAGGCAAGCTGAGCCATCCTTTGGCAATAGATCCATAACTTGTTTGAGAAATCTAATGCCCCACATCGTAGCAGAACAGAACCAAGGTAGGGACTCTAGAGATGCTGAAAAGACTAGAGGAGGATCGGAATGCCTCGACCCTCTTCATAATTATGCAAAACATCCTCTAGCCCTCCCAAAAATCTCCCTTTTATGAGCTTTTTGCATAATTGCCTGGTTGTTTTCTTCAATTCCCCCACCTCTAACATAGATGCTAGGAACATGGCCGCCACATCAGTGTTAACCATGTATCTATGCTCGGCCCACATGAAGGCATATCCTAGAACCATCTTCACGGCATGAAGAATGATCCCATGACTTGTTTTAAATATCAATCCCAATCTTTTATCTGTCACCATTCCTAGGAACACCAGCTGCCTGCTTGGGCATTCTAAGACCATTGGTGTATCGATGACGTTCGCCTCTCCTGCCATGCCGAGACTAGAAAGAAGGTTTGTAAGGAATGTTGTTGGCATCTGGACTCACCTCAAATTAATGAGGTCGTTGTCTCCACCTCTAAATTCACACGCATCTCATCATGAATGAATGCGTCTCTGACTCCCTTTGCATGTAGGGTGCAATCATCGATTTAAGTGACTATGTCACCTTGATCGATACCTACCCATGAGGCCTTTTTGGCCAAATCGTCCGCCAATTTGATTCCTTCTTGATAAATATGTGTTACCTTAAATTCGACCATCTTCGATAGGATTTGTGAGATGGGAACGCGCCACTTTCTAAGCTTCCAGTTAGGTGTCCACCGAGTCCGAATGGCATTGATTGTTATCATTAAGTCCCCTTCTAGATGTACTCTCCTTAGGTTTTTGCTCTTTGCACATTATTGTCCTATCAAAGCCACCTTGAACTCAGCTTTGTTATTCATCCCAACCCCTAGGTAGGTTGATTTCTCCAAAATCTTTTGATCTTCATGATCTCTAATCACGCACCTTGCTCCACTTTCACCTGAGTTACCCTTGGCTATCCCATAGAAGTTGATCTTCACCCATCCCTCTACTAGGGCCAACCATCTTACTTGTTTTCTTTCCTCCTTAATGGGTTTAACACTCGAAGCCCCATAAACGGGGGAAATATGCAATTATTTTATTGATATTAATATAGTTCATATATGGCCATTATATTCTTTTTGTATAAATATTAAATATTAATATATTATATTGATATTAATATAATATTCATACTAATATGATTGTTTAATTTTTAAATTATAATTGAATAAATAGAATTATCATTGTAATGTATTTATATTTATGTTATAAAATGAAATATTGATATATTGATGTAATCTAAGATTCAACACTATTATTATTGTAAAAATATTCAGAAACTCAGAACTATATTTAAATTATCCTTCTCGTTCCATTCCATCCCCCTCCAAATAAAATAAATACCAAATTTATACAAAAACAAAAATGACCCTTTTTGGCAGATTTTAACAACTTTTTAAAATTACCATTTTTGGTAACTTCGCATCCATATTCGTATGGTCATGAAAATTGTCAATTATTTGAAACTAACAAAAAGAGGACTAATTGTCAACTTTATAATCTAATTGCATGTAAATTTAAAAAAATAATTAGAAAAAATAACTTAGAAAAATCCCGAAAAAACATTAAGACCTCATTTTGAGGCCCTAGATGATCGAAAAAGATTTTGAAAAAGTGTTAAAATGACGACCAAACTTGCCAATTTAGTGGGATTTTCAATCAACTCCTCAAGATGCATCTGTCCACCAAATTTCATCTCAAACGAACCCCGAGTCAAAATTTATGACCTTCGGAAGTTTCTGCATTATATATATTTGTGTCATCGCAATAATAGCAAGTAGTAAAATTCAATAATAAATGAAAAAGAGACTCAAGAATTAGCAATATTAGACTAAAATTCATATTTTCTACAATCTCCAATGCAAACTCCATTGTAGTCTATGCTAACCAAACAAATATTAAATCGAACTCAAAATCAACTAATCAATTCATGAAGAGTATTTACCAATAAATGAGTTCCACATCAATATTAAACAAATATTTAATCTAAGAAAAAAATTTCAAGTACAAAATGCATACTATAGTACAACACTACAAGGTAGGTACTAGCCACTAGGTGGCACTTGTTTTGTTTCTATTTATTTATTTACCAATACTTAAGAAATTCTAACTTTCATAAAAATACACATAATAAGTCTCTCTCTCTCTCTCTCTCTCTCTCTCTCTATATATATATATATATATATATATATATATATATATATATATATATATATATATAAACTCCACATAAAAATTTAACCCCAAAATATTACTCATCTGCATGTATTTTACATATATATTTTTATAACACACACACATGCATATGTATAGTGTTGTGTGTATAGATACATAAAATTTCTTTTTATTTAATCTCTTCTTTTTAAATAAACATTGAAAGGGCTTGAACCCATGGCAACAAGGTTTCGATTGCCCATATTTTTTTAAATTGATTTTTTTTTCTCTTTTTTTCCATGTTTGTATATATTAATTATATTATATGTATTTTATTTATTATTTATAAATTTTATTTTTATAATAAATAGATGTATATTTATTTTATTTTATTTTTATCGGTGAAAATGACTTTGGGCATACCCATATATAATAGTCAAAATGATAACAATTTCAAGGTTGCTCCAATGAAGGGTCGAAGCAACAAACCTTATATGGTTCTATTTTCTACAAAATGCTGACTACAAATTTTATACATATATAAATTCTATATTGTTTATCATGTATTCCTATTTTATCCTTGGACCTGAGCAACAGTAGCACCATCTCCATCTCCATCTTCTCTAGATTTTGAGCTCCCAAAATCTAGCATGAATGACCAATCCACCTCTGTTGAAGAAGAAGCACTTGTGATGGCCTTTAGGAACTCAATATCTATTTAGCTTGATGCTTGTGTGCAATGTCATCTTCTCCAATAGACCTTATGATGAAAGGCACCCAAGGCCAAGAGTATGGTGGATTGATTATTGGCCAAGTTCCATTATGTAGGTTAAAGCCCAACCCCAAAACTATATTGTCCATAATTTTCTTAATTTTGCATCACTACCTTGGCTTAATGAGGATCTCTACAACCATTTGAATTACATCTTTAGATTCCCCCACATCCAAAAGGACTACTAGAAACGTCAAAGAAACATTTGTATTTACTTGGTATCGGTGTGCTTAGGAGAGGGATGTTTCCCCTAGCACCATCTTCATGACATGAAGCACCACCACCAATTTTGTTTTAAATACTTTATTTAGCCTAAAGTCTAACAGCTACCCTAAAAATGCTATCTGCCACTTTTTTCTCTGAGGCACACCATGGTGTCCATTCTTCAAGTTCTATATGCCAAACAAAGCAAGGTTGTATCAAACTTAATTATCTTCCTTGGTGGCCTTAGTGATGCTTGCATTATTACAAATGCCTCCTTGCACTAAATTCCTATGTATTGGTCCTAACAAGAAGCAAGATAAGCTTCACATATCACCTCTCCATTATGTTTTTCATTTAACTCAGTCGAGATAATAAGGACAAGAGATTGAGTGCAAATTCTTGCCACACAAGGGGAGCTATTTTTCAATTCCATGCATTTTCTCATGGCACGACTCTTGATGTGATGATAATCACAATATTCATTTTCACAAAACCATGATGGTTTAGGTTGGTTTTCATTAAAGGGTCGAGTGAGAGGGAATATAATGAGGTTATCCTTGATGAGCTTCTAGAAGACAACTTCAATGCACTCACCAAGTGGGGTGTTTTTAAGTCCTACCAATGGCTCTAGTTGGGGACGTGTGCCAAGTAGTGGTACAATGAGAATTCAAATTATCTCTGGGTAGACCAAAAGAAAAAAATGAATAGAGGAAACAACCAAGATGTATTTACAAAACAAGGACGAATATACAAAAGAACATATAGTCACAACCAAGGAATGATTGTAAGCAAAAATTTTAGATCACTGCAGGCCAAACCTACACAAAATTGTTGCAACCACTTGCCTCTATCGAAGACAAGTTGAATGAAGGAGCTGATCTCCCTCAAACCAAACTTGCATTTTTTAGCTAGCTGCAACAACTGGGGACTATCTCCAGCATGTACCAATCTACAAAAAATTCTCTTGAAATAGAGATGAGCCTCATTACGGAAAACAAGATTGCTACGTGGCAACCATAAATAATAGATACTTGACCTATTCCACTCCATATAATGCACTTTCATATTATTAGAGAGAGGAAACAGAACCCAGGTCAGTGTTGAAAGAATTGGATGGGAATAAACATCCATTATCAACTATAACTTCACTATCACTACTGACCTCCTCATGCAAACTGAGGAAAAATGAGAATACCTCTAGATCACATGGCAAAGAAAAATATGCATGACTGCATTGTTGATCCTCAAGAAAAGAAACTTCATCTTGTAGAGCAAACTAGAAAGATTCCAGCTCAGTCATATCTTCAAGTTGGGCTAACTTAGGCATAAACATGCCTCGATGCTCATTCACATCAATGTCCCACACAAAGGACTCAACCTCTATTGCAATACCAACACATTCAAAAGATAACAAGTCTTCCACATCAAAATGAAAGCACTCATAATCATTTGTAGATCCATCAAGCTATTGAACAAATTTTTCATGTTTGTTGCTACATATTTCACATTTTGAATCATAAGCATGACTCAGGCTACAACTCAAAATATTAGCACATAAATCAATGTCACGAGACACTTCAATTGAAGAACCATATTCTTCCAATTGCCTCTCTATTTCACTTTCACCTAGGCAACTTGTTGTGTCATATTCACTACTGCAAACAAACTGATGACACATATCTTCTATGCACATTTTTAATTTATTTCCTTGTAGCTGAGATGAAACACACTTGACATGAGAAAGACAACATACCTTGCACCAAAGAAATAGGTTCTCATATGTATCCATATGATCACCATCCTTAAAATCTAGGGCAATCTCCTCACACTAAAACTCCATGGCTGCACCAACAATGGTCTTTGATCGGTTATCATCACATGCAACCACTTCCACATCTACCTTAGGCAAACAAATACTGACCTCCTCATCACATATAGGAACAAAAGAGGGAAATACATCAAACAAGAAACTAGTTTCTTGCTCATCCCATGTTTTATTTTCCTGTTCACAGATTTCATCCTCAACCACAGAAACTGATCCATCAGATTGTTCATCCCTTTACACAACATCCTCATTGTTCACTAGACCACATACCTCAACATTGGACTGGAAGTCACCATTGGTCTCATCATTTTCACTTTCACTCGATGAGCTATCCAACCGAAGATAAGTGCATACACTAGCTTCATCATCTGCATCACTATCATATGATGCACCATCTTCCACTTATATCCTTCTGACTACACAATCATCATGATGAAGAGGCTAAATCATAAAACACACAACAACAAAAATTGCATACAAAAAACATAATGTTATTTTATTGATTTGGACAACTCGTTACATTATAGAATCTCAAATACAATCAGAGGAATCAATCCTCCATAGGTTGCAACACATTATAGCTACCTATCTCAAGACTCTAGAATCTTCTGCCTTCTGTAACCACAAATCAGCTAGAGTTTCTATTTTCTTGCCTTTTCTTGACTCTACACTTTCCCCCTTATCTCTACTACTGCCAAGGGTTCCCAAAAATGGTTATTAATAGCCTTTTTGGCGGCCTCCAACCAAATTTTGAATTTTGCACCTCCCTCCAAAAATAGGTCAACTTCCGGGAGCCATAACTTTTAATCTAGGTGTCTGATTAACAAACTGTTTGAAGTGTTGAAAAGCTTATGGAGTGCTCTATGCACTAAGAACATGATTTGTTGGTTTTGCCCATTTTTGGGCCTGTATGGGGCCATTTAGTGCCTCAAACTTGAATTTGAATAATTTTTAGGTGTTTTTTGGGAAACATAAACTTTAATATCTTTTAGCTCACAAATGATCTTTGCGTGATTCCTTTTCCAAAGGTCTTATTTTTTATTTATGAAGCTTCCTATAAATTTTCACTTTAATCCATGCCCAAATGCAAACTTTCCAAAAATAGCAGTTTGGGAAAACTGAAAGTTCTATATCATTATTCAAGCGATTATGGAACTAGAACTATGAATTATGAAAATAAATGAAAACAACATCAATAATTTTGAATCAACATTTTTTTTTTGGTGATGCAAGATTGCCCTTACACCACTGGATGCTCTTGCATCACATCATTATTTGATATTGTGTTTGGATCACACAAAGCATCCATGTCCTTGCTGCTTACAATAGTCTATGCATTACCAACCACTTCTGCATATGAGGATATAGATTTTGCAATCATATCCCTCTTAGTTTTGTCAACATAATCAATAAAAAAGTATACATGTTGCATACTCATAATATTGAACTCCTCCCCTATAGAAACTGAGCTTAATGTAATATCATAAGCTCTCAAATACATGTCAATACAAACAGGAAGATTAGGTCTGAAATCCTCTGGGATGTGGGATAGGGCAATTGCAAATTTGTGGATGAGATCCATGTTTGACTCCCCTTCATGGCATCTAATATTTGTAAGTTTTTAGACAAGAACTGTAGGGTCCAAACTACTTGCAAACTCTTTAAATATAGGCTCTAAATGATTCCAAGAAGTAAAATGGTGGTTAGGGAAACCAACAAGCCATTTCCATGCCATTCCACATAGAGATCTGACAAAAAATTTCATCGACATATCTTCATTCAAATTGAAATTTATCTAGGAAGTTTGAAAATGCCTCAATATGTGCCTTTCCATTATAAACTTCAAACCCATCAAATAATCACGTCTGATAATATATATTGTTGGGCATGGACTACTTTTCATAATTGACCCACGAGAGGTCCAACTGTTTATATGTAGTATCATTAGAAATGGGAGGGGGCCGAAAAAGTGAGCTATTGACAACAACAGGAAGGGCACTAGATTGTGCCCTAGACTCACATAGCATGATTTGATTTTCTAACTCCCTTTCTTGTTGTAGTAAAAAATCCAACAGCTGCTTTTCTTTTTTAATTTCATACTACAGCCTAGTTGATCCATTTTGATTAGGTAGGGATGCACATAGGTCTGAGTTGTATGAATAGCAAGGACCTTCATCCTCATTGTACTCATGGACAATCTCTCTATCGTAGTATCTAGGGCTCTCATCATATGATACATTTGAAAAAACTTCCCTATGGTAAACTTGTCAATTCCACTTAGCCATAGTTCATTTCAAATCACTTATGTAGGGAGACATGAGAGCAGATATGACCATTTTCTGTATTGAGAGAAAAACCATGTTTCAAAGCTAGAAGAAAGAACATGTACAATAACCAACTATAGTCTCTTTGAATCATGTACATAGCAACAACACTTTGTTTTCTTTGACAACAGAGTCGCCACCTCACTGATTGAGGAAAACATTTGAAGCGTGACTAATCTTCAAAGCCATAAAACTAATTTTGGGTTTCTTATACTAGGAGAGTCTTCAATTTATTTGAACCCTTAAATTATCCCTGGTAACAACACCAATCTGTTGGGACTCAAAAAAGCTACAGCCCTGAACCCTAAAACATTCCTAAATCACCTAGGCCATGGATGGTCATTCTAGGTGATAGGAAGAGGTTCATCAATAGGTTTAGGGTAATTTTGGCCAACTAATAGGAGTGGGTAAACTCCTCTTCTCTTTAAGCTTAGCTTAAACTCTAGAGGGATATTCCAAGGGGTATACCTGAATATGTATTGGCTTCAACACGAGATGAACAACTAAAAATGAAAGGACAACCAAACCCAAATCATCTTTTAGGCCCCAAAGACTATCACTGGACCTAAAACAAGTGATTGTCACTAATAACCCCTATATAGCTAATGAAAAGGCACTCCCATTGATAATGGAAAGTGCATATATGCTTGTTTGCAAGACATACACACTAACTACTTGTTTCACACATGATAAGTATCTATTTGATTTTAAAGAGTGGGTGATCATAGAAACTTTAGACTGGTGCCTAATATATTAAGTTACAGAGTCCATAGTTTAGTAGAAAGAAGAAAACAATAAGAGGAATGAAACATGCACTTTATGGACACCCAGATGCAAGAAAGACAGCTATCAAATAAGAGAATACTTAGTAATCCTTTGCAACATACAATCATTCAACTATAACCATAAAAAAGATCATTACATAGCATGTAATGTTTTAAGAATTTGTTTGATTCATCTGATTCATAGTTAAAATCATACCATGAAACGTGGTAAGAGGAAGCCCTAACTAAACTTAGGATTTCCTTAAAGAATTAAAGGAGAAATTCTTACAATGATAACTGAAATCCATTTGAAAAAACCTTTCATACCCTATTCTGATCCACTGGAGAACTGTAACTTTTCTACTATTTTGAAACCCTAAAGAGCCCTGCACTTAGTCACCTGAGAAATGTAAAATGACCAACCCCCTAAATAAGAAAACTGATCCTGCCTTTATAGCCATCATCTGTCGATTTGAGAAAGATTTGGGAAAGATCTAGGCGCAAATATCTGCAACAACCATCATAACTACAAATAACATCTTCAACAAACATCTTAACTACATTTATCTTTTAGTTAGATAATCACTTCATAGTGATGGCACTTTTGGGAGTGGTCGGTGTGCTTTTCAGGCAGTTAGAGAGGTTAGGAAACTAGGGAATCAAACACTGAAAAAATTAGACTCAATCTCCTTTTTGTTAGAAACATACACAGCCAAGAATTCAGAATGCACAACAAAAACTCAAATCAAGCATGGAATAAGAACACAATCACAACACAGTGATTTACCCTAGAAAACCCCAAACTAGGGAAGCACTAACAATGAAGATCTTCATATTAACTCTCAACCCCAACCGGGTTGAGCATGGAGGCTTTAACCAGCCACACATACAATGGAGTTACCAAGCCATTATATAGACTTCCATACATGCAAAACCATGGGCTTAAAACCATGAGCTCCAAAACCATGGACCAATACAACTAGCACAAAACCATGTGCTAAAGACCACTAATGGTTAATCCACTAACTCTAACCCAAGAACTAGTTTAACCCAACAATCCCCCCTTTAAACTTGGTCTTGGGGTTAGCACCAAACCCCCCTTCCACAAGCACCAAGTGCAATGCCCTCTCTGTCACCGAGATGAACATCAAACTAGGAATCCACATGACTCTAAGCCCCCCTTACCACCTAGGAGAACTCCTCTCTTACCAGGCCTTTCCTTTCAAAGATGAAGCAAGCCATACTAGGTCTTAGAGCCATCAACCCAAATACATGTATTAAATTTTACATACAACTCCATTATAATCTTGTTCTTGCTACAGCTAGCCTTGGTTGCGAGCACCTACAACACCTTTGTTGTGGGTACATGCAGCAAATGCATATAGTGACTTTGACCAGGCAACATGCCTATAGCAGCAACCACAACCAATCTTGCACAACCCTGCTCAACCTTCTTCTAGGAGCTAGAGTGTTGAGGCACACGCTCAAACCTTCTATTTCAGCAAGAATACTAGATCAAAAAATAAATGTTGCCTTATCTCCACACGTTGTGAGCTACATTATCCCTCCATAGACATGAATGTTGGAGCTTGCAACTCAAGCTCTGATACCAATTGTTAGAAACATACACAATTAAGAATTCAGAATGCACAACAAAAACTCAAATCAAGCATGGAACAAGAACACAATCATAATATAGTGATTTACCCTGGAAAACCCCAAACTAGGGAAAAACCAGCAATGAAGATCTTCACATTAAATCTCAACCCCAACTAGGCTGATCCTGGAGGCTTCAACCAACCACACATACAATGGATTCAACAAGCCATTATATAGACTTCCATACATGCAAAACCATGGGCTCAAAACCATGAGCTCCAAAACCATGGACCAATACAACTAGCACAAAACCATGTGCTAAAGACCACTAATGGTTAATCCACTAACTCTAACCCAAGAATTAGTTTAACCCAACACTTTTGTATTAGTCATTTTGTTGGATGCAGGGTTTTTGGTGCTCACCACGAGCCTTTCTATTTTTCATCTTTTATCGGCGGTAACCCCATCTGGATTCTCTTTTTATTTCCCTCACCCTTGGCTCCTCTGTATGCAAATTTTTTGAACTCTTCCATGGCACCTCTTTTCTTTCTGTAAGCAACTTCAAACTCTGCTTGCCACCTCCATTCCTTCTTATCCCATGCTTTATCAGCAAATGTTTTGTTTGTCAAACCTGAGTAATTCTGCCCTTATTGACAAATTCTCTCTATCCAGAACCTTAGGAAGTTTGGCTTCCTTATGCTTTTTATTGACCTTATCACTTTATCAACGAAAAGAGAGAACTTTGAACTTGTGAAAAGTTCATCTCTTAGACGATTTGCTGATATCTTTCTACCTTAGCCCTTTTCTTCATTATCAGCAATCCAGGCACATTTCAAACTAAAGGGTCACAACACCATACTCCTCATTATTGGCAAAAATAAGTTTTGGCAAACTTTACTTATTTCTCCTTTGTCGGAAAAAACTTGTTTTCACAAACCAAGTACTTTGCCGCTTTATCGGCAAAAAATGCCACCTACCGAACTTTACTTTTCAACTTGCCTTATTAGCCAAAAAGACCTATCGGCGAACTGCCAAAAATCCTAACTAGTTCATTAGTTCGGCCCTCAGTTGATTCCTCAACAAGGCATTGTTTCTCCTTTTCATGCTTTAGCTAAATTTTGTCTCAATTTGCCCTGTCAACAAATTTGCTCTGTGTTGAACTAACTTCATGTCTTACATATTTTTCCTTATTGGCAACTTTGCTTCATTTCAAACTTTACTTTTTCATTGTATATTTCCCTTATCGGCAAATCAACACTTTCTAGAACTTTGCTTATGCTTCCTTTTATCGGCAAAAAGAATCTATGAGGAACTTTTGACTTTGACTGTTCCATATCAACAAAAAGGAAGAAATAAGAAATTTGGCCTTCTTTCAACTCCACTTGCCTTATCAGCAAAAAGTTTGTCAGGTGAACTACAAATCAGTGAACTAGAAAAAGGTAGAACTTATGGCACTTTGCTGATATCTTTCTGCCTTAGTCTTTGCAAAAACACTTTATCCCTTACCTGCAATAGTCGCCCTTTCCTCGTTTCTTCTTTGTCGGTGAATAGGTAGATCGCTAAACTTCAGAAAAGTTATGAAGTTAGGAAAAAGGCCAATTTGCCGATAAAGGTAAAAACATGAAAATATTCTAAAAGACCAATTTTTTACTAAGGTAAAAAGTATAAGAACCATACTTTGAAGAATCATAACTTCTTCATTTTAAGGAATTTTAACATGGTTCAAAAGGCAAAGTTGCTTAGAATTCAATTCTCTATTCAATGGTGATATTTTCCAAGAAATTTGCGTAGGATTTTTTTTAATTTTTGGGGTCAAAATGGGCAATTTGAGGACTGATTTTTCAAGTTATAACACTATCTATTCCTTTATTGTTGATTTCTTAGCTTGCAAGCTTGTGGGAATTTATTGGAATTTATTTCTTGTTATTAATCCTTGTAAGAGTAGGATTTTGTAGTAGATTTGGTTTGCTATTTTAAAAAATATTATGATGAGCACTACTAGAATGGCTGAGAGGTTCAATAGAACCTACATTGGGCTATGGAAGCTTAAGACCTAATGAATCTTGGAATTGGTCATGTGTTTTCATGTTGCATGTTTGTGACTAAGAGCTCCTATTTGGTAGTATGTGACTACCCTTTGGCATGGTGGTTGTGTTAGAATTTATCCTGTGGTCATGTACAATGAATGAGTGTTCATGTTGGATGCTTACTTATATCCCCTGGTCACATGGAAAAGCACTAGTTGTGTTGACTATTGCATGGAGTGCTTATGTTGGTACAATAATTTTAATCCTTGGTTATGTGGAAGCATTAGATGATTAGCCCTTGGTTGCATGCAAGTTCTTGAGTTGGTCTTTTGGTGATTTGGAGCTCCTAGACAACTTGGTTCCTCCATATGCATGTACTTGATGATGGATGTGGAAATAGTTTTTCGGTGGCCTAAAGTTCCTAGACAACCTAATTTGATTCTTGTACTTGCATGTTGTAGATTCATGTTATTTTGAATTTGTGGGTTTTGTAGATTTCTTGTTTACAATATGTGGTTATGGTCATATGTGATATTTTATTTTTTTAGTTTATAAACATGGCTTTTTTTTAGGTTTTTGGGTTTCAAGATGTTTAAATGGATTCATATTTGTATGTACAATTTTATAGGTTTTACACTTTAATCAAAACCTATGGTTTTGTAGATCTATGAAAAGATAGTTGTTCAATGTTTTTTGGATGGAGATAGTTACATATTTCCATACATAATTCATGCATGGTTTGAGGAGGTTGGTTTTAGGCTGTACACTTGAAATTGACCAGGTTCATCCTAACATCACCTTTCGACACTTTGTCAACACCTCCTATCCCACTTTCGACACATTGTCAACATCACCTTTAGAGACTTTGTTGACATCACCTTGCATGTCCTTATGACACCTTACGACACATTCATCCTAGGTCTCCCTTTATCCCAAATTAATTAAATAAATCATATTTATTTAATTAATTAATCAATTTTATCCTATTACCCAATTTAATTAATAAATCATCTTTATTTAATTAAATTTATCCATTACCCCTCTTAGCTAAAATTAATTAAATAAATCTTATTTATTTAATTAATTTATCCTCCCATGTCACATGTCTCTCATAATTGATTAAATAGTTTTATTATTTAATCAATTATCTTTCACTTGTCCTCATCCTTATCCACTTGCACAAAAGTCAAACTAGCTTTTAATCCTAACCATCTAATTCAAATTTCACCTCTTAATCTTAATCGTTCACATAAGGATGAGCCCTAGAAGCTTCCACCCTTGCCCTAATCCTCCACCTCTTAATCCTAGCCATCCATTGCATCTCTTAATCTTAGCCCTTCATACTATCAATCAACTATATATAAATCTAGCATCAACCTAGCCATTAACATATCACAACAATCAAGTAATGTTATGCTGCTAAAATTGTGAGCAATCAACATATCATATCAATAGTATCATTGAGCATAGCTAGGTAGTACTAGGGTGCATGCTACCTCTGGTCTATTGGGGAGAAAGGATGATTTGAGGTGAAAGGTTGTAATATTGTATTCATCTTTCTATTGTTTTCTTCATTTCATTTTATGTTCTTCATTTTGGCACGCTCGGTGGAACTCCCATCCCTGGATTTAAGCTTGTTTTATAGGTTTTAGTGGCTTTTTATTGCAAGTTGTAGTGCATTTTTGTCAAGATCTGGGCCGACCTATCACAAAAAATCCTCCTATGCCAAATTTGACCTCATTGTTGCATTTGGGAGGCCCAAAAACCCTATTAAGCATATAAAATTTGTCAAATTTGGGCACTAGATTTTTTTTGATTTTTTAAATCCTAACCCCTATTACAAGACCTACCATACGAATCCATACAGTATGGATCATATGGATCTATATAGTACGGACCATACGGATCCGTACGACACTCCTACTATAGTCTGTAGATATATTAGGTTTTATCCATTGGGAAATATCTTTTAACCGTGGGTTTTCTTTGTTTATTATCTAAAGGTTTTGATTTGGTTTGACCACAGGTCTTTGCAAGTTTTATTTTAACATTTTTATCAGTGGGCTAGAGATAGATTTTAAACACTATTTATTGGCGAGAATCTGTAGATATTTTTTCTACTCGTTGGTCCTTGCTTCAGTTTTTCTACCAACTATAACCACCCATTGGTTTCCCACCCTCTGTGATGTGCAAAAATGAGTCCTACACAATCCATCCACCCCTCTAGCCTCAGGGTGATCATGGCCTTAAACCCCACGGGACCACCCACGGGGTGTCCCAGCAGCTGCTGGTCCCTTTAAGATTTGGCTCATGGTCACTAATCTAACTAGAGCCTTTGCAGACCCTTCAACTACCTGAGGGTTTCCCTTAACCCGATGCCATATCCCTAACCATAGCCTATAACGGCAACCCTTGAGCATAGCTATCCACTTCCATGTGAGTGATTTTTGTCCCAAATTGTTAGGTGTAGAGTTTAACCCTTAATAACATGCTCCTCTTTTTTATTTTTAGACCCCTTGTGACCCTGGTCACATGTGTGACTGGGGCTCTGCTAACCATAAATGTGCCCCTAACCACTACCTAAATCACCTATCTAACTGTAACTTGTGGTTTGTCTGATCCTAGCTGCTAGCAGCTAAGTTAACTGCCAAGTCTGACCCCCCTTCTTCCTAGAGCCCTAAATACGTTATTTTTTTCTTTTTTGCATAACTTTTGCATAACAGGTCAAATTTTCATGAAATTAGACTCGTTGGAAAGCTAATTCAACCAACTTCATAGTGGTATTAACCTCATCAGCAAATTTGATCATTTTTTTAAGTCTAATTAGTCAAACTCATCATTTTCTTGCAAATTTCAAATCACTATATCTTTTGCAAATTTTATCAAAAATTTGACAATTTTTTTGAAATTGCTTAGAATTTCATAAGAAATATGATTATCTCATCTAACCTTTTGTATCTTTTCATCTAACATCTATTTTTTCAGATTTAATCTTTTTCATAATAACATACTTGTTTTGTAGCACTGTTTGCCAAAGGCCAAATTTATCAAAACTACTAATAAGTTTTCTATAGGTTCGCATGTCAAAGGCTAATCATTAAACCTATCTTTGTGTTTTCTTTGTTTGGTGGGTTTTATTTTGACTAGGGGTGTGTATGCTCTTCCCTTGTGCCTAGTGCAATCTTGGGATCAAAAACACCCTTAAGCCACTTTCATTCACACACACACACACACACACACACATCTTTTTTATCTAAGGGAATTAATCTTGCTTGTGTGGATCAAGAGTGTGTGTATACTCTCCCCTTGTTCCTAGTGCAATCTTGGGGATCAAAAACACCTCTTGCATTCAATTTTGTCACCCAAGGTGTGTTTGTGTGTGTAAACTCTCCTCTCGCACCACTCGGTGATCTTGAGGATCAAAAACACCTTGCATTACCTTTCCATTTAGGAGACCTTCTTGGGGATTTCATCACCCCAAGGGACGACCTCAACCACACATTTTGGTGGGGTATATCAAAGGGGGAGAATGAAAGCTATACCTCAAACTAGTCACATAGTCATTGGCACAACCTCGGGGCCCCTGGTAATTTAGGAAACAAGGTGAAGTGACTTGTCACATGCCTTCAATAGACTAGTGTTCATGGACCTGTGCCCCTCATACCTTGTGTATATTGGGGTCTCCCTTAGCAAACTTATACATCCTATCTTAAGACCTTTCAACCATCTTTTAGTGTGGTATAGGGTTCAGCTGATTAAGACTGAAGTTACTCACCATGTACTTCCAAGGGTAGAAATAGAAGTTTTATTTGGGAAAGACATCAAAGCCTCCAAGGAAAGGGAGAAGGTGAGCCCTTGTGCCACTAGACCCTTAGCTATTCACCCTAGAAAAGATATTCCTAGTTAGGTAGGAATATTAATGAGGTATTCTATCATGTGGGCCTACACTATGAAGTCACACCTACTTGAATAATCTAGTGTGTTGTTGTGTATTGTGTGTGATCATTTGCATAATCCCAATCCAAAACTCATAGCCTTTGCAAACTTGTTCATATATGTGTGACATTTATCATTTGCCCAAATTGCCTAAGTGAAGCTATCCTCTTACCCACTTCATCCTAATCTATCCTAATCATCCCATCACTTCATCCTATCATCCCTAATCATCTAATCACTTTATCACAACTATCCACAATCATCCTAATCATCCCTATTCATCATAATCCATAACCATCCTAATTATCCCTCTTATCCATCTCATATCCCTAGTCATCCCTAATTATCCAATCCACTTCATCCTCATCCTAATCTAATTAATGATGGGGAACTGCTAGTTGGTCTACAATAAAAATGAGGGACTGAATCTATGACCCAAAAATGCCACCACATTGAACTGAATAATTAGGTAATTAGGATTAGAGAGGGAGAAGGGAAGTCCAAGAGTCGCATGGCAAGAGCTGTGAATCGTTGATTGCACCATCCATCCTACGGTCAAGGTTGATTTTTGAATATGTTTTCACCATGTTATTATGAAGTGGGCAAAGGGATGAAGGGGAGTCCTCACACGACTCATTTTCCTTTGGCATAGTTTAATGAATCCCACTGCATTTGCATGGAAAATTTTTGAGCAATCTCTACTCAAGTGTAGTGTGATTTGGAATGGTGATGTTCATCAATCCACAAGCTCAGGAGAAACGATTTCAGATACAAGAGAAGTGAAATGTAAATGCAGGAAAAGCAAGGGGTAATGGACGCCGACTAAAGATAGGTATAATCTAATTCTAAATCACAAAAGAAATAGATATTGAAAAAGTTCAGATTGCCTTGAAATTAAATGCAGTTTATTACTTCATCTAGTGGAGAAACATGGGCAGTAGCAATGGGCAAGAATAACAACTAATTTACCAAGTCACAAAGGTAAACAATGTTGGGAGAGGTGGCAGAATAATTTGCGACTGGATATCAAGGTTCTTCGATTTATGACTTTTTTTTTCTTTTCTTTTCCCTGCTTTGTAATGCACTCAATGAATTTTGAAAATGAGATGATGTTTGTGCTATTGGAATGGTTCTCAGTAGGAAGGTTGGAGTTTGGAAGAAGAGTGCCTACTAGTGAAATTACACTTGTAGTTCGGAAACAAATGGGCACAAATTACAAGGTGGCTTCCAGGGCTGAGTTGTTTGCAATGGTATGAGATGTCTGGTTGAGTTGCTTTGTTGAAGGTAATTTGATTACGTTGAAGAGGTGCTAAAGATGTCAAGAATATGTTTCTATTGGTTGGTTTCCAAGTGTTGATGAGGTTGAGTTTTTGATTATCTTATCCGTAGTCATAGGTCTGGCATATGACTTTAAACTCAAATAGAAAATGATCTGGATCCTCAGAAGCAAGACCCTTGAAGTTTGGTAGGTTTAAAGGTGAAATGTTCTTCATAGGGGCATTATCTCCATGAGCAAGAACAATAGGGTATGAGAAGGTCCTGGCATTTTCATGGAGAGGATCTGCCTCATTATTGTGATTTTTGTCCATGTCTGGTGTCTCTTCTTTCTGAGATTCAGTGTGAGGTTCTGAGGGAGTGGATTCTTGTAATAGATCTGCCTGTGCCTTTCTTGCAATTCTTGAATATACTCAGAGAGTGAAAGATTTCTATTGTGCCTTGCCAACATGCCCCATTTTACCAAATGGAGACCCCATTTTTTCTTTTGCTTCACTTTTGGTTTGGTTTGGTCTCAGTAGGCTGCTTGAGAGAAATGATGCCTTGATGTCCTAATTGCAAGGTCAATTTGCACATATTCGGGTTTAGTCACATAAATTTAATGTGATGACCTCATTGGTTTTCCTTGTAAGTTGAATCAAGTTGGTTAAAATGTATTGAGTCATAAGGTTAATCCTTTGAGTTTGTTCTGCACTAAAAATGCATCTTACTGCATTTGCGCTAATATACCTTTGAACCAGATAGTAGCATTGGGTCTTTTTGCACACTATCCTACACTAAAACTCACCAAGACGAGATCTATGCTGAACTTAGTCCCAATCAGACATGTCCGGTCGATGTTAGAAATCTTGTTGATCTGGTGCAAGGTAAAAGTCCCATTAAACACCTTCGTTAACACTTTGCGCTAAAACCAAAGTTGACAAGATATGCGTAGAAATTCATATCCACTTGATATATCTAGTCATGACCTAAAAATCTGCATATCTGGTGGTGACTGAAAACCCCACTTATCATGTTGGTCACCAAATCCCCATAAGTACCTAACAGTCTGGCATCGTACTCAACATTTATGGTGATTTACAAGGGGTATAAATGGTTTGAGATCCTTCATTCTGCCTCATTTTGCATTTGATAACTTCTTGAGCTCTATATTTTCTAAGGTGCCCTAGTTGATTTCACGATCTGTGTTGATTTCAAGTGCATTTGCTGACTATGGATTTGATCTCCTTTGTCTGTGTCTTCGCATTCACAGGTAGGTGGGTTTCAACTTTGCATCTTGTCTTTGAATTCACGGTGTTTAAGGTTTAGTGTCTTTGATTGATGGAGCATGCCTTTGGGATTTTGGCTTGGTTTCATCTAAATTTTAGTTTAGAGCTCCTTGAGATTGTCGACTTGGGGTTTTGAATCAGGTTTTTTGTTTAAAAAGATATATATGTATACATGTGCAAAGGCATCTTAATCATCATAAATTTCTACATTCCCCTCTATAGAAACTTTGATTTCCCTTATAAATTTATGGCTGAGTCCTAAGTTGGAAAACCCCTTTAGAAATTTGGCTTACGTAAAATCATTGTTCAAATCAACATATCTTATGTGTTGGCATTGGCATAACTTGTCATTGATGTCAAAGGTTGTTGTAAAAGGATGTTCATTCATATTCATTTCTTGATGTTCTCTATGGACTCCATGGATCTGAGAGAGGTTACTTCATCTCATGATGATGACATGGATTGGTGTTGTTCTTTCTTTGCATGGGTTCATGTTGTTGAGGGATCATATTATACTTGTTGTTAGATGTTGATCACATGAGTGGTGTTTATTCATCTAGTGATGTTGTTTTGGAACAGGACCTCTGTCAAAGGTAATGTTTGGTTGAATTGATGAACTCTCATGCTAAGACTTCTCATACTTCAGATGTAAGGTAAGAGTCATGATGATATTACTTCATTTGGTCTTGAAGAGCTCATGCTTTGAGATGGTATGTAGTCTTAGGTGACACATTTCTAAAACCCTAGAGAACTTCTAAAAGCCCTAAGTTATTTGTTCAAAGCCCTATCTATCCTCTACCTTAAAACTAGGGTTTGTGTAATTACATGTCAAAGGACCATCTTTGTCATTAGGGTTTATCATTATGTTTTGAAGTCCCAATTCTATTTATCCAAAACCCTAAACCCTATCCTAATGTCCTAAAACTTAACCTGTCATTCAACCATTGTACTTTTTGTTTTAAAACACTATTGACTTGTAGTTAAAGGTTAAAGTGACTTTAGTTATAACTTTAAGGGTCCTTAGTCCATTGTAGAACCGGCCCCATTTTCCTTGGTAACTAGATCCTTAGGTAAAAACATCTTAGACCAAGTGCCAATTTTAAATATGTGGTCGGGATTTAAAGTTAAAAAGCGGGAGAGAAAGAGTCGAGGGATGTAATTCAAACTTGGTTAAAAAATAAATAGTCTTTCTTCAACCTTAAACTTGACAGGCATATGATGTCATTGCATCCTAGTTTCAGTTACACACAATTCTTGTAACTATATTTTGAACAATGATAAATTGAAGAAGAAATGTAGTGTATTCTAGAGTGTGCATGATGGTCTGAACATCATGAGAGTGTTTAAGGTTATGGAGACTTGACAAAAACCCTAAGTGTTTTGAGAGTGTTTTGGTGATTGCTTGAAAAGGTGTGAAGTAATCATAATGACAAAGAATACAAAATAATTGCAGGGTTTTGATGATAGAGAACATATACATAAAGATTTAAAGAATGATTGAAGGACAAGGGAAATAGTTTTTATTGTATGTATAACAAAGTTTATTATACCATAGTCTATTTGCTTAGAGATAAGAAGTGTGATGATGGAGTTCAATGTGTTGGAAACTTGCAGAGATGTTTTTCTTGATGACAAGTAATGAGATTTTGAGTGTGAAGTTTTTTATTATGACCAAACTGCTCATATAGGTGTGTTGATAGAGATTTTGTTTGACATAGAAAGGAATGTCATGTATATCTATCTCATGAATGGAGGCGGAAAGATATCAATTGCAGAGAGAGATCATAAGGAAGTTTTCTGAGATTACTTGTAGAGAAAGCATAAGAAAGTTTGCAAATAATGTTTACAGAGGTATGTATAGGGTTAATGTATGTTTGAAAATAACTCTTTGATTAGGATGTCCTTTATGATGATCTAATATAAGTGCAGAGATAGATATTATTTTTAAAAGTATTTGAAATGTTAAGATTATATCAGGAAGATGTCTTGCAAAATCTACTAAGGACAGTGTTATGAATAGAAATAGAGAGATCATGTGTATGTACTTTTCACTCACATTTGTGGTGCAATCCATTATTGCCAGTGAGGCATATCATTATTTCCAGTGAGGCATATCATTGTTGCCAGTGAGGCATATCATATTGCTAGTGAGGCATGGTATTTTATGTCAGTGGGACAACATTATGTCAGGGAGACATCAAATGTACCTAGTCAAGGTCTTAATTTTTACTAGTGAGGCATAATAAAGTACAAATTCAAGAGTGGTTTTTTATCCCTTTTTAAGGGTTTTCCACTCATAAAACATGTGTCATGGTTCTTTATTGATTGTCTCTATATTTGTGCCCTGATATCTTTCTTTTGATCAAGGTCTTTGCTATCACACTTATCATTGTATATGTATTTGATGAATCCTTAAGTTCTCTTTAAGCTTTATGTATAGTGGATTAAATGTGTAAAACATTTTAAAGTATATAGACCACTGATTCACCCCCCCTCTCAGTGGTCATGTACTCCAACATTATGCACTGTATTTCCCCGCTAAACCCCTGAGTAGTTTTTGCGCTAAATTCAAGGTGAAGTGGATATATCCACTTAGCACCAATTTCCTTTAGATTCCTCTGCCGAAATGAAGGTTTGAGTGTTTTTGACCTTTACGCTAAAAGATGTGACAACCTGGCATATCCACTGACCCCTAAAATACTCGCAATCCTATGCCAGTCAAAATCCCTACTAAAGCTCTCAAAATTGTTTGCGCTAAACTCGCCTAGGAGTGGATATATCCACTTGCCCCTAAGAACCCTGCAAATCTACTTCCATTTAAATCTCCCTCCAAATGGCCTTTTATAGGGTTCAACGCTAAAAATCATGACCACTCGATTGTGCTAAAACATGCCTCGACTGGACATATCCACTTGACTTGAAATTCTCTGCCATCTGGTTGAAGCCAAAAACTCTGCCATAGGTATTTGTTACGTCAAAAAATATCCCCTTGGGAGCTTTTCCCTCTTAAGGTTTAGCTCCCAGGTCCTGTTTATGCATTTAGAGCATCTTGCATGATAATTTGACATCCCGATGAGAAACCCCTAAAGTTTCATGCCAAATTGGAATCAGGGGATACATTTAACAATTATCCTACCTAAAATAGGGGGAAGAATTGGGCACCCGCACCCTAGTCCTACCCTATTTTAGATTAGGACCAATTTTGAAGTGTCGGTTTATGGCCATTATTTAGGTCCTATGCTGACACGATAAGTTTCAATTATGAAATTCTTGGCAGGAATGTTTGTAGTTGCATATATAAGCATGATTAGTGATTCATTTGTAAACTAGATGAAAACTACATGGCAATTGTGAACTTTATGCATTCTTGTGATTAGAGCATTCAAAATATTCATTGTGTGGCAGAGCAAAGCATTGTTCTTATGTTTGTATTTGCAGATTTGGCATCCATCTCCTCATGGCATGAAGAGCATCTTCCTTCCATGAGATCTTCACTACAAGGTGATATCATTTATGTTTTCAATCATTTATCATTTGGATTTCACCTCTATCCCATAGGGATACACACTCTTTATCTAACAACGGTGTTCAAAAGACTTGAATGTCTAACTGGGGCTTGACTGAGGCAAGCCTCTAAATACCACAACCCTCAACCCATTTTCTCGTGATTATAGGTTACATATTGTAGGAGCAGGAAAAGTGGAGTTGCAGGAGAGTAGTGTAGATTGTCAGAATTGCAAATCAAAGAAGAAAATAGGGACTTTGACTCAGGAGCCTGCTCATTAGTCCTCTGAATCCCGCAACAGGAAAATCTTTGGAATAGTAGGAACGAGTTGCAAACAAGATTCCCAAATCTTGACAAAAATGGTGGCATTGGACTAGGGCTCCCACTTATTAGTCCCTGACTTCTTTGTTTTCTAAACTTTGAAATCTGGTACGCATTTGATTGTCATTTGATATCTCTGTGTGAGCATTTTCCATAATTTGTCTGTTTGCTTCCGAATTTGCATAATTAGGGTTTTGAGCATAAGCGGCCTTAATTGAACAACAAAATCACACAATTCCAATCTTCCCCTATGTTCTGAGTGACTGAAGGCCTGTAGTAGACTTCCTACTTGGCTGAAGCCCTTGAATGTTTAGTGGAGAAAGGAGGATTTACATAAACCATTGAAATCAACCCTAAACAAATCCTCTTCATTTTTCCTAGTAAAAATTTTGGTGAACCCATGTTTTTCAACTTTTTGGCACCATGATGAGTGTTGTGCTTTAGGTTTACATTCATTTCATTCATTTATATCATTATTCATCTTATTGCATTTGAAAAATTACAAAAAAATTGAAAATTTTGAATTTTTTTTAGCATTTTAAGCTTGCATTTTCAAGTAATTTAGATTAATTGACATTGAATTTCAATAAATTTCTGTCATTCTCATTAGATCTGATTTAAAATACAGAAAATTTTTCATTCATAATTCATTTAGATTGCATTTTCATGATCAAATTGATGAAAATTGCCTAAAATTTTGCATTTTTCTACATAACCTACTTTTTCATTAGCTAGGGTTTGTAGTCAAAACCCTATTTCATATTTTACTACCCTATTAAAACACTCATTAGGACTGATTTATAACTTTAGTGTTTCATCATAGTGGTTTGCTTGTAAAATTTCATGCCTAGGGTTTGAAAACCTTGATTTTTCACTAGATTTTGGCATTATCGTCTCTCTAAATTTGCACCATAGGCATGTTGTAAAGGATTTTTCTACACTAATTGGCTGTTATCAGGGTTATTATCTTCTTCCCTCCTCAAATTATTTACAACACCTTTTTATTGGGCCCTTGCATTGAAAATTTGGTGAAATATTGCATACTTTAGCTATATTTTCCCTAGGGTTTGACCTTGAGTGGCACTATAAGCATGTTGTGACAGATTTTTTGGGATCATCTGGTTGTTATTACTATTATAATTTTCTATCCATCATAATTTTCTCACAACACCCTTTGTCATACTCTTTTGCATTGAAATTTGGTGAAAAATTGCATATTTTAACTATATTTGCCCTAGGGTTTGACTTAGATTTGCACTCCAAGCTTGTTGTGATGAATTTTATGGATTTAGGTGATTGATATTACTACTATAATCTTATTCACCACCTAAAATTCTTTACAACACCCTTTTTATTGGGTCTTTGCATTGAAAATTTGTGAAAAATCGCACATTTTAGTGTTTTTTCACTAGGTTTTGACTAGTCATCATTCTAGATTTGCATCCAAAGATTGTTGTGAAGGATATTATTGTTGTATTGGACTTATTTCAGATAAATTACTTTCTACACTTGATCAATTTCCTTACAATACCTTTTCTTTCACTTATTTGCATTGAAAAAAGTTGAAAAAATTAAGCATTTTAGGTCATTTTCATACATAGTTTTGCACTTGTCTCTTGCATCAAATTCAAAAAGTTTTTAAAATCTGATTTCACATTTATTTGAATACATATACACATGGCTTCTAATCACAACAACAACAATAGGTTCCCTCCTAAGCCTTACATGAAAAGAAAGGTCCCCAAAACTGAAATTGTGTTTACACCTCATGATAGAACAATTGGAGAAACTGAAGGACCTCTCTATATCACTATGAAAATAATGGGAAATCTTGTGGATGGAACCCTTATTGATCCTAATTGCATGACTAATGTGGCAACGGAAGAGTTTCTCTATTCACATCAATTAATGCAAGGCTTTTATGACCCTTCGGATATGATGATTAAGACACATAAGGGAACCTTTATAAACATTTATGGGAAGATATCCTTATTGGTTACTGTATTTGAGAAATTTGTAGAACAATGATTTGATGTTGTCCCCATTTCTGACCTCTTTTGCATAAAACTAGGACATCCATGGCTAAAGGTTATGAAATTTGTCCCTTCAACAATCCATAACTGTGTAAAATTTCCTTGGAATAGACACGTGATTATTATTCCTCACAATAAGTATAAACCTTTGGTTACAAGAAAAAACTTTACACTTGATTACTTTTGGGAGAGATTTGAAGTGGAACTAGAGCCATGGACAAATTTTAAATTCTTGAGCTATAGAAACTGCAAAATAAAACTATTACATCAAGTGGTCAGTCCTTCTATGCAAGAAACAATAAGAGACAAACATCCCGCATTTGAAGAGAATCCTAGACCCAAAGGAAATGGACCCTATGTTAAGGTTCCTCCCCACCATCCTTACAAGGATCGAAAGGTAGTCGTCAACAACAAAACATTCCACCTAGACAAATGAGATTTGATCCTGGTGCTTCCTCCTCTGAAACACAAAAACCTCTGGAAGAGAAAAACACTATCTTACAAGAGATAAGTGGTAAGACAAAAAGAAATAGACAAGCAAGAGAAAGGAGGAGGAGACGACAAGCTTATGCTCAATGACTTGCATCTCAACAAGAAAACATCTCACCAAACATTGAATCAAACCAAGAATATCTTAAGAATGAAGAACTTGAAGAAAAGAATAAGAATTGGGTTATTGTACCTTATGTCCCACTTTCCTCAAACATTCAAGAGTGGGAATATGATGACGATTTTCTTGATGACAACACTTAGTTAGGTTGTCCCTACATGTAAGTATTTCTAACCCTTTATCTCTCGTGATGTGTTTCCCCCGTCATGTGTTATGTGTTGTTTAGGCCTCCTAGGATGACCCTTGATTCTCTTGTAAGGTCCAGGATACCAAGAGACCACCTCTGTTGTGACCCTTCTTCTATTTGTATTATCATTCTTCTATATTGCTTCTCCTCTATTTTCATTGTTATGTGTTGTGTCTTACGGACATAGCGTTGCGGTTGGTGATTTGGGGGCACCCTCCTACGTGATTGTCCCTAAGGCACTTGTTTCTCCTCTCTTGATTTATTGTTTCCCTTCCTCTAGTGTTTCTATCTAGCCAACAAATGATGAAAAACATATTATACTGATACGGACCTAGTGTCCCTTTAGCAAGAAATAAAAAATTGGACTTAGTTCCTATATGATAATGGGGTTGTTATATGTTATCTGACGCTTGGCTAGTAGAAGCACTCCATGTGATCTTGATGGTGTCTTATTGCACTTACAAAACAAAATAATATCATTGCTCCGTGCACTTTGTCTATCTTGAATCTTACATTCCTCAGTTCTCTATGCATTGTTGTCTATCATGATTATATGGACGTTGACATTTTTCTTGCAGGGATGTGTTTGTGGGAACAATTGGCAATCGTAAAGTACATGTCACCTCTGAGGGGCATGGGCTTTGTGAGAGCTCGTGTTCCCTTGTGTGGTTTCTTCCTACCTGAATGTGCTTAGTATCAGTACTTAATATCAACCACCTTAAGGTGGGGGCATATATAAGGTAAGCTGTCTATTTTAGATGTTAGCAATGTGCTTGTTCTCAGGTGCAATCTTAAAGACCAGTGGCGATGAGTCCCTCCTGCACTCTAAGATTTATTTGAAACCAACTTGTAATCATTTAAGCCCTCTGCGAAGGCGGGATATCGCATCATTTTCTTAAGCCCTATGTGGAGGCGGGGATGGTGTACTTCTTACGAAGAGTGCACATCTTGTCATTTTCAAAAAGTCCTCTGCAGAGGCGGGGAGCGGTTCTATGACTAACCCAACCCTTAAGCTTGTCTTCGACGATTGTTGTGGTGAAGTGCAATCGTCGGTGTGTGCCTATAATGTGCTTGACATGGTGATGAACCTAGAAATAGGAACACTCCATTGCTTGTCTGTCGTGTTTTCTCCGTGTCTTCCAAGTGTGTGTGCATTGCATGTTTGTTCCCAAGCATAGTCTTAAAGACTGGTGGCGATGAGTCCCTCCTATGCTTTGGGATTTGTATGGTGTGTTTGATTTAAATGGCATGTTTTGTGTGTGTTGCCCCATATGTAGTCTTAAAGACCAGTGGCGATGAGTCCCTCCTAGATTATGAGTGGTGTGTTTACTTTCCTTGTATTTGCATCTTCATTTCATATATGAAAAGAAAAATAAAAAGAAATCATCTCTATCTTAATTGCATTCACTATATTCACTATGTTTTTCATGTCTTCAATGCTATCTTCTTCATGTTTTGCATGACTGTAATTGTCTTCTTTGTGTTTTGCATGCCTGTTACTATCTTCATCTTGAATGGCGTGTCTTCTCCGTGCTTGGCATGTTTGACGTGTTTGTTGATCATACTTTAATCCATGTATTGGCCTTGCATTTATACATACATTAAAGTGGGGGCTAAATGTTACGTTGGAAAATGTCTGCTTGGGGGCTTTTCCCTCTTAAGATTTAGCTCTCGGGTCTTGTTTATGCATTTAGAGCATCTTGTATGATAATTTGACATCTCAATGAGAAAACCCTAAAGTTTCATGGCAAATTAGACTTAAGGGATGCATTTAACAATAATCCTACCTAAAATAGGGGGGAGGACTTGGGCACCCATGCCCTAGTCTTGCCCTATTTTAGGTCAAGACCAATTTTGAAGTGTTAGTTTATGACCGTTATTTAGGTCCTATGCCGACACAGTAAGTTTCAATTACAAATTTCTTGGCGGGAATGTTTGTAGTTGCATATATAAGCATGATTGGTGATTCATTTGTAAAATACATGAAAATTAGAGGGCAATTGTGAACTTTATGCATTCTTGTGCTTAGAGCATTCAAAATATTCATTGTGTGGCAGAGCAGAGCATTGTTCTTGTGTTTGTATTTTCAGATTTGGCATCCATCTCCTCATGGTATGAAGAGCATCTTCCTTCAATGAGATCTTCACTACAACGTGATATCATTTGTGTTTTCAATCATTCATCATTTGGATTTTGCCTCTATCCTGCAGGCATACACACTCTTTATTTGACAACGGTGTTCGGAAGACTTGAATGTCTCTCTAAGGCTTGACTGAGGCAAGCCTCTAAACACCACAACCCCCAACCAATTTTTCCATGATTGTAGGTTATAGGTTGCAGGAGCAGAAAAAGTGGAGTTGCAGGAGAGCAGTGAAGAGTGTCAGAATTGCAGATCAAAGAAGAAAATAGTGACTTGGACTCAGGTGCCCACTCATTAGTCCTCTGGATCTCGCAACAGGATAATCTTTGGAACAACAAGAACATGTTGCAAACAAGATTCCCAGATTCCAAAAAAATGGTGGCACTAGAGTAGGGTGTAAGGAAGTTAAAGTAGTGGAAACAACTTCCTATACCAATCTTGAGGAAAGAAATTATGCACAACTTTAAATCTGATCTAACAGTCATAGAAATTTTAGAAACACATTCAAAAACATGAAATAAACAAAGAGACACAAAACACCAGATATACGTAGGGAAAACCCTTTCAGGTGAAAAACTCCACACTCCAAAAGCCTGCTCAATGTATTTCAAATCCAATACCAAGATTACATACAGTTACAGAGCAAGTTTATTACTGGAGTATCACCAGTAACCAGCTCTGGAGTAATTCTGATAGCATTTCAGTAGCATAGCAATAACTGCAAACTCACACTATGCAAACTACTCCTCAAGCCTCCAATTTATAGACTTCTGGCTATACAAGAAACCATCTATGGTTTTACAAAACCATGTGCAAAGCTTCTTAGCCAAGATTCCAGTCTAAAAATAAGCTCTCATGTCCAAAATGAAATCCCCTATTTTTTACCCTTACAGATGTCATAGAATCTATCATAATATGCCTAAAAATAGGCCTTCCATAATATACTACCATGTGGACATCTTTTGACACCTAATAAACCAATTTTCAAAGCACCGACAATGCATAATAGCTGTAGGAAAATATTAAATAAAAAATAACTATTCATGGGAAATATGCAAGGTTGAGACACCTCATTTCCCAACACTCTCCCACTTGTCGAATACCTTGCAAGAGCTAGGGGAATAACACCACCATGGATCAATTGCTAGGGGCCAAGAGGCCCATAGACTCAGAACACCACCTAAATTTTGTTGTCCTCACAGGCTTAGTTAATGCATCCCCAACATTCACCACAGTCTCTACCTTTTCCAGCTTCACCCTACCATCCTCGATCATATCTCTCACAAAGTGATACTAAACATCAATGTGTTTGGTCCTAGCACGAAAAGTTGGGTTCTTCACAAGGGAGATTGCACTCTAACTATTACAATAAACCATAATTGCACCCTGTTTCAATCCAATATCTGAACACAAATGCTTCAGCCAAATGGCTTCTTTACAGGCATGAGTAGCTGCCATGTATTCTACCTCAATAGTGGATAAAGAGACCACAACCTGTCGCTTGCTCATCCAACTGATTGCACCACCATTAAGAGTAAAAGCATATGCACTGGTGGACCTTCTGCTATCGACATCACTAGCCTAGTCTGAATCCACAAAACCACAAATACTCAAGGAATGTTGATCTCCTGTACCATGAAAACAAATAGAGTACTCTACTATACACTGCAAATATTTGAAGACCCTCTTAACTGCATCCCAATGCACTCTTCCAGGATTAGACATATAATGAGAAAGAACTGTTGGAAACAAGGTATATAACTAAGAGGGGGGGTGAATCAGTTATCTCAAAATTTCCTTAACTTTCTTTTCTTTTATATCTTAATAACCAATGTTGCATCAAAACATGAAAGCAAATGTAATCATAAGAATATAAATAGAATCAACACACATAACACAAGGATTATTATGTGGAAACCCTGTTAAGGGAAAAACCATGGGGTGAGTAACCCAAGATTGTATTCTCTATTAAAATAATAAAGGAGTGCAAAATGGCACTTGCCAATTAGGGCTCACTGCCCGAGCACACTGCTCACAAGAGGCACACTGCCTACAAGAGACTCACTATCTACAAAACTTATAGAAGGTAATCAGGTGTTTGAACTAATGAGAAGCATCCACAAATGCAAGAGTTCAATTCTGGTTAGGCATAATACACCGATCTGATGCACTTCATTCTTCCTCTGTTTTAATGTTGTTTCTCTATCACATACCAGACTTGAATTGCAACTCTCACACTTATCCCTGCTTTTCTTCCAACTTTATTTCATCACTTGTTCACCACACACTTCTACATACTGGAATCCATCTAGTATATATATATATATGCATCAAGGATTTCATCAATTTTCTAGTCGGCAAGAAGAACACTCAAGATATTTGTAAGTTACTGATCTGTCGGCTGAATCCATGCTTCATTTGTGATGCGTATTAAAAACATAGGCATAGAAGTCATTAATCATGTCGGCCAACAATGTATAATCCCACATATTGCTTGATCAACACCTTTTACTCATCCGGATTGAAGTCTGATAATTTGTTGGTAAGTTCTTCCTCTGTTTGCTCTACCTGACTGGAACCCAACACTCAGATGTTCATATCTTTTCCTTGATTTATCGTCAGAGGATAAATCTTTGGACTATAGTAGTCATGGTACCCCTCTTGACTTTCCCAAGTCTGTAACTTATTGAGTTACACCATCTGAGAGATCCAGACCTCATTGTCGGACCTTGTTACATACTCTGTCCTTATTCACCAGACTAAAGCATTCTTCAATCTGACTTCCGGTATAGGCATACTATGTACTACGGATGTGTGGGATAGACTTTGTTTCCATCAATGATAACACTTATGAGGCCACACAGTGTCTCTTGCCAACAATCTCCCCCTTTGGCATTGATGGCAACACTTAGTGAAAAATGGCTAAGTGTCGCAGTAACTCTCCCTTGGTTGATGCTCTATCTTTTGCACTATTTTATCAGAGCTCCCCCTTAGCTGGATTCCACATTTTTCACTACTCCTCACTCCCCCTTTGACATCAATGGCAAAGGGCAGAATCCGCATTCAAAAATTTTGCAAAAATTATCCTATACATGGCCACATAAGTATATATATATGTTATGCTTACATATACTTAATTATATCTACAAAAGTAGCCTTCAAATTTACAAACTCTATGGCCCAGCTCTGCTTCATCCTATCCAAAATGGAGATGTGACCACTCAACAAAAATGCATATGCTTCTGCCCTTCTTAAATCTTCTGGATCACTGGTCCAGGCTGTGGTCTGAGCATCTCTCAAGGCCTCATGCATTGCCTCTAACTTAGGGATAATTATCCCTCTGAGTTCACCCATTCTGTTTATTATGTTCTTCTTTTCTTTGTCTAGCCTCTTTATTTCATTTATGGTGACAATAGCCTGGCATTCTTGATTCATTAAAGAGGTAGTAAGGGGATCAAAATTCTGAGATAAACTTGACAGTTTACCTTCTTGTTCTTTCACTTTCTTTTCAATGTCCTCTGTCACTTTGGGCCAAGATAGACAAAATTTGTATATGTCCCCACCATCTTTAAGAGCATTTTCAAGGCTCTTTATTCCAATGTCTAGGGTTCTCCTATTATTAGCATCAATCCTTGCACTTTAGTGAACCTTTTTCTTAAAAACTCTTTCCGGACCTTTGCCTCTGTTGATTTCTCTAGATATTCAAAATGAGTGCTAACAGAATTTACCAAAGTTTTTAGGTTAACAGATGGTGAGGCTGAAGGATCCTTTTGGAAAGATGGCATGATCTTCTCTAGCATCCTAGATGCAATCTCCAACAGTTCACAGTCTTCCATGTGAGATTTCAGGAGTTTTTCTTTTGCTTTGGCTTGAGCAAAAGATGCTATTTTCATTGTCTGAACTAGGGAGAGAGAGTCAAAATTCAGTGGCCCTTGAAATAGCTCAGGTTCATCTATCTTCATCATTTCTCTATTTAGGAAGCTCTTCACTGCCTCTGCAGTGTCTCTTGCCAGTGATTGAGTCTTCTTTTCTTTTGGGTTATCGGAACAATCATCATTACTCTTTTTTGCTTGTTCTTCTTCTTTTCCCTTAACCTCCTCTTCTTGACTCACTTTCTCCTCTTGTCTTCCTTCTCCTTTAGCTTCAAAATCTAGAATGTCTGTAGTGGGATCCAGAGGAGAGATGTCACCAGTGTTTATTGCTTCATGAACTTCATCTTCCGAAACAGAGGAGTCCAAGTTCTTAGACTTGTCTTCATCTATCTCTTTTGATCCTTCTACATCAGAAGATTCTTCATTGGTTACATTTAATCCTTCAACATCCATGGTAGAAGGTTCTTCTACTATTTCCTCTATAATAGGAAGATTGAGTCTTTTGAAAGAATTCTAGAGGATATCTTTTGTTTCTCTTGCTACTTGGTATGTTTCTCCAAGCACAAGTTTATTCATTCTTTCTTTACTTCAGAACTCATCCTTACAATCCTTAAAAATCATGTCCAGTTGTTTAGGAGTGATAGAAGGATAAAGATGAATCATTATTTGTTCCTGAATCTCTAGGTCTTTTAGCTTTGCACTCTCTTTTCTCAGTTCAAGTACCTTTTCTAGACTCTTAGGAATTAATGATATAATTTCAATGAAAGCTTTATTGTAAATGTTCAGGTACCTGACTGTAGCTTCTTCCAAAATCCTCTTGTCAGTATCACTTTATTCATCATAGAACTCTATTACTGGCTGCAGGTTCCCATCCACAGTAACTGCCTTGATGATGTCATCAATGGAAAGAGTGGGTTTTTCAACAAATTCTTCCGCCTTTTCTTCCTTATTTTTACTAGTAGAGAATTCCCCAAATGTTTTCTTGTTCTTCGTTTTCCTGATTTCCTCATCAGATTCTATTTCTTCATCATCCTTAAGGCTTGTGTATGACCTTGTGGCTTTGGTCTTCATCCTCTTTTCCCTTTTTCCAGATGTCTTGACTTCCAATTTGGTAGCCTTTGAGCTTTTAGCAGTGGTAGATGCAGAGCTCTTGGAAGATCTAGTCTGAGAGGAGGCTTGTACCAAAGTGTCTCCTTTCTTTGCTTCTTGTTTCTCATTCTCAGCCTTCTCCATCTTCTCTCTATTTGTATCCATAGCCTCCTTTGATAGGCCAAATCTTTTGGCAATTTCTTCAACTTCCCTTCTTACTTTCCTCTTTATTTCTGGTTGTCTTAACTCAACATGTATTTTTACACTTGGCTCTTGAAAGGTGCCAAACCTTTCTGCTTCAGGGTCCTTAGGATGGCTCAATAGGTGTTGAATATGTAGCTCCAGGATTGTTTCATCGACCTCGTATCCCATAGGCATTATCCACACAGTTCTGGGCTCAACTCCCTCTATTAAGCATTGATCAGTGTAAACCATGAAGCACATTGTGTCCTTGTATTTCTCAACTATGGATTGAGGTATTCTCTCTATGGCTTGCATCATGCTTTGGAAGTTCTTAAAGTAACCCCAAAGAGCTGTGTTTTGAGCTTTAGCATCACCAAGTTCACACATATAATCTCTAATTTGGATTGCAACCAGTTTATCATTTTGCCAAACCCAACCACTTGCTCCAGGTAGCTCATTCATAAAATAGAAGAACAGGCACAATATTAGACAACCATATTTAAAGGAATTCTTCTTATCCTTTTTGATCTTCTACAGGTTTTCTAACAGTTGTTTTAGGAGAAGTTTACACAAGTCATAATCTGAATCTTCCCTCAACATTTGATATGCTGCATAGATTATTGTCCCAGACACAGAATTCTCCCTGCTCGAATGATAAATTTTGTAGCCAATTATCATTGAGGAAAACTTGACATCTGGATCAGTGATGTCATCTATGGTCATTGCTCTTTTGTCAAATTTAGATCCGGTGGCTTCAGTTACTGTCTGGTTCTTCACAAATTTAAGTGCAGGTAACCCACCAGATGAATGCAGTCTAGTCACTGCCCTGATGGCATCTTTAGTTATCTTAAAGGGCCTCATTAACCACATGAAATTATCATGAATCCTTCTTAGGACACACCAGACCCAATCATCTTCTGTAAAATAGGGAAAGTGTATGCAATGTCTGAAATGTTTATCCCGGAGGGCCTTGAATTTAGGTTTGAGTTCAAAACTTTCATCTATTAGCTATTTGTGATAGATGTCCATCAATTTTGAGTCTCCAAATTTCTCAATGTTGGCATGAATATAGACCCTAACATCTTCTACATGCAATACCCCATGCGGAATGCTAGAGAATGCGCGTAAAGGATCAACTTCAAGATATTTATAAGGATGTTTCTTGAATTTAGGATACGGCCTATCAGTGATCTTGACAACCATTGGATTAGCCATTTTTACAAAAGATTCAAAGAGAGATTTTTAGAATGGAAGTACCTTTTTACACTTTAGGGTTCGAAATAGGAGCTAGAACAAATCGCTGGTTGAATTCAATTTTCCAATATATCTTGAATGAATTGTAGCAACTTGTTGCAGAGCTCTTCTTTCCTTCTTCACAAATGCAAATGTGTAAATAATGAGTGAAAGAACCCTTTTATCCTTTTGCAAACCCTAATTTTTTTTGTCATAAATGCACAACTTAAGTTATCTGGTTGCCCTATTTTGAGAGAGATCTTCTCGAATCACTGCGCTGAACTTAGAATCATTGTCAGTGAGGATTGACATTGTATCTTCTTTACTTCAATCGTGCCATGGGTCCATAGATATAAGTATTTCAATTTTGAATCATACCGGATCTGTCTGTGAAAATCGTAGTTTACCGGATAGTTGTCAAAACCAAATTAACTTGAGCAGTTAAAATTTTGTAAAACTCCATGCGGATCTTTCTTATTTTTACTGAAGGTTATTTAGATGTTTTTTTGAGAACCCTTTAATCCGCAACATTCCATGTGCTAAATTTAGGCATGAGTTGACTAGCTGGGGGAATTTGTTTTTCTCTATGACTCCCCCTGAGCCAGAGCTCACCCTTTTAGTTTTCAGAAGGAATATCAGCATCGGATTCCGGTGCAGATCCATCCCCAATATTTTCTTTACTCTTCTTTACCCAAATCTTGCTCATCTCCTTTTGAACTTCTTCTGCATTCACTTTACCTTTGCCCTTATCTCGTTTCTGATTATGTTGCACCGGACCTTTTCTATCCTAATTTCTGCTTCTACAGAATTTGGCAATATGACTGGATCTATTGCAATTGTAACAGATAACATTTCTTTGCTTATTTGATTGATATACTTTTGATTTGCATTGATTAGCCATATGTCCCATTCTATTGCATGCAAAGCATCTGCCATTGAATGAATTGTTTATTTGCATATTTCTGCATTCATGATATTTGTGACCATACCTTTTACAGTTGAAACATTGTCCGGAGAAGGATGCATTATTCTAATTCATTCTCTTCCTGCACTGAGTTGCTTTATGACCGAAATTATTACAATTGAAGCAGTATCCATTGAAGGATGGACAATTTTGAGCATTTGGTTTCCTTACTGGAAGTCTTCTAGGCCCGTTTCTTTGATTTTCTAATCCAAAGTTTTTTTGACTGGATCCGGAGGTTTCACCTTTCTCATATCCCAAGCCACACTTATCATCTACCCTCTTTTAGCTTTCAAGAAGAACTTCAAGTTGGGCTGAGCTTATCTTGAATTTCTCTTTGTATTCATTTGTTGTTTGAAGATCTTGTTTAAGAGTGTCAAACTGATTCTCAAGTTGTTCTTCATTGTCTCTAGCTTCTTCAAGATTAGATTCAAGATGCCTAATTATTCTGTCCATTTTGTGGCAGTCCTTTGTTTTCTCTTTCAGGGATTGTTTTAGATTTTTTTCAATCTTTTTTTTTCTTCATTTTCTTGGGTGAATCTCATAACCCCTGATTCCATTTCATGTCTCACCATAATGACTTCTTTTGACAGCTTCTCACATAGCTTATTTTTCTCATCCAGATCTTCATTAGTATCATTGACTTCACTCTAATTGGCTAACTTTTGAAGTAGTACCTTTCTTTTTTTCACAGAGATACTAAGTTTTTCTTTTAGCTCATTTATGAAATCATTAGCTTGTTTGAGTCTTTCTCTCAAATTATTGACTTTAGAGTGGGATTGTTCAAGATCATCTGGGGTAGACTAAAGTTGTTCCTTCATACCATATACATCCATTGAGATTCCCAGATCTTCCTCAAGTTGTTAGGCTTTGTTCAGAGGAACTTGGCTCTGATACCAATTGTTGGAAACAAGGTAGATAACTGAGAGGGGGGGTTGAATCAGTTATCTCAAAATTTCCTTAACTTTCTTTTCTTTTGTATGTTAATAATTAGTGTTGCATCAAAACATGAAAGCAAATGTAATCATAAGAATAGAAATAGAATCATCACACATAACACAAGGATTTTTATGTGGAAACCCTATTAAGGGAAAAACCACGAGGTGACTAACCTAAGATTGTATTCTATGTTAAAAGAATAAAGGAGTACACAATGGGACTTGCCAATTAGGGCTCACTCCCTGAGCACACTGCTCACAAGAGGCACATTACCTACAAGAGACTCACTATCTACAGAACTTACAGAAGGTAATGAGGTGTTTGAACTAATGAGAAGCATCCACAAATGCAAGAGTTCAGTTTCAGTTAGGCATAATACACTGATCTGATGCACTTCATTCTTCCTCTATTTTAATGATGTTGCTCTGTCACATACCAGACATGAATTGTAGCTCTCACACTTATGCCTACTTTTCTTCAGATTTTATTTCATCACTTGTTCACCACACACTTCTACATACTGGAATACATCTGGTATATATATATGTATCAAGGATTTCATCAATTTTCTAGTCGGCAACAAGAACACTCAAGATATTTACAAGTTACCGATTTGTCAGCTGAATCCATGCTTGACTTGTGATGCGTATTAAAAACATAGGCATAGAAGTCATTAATCATGTTATCCAATAATGTATAATCCCACATATTGCTTGATCAACACCTTTTACTCATTCAGATTGAAGTCTGATATACTTCTGGTCAGTTCTTCCTCTGTCTGCTCTGCCTAACTAGAACCCAACACTCAGATGCTCATATCTTTTCCTTGATTTATCATCGGAGGCTAAATCTCTAGAGTATAGTAGTCATGGTACCCCTCTTGACTTTCCCAAGTCTGCAACTTACTGAGTTACACCATCTGAGAGATCCGGACCTCATTGTCGGACCTTGTTACATACTTTGTTCTTGTTCACCAGACCAAAACATTCTTCAATCTAACTTCCGGTATAGACATACTATGTACAATAGATGTGTGACATAGACTTTGTTGCCATCAATGACAACACTTATGAGGCCACACAGTGTCTCTTGTCAACAATCTCCCCCTTTGGCATTGATGGCAACACTTAGTGAAAAATGGCTAAGTGTCGTAATAACTCTCCCTTAGTTGATGCTCTATCTTTTGCACTATTTTACTGGAGCTCCCCCTTAGCTAGATTCCACATTTTTCACTAATCCTCACTCCCCCTTTGACATCAATGGAAAAAGGCAGAATCCACATTCAAAATTTTTGTAAAAATTATCATATACATGGCTGCATAAGTATATATATATGTTATACTTACATATACTTAAGTATATCCGCAAAAGTGGACTTCAATTGTATGAACTTTGTGGCCTAGCTTTGCTTCATCCTATCTAGAATGGAGATGTGACCACTCAACAAAAATGCATATGCTTCTGCCCTTCTTAAATCTTCTGGATCACTGGTCCGAGCATCTATCAAGGCCTCATGCATTGCCTCTAGCTTAGGGATAATTATCCCTCTGAGTTCACCCATTATATTTATTATGTTCTTTTATTTGTCTAGCCTCTTTATTTCATTTATGATGACAATAGCCTGGCATTCTTGATTCATTAAAGAGGTAGCAAGGGGATCAAAATTCTAAGATAAACTTGACAGTTTACTTTCTTGTTCTTTCACTTTGTTTTCAATGTCCTCTGTCACGTTGGGACAAGATAGACAAAATTTGTATATGTCCTCACCATGTTTAAGATAATTTTCAAGGCTCTTTATACCAATGTCTAGGGTCCTCTTATCATTAGCAATCAGTCCTTGCACTTCATTGAACCTTTTTCTTAAAAACTCCTTCTGGACCTTTGCTTCTGCTGATTTCTCTAGAGATTCAAAATGAGTGTTAATAGAATTTACCAAAGTTTTCAGGTTAATGGATGGTGAGGCTGAAGGATCCTTTTGAAAGGATGGCATGATCTTCTCCAGCATCCCAGATGCAATCTCCAATAGTTCACAGTCTTCCATGTGAGATTTCAGGAGTTTTTCTTTTGCTTTGGCTTGAGCAAAAGATGTTATTTTCATTGTCTAAACCGGGGAGAGAGAGTCAAAATTTAGTGGCCCTTGAAATAGCTCAATTTCATCTATCTTCATCATTTCTCTATTTAGGAAGTTCTTCACTGCCTCTGCAGTGTCTCTTGCCAGTGATTGAGTCTTCTTTTTTTTTGGGTTATCGGAACAATCATCATTAATCTTTTCTGCTTGTTCTTCTTCTTTTCCCTTAACCTCCTCTTCTTGACTCACTTTCTCCTCTTTTCTTCCTTCTCCTTCAACTTCAGAATCTAGAATGTCTGCAGTGGGATCCAGAGGAGAGATGTCACCGGTGTTTATTGCTTCATGAACTTCTTCTTCCGGAAGAGAGGAGTCCAAGTCCTTAGACTTCTCTTCATCTATCTCTTTTGATCCTTCTACATTAGAAGATTCTTCATTGGTTACATTTAATCGTTCAACATCCATGGTAGAAGGTTCTTCTACTATTTCCTCTATAATAGGAAGATTGAATCTTTTGAAAGCATTCCCGAGGATATCTTTTATTTCTCTTACTACTTGGTCAATTTCTCCAAGCATAAGTTTATTCATTCTTGCTTTACTTCGGAACTCATCCTTACAATCCTTAAAAATCATGTCCATTTGTTTTGGAGTGATAGAAGGATAAAGCTGAATCATTATTTGTTCCTGAATCTCTAGGTATTTTGCCTTTGCATTCTCTTTTCTCAGCTCAAGTACCTTTTCTAGACTCTTAGGAATTAATGATATAATTTCAATGAAAGATTTATTGTAAATGTTCAGGTACCTACCTGTAGCTTCTTCAAAAATCCTCTTGTCAGTATCATTGTATTCATCATAGAACTCTATTACTGGCTGCAAGTTCCCATCCATAGTAACTGCCTTGATGATGTCATCAATGGAAAGAGTGGGCTTTTCAACAAATTCTTCTGCTTTTCTTCCTTATTTTTACTAGTAGAGAATTCCCCAGATGTTTTCTTGTTCTTCATTTTCTTGATTTCCTCATCAGATTCTGTTTCTTCATCATCCTTAAGGCTTGTGTATGACGTTGTGTCTTTGGTCTTCCTCCTCTTTTCCCTTTTTCCAGATGTCTTGACTTCCAGTTTGGTAGCCTTTGAGCTTTTAGGAGTGGCAGATGCAGAGCTCTTGGAAGATCTAGTCCGAGAGGAGGCTTGTACCGGAGTGTCTCCTTTCTTTGCTTCTTGCTTCTCTTTCTCAACCTTCTCCATCTTCTCTCTATTTGCATCCACAGCCTCCTTTGATAGGCCAAATCTTTTGGCAATTTCTTCAACTTCCCTTCTTACTTTCCTCTTTATTTCTGGTTGTCTTAACTCAACATGTATTTTTACACTTAGCTCTTGAAAGGTGCCAAACCTTTCTGCTTCAGGGTCCTTATGCAGGCTCAACAGGTGTTGAATATATAGCTCAAGGATTTTTTCATCGACCTCATATCCCATAGGCATTATCCACATAGGTCTGGGCTCAACTACCTCCATTAGGCATTGATCAGTGTCAACCATGAAGCACACGGTGTCCTTGTATTTCTCAACTATGGATTGAGGTATTCTCTCTTTGGCTTGCATCATGCTTTGGAACTTCTTAAAGTAACCCCAGAGAGCTGTGTTTTGAGCTTTAGCATCACCAAGTCCATACATATAATCTCTAATCTGGATTGCAACTGGTTTATCATTTTGCTAAACCCAACCACTTGCTCCAGGTAGCTCATTCATAAAATAGAAGAATAGACACAATATTAGACAACCATATTTAAAGGAATTCTTCTTATCCTTTTTGATCTTCTACAGGTTTTCTAACAGTTGATTTAGGAGTTCACACAGGTCATAATCTGCATCTTCCCTCAACATCTAATATGCTGCATAGATTGTTGTCCCAGACACAGAATTCTCCCTGCTCGAATGATAAATTTTGTAGCCAATTATCATTGAGGAAAACTTGACATCTGGATCAGTGATGTCATCTATGGTCATTGCTCTTTTGTCAAATTTAGATCCAGTGGCTTCAGTTACTGTCTAGTTCTTCACAAATTTAAGTGCAAGTAACCCACCGGATGAATCCAGTCCAGTCACTGCCTTGATGACATCTTTAGTTATCTTAAAAGGCCTCATTAACCACATGAAATTATCATGCATCCTGCTTAGGACATACTGAACCCAATTATCTTTTGCAAAATAGGGAAAGTGTATGCAATGTCTGAAATGTTTATCCCGGAGGGCCTTGAATTTAGGTTTGAGTTCAAAACTTTCATCTATTAGCTATTTGTGATAGATGTCCATCAATTTTGAGTCTCCAAATTCCTCAATGTTGGCATGAATATAGACCCTAACATCTTCTACATGCAATACCCCATGCGGAATGCTAGAGAATGTGCCTAAAGGATCAACTTCTAGAGATTTATAAGGATGTTTCTTGAATTTAGGACGCAGCCTATCAGTGATCTTGACAACCATTGGAGTAGCCATTTTTGCAAGAGATTCAAAGAGATATTTTTAGAATGGAAGTACCTTTTCATGCTTTAGGGTTCAAAATAGGAGTTGGAACAAATCACTGGTTGAATTTGATTTTCTAGTATATCTTGAATGAATTTTAGAAACTTGTTATAGAGCTCTTCTTTCCTTCTTCACGAATGCAAATGTGTAAATAATGAGTGAAAGAACCCTTTTATCCTTGTGCAAACCCTAATTTCCTTTTGTAATAAATGCACAACTTAAGTTATCCAGTTGCCCTATTTTGAGAGAGATCTTCTCGAATCACTGCGCTGAACTTAGAATCATTGTCAGTGATGATTGACAATGTATCTTCTTGACTTCAATCATGCCATGGGTCCGTAGATCTAAGTATTTCAATTTTGAATCATACTGGATCTCTTTGTGAAAATCTTGCTTTACAAGATAGTTGTCGGAATTGGATTAACTTGAGCGGTTAAAATTTTGCAAAACTCCATGTGAATCTTTCTTATTTTTACTGAAGGTTATTTAGATGTTTTTCTGAGAACCCTTTAATCCACAGCATTCCATGTGCCGAATTTAGGCACGAGTTGACTAGCTGGGGGAATTTGTTTTTCTCTGTGACTCCCCCTAAGCCAGAGCTCACCCTTTTAATTTTCAGAAGGAATATTAGCACCAGATTCTGGTGTGGATCCATCCTGAATATTTTCTGTACTCTTCTTTACCCAAATCTTGCTCATCTCCTTTGGAACTTCTTCTGCATTCACTTTACCTTTGCCCTTATCTTGTTTCTAATTATGTTGCACCAGACCTTTTCTATCCTGATTTCTGCTTCTATAGAATTTGGCAATATGACCAGATCTATTGCAATTGTAACAGATAATATTTCTTTTCTTATTTGATTGATATCCTTTTGATCTACATTGATTAGCCATATGTCTCATTCTATTGGATGCAAAGCATCTGCCATTTAATGAATTGTTTATTTGTATATTTTTGCATTAATGAGATTTGTGACCATACCTTTTACAGTTGAAACATTGTCCAGAGAAGGATGGATTTTTCTGATTCATTCTCCTCCTGCACTGAGTTGCTTTATGACCAAAATTATTACAATTGAAGCAGTATCCATTGATGGATGGACATCTTTGAGCATTTGGTTTCCTTACCGGAGGTCTTCTGGGCCTCTTTCTTTGCTTTTCTAATCCAAAGTTCTTCTGACCAGATCCAGAGCTTTCACCTTTCTCATATCCCAAGCCACACTTATCATCTACCCTCTTTTGCCTTTCAAGAAGAACTTCAAGTTGGGCTGAACTTATCTTGAATTTCTGTTTGTATTCATTTGTTGTTTGAAAATCTTGTTTAAGAGTGTCTAACTGATTCTCAAGTTGTTCTTCATTGTCTCTAGCTTCTTCAAGATCAAATTCAAGATGCCTAATTATTCTGTTCATTTTGTGGCAGTCCTCTATTTTCTCCTTGAGGGATTGTTTTAGATTTTCTTCAATCTTTCTTTTTTCTTCAATTTCTTGGGTGAATCTCATAACCCCTGATTCCATTTCATGTCTCACCATAATGACTTCTTTTGACAACTTCTCACATAGCTTATTTTTCTCATCCAGATCTTCATTAGTATCATTGACTTCACTCTGATTGGCTAACTTTTGAAGTAGTTCCTTTCTCTTTTTCACAGAGATACTAAGTTTTTCTTTGAGCTCATTTATGAAATCATTAGCTTGTTTGAGTCTTTCTCTCAAATTATTGACTTCAGAGTGGGATTGTTCAAGATCATCTAGGGCAAACTAAAGTTGTTCCTTCATACCATATACATCCATTAAGATTCCCAGATCTTCCTCAAGCTATTAGGCTTTGTTTAGAGGAACTTGGCTTTGATACCAATTGTTGGAAACAAGGTAGATAACTGAGAGGGGGGTGAATCAGTTATCTCAAAATTTCCTTAACTTTCTTTTCTTTTGTATGTTAATAATTAGTGTTGCATCAAAACATGAAAGCAAATGTAATCATAAGAAGATAAATAGAATCAACACACATAACACAAGGATTTTTACATGGAAACCGTGTTAAGGGAAAAAACATGGGGTGACTAACCTAAGATTGTATTCTATGTTAAAAGAATAAAGGAGTACAAAATGACACTTGCCAATTAGGGCTCACTACCTGAGCACATTGCTCACAAGAGGCACACTGCCTACAAGAGACTCACTGTCTATAGAACTTATAGAAGGTAATCAGGTGTTTGAACTGATGAGAAGCATCCACAAATGCAAGAGTTTAGTTTTGGTTAGGCATAATACACTGATCTGATGCACTTCATTCTTCCTCTATTTTAATGTTGTTGTTTTGTCACATACCAGACTTGCAGCTCACACTTATCCCTACTTTTCTTCGCACTTTATTTCATCACTTGTTCACCACACACTTCTACATACTGCAATCCATCTATTATATATATCTGCATCAAGGATTTCATCAATTTTCTAGTCGCCAACAAGAACACTCAAGATATTTGCAAGTTACTGATATGTCGGTTGAATCCATGCTTGACTTGTGATGCGTATTAAAAACAAAGGCATAGAAGTCATTAATCATGTCAGCCAACAATGTATAATCCCACATATTGCTTGATCAACACCTTTTACTCATCTGGATTGAAGTCTGATATTCTGCCGGTCAGTTCTTCCTCTATCTGCTCTACCTAACTGGAACCCAACACTTAGATGCTCATATCTTTTCGTTGATTTATCACCGGAGGCTAAATCTCTGGAGTATAGTAGTCATGGTACCCCTCTTGACTTTCCCAAGTCTGCAACTTATTGAGTTACACCATCTGAGATATCCGGACCTGATTGTCGGACCTTGTTACATACTCTATTCTTGTTCACTGGACCAAAACATTCTTCAATCTGACTTCCGGTATAAGCATACTATGTACTGCGGATGTGTGGGATAGACTTTGTTACCATCAATGATAACACTTATGAGGCTACTTAGTGTCTCTTGCCAACAAGAACACCCACTGCTTGGGCAATGTTTGGTCTTGTATAGACCATAGCATACATTAAACTTCCAACTGCAATCTGGTAAGGCACTCTGCTCATGGCTTCCATCTCTGATGGGGATGTAGGACATTATGAAATAGAGAGATTTGTTCCCAATGTAACATGAACACAAAGTGGTTTAAAATCTTGCATGTTAAACCTTTGCAAAACTAAACAAACATACTTACTCTAGCCAAGTCATAGCTTTCTGTTCTCATGATCTCTTCTGATCTCCATCCCAAGTATGTGTTTTACTGCACCAAGATCTTTTATTTCAAATTTTACAGAGAGCTGAGATTTCAATTTTGCAATCAAACCTTTTCCTTTCCCAATAAACATGTCAACATATAAAGCAATTACCAGGAAACGACCACCATTAGATTTAAAATATACACAGTGATCAGATTTAGACCGCACAAATCCCCAACTCAACACATAAGTATTGAACTTCTAGTACCACATCCTAGGAATTTGTTTAAGGCCATACAGAGATTTCTTTAACTTACAAACCAACTTTCTTTTATCTTTCACCATGTAGTGCTCTGGCTGTGTCATGTAAATTTCTTCCTCAAAATCACCATGAAGGAAAGTAGTTTTCACATCCATTTGTTCAACCTCTAGGTCATAAGCTACTGCAATAGATAATAAAAATTGAATGGATGTCATTTTAGCAACAGGAGAAAAGATCTCACTGTAATCAATACCCTCAACCTAAGAGTATCCCTTCACAACCAGCTGTGCCTTATACTTTTCAACATTTCTATCTGAACCAATCTTTTTCTAAACACCCATTTACATCCAACAAGTTTTTATCCTTCAGGCAATGGTACTATGTCCAATGTATCATTTCTTTCAAGGGCTTCCATCTCTTCATCCATGGAAACTTTTCAAGACTCTGCATCATTCATACCCAAAGCCTTTTGCATAGATCTCGGTTCATCAATGTTAGTACTCAAAGCAAATATACACTTCCAATCATTAGGTGAATACCCATGCCTTTCAGGTGGTTGTCTATGCCTTGTAGACCTTCGAACAAGCTGAGGTGGAGGTTCTTCCACTTCTTCCTCCTCTTCTCCCTCTTCTGAAGATTCAGAGCTTGATGAGCTCTCCTCAACTTCTTGTCTATCTTGGGGCCTTGATTCAACTTCCTCAGGCATAGAAAGAAGTTGAATCACATTTTTTTTTTGTTCAATTTCATGTTGTTATGGCTAAAAAGTAACAGGAGAAGATTTAGTCTCTCTAAAAATAACGCTTCTCGAATAAATTACCTTATGTGCAACAGGGTCCCAAAGCTTGTATCCTTTCACACCATAGCTGTAGCCGATGAAGATACATTTGACAGCCTTAGAATCCAACTTTGTTCTCTTCTCCTTAGGCACATGTGCATACACCTCACAACCAAAAAATCTTAGATGTCTAATTGAAGACTTTTTCCCCAACCACGCCTCCATAGGCGTTTTATCAACAAGCGCTGATGTAGGAGATCTATTTATCAAATAACAAGTAGTGGCAATAGTTTCAGCCCAAAACTTTTGTTCTAGACCAACTCCACTCAACATGCTCCTAGCCTTCTCCATCAATGTTCTGTTCATTCTTTCTGCAACTCCATTCTGCTAGGGAGAATATGGAGTTGTCTTTTGTCTTTTAATCCCACAATCTGTAAAGAATCTGTTAAAATCTGCAGAACAGCACTCACTACCATTGTCATTCCTCAAACATTTAATTTTCTTTCTAGTTTGAGTTTCTACCATAGCCTTAAACTCTTTAAAACGACTAAAAACTTTAGATTTACTCTTTAAAAAATATACCCATGTTCTCCTACTGAAATCATCAATGAAAGTAACATAATAAATTGATTTACCAATAGAAGCAACATCAATAGGACCAAATACATCCGAATGGATTAGACCCAAAATACATGAAGACTTATGAGAAGACAAGTAAAACTGAGTGTGGTTCTGTTTGCCATAAATACAATGTTCACATAAATCAAACTCTAGATTGCAATCATTCAAACCTTCAACAAGGTTCTTATTTTTCAGGGCTTTCAAACCCTTCTCTCCAATGGGCCAAGTCTCTGGTGCCATAACATGGTCTTCTCTGCAGGCAACTTTTATTTAGTAGACAGAGCACCCTTGGGTACCTAGAAGCCATGACCATCCGTAGAAGAGGAAACCATCTTATTTTTCAGCAAAGTAGTTTCTGGCTTAATTTTATCAGAAGTGCTATTGCACTCAATCGTGCATGCATTGAGTTGGTACAATGTACCCAATCTACTTCCTCTTGCTATGACCCTAGCACCTCTCACCATTTTCACACCTGCTTCATAAAATTGTACATGTACACCCGCATCTATTAGCTTGCTAACATATAATAAATTTCTTGCTAGTCCTGGGATATGTAAGACACCATCAAATTGTCTAACTCTACCATCAGAAAATTTCACATGAATACTACCATGGCCAACAATGTCAAGGAAAAAATTATCACCCAAATACACCTTACCACCATCATAGTTTTCATACTTACTAAACCAGTTTCTGTTAGGAGTCATGTGGAAAGATGCACCTAAGTCTATCAGCCATGCATTATCACCTGCATGAGTGGCCAAGGCTACAATAAAGGCATCTCCATCTTCTTTCTCAGACTCAGAATTAGAATCTTGCTTCTTCTTCTTCTTTTTCTTCTCTTCTTTACATTCCTTTTTGAAGTGTCTGGATTTGCCACAGTTCCAATATATTGCCTTAGACTTACTAGGAGATTTTGATCTCCCCTTATTCTTCGACTTGGAATGGCCATGTTGTTTCTCATCTTTGCCTTGTTCTTTTTGTCTTCCTCAAACACTCAAAGCCTCTTTGGCATTCAGAGAGACCTTCCTTCTCATCTCTTTAGTGAATAGAGAACCAACAACATCCTTCATTGTCAAGATGACTGCAGTGCTCCCAATAGCCATAACTAGGTTGTCCCATGAGTCTGGCAACGAACACAACAAAATTTGGCACCTTTCTTCTTCGTCCATTTTCACCCCAACTGAGGTCAACTGAGTCACCAACATATTGAATGTTTCCAAATTCTCAACAATTCATCCACCTTCTTCCATTCTCAAGGAATACAACTTCTTCCTCAAGAAAATCTTATTTACTAGAGATTTAGTTTGATATATCTCACCCAACTTCTTCCAAAGCTTCTTCGAAGTGGGTTCTTCATGGAGATTTATCATAATCAAATCTGCAAGGCACAATCTTATGAGACCTTTATCTTTTCTATCCATTATATCATATTTTGTAGCCAAAGCTGGATCCACATGCCTATGGACATTTTCAACCACTGCATCCCATAGATCTCGATCAATCAACAAATCTTCCATCTTCAGCTTCCACATTTCAAAGTTCGTGCCAGAAAACTTCTCTACCTCAATCCTCCCAGATATGCTCGCCATATGAAAAAAAATATCTGCAACAAGATCACAAAGTATCTTCTACATAAGCTCCCACTCAAACCTTGATTAGCACAAAAAATCCAACAACTCACAATTGAAACCAAAGGTGATTAGGATATGATACCACTTGTAAGGATGTTAAAGTAGCGGAAACAACTTCCTATGCTAATCTTGAGGAAATAAATTATGTAAAACTTTAAATCTGATCTAACAGTCACAAAAATTTCAGAAACACATTCAAAAACATGAAATAAACAAAGAGACACAAAACACCAGATATACGTGGGGAAAACCCTTTTGGGTGAAAAACCCCACACTCCAAAAGTCTGCTCAATGTATTTCAAATCCAATACCAAGATTACATACACTTGCAAAGAAAGTTTATTACAGGAGTATCATCAGTAACCAACTCTAGAAGAATTCAGGTAGCATTTTGGTAGCATAGCAATATCTACAAACTCACACTATGCAAACTACTCCTCAAGCCTCCAATTTATAGACTTCTGGCTATACAAGAAACCATCTGTGGTTTTACAAAACCATGTGCGAAGCTTCTCAGCCAAGATTCCAGTCTAATAAGCTCTCACGTCCAAAATGAAATCCCCTATTTTTGACCCTTACAGATGTCATAGAATCTGTCATAATATGCCTAAAAATAGGCCTTCCATAATATACTACCATGTGGGCATCTTTTGACACCTAATAAACTAATTTTCAAAGCACCGACAATGCATAATAGCTATAGGAAAATATTAAATAAAAAATAACTATTCACAGGAAATATGCAAGGATGAGACACCTCATTTCCCAACATAGGGCACCCGCTCATTAGTCCTCGACTTCTCCGTTTTATGAACTTCAAAATTTGGTACGCATTTGATTGTCATTTGATATCTCTGTGTGCAAGCATTTTCCGTAATTTTTTTATTTCCTTTTGAATTTGCATAATTAGGGTTTTGAGCAAAAGTTGCCTTAATTAAACAACAAAATCACACAATTCCAATCTTCCCCTATGTTCTGAGTGACCAAAGGCCTGTAGTAGACTTCCTACTTGGCTGAAGTCCTTGAATGTTTAGTGGAGAAAGGAGGATTTACATAAACCATTGAAATCAACCCTACACAAATCCTCTTCATTTTTCCTATTAAACAGTATTAAGACATGTTTGCACTGAAATGGAGCTCCACTAGACATATCTTGTTGATGGTCAAATTTGCGCTTATCCGGTTTGAAACCAAATCCTCGTAGGGAGTATTAAGAGGGTGTTGCGCTAGAATCATATCACATTGCATATATCCGCTTAAGGACTAAATCCCTGCTAAAATGTTAGAACAAGTTGGCACTAAGTTTTAACTGCATTGTATATATCCATTAGAGGTCAAAATCCCCGCCAAAGTAATAGATTAAGATGACACTGAATTTGAACTTCACTGCACATATCCGGTTGATGTTAAAAGGTTCCCTGACTCTGGTGAAGGCCCTAAGTCACACTTTTTCCTAGAATACATTGCTGAGATACTTTTTAAGAAAATGGAGATGATTAAGCCAAGGGATTTGAAGTAATTGCATGGTATCTGTATTGTTTATGTGCATTAATTTGAATATAAGGATTTCATGCATTAAAGTAGGTTTTATTCTTAATATTTACTGTCATATCCAGTGAGGCCTCAAAAGGCCGTTGCTTTATTTTTCTGCTTCTGCTTATAATTCATATGGTAAAATATTAAGGAATGAATTGCAATGAATATTTTTTATGTTTCCTTAATGAATGATAGTAGGTTTTGGGATTAAAATTAATGTTTATTAGGCATTTTGACCTTATGTCTTGTTGTGGGGTAAATCCTCGCTTTTGGGTCTAGATTTCTGCTTTTGGTGCACAATGAAAACACACAAGTATTAGCACTCCTAGGCTGCCTAGTAATCATGAAACATAGGTCTAGACCTCTAGGGTAGTAAATTTCAAAGATTACTGATTAGGTTCTTGTCCTGTAGGATAAATAACTTCCTGAGCCATAAACATGAAGTACGAATTTAAAGGGCTCCCCCCAGTGAGCAAGATCACATCAGCTTGGATCAATGTAGGAGATATCGACCTTGGACACATTGACATAGAAGATTTTAGACTAAGGATCCTGGGTCCTAATCCAACACCTCGGGCCAAGAAGATGAGAGACAATGGCATTGCTCATGCTGCTACTTTTCTGACCTCTGTCCAATGTCCTGAGCTGATAGTAGCATGTGCAGACATATATGATCAATTGTCAAGAACAGTTTCCACTCAAGAGGGTAGAGTATTAGCAGATCTTAGCCCCTTAGCATTGGTTGAGACCTTTGACATTCCTCCCTTTCCAGTCCTAACCATGATGGATAAAGATGAAAGTCAAAAGATGTATAATCAAGACCTCAAGACTTGTAGAAAGAAGATCAACGAGGGGTGGATGAAGAATAAGAGAGAAGCCATGTCAAAATTTCACCAAGTATTGTATAGGAGTGATTTCAAAGAAGAAATAGGAGACCTAGTCACTCTCCTGAGCAAAATTATGGGATTACCCTCTACTTCCACTTTTGAAGGTCAGATGTTCCCTTATGTGCAGGAAATATTGCATGGAGACAAGAAGATCAACTGGGGTTCCCAAAAATGGTTATAAATAGCCCTTTTTGGTGGCCTCCAGCCAAATTTTGAGTTTTGCATCTCCCTCCAGAAATAGGTCAACTTCTGGGAGTCATAACTTTTGATCTGGGTGTCCGATTGACAAACCGTTTGAAGTGCTAGAAATCGCGCAGAGTGATCTATGTGTTAAGAATAGGATTTTTTGATTCTACCCATTTTCAGGGCTATATGGGGCTATTTATTGCATCAAAACTACCTTTGAATTATTTTCAGGGGTTTTTCAGGAAACAAAAACTTTAATATCTTTCAGCCCACAAATGATCTTTGCCTGATTCCTTTGCTAAAGGTCTTATTTTTCATTTATGAATCTTCCTATAAATTTTTGCTTCCATACATGCCCAAATGCAAATTTTCCAAAAATAGCAGTTTGTTATTTTTAGCAGTTTGGAAAAACTGAAAGTTCTATATCATTATTCAAGTGATTATGGAACCAAAAATACAAATTTTGAAAAGAAATGAAAACATCAACAATTTTGAATCATCATCTTTTTTCTGGGTGATGTAAGATTGCTCTTACACCACTGGATGCTCCTACGTCAAACACCCAGGGTAATTTGAGAAGTGACCTTGTCACATCTTAGGTGTTTGTTTGAGGAAAACCCAAACAGTCAACCTCTACCTCAGACAACCAAGAAGAATCTGCAACAGGCCTTCCTTTCCACTTCACCAGATATTCCTCATATTGTCTGTTCCAAGTACTTCTTCCCACATGGCTATCCAAGACCTCTTCTATCTCCTCCCTTGAAGTAGATGCCAGAATACTCCACTATTCTTCTGTTGGTCCATCCTCTGTACCACCTTCATGATATTCTATTAAATCACCAATGTTGAACATAGAGGAGATGTTGATCCCACTTGGCAGCTCTACCTCATATGCATTTTATGAATCATGCTTTTTCAGAATCCTGCATGGTATGAATTTCTTCATTTTCAACTTATTATATGTTCCAATTGGAAACCTCTCTTTTCTCAAGTGAACCATGACTTCATCTCCTACATGAAATTCCTTATAACTCCTCTTCTAATCTGTCTTAGCCTTGTATGGAAAATTCATCTTATTAATGTGATTTCTCACCTCTTCATGCAAATTCTTCAGGTGTTCTACAAAGTCTTCAACTTTGATACTTGTCTTTTCTCCCTTGTCCAGTTTCCTTAACTCTAAAGCATTTCTTGGGCTACTCCCATATACAATCTGGAATGGAGATTTACCTGTACTCCTATTGAAAGAGTTATTGTAAGCAAATTCTTCCTGTGGTAAAATTAAATCCCATCCCTTAGGCTTATCTCCTACTAAGCATCGTAGAAGGTTACCCAAACTCCTATTCACCACTTTTGTTTGTCCATCAGTCTATGGATGGTGTGCAGAACTGAACTTCAAATCTGTCTTCAACTTCTTCCATAATGTCCTCCAGAAATAACCAACAAACTTGGTATCTCGATCTGAAACTATGCTTTTAGGTAGACCATGTAGTCTCACCACCTCTTTGAAAAATAACTTTGCAATATGAACAACATCATTGGTTTTCTTGCAAGGAATAAAATGTGCCATTTTTGAGAATCCATCCACCACCACAAAAATGGAATCATGTCCTCTCTATTTCCTTGGTAAACGAAGAACAAAGTCCATACTAATATCATCCCATGGCCTCTCTGGTACAGGTAATGGCTGATACAACCCTGTATTCTGACTTTTTCCTTTTGCCATCTGACACACTCTGCAACTCTACACAAATTTCCTCACATCTTGCTGCAGTTGTGGCCAATAATAATGTTCATTAATAATAGAAATGGTCTTACCTTGACCAAAGTGTCTAGCTAATCCCCCACTATGCTTCTCCTTAATTAGGTTCTTTCTCATGTAACTCCTAGGAATTCACAACTGGCTTCCTCTAAACAACATGCCATCTTGGATTATGAAATCTAACCATTTTGTCCTATCTAAAGTAACAAGTTCCAAACAAGCTTTCCAAGCCTCTACAAAATCTAGATCTTCAGGATACAAACTTTTGAGCTCATCAAACCCAACAACCTTTATCTTTATTTCTGTCAATAAATTTTGTCTTCTGCTTATGGCATTTGCAACTCTGTTGGACTTCCCACTCCTGTGCTTCAAAACAAAAGTATAACTCTACAAAAACTCAACCCATTTTAAGTGCCTCTAGTTCAACTTTACTTAACTATTAAGATATTATAAAGCCTGATGATGAGTATATAAAACAAACTCTTTTGGTAACAAATAATGTCTCCATTTCTTCAAATCCTAAACTATAGCATAGAACTCTTAATCATAAACATATTACTTTTTCTTGGCATTGTTGACCCTTTTTTCCTCTGTCCAGAGCCAAATAGTCAACCTAGTATTTTCCTTGAAAAGCCTTTGCAAAATGTTGCCTAAAAAATGAAAAGTACCAAATTGCCTAAAAAAACCTTACCATTGGAAAGAGCTTGAAAAAATAGGCAGGTTTGCTTTTTATAGTACCCTAAAATTTGGCCAAATGAAGAAGTTATTGATGGTCAAAGTTTTGGTCAACATACAGTTCAAATATGCATTTGGCAGGCTTGAAAATCTCCATCAGCCTTAGGAAATAATGAAAAAATTAAGTTATATACATTTTTTGAATGTATATCGGGCTAGGGAAACGTATATACATTTCAGGAATCTTTCACAGATTCCCGGGAATATTTCAGGTTTGTATATCGGCAATATACAAATGGAGATGCAAGTGAAACATACAAGGTATAAGATACATTCAGGGAATATTCCTCAAAGATTCTGTCTTTGTATGTGACGGCTTGTATGTTTGCCTTGTATGTTCGCACATACAAGCAAATATACATTCAAGAAATGTACAAGGCAAATATACATCGCAGATTCCTGGGAATATTCTACAGTTGTATGTTCGCAATATGCAAAAGAAAAGATACAATCAAACTTATGCATCACGGGAATATTCCACAAAGATTTCCTATTTGTATAAAAGTGATTTGTATGTTGCGTTTGTATATCCGCATATACAAACAAATGTGCATTTGCTACAATGCTGCAGAGGGAGATACAAATGGTGGGCCCTGTGAAGATACAAAGAGGTTTGTATATCATATACATACAAAGGTTCAAAAGCTACAGTGGAATGTATATCGACTTGTATGTTCGCACATACAAGGTAGTATACAAGGAAACATATACAATACCCGAATAGGAGTTTCAATCTATTCTATGTTGTTCTCGGGTCCACCTTGTATAAAAGGTGTTTGTATGTCTTAACATACAAAGGAGCATATACAAGGCGGATTTCAATCGAGGATTAGGTTCAACACATAATGGTTTCAGGTCCACCTTGTATGCATAGACGTTTGTATATTTGCATATACAAAGAAATGTACAAGGAGAAGATATACAAGCTGGACCTGACAGGGAAACCAAATGCAGCTAATGGCCATTTTGGGATCCGTAGCTTGTATATTATCATATGCAGAAGGCACATACAAGTGGTAGGGCCCGCATATATAAGGAGGGAATTGTATGTATATACAATTTTGAAAATTTAAAGAGATATACAGGGCCTGATATGTATGAGGCACCCTACACATACAAGGGTGTTCCAGAATGAGTTTTTGAATGTCGATTCAGGTGCCAAGATGCATGCGATATACGCACAGATGCAAATGCAGTATATATAGGCAGTTGACCAAATCTTTGACCGCCTGTGTCTTCCCCATTTCAGCGAATTTCGACATACTGTAAGAGGCAAAAGTGCATGTTTTTGCCTCCTCTTTCATTTGAGCAGGTTTTTGGGGGAATTTTCCAATGTTCAATTTTCAGATCTAAGGATGCATGTTTTGAATGATGAATATTTCAGCGATGACTTTCAGCAGATGAGGATATTTTGGGGCATTCATTGCTGCACAAAGATGATACAGCTCGCATTGATGGTCAGAAATATCTTCCCACCTTCCTCTTCCAGATATTTTCATCTTTTCTACTACAGATCGATGAGTAAGCTGCTTGCATTCAAGACTCCAAAATATCTCGTATCCGCCCAATTTCAGATTTCGATGCCATAATTGATGTAGCTGGGCTGTAATCGAGGGAGATATTTTCATTTCTAGCTCATAGAGCAAATTTTGTAACCGCCCTAGGATAGTTTTGGAATGCTATATATAGGAATTCGAATGTTGTAAATAAGGTTGGAAATTTTTTGGCATTAAGGCTTTTCTATTTCCAAACAGAGTTTTCATATGCTGTAACCGTGCCTTTCTATTGAATATATGCAAGTTCATTTTACCTCTTTAACTGATTTTCTAGTTCTGTGTGAATCTGCATATGGTTTGTCTATGAATGTTTTATTCCTCTCAATCATATTGCTTCTCACCTCTGCTAGAGTCATCTAACCTGTGTATACCTACTTGCCATATTCTAATTGTATTGTGCATCCTTCAGTTCTGTGGAAGTTTCTTTAAATCTGTCTGGTGTATCACCCTTTTATGTTTTCAAGTTTTTATTCATTTTTATTGCAAGCATTCTCTCTCCCTTTTCCCCCCAAAATTCAGTAGTTTTAGGTGATAACTAGACAAGGAAGCTGGCCTTCTCCGAAGGTCTGATCTCACTTAGCAATGTCCCACACTTAGAGATTAGTCCCATGTTATTCCAGTTTGCAAAGGTTTCACAACTGTATGCAAGGGTGCAAAACTGGGTGATAATAACTTTGGCACACTTGGTGGGACTCAAGAAATCTGAGTAATAATCAAATTAACAGCCATTATTGCTGGTTTTGATGTGCAACCAGTAATTGCAGACATTTAAGAGGTTAAAAGTTACACATCTGGTGACTTAGACTGAGGAAAGGACAAGTGGATCAATTCTGCTGTTACATATTTTATGAGAAAGGTACAAACCAGGAGTTCAAGTTCAGGCTCATTCGAGTATTTGCAGCTCTCTCCACCCAGAAGACCGAGTAGAGCTGCAGCAAGGACTTCAGTTTCTAAAAGAGTACAGTCAACTCCACCAGGTTTCAGACCAGTTGCTTCCGTAGTTCCCACAGTAACTCAAGTGAATCTACCTACAGCTCTTTAGATGGCAAGAAATCAGCCATTTGTGACTTTTGATGGGGGGAGTCCTTTGAATCTAATAGTGCATGATGTGATACCAATGGCAGCTTTGAAGAATCTACCCTATTTCACAGGGGAAAATCAGACTACTCTCATTGAGCACATTAGAGACATAGCATCTCTGTGTGGGGTTCATCATGTCACTCAGGAGAATGTAGCCATCAGATTACTGGCTGCCTCTTTCAAGGAGAAGGCACTACAATGGTTCAGGAGTCTACCAGTGCAAACTATAGGAATCTAGGATGAGCTAGGAGAGAAATTAAACAAGCAATTTCAAGAAAAATCAGATAATCTATCATTGGTCGAACAGATGACCACTATAAAGAGAGCTCCTCAGGAGCAAATGATGGATTTTAACTTTAGATTTTAGAAGACATGGGACATAATCCCTGCCATGGTAAGACCTCTAGGTGAATATGCATTTCTATATTTTTTGAAAGCCCTAAATAGTGATATTTCAATAATGATTCAATCGCTAGGAGGTAATAGTTTACCAGATGCATATGAATTAGCAATTAGGGTAGAGAATAACCTGATTCAGGCCAAAAAAATAGCACCCAGACTGCCAGTGCCTATTTTTCCTGAGATCCAAGCTTCCATGCCTTTGCCAATTCCATGTTTTTCCCATGTGCCTACTATCGCAGCATTACCAAATATTGCTAATTCTAAACCTGCTACCTCTAGTTCATCTCAAGAGTTGAAAGAGATAAAAAATAGTCAACAAAAGATTGAGGGTATCCTTCAAACTTTTGGAAATGAACTGGTAAGCATAAAGAAGCAACAGCCCCAGAGGTCCTATCAGCCCTATCAGCAATCTAGCCAGGGGCAAAATCAACCATTTCAAGGCCAAAATCAGTCGTATCAAGCTAATAGGCTGCCTTATCAAAGCAACTATCAAGGTGCCAGACAAAATGTAAATCAAAGGCCTTTTCTGCCTTATAATCCAGCACCTATTAACACTGTAAGGGACCTTGTCCCTATTCAGAACAACCTAGCAGCTGAATATGAGTGGTGCTACCCATGCAATCAACCACACAGTCAAGCAGCCTGCTCAAATGGAGTCATAAATCGGGTGTTAATGGTGCAAAATGTGTCAGCCTCATAGCCAAGTACACCAAATGATGGGGCTGTGCAACAACAGGAACAACCACAGAGTGATTCTGCTTTCATGAACTGGCAGGAAGGTGAATTTTGTGACATAAACAGCGATAACACCTTAGTTGCAGCAATTACAAGAGCAAAGAAAAGAGGTTATGAGGTAGAACATGCAACAAATAAAGGAAAAGCATCTGTTGATGTTCCTGCACCCCAAATTCCCCATATTCTACAAAGAAATGACCCAGCAAAAGTAAGGGAGATGCCTCGTTTGCAACCAGACGTCACTGCTACAAAATCAAATCAGAAGGTGAGTGCCATTCCACCTTTCAATATAATTGAAAATATGAAAAAGATGAATGTGACAATGTCTATGTGGGATTCTTTAGCCATCCCGGGCCAAAAAGACATATTGCAATCTACCTTGTCTGATTTGAAGGTGTCCAAAGATACAACTGTTGACCCAAATAGGGTTGTCTTTACTAATTCCTTTGAGGATAACAGCAAACAACCTACCAAAAGTACTAAGCCACTCCCATTCTATATATCATTGATAATCAGAGATAAATTAGTTCATAATTGCATGGTGGATAGTGGAGCAAGCAATTCTGTGATGCCTAAACAAGTTGCAGACCAATTAGGGCTCAAGTACCAGCCTCTTGAGAAGGGTGTACTCCAATTAGATGGCACAACTGTTAGTACTGTGGGTATAATAAAAGACCTAGGTCTTACTCTACATACCTGTCCCAATGTTTCCATCTTCCAAGAGGTCTTCATTATTGATTTGCCTCCCTATTTTGCCATGTGCCTATCAAGAGAATTCATAGCCAAAATAGGAGGATACCTATCCTCTGACTGGTCCCATATGTTTTTTAGGACCAGATATGGCACTAAGGTGACCCTAAGATCTGAATTGCTTTCAAATCATCACATAGAGACCTATACACCAAGTGTGGTTAATGCAAATCACATTATTTCTGATGATCCTGAAATTGTGGCGGCTCAAGAGTTACAAGCTGAGAGTATACTAGAAATGTTATTAAGGGAATGGTCCTTAGAAGATGTGGTAGATGATCTTGAAGCACATATTCAAGAAAATGGTATGGGGGTCTATATACTTCATGAGCCTAAGGCAGCAGTTCCAAGTATGGTAAAAGATGCAGAACAGCAGACAGAGCAGCAAGGAGAAGTATGGAAAATGTACTTTGATGGCTCTAGGAGCAGAAATGGATCTGGTGGTGGTGCAATGCTTGTGTCACCATAGGGTGAAAAATATTATGCTGCTTTCCATTTTGCCTTCTCATGCACCAATAACACTGCTGAATATGAGGGGCTAATCCAGGGATGCAATGGGCAAGAAGGAAGAAAATTGGTTGTTTGCAAGTATTTGGGGACAGTGAACTAATTGTAAATTAGGTAAGAGGACTGCATCTTACCAAAAATGATACCTTGAAGTGCTATAAGCATAGGGTATGGAACATGATTGAGGAGTTTGATGCTTTTAATCTGATTTCCATTCCAAGAAATCAAAACTCCCATGCTGATAGACTGGCTGCAATTGGGGCACAGTTTGACATCCCTAGAGACATTCAAAAGGAGAAAATGTAGCCTCATGTAAAAATAGTTGATAGACCCTCTATCCCTGACAATAATGTTCATTGGCAGGTCTTTGAAAGTGATGAACAGATTCTAAGATTCCTGTTAGAGGAAGATGAGTTTTCCATGATGAATCAGGATAAACTCAAACAACAGTATGGCAATGATCAAATTATTCAGCTGAAGACAAATAAGCTGCCCAAGGGATTGGTGACTTTGGAGTCTATTTTTGGTACCGATGATCAGATGAAGAAGACTAAGACCGGTATGCAAATAAAAGAGGAACATTATGAGGAGTTAGAAAATTTTAAGGGAAAACTCCTCAAAATAGGTAAAATCTGTTTAGCTGAGGACAGGAGAGCTTTTATTGCTCTTTGTCAAGAATTTAAGGAGGTATTTGCTTGGGATTATTCAGACCTAAAGGGATTTGATCCTCATATTGCCCAGCACACCATAGAATTGGAACCAGGTGCAAAGCCTGTAAGGCAAAGGCAGAGGCCCCTAAATCTAAAGCTAGAGCCCCTGATGATTAAAGAATTGACTAAGCTAATTGAGGGAAAGATCGTTTTTCCCATCAAGCATACTTCTTGGGTCTCAAACCTTGTCCTTGTGAGGAAGAAGAATAGAGAAATCAGGCTGTGTGTTGATTTCAGGGACCTAAACAGAGCCTCCCTAAAAGACCACTACCCACTTCCATCAATGGAGCAAATTTTACAAGTAGTGGCTGGCTCGGAGAGATTTTCTTTGCTTGATAGATTTTCTGGTTACAATCAGGTGTTAGTAAAGGAGGAGGATCAGTTCAAAACTGCTTTCACTACCAAGTGGGGCACCATGGCCTACAGGAGGATGCTTTTTGGTCTCTCTAATGCTGGCTCAACCTTTCAAAGAGCCATGGATATGGCGTTCAAGGGTTTGCTATACAAACTGGTGCTAGTGTACTTAGATGATATAACAATTTTTTCCAAGAATGCATCTGAGCATTTATCCCACTTAAGGCAAGTTTTTGAGAGATGCCGAGAGTTTGGGATATCCCTTAATCCAAACAAATGCATTTTTGTTGTCCATGAAGGCAAGCTGTTAGGGCATGTTGTCTCAAAAGAATGCATTACTATTGATTCTAAAAGAGTAAGGGCCATTTTGGAGCTGCCCTTACCCAGTCATAAGAAGGGATTACAAAGTTTTATTGGCAGAATTAATTTTCTGCGAAGGTTCATCCCTGATATTGCAAATCTTTTGAAACCCTTGACATCCATGTTAAAGAAGAACATAGTTTTCAATTGGACAAAAGAGGCCTGACTCAACTTTGAATCCATTAAGGAGGCGTTAGCGGCTGCACCAACTTTGATAAATCCTGACTTTTCCAAAGATTTAATTCTATATGCTTATGGCGGCCTAGATACAATCTCTGCAATTTTAGTGCAAAAGCAGAGTAGCGGCTTTGAGCAGCCAATTGCTTTTTTCAGTCAGGGGCTGGAAGAATATGAACAAAAGTATAGTTTCGTTGAGAAGCACGTCCTTGCAGTGATAAGGAGTCTCAAGAAATTTTGGCATCTTATTTCCAATAACAAGATACATTTGATGGTGGCTCATCCCAGCGTGAAGGAGTTCCTGTTGAGCAAAGATATAAATGAGAAAAGAGCCGGTTGGATCACCAAGGTCATGGAATATGATGTGGATATCCAAGTAACCAAGCTTGTCAGAGGCAGAGGACTCAGCGAGTAGCTCGCTACCAGTTCTAACAAGGAGGATGAGACGCTTTTGACCATTGAGGATGCACCTCAAGATAATGCAGCAGTAGCGAATACAGGCTGGGTTACTGATATGACTAAATTTTTGCAAATTGGCAAATGTCCAGCAGGTCTAGATAAAACTAAAAGAAGATATTATACACTGCAATTGGTTCCATATGTTTTAATAAATGGCATCCTTTTCAGAAAGGACTTTAATGGTGTATTGTTAAGGTGCATTGATAAAGATCAGACTGACAAGATACTACATGAATTTCATGATGGAGCAGTGGGGGTCATTTTGCCCCGAAGACTACTACTTGGAAAGTAATGAGAGCTGGCTATTACTGGCCCAGCTTATTTAAGGATGCCCATGCATGGGCTAGGAAATGTGTAAAGTATGTCATTTTTGCAGGAAAGGAGAGGCTGCCAACCTTACCTCTATGGCCAATTCAAATAGAGCAACCCTTCATGAAATGGGGTGTTGACTTCGTAGGACCCATTAATCCACCATCAAGTGCAGGCCATAAGTGGATTCTTATAGCTACAGATTTTTTCACAAGATGGACTGAAGCAGTAGCTCTAAGGGAATCAAATGAAAATGTTGTTTTAAATTTTTATCATGACTTGATTTCTAGATTTGGAGTGCCTGAGTCAATAATTTCTGACAATGCTTTAGCCTTTGTTGGCCTAAAGATAACTGATTGGGCTATCAAAAATGGGATCTATCTGAATACTTCTTCTAATTATTACCCACAGGGTAATGGTTTGGCTGAGTCTACCAACAAAAATCTCATAAGGATTATTAAAAGATCAATGGAGGACAACCAAAGGACCTGACATACTAATTTAAAGTATGCCTTATGGGCAGACAAAATAACTCCTAAGAGGTCCATTGGAAACTCTCCATATATGTTAGTATATGGGAAGGAAGCAAGATTGCCTATCTCTGTAGAACTGCCAACAATAGACATCATGAATTAGCTAGAAATGTTTGAAGAGGAAGATCCCATGGCTGTCAGATATGCTCAGCTTATGGAGCTTGAAGAAATCAGAGACAAGGCTATGAAGACTATGGAATATCATCAGCTTCAAACAAAAAGAAATTTCGATCAGAAGGCCACCCCCAGAAGCTTTAGAATGGGTGACATGGTGCTTAAATGGGATGAATTAAAAAGTAGACCAGGAAAGCACTCCAAATTTGACAACATGTGGAGTGGTCCATTTCTCATTACTGAATGCAAGGAGCACAATGCATTTCAGTTATCAAATATGGATGGACAAAATTTGCCTATCCCAGTCAATGGGATACACCTAAAGAGGTGTTTTGAGGTATGAGTGCCTTGTAAATCAGTAAATTAGGTCTCTATGCTTTCAATAAGTGCTACTGCACATTAGTTTAGATCTACTTTTGCTTTCCCTAAATGTTGTCTAGCATAGTTGAAAGAGTTTGCTTTCAACATTTTGTCTTGGTTTGGCCTTCCAAGTGTTCTTCATTGCTTCTATCTTGTTTTGCTAAGGTCAGAAATATCTATATTCTAGGCTCTGTGTGACTCTATGCCCAATAGATGTATAGGCCACTGATCTAACTGTTTAGCAGGCAAACATCCCATAGAGGTCACCAAATTGTTGACCCTTTTTTCCTCTGTCTAGAGCCAAATAGTCAACCTGGTATTTTCCTTGAAAAGCCTTTGGAAAATGTTGCCTAAAAAATGAAAAGTGCCAAATTGCCTAAAAAAAAACCTTACCATTGGAAAGAGCTTGAAAAAATAGGCAAGTTTGCTTTTTACAGTACCCTGAAATTCGGCCAAATGAAGAAGTTATTGACGGTCAAAGTTCTAGTCAACATATAGTTCAAATATGCATTTGGCAGGCTTGAAAATCTCCATCGGCCTTAGGAAATAATGAAAAAATTAAGTTATATACATTTTTTGAATGTATATCGGGCCAGGGAAACGTATATACATTTTGGGAATCTTTCGCAGATTCTCAGGAATATTCCAGGTTTGTATATCGGCAATATACAAATGGAGATGCAAGTGAAACATACAAGGTATAAGATACATTCAGGGAATATTCCTCAAAGATTCTGTCTTTGCATGTGACGGCTTGTATGTTTGCCTTGTATGTTTGCACATACAAGCAAATATACATTCAAGAAATGTACAAGGCAAATATACATTGCAGATTCCCAGGAATATTCCGCAGTTGTATGTTCCCAATATGCAAAAGAAAAGATACAATCAAACTTATGCATTACGGGAATATTCCACAAAGATTCCCTATTTGTATAAAAGCGGTTTGTATGTTGCGTTTGTATATCCGCATATACAAACAAATGTGCATTTGCTACAGTGCCGCAGAGGGAGATACAAATGGTGGGCCCCGTGAAGATACAAAGAGGTTTGTATATCATATACATACAAAGGTTCAAAAGCTACAGTGGAATGTATATCGACTTGTATGTTTGCACATACAAGGCAGTATACAAGGAAACATATACAATCCGGACCCAAATAGGAGTTTCAATCTATTCTATGTTGTTCTCGGGTCCGCCTTGTATAAAAGGTGTTTGTATGTCTTGACATACAAAGGAGCATATACAAGGCAGATTTCAATCGAGGATTAGGTTCAGCACATAATGGTTTTAGGTCCACCTTGTATGCATAGACGTTTGTATATTTGCATATACAAAGAAATGTACAAGGAGAAGATATACAAGCTGGACCTAACAGGGAAACCAAATGTAGCTAATGGCCATTTTGGGATTCGTAGATTGTATATTATCATATGCAGAAGGCACATACAAGTGGTAGGGCCCACATATACAAGGAGGGAATTGTATGTATATATAATTTCAAAAATTCAAAGAGATATACAGGGCCCGATATGTATGAGGCACCCTGCACATACAAGGGTGTTCCAGAATGAGTTTTTGAATGTCGATTCAGGCACCCGGATGCATGCGATATACACACAGATGCAGATGCAATATATACAGGTGGTTGACCAAATATTTGACCGCCTGTATCTTCCCCATTTCAGTGAATTTTGACATACTGTAAGAGGCAAAAGTGCATGTTTTTGCCTCCTCTTTCATTTGAGCACGTTTTTGGGGGAATTTTCCAATGTTCAATTTTTAGATCTGAGGATGCATGTTTTGAATGATGAATATTTCAGCGATGACTTTCAGTAGATGAGGATATTTTGGGGCATTCATTGCTGCACAAAGATGATACAGCTCGCATTGATGGTCAGAAATATCTTCCCACCTTCCTCTTCCAGATATTTTCATCTTTTCTACTGCAGATCGATGAGTAAGCTACTTGCATTCAAGACTCCAAAATATCTCGTATCCGCCCAATTCCAGATTTTGATGCCATAACTGATGCAGCTGGGCTGTAATCGAGGGAGATATTTTCATTTCCAGCTCATAGAGCAAATTTTGTAACCGCCCTAGGATAGTTTTGGAATGCTATATATAGGAATTTGAATGTTGTAAATAAGGTTGGAAATTTTTTGGCATTAAGGCTTTTCTGTTTCCAAACAGAGTTTTCATATGCTGTAACCATGCCTTTCTATTGAATATATGCAAGTTCATTTTACCTCTTTAACTGATTTTCTAGTTCTGTGTGAATCTGCATATGGTTTGTCTGTGAATGTTTTATTCCTCTCAATCATATTGCTTCTCACCTCTGCTAGAGTCATCTAACCTATGTATACCTACTTGCCATATTCTGATTGTATTGTGCATCCTTCAGTTTTGTGGAAGTTTCTTTAAATCTGTATGGTATATCACCCTTTTATGTTTTCAAGTTTTTATTCATTTTTATTGCAAGCATTTTCTCTCCCTTTTCCCCCCAAAATTCAGTAGTTTTAGGCGATAACTAGACAATGAAGCCGGCCTTCTCCGGAGGTCTGATCTCACTTAGCAAAGTCCCACACTTAGAGATCAGTCCCATGTTATTCCAGTTTGCAGAGGTTTCACAACTGTATGCAAGGGTGCAAAACTGGGTGATAACAGGCATCATTAAGCTTCTCACCAAAATAGGCAATTGGCTTACCTTCTTGGCTAAAAACAACTCCAATAACACTGCCACTAGCATCACAATCTACTTGAAATACCTTATTAAAATCTGGAAGTGCCAAAAGAGGTTGCTTTGTGACTTTCTGGTTCAATGTATCAAAGCTCTTAGTTGCTCCTGTAGTCCATTTAAACTCTTTTCTATCCCCTCTCATTGTCTTAGTTAGGGGTGCACAAATGCTACTAAAATTCTGATAAATTCTCTATAAAAACTTGCCAAACCATGAAAAGATCGTACCTCTGTAGCACTCCTTGGCGTAGGCCATTCGATGACAGCCCTCACCTTCTCTAGGTACATCTTAAGACCTTCCTCTGAGACAACAAATCCTAGGTATACCAACTCCTTTACAAAACTATATTTCTTCATATTAATCAACTTCTCCCTCAACTTCTCTAAAACTCTTCTGATATACATCAAATACTCCTCCCAAGTCTTACTAAAAATTAGAATGTCATCTAGATAAACAATAACAACATTTCTCAAAAATTCCTTCAATACCTCATTCATGAGCCGCATGAATGTGCTCGGTGCATTGGTCAGCCCAAATGGCATGACTAATGATTCATACAAACCTTCCTTTGTCTTGAAGGTTGTCTTCCATTCATCTCCTTCTCTGAGTCTGATCTGGTGATACCCACTCTTCAGGTCAATCTTTGTAAAGTACTTGGCTCCACTCAAACAATCCATTATGTCATCCATTCTAGGCAATGGAAATCTATACTTGATTGTGATCTTATTGATGGTTTGGGAATCTGTACACATTCTCCACTCTCCATCTTTCTTTGGTGCTAGTACTATAGGTACTGCACATGTACTTAGGCTCTCCCTTATTAGTTCCTTCCTCAACAACTCCTGAACTTGTCTGTTCAACTCTTCATTCTCTGCAGGAGTCATTCTATGTGTTGCCTTATTCAGCAAACTGGCTCCTGGTATCAAATCCATTTGATGACTTATCTTCATCACCAGTGGTAAACCTTTTGGTACATTATCAAAGACAATGTCCTTAAATTCTTCCATTAGATCTAAGACTTTTGCTGGTATATCTTTACATTTCTCTTGACTAATCTTAGGAATCAACACAAAGGAATGACGCTCATGCTTCATACTCTCCAAAAATTTCCTACCATCTACCGAGCAAATTCTGGCAGTACTACATACCTTTTCTTCTTCCTCCTTTAAGGGCTTCAACTTATGATGAAATCCATCCTTCGTAAAGGAATATGTGTTTGCATGTCCATCATGGACAGCGCACCTATCATACTGCCACAACCTTCCCAAGAACATATGACATGCATCCATCATTATGATGTCACACATCACCTCATCATGGTAGTCCCCAATCTTGAATGTGACTAAACACTACTCATTGACCAAAGCTCTATGCTCCTTCTGCAACCATGAAATTCAATATGGTTGTGGATGCCTTCTCCTTGTCAACTTCAACTTGTTAACAATCTCTTCTAAAACAAGATTGTTAGTACTTCCACTGTCAATAATAATATCACAACACTTACCTTCACACTTGCACCTTGTGCGGAACAAACTCTTCTTCTGATCTAGTTCTAATATCAGAACACTTACCTTCACACTTGCACCTTGTGTAGAATAAACTCTTCCTCTGATCTGGTTCTTTCTTTTCATTCAACAAGGTTCTTCTAACAATTAGGGTTTCTCCCCTTTCAATATCTTCAGAATGCTCAGATTGTGCATCTTCATCTACATGTGCAACTCATGCATTATCTTTAGGTCTTCTATTTGTCCTTCCTTGATGTTGCAAACACTTCTATGCTCGATGCCCTTCATCTCCACATTGCAAATAGGTTCCTCTGAAACCCCCTCTTCCAGGTCCTTGCCCAGGTCAGCCTCTTCCTCTTTTCTCACCATTATTTTAGTCACGAGGGCAGTAGGTATTATCTCCTCTCTAATTTTTGCTGGTGCCAACTTCTTCACTTTTCTTTGGATCTTTATTTCAGCCTCCATAGGATCTTTCACAAGTCCTTCAGCCTTGACCTCTTGCCCTTTTCTTACTTTCAAATTTTTTATTCAGCTTCTCTTCTACCATCAAGTATAACTGGTATGCATCTTCTATGGTGGTCATTCTAACTAGGCTTGGCTCTTCTTGAATACTTGTGCCAACCCATTAATGTAATGGGCTACCTTCTCCTTGCTGGCCTCTGCATGGCCTATTCTGATAGTAGTCTTATAAAAATCTTTTGTATACTCCTTAACAGACTTGTTACCTTGCTTCAATCCTTGCAATTTCTTTAGCAACTCCAACTCATAGTCCACAAGAATGAATTGTTTCTTTAGTTTGTCTACCATCTGATCTCATCCGGTAATCTTTCCTTTTCCTCTTCTATTTCTCTCCAACTAGACCTCCTTCCACCAAATACTGGCATGACCCTTCAACTTTGTTTTTGTAAACTTGATTTGTTCTGGATCCTCTACATCTTCATACTCAAAATATTCTTCCATATCATTAATCCAATCAATAAGTTGTTTTGGATCCAAATCTATAGAATAGGTAGAAACTTCAGTCTTGGGCCTCTTTCTGATCTTTGAAATGGCCCTCAACAACCTAAGTTCTACAAGATCTCCTATAGCTTCTTGTTCTTCCTTAGATAGTTCTTCAGCTTCATCTTCACTTTCTTCTCTTGTTCTCAACTCAAACACTCTTCGCAACTCCTCTAGCAATGCATGGATTTGCCTTTGCATGGCCCTAAAACCCTCTTCCATCAAAGTATTTCTCCCAACACAGTTTCTTCATGGAGGCATTTTGATCTCTATAGAAAACCCACAACCTCGGGTCCTAGTGTAAACTGCCTCACAGTCGGCGATCTGTCTACACACTCAGGAACCCTTGCTCTAATACCACTTGATGAAGGGGGTAAATCACAAAACACAACAAAAAAAAATGCACACATAAAATAGGGATATTATTTTATTGATTTGGAAAACACATTACATTACAGAAGCTCAATATAATTAGATGATGAATCCTCCACATGCTGCAACACATTATAGCTTCCTATCTCTAGACTCTGGAACCTGTAGCCCCAAATCTACTAGGGTTTCTATTTTCCCACCTTTTCTTGACTCTACACTTTCCCCCTTATCTCTACTACTACCAAGGGTTCCCAAAAATGGTTATAAATACCCCTTTTTGGTGGCCTCCAGCCAAATTTTGAATTTTGCATCTCCCTCGAAAAATAGGTCAACTTTCGGGAGCCATAACTTTTGATCCGAGTGTAACTCGACTTTGAATAATTTTTAAGGGTTTTTCGAGAAACGAAAACCTTAATATCTTTTAGCCCACAAATGATCTTTTCCTAATTGGACTTTGCCAAAGGTCTTATTTTTCATTTATGAAGCTTCCTGTAAATTTTTGCTTCCATACGTGCCCAAATGCAAACTTTCCAAAAATAGCAGTTTAGAAAATCTAAAAGTTCTACATCATTATTCAAGTGATTATGGAACCATAAATATAAATTTTGAAAAGAAATGAAAACAACATCAACAATTTTGAATCATCATCTTTTTTTGGGTGATGCAAGATTGTGTTTACACCACTGGATGCTCCTGCATCATCCATAAATCTGTTCTTCCACATGTACATATTTCTATCCCTTTTCCTTTGGTTGTTTCAGACTTGGAAAAGCTCTAAACTCTCTAAAAATCACATCTCTAATAAATCATTTTCTAGGTTAGTGGGGGTTCCAAAGCTTATAAAATTTTACATTCTCACCATATCTTGTGAAGATGCATTTCTAAGTTTTGAATCCAATTTAGACCACTTTTCTTGAGGTACATTAACATAAGCCTCACAACCAAAGACCCCTAAATGTGAAACATAAGGATTAGGGACAAGGATAGAAAAGGATTGGATGGATGGATTTAGGGATTGTTAATAGTGGATGGGATGGATGGGAGATTCATGATGGATGGATGGATGGAGGGGTCCATGATGTGATCTCCAAGGATTACATCACATAGGAATTATATGCTCTACTATAGATATGCCACTTATGATGTTGTACTACAAAGCTTGTAACAATATATGGTTTGATTAGTTGTAAAAAATTAAGTACATCAAGAGATGTCCAAATAATGTTTCAACATTATGCCCCTATCCTTATCAAGATCAAAGGGAAATAGGGAGAACAAATAGGAATGATGGAAAGGATATGTAGATATGATGGATCAGGACAATATTAGAAGGGATAAGATGCGATAGATGAGACAACTTGCCTCCAAGTTCAATGTGCATAGACAATCAATTTACACATGATGCCCATGAATGGGTTTTTATCATGGTACTTATCCAAGGTGCCATGAAATGATTTTCACCATTAGATGAATGATTTCTCTTTACTATTTTTATTTTTGAATTTTACTATATTTTTTTGATTTTTTTGAGTTTTTCATTTCACTGATTGGATGACATTGATAATATGATATTCAGAGGGTCTTTGCATGCACCTATCAATCTGATATGGTTGTTGTAGATGCTTTTGTCATACAATGCCAGTAGTGACCTACCTAGAGTAATTACTTTGTCAGGATCATAGCACTCATGTACAATCCATTGATGTTGTGATCCTCATTGATAATGGAGTTGGCCTTATTTGAATGTTTACATCTTGATAGGGTACCTTCATAGCCCTTATGATAAAATGTTGCTGCTACAATGCGACAAATTTAGGATTTGAGGTTTTTTGATTTGAGGCGTGATATTAGATTTAGATGGGGGATGTTGGATGTGGAATGATACAATCGTGGTTTGTTAGGTTTAGACAAATAGATTAGCAATTTAGATTAAGTTTGAGGATTCCTAATTCTCCACACTTGGGATGGTGGGTTATGGATTTTGGATTGCAAATTAGGAGGGCAATTAGGACCAACAATCTTATATAATTTAGGAGGAGGTGGACACCTATTATATGCATATTGATTCTTACGATTTTGAGTGATTATTCGATTTGGACATTTAGAACCAACATTCTTATATAAGTTGTAAGGAGGTACATATATCTATTATATGTAAGGTGATGTGGCTTCACATTTTGATTTGGATATTTTTCTTTGTTTGATTGACTTGGTCCATTTTTCTTTTGGACCCATATTGCTTTTATGTGTCTTTCTTGATTTTTGAATTCATAAACCTTTGATGTTGTATTTGAATCTTCTACTTTGTATGCTTTAGAATTTGGTTGGTCCCAATTAATAGGTTTAGGATGTGGAAGATAAAGTTTGATGGTATGGATAGTGGAGGTGGAATGAATGTTGGTAGCAAGCTTGTTGTAGGGGCTATGAATGGTCCCTATCTTGATGCTTTCATGACTAATGTAGGTTGGGATAGGCTCTAGGATGCCTTGACAATGATTGATGTAGATTGGGATAGGCTCTAGGATGCCTTGCTCATGAAGGCCCAATCCTTTTCCTTGATAATTCATGCTTTTACATATCTTGTTTGCAATAGGATACTTGTTGTTTTTGAAGCATGATGCTAGCCCATTGATGTGTTCCCAAGAACTATTAGAACTATTGTCCCATCTATGAGAAATCCTAACTTGATAAAGGTGGAAAATCCTAGTTGATAAGATGCTTGTGCTTTATCAGTGTGTACATTTGTCATGTCTTGATCATTGTTTGTTCTTGTCATGCTTTGATAATTTGAATGCTTAGTGATAATTTGTGCATTGATAGGCTTGATATGATCAATGTCATTCACTTGATCATCTATTTATGGGGATCAAGTGTCTCATCATGGGAAGTGAATGCTAATGGATGATGAATAGGATTAATATGGATCTCTTGACCATAGATAGGATCTTGGTCATAGATAGGATTAATGTGGATAGTTTGATATTGTTTTAGAATGCTTTGATCTTGATTTGGATGGGAACATGGTTGGTCATTCTTTGGAACAAGTTCTTGACATAGCTTGATTTGCTTGGATGACATAGTGGAGGAGTGTTATTTTTCTTTGACATCACCATTGGAAATTAATGTAGGGATAGACTCTTTTAGTTGGACACATGGATGGGTGAGGGATTTTTTATGCTTATGGATTTGGGATTTTATGGATGTGATAGACTTTTGAAAGGAGAAACAATTATTTTACCACATAGGTAGACTTGTAGGAATGATGGCTTTAGGAGGCTCTGGGGTGCTCTTGATAGGTGTGGATTGGATGAATTTCTCGTGGACAACAAGCTTTCATGTGCTAGAGGGGGATGACATTAGATGAGTAGAGTTGCATGACCTCACTACTTCTCTTTTGCCTTTACGTTTAGGATCCTTTGCTAGTAGTCCTTGGAGAAATAGAAAATTTGAATAGGACCATTTGGACATGTGACAAAAAGATGGTGAATTAGATGTTTGGATTTGGTGATAGTTGGATTGGTGGGAGAAATTGGAGTGCAAAGGTTCTGAGAATGGAGGATATATATAGGATGTAGAGGCTACAGTGGCATTTGAATAGGACCATTTGGACATGTGATGACTAGATGGTGAATTAGATGTTTGGATATGGTGACAGTTGACTTGGTGGGAGAAGTTGGAGTCCAAAGCTTGTGAGAATGGAGGATATGCATAGGATGTAGAGGCTACAGTGGTATTTCCCTTATCAAAGGTATCATAAGGATGACCAATAGATATTTGATTTGGATGTAAGGGCTTGCTTATGCTAGAATCATCGATATATTCCTCTTGATCTACATGGCTATCATCATCATTGGTATATTCCTCTTGATCTACAAGGCTATCATCATCATCAGTATATTCATCTTGATCTACAAGACTATCATCATCATTTGGATAAAGGAGCTCATTTAATGTATGCATGGCCTTAGGTGACCTTATGAGTGACTTTGGATGGATAATTTTGATAGATGATCGTAATGGATAGGGTTATTGGAAATAGATTATTTGCATGGATTAGTTTTCTAAACTTGGAATAAGTGTATATCACATTGTTTTGGATCCTAAGGATGTGTTGGTATTTGATTAAGATTGTTGGAATCCATGGATAGTTGTAGAGTTTTAATTGATGGATTATGGGCCCTAGGATAGTTAAGGGTCCCAAGGATTAGATTTTAGACCCTAGGATGATTAAGGGTCCTAAATGATGGATGGGATGATTTTGAATAAATAGGGATCCAAATGTGAGATTTAAGTTATCCAAGGATTGCTAGGATAGGTAATGGATTTGGATGATAATAGTTGTTATGGATAAGGTGTGTAGATGAGGGATTGGTTTGAATGGAACAAGGGATGGACTAAGGTGTAAAATAAATGGGGTGATTAGGATAAACGTGTGGTTTAGATTGATGTAAGAATATTAGATGGGGACTAATATGGGAAGGGTTATAGACTTGAATGAACAAAGGATTAAGGATTGAGAAATGAGATAAGGGCTAAAAGGTAGTGGATATGGAGTAATTAAAAAGGAATGGACTTGTTTTGTTAATGAACAGGTGGATTTATGATTTGGACTAAGGTAAGATGAAATGATTTTTAGTTGAAGGTTAGACTTTGGGTTATGATTATTCTAACCTTGGCTACATTTTTGTTTCAAGGATACCAATTGGCCTTCAAAAACTTGACTAGGTAACAAAGGCTTTCAAAAACTTAACTAGGTATGAAACGTTTAAAAAGTACTTGGTATTCAAAACACCCAATCAAAAGACACAACAACAATCCTAGAATTAATCAAGAAAGGAGTGTCAATTATTCGTGCGCCCACCAATAATGCTATCTACAAAGCAAAGGATAGCTAGGGAATGCAAGGTCATGTACCACCTATGCACCCATTACCATGGAGGTCAAAGCCTTGCCCACATCAAAATCTATCTCAACAACTTGGAAGCATGTGTGTGAGTATCTTTGTTGAAGTGCACAAGACAACTGAGAGGGGGGAGGGGGGGTTGAATCAGTTGTAGCAAAAACTTAACTTCTTTCAACATGAAAGCATATAATCAAAAACTTAAACACATTAACCACTTAATTATGATTTAACCATGAAAGCATATAATCAGAAACTTAAACACATTCAACACATGAGACTCCCGATTTTTACATAGAAACCCCAATAAGGGAAAAACATGGTGAGTGTTAGCTCACAATATAACTGATATATCAAAATTTACAAGGATCATTGCCTTAGAGCTCAATACCAAAAGTGGCTCACTACCAGAGGTTTTGGCTGACTCCCGAGTTGGTGAACTGAGATAGTAGCATGTACATCATGCTAGGGTTCAGTTCCATTGAAGCGCATTGATTCTTCTTCTTTTCTACCTTCTTTATGCAGCCACACTTATCTTCACATCTTCACATCATCATACCTTATTCGCAACTTTGTTACATGTATTTATACAATTCATCAACCTTGGAATGTAAATTAAGGTTCGCATTACAATCATCAACCATTGGAGCAATCTCCAAGGTCGGCATATATTAGAATAGCTCTGGAACTAAATAGATTTGAGAAGGAAAAGAATGAATGCATACCACACCACGCCTTAGCTGGGACTCAAATGCAATCTCCCTCACAACAACATGCTATCATAAAATTCAAAGCATAACCGCAAGTAGTGAAAACAACCAAGTTGGCCAAGACTGGTGTTAACACTAAGACCTTTAGCAACACGCTTTAGCCATGATCCAAATTACACTTTGCGAACCAATCAAAAAGTAGGAACATGATCTAGAGACATCCACAAGAATGTTACAATCACCAAGAACATCCGCACAAACCCCAAACACTCTATCTAGAAGATTCTTCAAACCGAACCACTTAAACATTACTGTTAACCTTCGTCATAAAGGAAAGATCACTTGTGGAGCACCAAATCATGAACCATTGCAACTGTAGGCACATAACATCATCCCAAACTTAGTTCTAGAACCACAAACCATAAAACTTAATTGCGGAGAAATGCAGAGCAGTCCCTGTCACCAATAAATACTCAAAAAAATAGTTTCTACTCAAATGAACAAAACTCATTCAAATCTTCACACCAGAGGCTCAAACTTGAGATATAGCAACTACATGAATCCCTTGACATAACTTCCAAACTGCAGACAGAGATATTCAATCTATAGGATATGTGGAGCAAAACACTACACTATTTTGGCAGATAGAACAATTCTGCTCTTACTCAAACTTGTCCAATTAACTTTATTAGATGCTGACCTTAAGTGTTGACATCAATGACAACACTTACTTCTCATACTTGCAACAATCTCCCCCTTTGTCATTGATGGCAACATATGATGTGAAAAACCATCAAGACAACTAATCTTGCTTTGCTTCTTTGCTCCCCCTTTATGCTTTCTCTGGCTACAACTTTCTCCTTAAGTTTTTCAAATGCACTTCTCTCCCCCTTTGACATCAATGGAAAAGGGTGCCAGACCTTCTCTCCCTCTTTAGTTGTCAAGGCTCAACTCATATTATACTATCACCGGACTACTCCCCTTGTCAGCAACACTACAACACTTACTGCTCTTTATAAAGAACTCATATCAGCAATATCTACCTGCTCCCCCTGAGGGGTAGCCTTCAAAACATCAATCTAGATCAAAAGATGAAACTTTGGATGCTACTTGACTGATGCACTTCTTATGCATCTTAGTTTAGAGCAGGAGTAATAACCCCTAATTTCTCCCTAAGATACTCAAAAGTATCTTTAGGCAAAGGCTTGGTGAAAATATCTAAAATCTAATCCTTGGTAGATACATATTCCATCTTCACTTCATTCTCTATTACATTTTCTCCTAGAAAGTGATACCTTATTGATATATGCTTTGTCCTTAAGTGCATCACTCAATTCTTTGAAATGTTTATGGCACTTGTATTATCACAAAAGATTGAAATTGGTTCTCCATACACAACTCTTATATCCTTCAATGTTTGCTTCATCCATAGCACTTGAGTGCAACAATATATTTTGCTTCTATAGTAAACAAAGAAAATGAATCTTGCTTCTTGCTCAACCATGATAGCAATTTGTTACCCAAGAAGAAAGCACCTCCACTTGTACTTTTTTTGTCATCAACATCTCCAGCCTAATTTGCATCTGTATAAGCACTAAGAGTGAAATCAGTATCTTTAGGATACCACAATCCATAGTCTGAAGTGCCTTTTAAATACCTCATAATCCTCTTAACTTCCACCACATGTGACTCTCTAGGATCTTCATGAAATCTTGCCACAAGACAAACTGCATTCATTATGTTTGGTCTGGTATAGGTTGAATAAAGTAGTCCTCCAATCATAGACCCATACTTTTTTTGGTTAGTCTTAGGTGATTCATCATTCTTGCTTAACTTGCAATTAGTTACCATAGGGGTACATACTGGCTTAGAATCCTCCATTCCAAACTTCTTCAACAACTCTTTCACATACTTGGACTGAGAAATGATTTTTTTTTTTTGATTGAGTAATCTGCAGTCCTAGAAAGAAATTAATTTCACCAAACATAGACATCTCAAACTCCTTTTGCATTTCCTCTGCAAATCTCTTACACATACCTTGATTGCCTCCAAAGATAATATCATCAACAAAGACAGGCTCTAGGAGATGGCTTTAGCCCATACAAGGCTTTCTTCAATCTATACACCATGTCACCTTGGTCTGATGACTGAAATCCTTCTGGTTGTTCAATGTTAAACACTTTGAAATCTTTGTGTGCTACCAAAAACATTCTTATTGTCTCAATCCTTGCCACAGGAGCATAAGTCTTCTCAAAGTCTATACCTTCAACCTGACAATATCCTTTGCATACCAATCTTGCTTTGTTTCTTACAACTTATCCATTTTCATTCATCTTGTTTCTGAAAACCCATTTAGTTCAAATCACATTCTTATTAGTAGGTCTAGGAACCAATTCCCAAGTTTGATTCTTTTCTATTTGCGCCAGCTCTTCTTCCATAGATTTTACCCAACTTTTCATCTTTACAGGCTTCACTTACAATTTTAGGTTCAATCTTTGAAATTAAATAGAGATTTACCTGTTCATCTATGATACCTTTGCTCTTATCACCAATGATCTTGTCTTCAGTGTGATGCTTCTGGACAAACCCTAGGGGTCTTAGGAATCCTTTCTAGAGCTTCTTCAACTTGCACTTTCTTCATCTTTTTATTCTTCACTGCTTGAAGAGTCATCTGATTCATATCCATTTGTCTCTGATTTCATCAGATACTTTCAATTGTCATGAAAACTACTCTGTACTAGAAACAACTGTGTTCTGTCAACTCAAACTTTTGTTACTCATTACTCTCAAGCCAATTATCAAAATTAGATGAACTTCTGGATGTAGATGTAACCAATGATCAATAACCATATATCAGAACCATAGAGCATTATCTTCAACAGCGGAGCAATGCGGACCAAATTACCAGAACATTGTAACTTGATCTTATAAGATAGACACTTAGCCAGAATTTATAACCTATCTTCTTTCCTGATCAAATCTTCTTGCATAACAAACTTCTTAATCTGCACAACTCCTCCTTCATCATATCTTAAACCTTTGTTGCTTGACCTTGTCTCTTCATGCTGAGGCATCGACATCAATTCTATGGTAGTGGAGAAAAGATTTCCAATAAGACTTCCCCTCAGCCAAAGCTTTAGTCTCAGTTTCCAGAGGGAACATTTGCACCAGATACCAATACAGGCCCATCCTTAATCTTTGTTGCATCCTTCTTCACCCAAATCTTATTCATCTCCTTCTTGGTCTCTGCCATATCAAACTTTTGTATTAGTTTCTTCCTTTCTGCCTGAATATCCTTCTTCAGGTTCTTGCTTCTGTAGAACTTTTCAATATGTCTAGGCCTAATGCAATTATAGCACACCACATTCCTCTAGCTATTGTTCCTTTCATTCATTTTGGATCTGCATTGATTAGCCTTATGTCCAAATCTATTGCATGTAATTATCATTGAAAGATGGAGCATTCCTTCCATTGTTGTAACTATTCCTTATCTGACTTCTACAATCATTAGCTTTATGACCTGTTTTATTGCAAGTGAAACACTGACCGGAGAATGATGGAACATTTTGATTTATTCTGCTCCTACACTGAACAACCGTATGACCAAACTTATTGCAATTAAAACAATAGTCATTGAAAGATGGGTACCTTTGAGCATTTGGTTGCCTAACCGGTGGTCTTCTAGGCCTATTTCTTTTATTTTGCAGAACTTTTCAATATGTCCAAGCCTAATGCAATTATAGCACACCACATTCCTCTAGCTATTGTTCCTTTCATTCATTCTGGATCTGCATTGATTAGCCTTATGTCCAAATCTATTACATGTAAAGTAGTTATCATTGGAAGATGGAGAATTCCTTCCATTGTTGTAACTATTCCTTATCTGACTTCTACAATCATTAGCTTTATGACCTATTTTATTGCAAGTGAAACACTGATCGGAGAATGATGGAACATTTTTATTTATTCTGCTCCTACACTGAGCAACCTTACGACCAAACTTATTGCAATTAAAACAATAGCCATTGAAAGATGGGTACCTTTGAGCATTTGGTTGCCTGACTGGTGGTCTTCTAGGCCTATTTCTTTGATTCTTGATTTGCTTGCCTTTGTCCTTCTTGTTCTCAGTGTCCATTGCTTGTCTTGATTTGGAACTTTCACCTTTCTCAAATCCCAAGCCTCCTTTGTCATTAGGTCTCTTCTAACTAGCAATTATCTCATCAAGCTTTGTTGAACTTATCTTAAACTTCTCTTCATAGCTTTTTTCTTTCTCCAAATCTGACTTCAAGTTCCCAACTTCCTTTTAGAGCTTAGCACATTCTTCTAATTTGCCTTCCACCATCAGATTTAGGTCCTCTTCTACTTTTTCTCTTTCTACAACTTCCATTTTCAAATTATTCGTTTCATTTGCTGATATCAATTGTTCACTAACCTCCTTATATTTTTCTTTGAACTTCTTGACTTACTCTCTTAATTTTCTAATACATTCATCTCTACTTCTTTGATATTCTCCTTCAGATCTCTTATTTCTTCTTTAGTTCTTTCCAGGTCTTCAAGAGCAACCTTCTTGTGCATCATCCTAGATCTACCTCAAGCTATTAGGCTTTCTTCTAAGGAACCCTCGCTCTGATACCAATTGTTGAAGTGCACAAGACAACTAAGAGGGGGTGAATCAGTTGTAGCAAAAACTTAACTTCTTTAAAACATCAACACATTAACCACTTAATTATGATTTAACCATGAAAGCATATAATCAAAAAATTAAACACATTCAACACATGAGTCACTAGATTTTTATGTGGAAACCCCAATAAGGGATAAACCACAGTGAGTGTTAGCTCACAATATAAATGATATATCAAAATTTACAACAAGGCTCACTACCGAGTTGGTGAACTGAGATAGTAGCATCTACATCATGCCAAGGTTCAGTTCCATTGAAGCACACTGATTCTTCTTCTTTTCTGCCTTCTTTACACAACCACACTTATCTTCGCATCTTCACATCATCATACCTTATTCGCAACTTTGTTACATGTATTTATACAATTCATCAACCTTGGAATGTACATCAAGGTCGGCATTACAATCATCAACCATTGGAGCAATCTCTAAGGTTGACATACACACATACATTAGAATAGGTTTGGACCTAAACAGATTTGAGAAGGAAAAGAGTGAATGCAGACCACACCACACCTTAGCTGGGACTCAAATGTAATCTCCCATGCAACAACACACTATCACAAACTTCAAAGCATAACAGCAAGTAGTGAAAATAACCAGGTCAGCCAAGACTGGTGTTAACACTAAGACCTTTAGGAACACACTTTAGCCACGATCCAAATTACACTTTGCATACCAATCAAAAAGTAGGAACATGACCTAGAGACATCCACAAGCACGTTACAATCACCAAGAACATCCGCATAACCCCCAAACACTCTATCCAGAAGATTCTTCAAATCAACAGACCAATCAAAAAGTAGGAACATGATCTAGAGACATCCACAAGCACGTTACAATCACCAAGAACATCCGCACAACCCCCAAACACTCTATCTAGAAGATTCTTCAAATCGGACCACTTAAACATTGTTGTTAACCTTTGTCATAAAGGAAAGATCACTTGCGGAGCACCAAATCACGAACCATTGCAACTATAGACACATAACATCATTCCAAACTTAGTTCTACAACCGCAAACCATAAAACTTAAATGCGGAGAAATGCAGAGCACAATACATTCTCCCTATCACCAATAAATACTCAGAAAAATAGTTTTTACTCTAGTGAACATAACTCGTTCAAATCTTCACACCAAAGGCTCAAACTTGAGATATAGCAACTACAAACATCCCTTGACATAACTTCCAAACCACAGACATAGATATTCAATCTACAAGATATGCTAAGCAAAACACTACACTGTTCTGGCAGATAGAACAGTTCTGCACTTACTCAAACTTGTCCAATTAACTTTCTTAGATGCTGACCTTAGGTGTTGAAATCAATGACAACACTTACTGCTCATACTTGTAACAATCTTCTTGGGCCTAATTGGTATTTGATGTACAACGAAAAAGGATAGCTGAAATGTTCCTATTTAGGATTAACAGGCTTCTAGGCAATACCCTAGAGTTGATGTCACTCAATCATAATGTATGAACAAGCACACTAGGCATACTATAGGAGCTTCAAGGTGCAACCTCAATACAAAACCCGTGCAACTTAATGACATCATGTCATTAGAACCTTCAAACAATGCCCATAGAATTTAATGGAATATATGTCATTAGACCATTTATGCAAAAGTTATACAATCATATGCACAAGAGTCAATGTCACTTAACCTTGAAACAAAAATTATAAAACACAATGACATATTTAATTAGACCCTTCATGAAAATCATACTCAATTCATGCAAAAACAAGCATTCTTGGCACACCATATGAGTTTGGTTCAACCTTAAAATAAAACCCATACAACTCAATGCCATCAGATGCCATTAGAAGCTTCAAATAATGCCCATTTAACATAATGATATATGTTATTAGACGGGCTTCATGTAAAAGCCATACAATTATTATGCACAAGAGTCAACATTACTCAACCATTATGCAAGCACACTATGCACACTAAAGGAATTTGATGCAACATTCAAACAAAACCCATACAACTCAATATAACATATTCATCATTTTACCCTTCATGCAAAAGCCATACAATAATTATGATGCATGAATTGCACCACATATATTTTATTAGACCCTTCACTCAAAAGACATACAATCATCATGCGTGAGATTCAATGTCACTCAACTATGATGCATGAACAATCACACTAGGCACACCGTAAGTTTGATGGAACCTTCAAAACAACCCACACAACTTAGTGACATATTCATCATTAGACCCTTTACAAAAAAATCCATACAATCATCATGAATAGAGAGTCAATGTGACTCAACCATAATGTATGAACAAACACACTAGACCAACCATAGGAGTTTGATGCAACCTTCGAAGAAAACTCATACAACTTAGTGACATATTCATCATTAGACCCTTCACACAAAAGTCATACAATCATCATGAAAAATATAGCCAATGCCCCTCAACTATAATTCATGAACGAGCACACTAAGCACACCATAGAAGTTTGAAGAACTTTCAAATAAAACCCATGTAACCTTCACATGAAAGTCATGATCATGCACAAGAGTGAATGTCACTAACCATAATGCATAAGAATACTAGGAATATTGTAAGAGTTTGATGCATACACAATAACACTAAGCACACCAAAGGGGTTTGATGCAACCTTTGAAAAAAACCCATATAATTCAATCTCCTATATTCATCATTCACCATTCACCAAAAAAGTCATATAATAATTACAATTCATGAACTCCACATATATTTTATTAGACCCTTCACTCAAAATGCATACAATCATCATGATGCATAAGATTCAATATCACTTAATCATGATGCATGAACAATCACACTAGGCATGCCATAGGAGTTTGATGCAACATTGAAAAGAACCCATACAACTTAGTGACATTTTCATCATTAGACTCTTTGCATAAAAGCCATACAATCATCATGAATAAGAGTCAATGTCACTCAACTATAATGTTTGAACACGCACACTAGGCACACCATAGAAGTTTGAAGAACCTTTGAAGAAAACCCATACAACTCAATAACATATATGTCATTATACCATTATACCTTTCAAATGGAACATTAGAAGAGTAAATGTCACTATTCATAAGAACACTAGGAACATTAGAAGAGTTTGATGCATGAACAAGCACACCAAAAGGGTTTAATGTAACACAATGTCACATATTCATCATTATACGCTTCACATAAAAATCATACAATAATTATGATCCATGAACTCCATCACATATATTTTACTAGACCTTTCACTCAAGAGGAATACAATCATTGTGCATAGGATTCAATGTCACTCAACCATGATGCATTAATAATCACACTAGGCACACCATAAGAGTTTGATGCAACATTCGAAAAAACCCATACAACCTTGTGACATATTCATCATTAGACCCTTCATCATGAATAAAAGTCAATGTCACTCAACCACACTAGGCACACCATAGGAGTTTGATGCAACTTTCAAAGAAAACCCATATAGCTTTGTGACATATTTCATCATTAAACCCTTCACACAAAAGCCATATAATGGTCGTGAATAAGAGAGTTAATGCCACTCAACTATAATGCATACAACTCAAATAAAACCCATACAACTCAATGATTTATATTCCATTATACCCTTCACATGAAAGTCATGATCATCATAAACAAGAGTGAATGTCACTAACCATATTGCATGCATAAGAATGTTAGGAACACTATAAGAGTTTGATGCACACTAACCATGATGCATGCTTCACCAAAAAGCCATGACACTCATATGTTACTATGTCACTAACCCTTATGTACACCATATATGCCATATTCCATTAGAACCATCACACACCAAAGTTAATGTCACTCTACCATGATTCATTAACAAGCACACTAGACACATCATAGGAGTTTGATGCACCCTTAAAAGAAAATTCATACAATCACGCGCAAGTGTGAATATCACTAACAATGGTTCATGGATAAACACAATAGGCACATTAAATATAGTAATGTAATTGTTTAATTATAAATAAATAAGCTACATTTAAAACATTTATTTGATTTATAAATAAATAAAAATAGAAAAACTAAAAATAGCATAAAAAGAATGAGACCTCTTCAAGAATGTCCATGGTCATACTTAAAGTGTTTATGGAGGGATATTTCTGCCCCTACACAAGTTGAGCAATGTAAATACAGAGAATTTAAGTCTTCCTTTAAAGTTTATGTTTAAGTTTTTACCACTATACAAAAGCATTTCCAATTTAATTATCAAATTTATTATCCAAAAGTGTAGATTTATTGATATATTTTAAATTAAAATAGACTTCAAAAGTGTAGATTTATTTCATGCCTAAATTTAATGACTTCACATGAAAATCATCAAATTTATTATCCAAAAGCACTTCCCTCAACTTGCTATTTATATTTTTGGTAAACTTTTACATTTTTGAGATCAACAAAAATCAACAATAGAACCAATAACATCACTAAATAGCATACACAATCTAAATGAATTCTAATCAATAAACATTTCACACCTAGCCTCAATAAAAGTTCAACATTAAAATTATCAAACAATGTGTATGTTTCCATCTAAAACACTTCCTTTAACCTGTTATTTATATTCTTATAGGAAACTTTTGTATTTATGAAATGAATTAACATATATTTCAAAATAAAATCAACAATGAAATCAATAACATCATGAATACCATGAACATACCAAATAGTTTTAGAGGCTGCAAAATCCTCCATTTTTAAGAAAATTTTTAAAAGACCATTTTTTTTTCCATAATAAGAAGGTTAAATTACATACAAAGGCTCAAAATAGTAAAACTATTAAAATATATGCACAAGAGTGAATGCCATTAACAATAAATAGTGCATGAATAAATGCAATAGGCACACTAAATATAGTTATGTAATTATTTAATTACCAATCCATAAACTACTTTTAAAACATTTATTTGATTAACATAACAATTTATTAACTTTAAGAATAGAAAAACTAGAAAAACCATAAAAAGATTGAGAGACCACTTCAAGGATGTCCATGGCCATCCTTAAAGAGTTTATGGAAGGATATTTCTATCCCTCCTTAAAAAATAATACATCTTTATTAATTATAATTGTCCAGATATGTTTACAAGGAATTTAAGTCTTCCTTTGAACTTTAAGTTTTTACCACCATTCAAAAGCATTTCCAACTAAGATATTGATATCTTTTAATTAGAATAAACTTCCCAAGTATAAATTTATTTCCTACAATCCAAGTGCAATCCAAGTGCAATCCAAGTGAACCCTGCACGTTGTCTTTCACACCTAAAGTTAATAAAAAACTTTACACCAAAAATATCAAATGATGTGTACATTTACTATCCAAAACACTTCCCTCAACTAGCTATTTATATTTTTAGTAAACTTCTATATTTTTCAGACCAACAAAAATCAATAGTAAAATCAATAACATCACCAAATAAGCATGGACAATCCAAATGAATCCTAAGCACTATACATTTCACACCTAACCTCAATAAAACTTCAACAACAAAATCATAAAATCATGAATACCATAAGCATAACTGCAAACTCCTCCTGCCTACCCTGCTCATTTTGGGAAATGTTCAAGTAAGGAAGCTTGAAAAACAGGGTCTACTGGTTGTCCACCTCCTCTGCTCATTCAATTGAATGGAAAGGCATCCTACAGATTTGATAACCTTAGAATCTTGATAAACAGAGTTGGCATGTTGGCTATCCACTTCCCCTGATCACTGAGTTGAATAGAAGTGCATCTTAAAGATTCTATAACCTTACAATTTAGTGATGACTTTCTACATCAATAAAAATTTAAGAGACAATTGCAGAGATGGCCTTACTCAATTGCCAATGTTCCCAATCCCATACACCACCATTTTGAAGTTGTTTGTCAGTTCCCAATAATTCTCATTACACTGTTCAACTCTTCAAAGCTCTCAAGTTGTTCCAAAACTGTTAAACCGTGGCTCTAGTAGTTCAATCTGAGCTACCTCAAGTGAGTTGAATAGAAGCATAACAAACAGAGTTAGCATGTTGGCTATCCACTTCCCCTGCTCACTGAGTTGAATAGAAGTGCATCTTAGAGATTCTATAACCTTACAATTTAGTGATGACTTTCTACATCAATAAAAGTGTAGGAGACAATTGCAGAGATGGCCTTACTCAATTGCCAATGTTCCCAATCCCATACACCACCATTTTGAAGTTGTTTGTCAGTTCCCAATAATTCTCATTACACTGTTCAACGCTTCAAAGCTCTCAAGTTGTTCTAAAACTGTGAAACTGTGGCTCTAGTAGTTCAATCTGAGCTACCTCAAGTGAACAGTCCACCATGGAGTTGGGTCGGTTTGCATTCTTTATTCTTACCGGGAACCACACATTTATGAAGCTCCCTTTTCTGATTGGCCACCTTGGGACCCCTACATGTTTGAGCATTGCATAAAAGACAGGTCAAAAAAAATTGAGTGCTTCCTTCCTCATAATTGAGGGCCACATTTGATTCCCAAAACTCATGATTGAGCGCTTCGTTCCCCACTGTTGGGACCCATGGGTTTGTCCTCTAATAGCTGGGCGCTCAGTAAGAAAGTTGTGAATAATGAAATATGATGCAGTTGTTAAACTTGTTACACGTCAACCAGTGGCAGCTCCTAATCTTGGCAGGAATAACTTTAATCACAGCAAATTCAATATTTGAGGATCCACTATTTGGGGCAGTTACTACCTAATTTTAGGTGGCGACTTCTGTAGCAGTGTTTTGGCAACTATAGCCTATAAATAAAACATGAACGTTGCTGCCAGAAGCAATTAAAAGGGACCTCTAATCGCCTTGAGGGACACAAGAATCACTCCAGACCTGAATGGGCATAAGGTAGTAGATTCATAAGGGATCAAGAATGAGATTCAGGGGAGCGTTGGCTAAGACAAATTAAAATTCAATTGACCAGTTTAAATAAAGGAGGCATCTAAGATGTAATCACTGATATATGCCAGGCCTATCAAGTGCTGAGAGGAGGAGGTTTGAAAGAAGAAAAACATTGTGTTATTTATGTAGATGACATAGTAACCAATAAAGAAAATCCCAGGCCGGGTACTATCATCAATCATTCTTAGGGGTCTGATATATATGCAGGTGTGCCGAAGGACTACACAGGTGGGAGTGTTACCATGCAAATTTATTTGTTGTTCTTCTTAGGGATAAAAGTTTGGTAAAGGGTGGAAGTGGAAAGGTTGTTGACAGTGGTCCTATGATCATATTTTCATTTAATATCAGACCGTGCAACATGTTGGTCCTTAGATATAGGCTTGTGGAGAGTGGATGAGGTGGAGGCAGGGGTGGACAACATTGAACGAGCTAAGAGGATGTTGAATTGCTTGCACTGTCCGAGTCCTCCTGCAGTGACTTTCTCTTAATCCAACTGGAGACCAAAACAGAATCCAGAATACATGCTTACTTCCTGGTGACATAGCCTGGATAGGCTTGAGTATTGGCTCCTTCACTTTAGGCATCATTCCCTGTGAAGTGGCAATGGTAGTGGCAGTGGCCGTGGCCGCATTCCTCCATTTGCAGGAAGATGGGTCGCAACAGCAGTGTCATCGGTCCATGAAACTGTTTAAGCATTTTATGGAATGATTTTTGTCTGTGTAGATTTCCACATTACGCATACATGTCAGTGCAATTAGAATTACAACATCTAACCAAAATCGGCTTCCAATTATTATGGATCTCCATACTATTCAAGAACTGTCATTTAGGCACAGGCTCTAGTGGATACTACCAAAAGTTTCTGTTGTTGGCTCCAAGCCTGTCATTGTATCTTTTTGAAAACATCACGAGCTTTCTAAATTTGTATTTTTCCACTGCCTTCAATTGTTGAGGCCCATTTATCATATTTTACTTTCTAAAAAGTATGTTGTTTGAGGTTTTGAAAGAATTGGGGTTATAAATTCAAACATGTATTTAATTGTAGTCATTACACATATGAAATAACTACCAAACTTGACAAACTTAAAGATGGGAAAAAGCTAGCAACTAAAGATCATTAATCAATTTGAAGAAAAACCTTTCCAACCTTGGTAGGAGAAAGCTCAAGATTGTGTTTTATTAATACAACTCTTTCCTATATTTTGCAATGCATGTATCTTAAAGGAAATTTCAATGTCATTTGAGCATTGTAAACATTGTTACCTACTAATTGCACTTATCATGCAATTCAAATCCCATGGTACATGTCCTATGCTTGGATCTATCTCTCAAGACTACTTACTCCATTTTCCTTTTCAAAACCAATTATAGTCATATATTTTCATATTCATGCAGAAACGGTTGGATTTTAAAAATAGATATTTATTAGGAGGGCAAGGGAACAAAAGAAAATGAAGCAATACCCAATGGCCTATCTAAGTCTTAGTCAACTTTGATCTAGCATTCCAAGAAATCTTTGGATTTTTAGACAATTAAATGTCAGGAAACTAACAAGAAACTTTATGAAGAGAGCCTAAAAATACTTACACCCTCTTATTTTTTAATTCCAAGCACAAAAATCAACCAAAATGGGTAAAGGACTTACCAAAGTCTCCTTATAAGAGACACCCACTCATTGCATGACAAGGACTTCAATTTTCATGGAAATATGCAAGCAGTGACATCATTATATCCATTGCTATCTAAACAATACAAACTGTCAAGAAGAACATTGTGGATATAATATTCTTTTAGCATTCTCTTAACATTTGTTCAAACCTTTTACAGTTATAGTTGCAATCGAAGATGGTAAGAAGGAAATTGATGGTAGTTTTCCAAATTTGTAACGGTCTTGTATATAATATATGACAGCTATTTGGGGATATGCCCAGAAAGCTTGCATTCAAATGTACCTACAGAATAAAGTAGATGACAATTTTACAAATTTTGAGATGGACCTATATCTAAGATATTGGAATGAATATGGATATTTTCACATGTTTATCACTATTATGTTTGGAAAAGTTAGAACAAATATGCAATATGGTAAATCATCTCTAGTATGTGCTAAAAAGAAAGTAAAACCACCCCTAATATATTTAAGGCTTTTCTTCATCATATGAAGCTAGTTGCAGAAAAAATAGATGCCAGTTTTCTAAAATCCTGTTGCTATGCTCCTTCTATGACCTAGACATATCTGTGAAGATTTGTCCAGAGCTTGTAATTACAGTTGTATAACTAGCATTCAATTATAATTTTGGGTTGTATTGAAGGGATTTTTTCATCACATAATGTTGTGCTCCAAGTAATGTATGGCAACCAGAGCTTCAGTATTCATGCTAGCTTTGTCAAAGAAGAAGCATAGTTTCATTCTTATTTAGTTTTAGTGAAACACGGCTCAAATGCTAGTCAGCATTTAATAAGACTCATCAGAGGAAAATTCTGAAGGGGATACACACTAAGTCCAGAAGTAGATGAGCTTGATATCACTAGGGATTCACTTCATATGGTGAAAGCACCAAGTCTCCTTCAAAAACTCTTAAAGAGGACAGTAACCTCTAGCTGTGAATTGCCAAACCCTTTGTGTAGAGTTTCCTAAGTCTTCACAGCCACAATCTTACTCAACATTTGGAAACACCCTTCTTCCACAAGGCAAAGAAGCAGTAGCCCTCACAAGGCTGAATACGAGATAATTGACTGATGGTCCCAAAAATAACAAAGAACACTAAATAGTACAAAAATAAAAAAATTCACATAAAAAATGTAGAGACAGAAAATTAAACAAAGAAATTCATTAACACATTCCAAATGCACACGAAAATATTAACTCACAGTCCAAATTATACCAAGAAATTCACTAAGACAGTCCAAATGCACAGAGATAACTGCAAATAAAAGAAATTCACTATGGCAATCTAAGTTCACATACAGATAACTGCGAACAAAAGTTAAAAATGAAAAATTGAAAACTAACAAATAAAAATTCACTAAGACATAAGACATATAACTGCAAATAAAAATTGAAAACTAACACAGTCCAATTGCACAAAGAAATTCACCAAGAAAACTAACACAGATAACTGCGAACAAAAGTTAAAAATGAAAAAATGGGCACACAGAAAAACAATGAATACCACAAACAGAGCAGTGAACGAACAAATAAATCAAAACAACAATTTATGCTGCTGCACCTTCTAATCTTCAACTATTTATTTAGCCGCAAACCGCAAACGGTTAAAATGCAAACGGTAAAAAATGCAAACGGTTAAAACATGAGCGGCCTATTAAAAAATTATTTCCGTTAGAAGGAGCGGCCCTTTAAATAACATTTGTACATACGCTCCAAGCTTTATGGAATGAATCTACACTTTACATTGCCCGATTAACTCACTTAGTCTGCCTCTCAATGTTTGCTTTTGTTTTTCTCACTTCAACTTCAATGTTTGTTTAAAATGTTCATTTATTTCCAACTATTTTAAATTCATTAAAATTTTATTTATTGATTGTAGAATGGTTATCATTTACAATTTAGTCTTAGAAAAAATATTTGTTTGCATATAGCATGAAAATTTAAACTTATAACTAATGTAAATATTTTTCTACCAATGCATTTCTTGAAGCTTCCATTTACAAATTTAGAAATCAGAAATTGGTGGGCAATAATGAGTAGAACACCTTTGCCATGAATGCCTCGAGAACAACTAGATGACTTGAAGTTATCAAATTACCACTATGTAAGCAGAGCTTAATGTGAGAACATAGTCTCGCTTACCCCATCAACACAACAAACAGAGAATCGCATTTGCTTGCCCAACCTTGTGCTCAGATTTGTAGAGCACTTCTATTAATATTGTGTTGACCCTATTTCTGCACTTCAAAATTTAAACTTTTTTGTGTCAAAATGACAAGCCTAACCATGCATTAAACCATTTTTGCCAAGTCACCTTTCAATTGCAAGACGTCAGTGTCACATTTTTCCTGTGTGAGTCATTGAGATAACTTATTGCCGAGGTGTCACGTTTTGCTTTGTTCACATTGTTTCATGAATTGAATGTTGTACAACATCTTTCAGAGGAGGGACACTCATTATTTCAGTCAATTTCTCAAGGGCACCTATCCAACTCGCGGAGTTTTGTGAAAATAATTAAATCTCAAGATTGGTGATAGATGGAGTAGAATTATTTTTATGGTAGTGTTCGCAGCTCTATTTGGCTTGATGTGGAAAATTTGCAGATCAAGATGTCTCACAGTTTGGTAGATTTTAAGCTTTCAATTATTTCCAACTATTTTAAATTCATTAAAATTTTATTTATTGATTGTAGAATGGCTATCATTTACAATTTAGTCTTAGAAAAAATATTTGTTTGCATATAGCATGAAAATTTAAACTTATAACTAATGTAAATATTTTTCTACCAATGCATCTCTTGAAGCTTCCATTTACAAATTTAGAAATCAGAAATTGGTGGGCAATAATGAGTAGGACACCTTTGCCATGAATGCCTCGAGAACAACTAGATGACTTGAAGTTATCAAATTACCACTATGTAAGCAGAGCTTAATGTGAGAACATAGTCTCGCTTACCCCATCAACACAACAAACAGAGAATCGCATTTGCTTGCCCAACCTTGTGCTCAGATTTGTAGAGCACTTCTATTAATATTGTGTTGAGCCTATTTCTACACTTTAAAATTTAAACTTTTTGTGTCAAAATGACAAGCCTAACCATGCATTAAACCATTTTTGCCAAGTCACCTTTCAATTGCAAGACGTCAGTGTCACATTTTTCCTGCGTGAGTCATTGAGATAACTTATTGCCGAGATGTCACGTTTTGCTTTGTTCACATTGTTTCATGAATTGAATGTTGTACAACATCTTTCAGAGGAGGAACACTCATTATTTTAGTCAGTTTCTCAAGGGCACCTATCCAACTCGCGGAGTTTTGTGAAAACAATTAAATCTCAAGATTGGTGATAGATGGAGTAGAATTATTTTTATGGTAGTGTTCACAGCTCTATTTGGCTTGATGTGGAAAATTTGCAGATCAAGATGTCTCACAGTTTGGGAGATTTTAAGCTTTCAATTTTTCGTCAACAAATTGCTGAAATGATTAAATTACGAGTTTTATAAGGTCTGAGGTGAAATAGTCTAGCAAGGAGGTTTTGTGATGTCATTATTGACAACATGTCAAGTTTTCAGGGGAAAAATATTTATTCAGACACAAATTATGCTAGTAACTCTCCAAGGTAAAACATGGTTTTAAATCATATCTGCTTTTCAATGGAGTTTTGAAAACTTCTTACAACCCTGCCAATGTCAAGAAGATCTTAGGATTGCTCACAACACACTCACTTCATTAGAGGTTTTGAAACAATTTCAAAGGAAGAACGAGTATATCGTACTATAAAAATATCGATAAAAGTCGATCTTTTCTTTTATCGGGGAAAACTTTAGTTTCAAAAACTATTTAAATAGCTGAAAGGTTGTGAGTACCACCCTAAGTGCCGACAGAAGTTCTTTGATGAAGTTTTGAAAGTGCTTTCAAACATTGACAAGGAAATTCTATTATCATCGGCTTATGTTATCTGTTTGGAAAGTTTTAATAATCTCTGACAAGTAAATGCAATCGGCACTTTTTCAATGTTTTGAAAGCATCTTAAATTGCTGACAAAGATCATTGCATTAATAGTGAATGTTGAGGTAATATGCTTCAACGTTTATAAAAGGTTTCAAAACTAGTGCTCGACGCCAACAAAGGGAGTAATTCATTTGTCCATCAGATGTAAGGATTGGTTTTAGAAGCTTCATCAGTTTTCGATGTGGTTTGGCAAAACTCTTAAAATGCCGATGAAGAGCTAACGAGGAGGTAGTTATTATAACTACCAATAAAGAAGCCTCTCATTGATTCTAATTTTTTCCAGCTTTAAAATCTTTCAAGCGAGTGCAATGGGCGATTGCACCACCAAATTCCACCACCTTCTCTAGGGAACGTCTTAACCAGCCGATGGTTGTAAGCGACCGGCTGGTCGACGTTCGTACGACTGGTAGAAGATGAAAGAAATACAGTCAACGAAGAGTATGGCAGGGACAGTCAGGTGAGTCAAACAATTTCAGTTGTTAGATAGTGTCGACTGAAGAACCTATCGACCCATCCATACAGTCGGTGAGTTACAACTCACCAGCTGTTTACGACTGGCACTTCTCCAGCATACCCATAGCCTATAAAACCGGACTCCACAAACATTTTCCAGCATCTTCTTGGGTTATTCCCAAATGAGAGATCAAGTCAGGGTATAGATATCCATTGAAACACATCGATAGGAGGATTTTCACTGCAATTGCTCTAGTAGACACACATGTAAAATGTGGAAGCATAGAAAAGCCATTGCTAAACCTTCACATGCTGCATCCTTTTTGCCAACGTCAAATGGGAGCCTTGGAATAGATTATGGACATCCATCAAAGTATGATCAAATGTGAACAAATGTTGCATTTTCTGCCACCCTTGCAGACAGGCACATGAACTGTTTAATAGAATGCCCCAAAGAAATACGGTCGCAGGAATGTAGAGCATGTAGGATATGTACAAAATGGATTTGTTGAAAAAGACTTTAAAAGATTTCAAGCATACGTAGTTGCAGGCAACCTGGTAGACATGTATACTGAACATTGAAGCTTAGAAAAAGGTGCCAGAACTGTTTGATATAACATTGCCTCAAAGCAATGTGATTTCATGGACTACAATGGCAGTAGGGACTTTAACAAAATGGGTTTGTTAAAAATGAAAGCTTCAAAAACTTTCAAGGAAATGAAACCGGTAGGAATAAAGCCAAAATGCTCAACCCTTGCCAGTGTCCTTTGAAGCATAGACAATGGAAATGAGCTATTTGATAATCGTCGACGTCATCTCGTAGCTTGCAATGATTACAGGAACACACAAATGGATTTGAGGAAAAAGTTTTAAAAGCGTTTAAGTAAATGCGATTTACCAACTATAATGAACACTGGGTATACACAAAATGTATTTATTGAAAGAGGTTTCAAAATATTAAAGCAAATGTGATTGGCAGGTTTAAGGCCAAATTGTTCAACCTTCACCAGCATTGTGTACAGGATAAAGAAAGTTATAATTTCCTACCATAGTCGATGTGAAATCATATGCCAAGCAAGTGAGTTGTTTGATAAAATCCCTCAAAGAGATGCGGCATCATGGAATTCGATGATTGCAGGATGGGAACGACAGTGGATTGATTGAAAATGCTTTTGAAAATTTGAAGCAAATGTAATTTAGAGGTGCAAATCCCATGTTCATAATGTTTACCAGCCTCTTCTTGGCCTGTGCAATCTCAACTTTGGAGCAAGGTATGGATATCCAAGGTATAAAAAGACACCTGGTGCAGCATTTTGATAATATTTCAAAACCAATCAAAAAATCAAAATGCATCAGGCATTTTAATAAGTGCTGATGAAAACTCATATGTTTGTAATCGGGCTTGATATTGTCAGTTATGAAAGTGTTTCCTATCTCCAACAATGTTATGAAAACTTCTAAAATCTCCGATGAAGAAGATGAAATAGCACGTGGCCAACATCCCAATTTCTATGTTCTTTAAAGGTCGCCAATGTTCACTGGTGTTGTCAGTGAAAGACATGCTATTTTCGTAGTTCATGTTTTGAATATGCAAACACATGAGTCTAAGACTCAGGTATTTGATCTCATGAAGGAGGGAGATAATATTCCTAAGAAAGTTGCAAGAAAAATAAATTTGAGTAATCATGGGGAGTAGGGCAACATCTAGGTTACCTAAGACATCTTTTGTCTCACTTGCAATTGTGTCTACAATGGAGTCAAAATGAACACATCTTGTTACACTATTGTTTCAGAGGGTTGTCGGATGTACCTCTCCACATCTTCAAGTATTGAGTGTCATGGTCCTGTTGAAATGGATATGGATATTCCAGTGGATACAAAGCTACCAATTTTGTTGAATTTCCATCAATACATATATGATCCTTCATGGAAATTCTTATGCAGAGTTAGTGGACCAATTTCATCATGTGTCTACCACATTTCTAGCACTTGGAAAGAGATGTCGAAAAGCAATTGAGAAGATGACCACCGAAATTGAGCAAACAAAGATGGAAAGTAACTTAACGAAGTTCACCACTCGAAAGATGCAAGTTTCATGTTACCTTTTTGTAAAAGTGACTTATGTTACATGTTGTAATTGAAAGTTAGAAAATGAGCTTAGTTTCCAGAAAAGTTAGGTAAAATCTAACTAGGATAAAGCTTATTTTTTTTAAATTATTATATTTCAAAAAGGGTAGTTATAAAGTAGTTATCGGGTAGTTACCAAGTAGTTACTAGGAAAAGCCTATAAATACAAGGCTATTTCATATGTAAAGGGGACTCTTTCGATAGACTCTTATGGAGGGGAACTTTTCAGAGACTTTTGAGCTCATACTTTGTACAAATGAGTGTTTGAAGTTGTATAATTTCAAAAAGATAATAAAGAGTGCATTTGGTTCGTGTTTTCCAATGTTCTTCTGAATTATTATTACTAATTCTTCATATGTTGAGTTGGTGATCTCTTTTGTCTTTGTGGAAATCATTAGTCATCTTTTGAAGCATATGTAAACCATGCAATTGATGTAAAGATACACATTTACTTCTTGGTATCCTAATTTGAATGTGTCGATAAACTATCTCTTCGTATGTCGAGATCAATGCATTATCCTTCTTTCATCGATGTTGTGTTTTAAAACATATATTATTGTGAAATTCATCATAGAAGTTTAGGAATGTAGTTTCTAGCTTTTGTGGTGGAATCCCCTCATAATCTGTCATAAATCTGTGAAATCCTAGTCGGTATTCGTGTGTCTGCCACTAGGCTTTCTATAATTCATTTTCCTTTAGTTTTCCTTTACCTTTGGTATTTCAAGTTAAAATACCATAAAAACCCCTATTTTGATCATATGAGGGAGCTGCCCCTCTCAAACACAGAGGAAGATCATTACTCTGTTGCGATCTCTCCAACTGTTGGTCAGTTCATCGCGGCTTTCCGAGCAAAACAGAGTCATTCTTGAGAATTCATTCACAATGACCAATCTGTTTACCAACTTATTGTTGCTACAATCTAAAATTTGACAAGTATTGTATGGCCATCACTATGATAGTGTTCCTATACTTGGTGATGCATAGAATTTCTATTCTTTTAAATGTTTGCACTTTGTTTTAGGTGAATTTAGTGTGAAATGATATTTTCCCTGTTTGTCTAAATAAGCTATGTATTGTAAAGAGAGGTAGAGTTTTATAGTTATTTGTTGTATTTTTGAATCTAATTTGTTGGTCATTTAGATGTTTGAGTACTAGGATCATCCCTTTGTAGAGAAAATATTTTTTATGGAGTTTAGATAGTTGTTAGTGCTTAAGGTATTTGGATAGAGAAAAGTTTATTTCTAATGGAGTCATACCAATTATATAGCTCGCAAGTCAATTGTGGGTTGTAATGGATTTTAGTGTAAAGGCCTAATAGAGGGGAGTTACAATTTGTGAGCCATAATACCCATTTCAAAAGATTTTGTTGCAATTTTCAATTATGGGTTTTAATAATCATTTCCAAGTACAAACACTTTTGGTAGGTACTTACATGTTTGCTTATTGGGCTTTTCCTATTTGCAAGGGAATGTCTTCTTGTGGAATTTCAACAATTGTCTCTTAGAAGTTAGGGTTTTAGCTTCTGAGGGATTTGGTTGAGTCAAGTTTAGTTCTTGTGTACACAAGAAAATGAGCATGGGTATGTGCAGGATCATCGTGGGCCAAATAGTGGCAATAGGAAAAAAATTACGTTTTTACTTAGCCAAATTCGCGACTTGGCAAAGTTTGACTTTGAAACAGATATCTGTTTTGGTTTGGATACCAAACCAAAACAAATATCCATTCTCAAAATGGATATCCGTTTTCTAAAAAAATTTGGGAAAAAGGATTTTTACTCTTTTTGAAAATATACCTCTTAAATCTTGGATCTCCCATCAATATATGAACCTCCTTAAAGACTGTTTCTAGTGAAGGAGGAGGGCAAATTAACATTGGTAGCTTCTTTACACATTGATCCATAAGGATTTGTTAAACACTAAGAATCATCACTAATGAATTACTCAAATAATAAAAAATAAAATATTCAGTTTTGTTCATCATGTGAAATAATCACTTTTAGACTATGTTCCAATATTTCGGGGATAAGAATGGTGGGGCAGCAGGGGATGTGTTTCGGGGTGTTTTGGATTTCATGCCCTAAATTGCTTTACCTAATCCTTCATATGATTTGATTCATGATACATGGTTTGAGAAGGATACACATGATATACCCTTACCCTCTAGTGATAAAATTATGAATGATACTTTATGTGGTGAAGCTACACCTTCGTTAATCCTTCATGACGTTGTTATTCCTTGTGATGATGATGTCCTTCATGTGATATGTTAGGACATAATGCAAAGTTAACATGGCATGAACTCTCTTGGAAGGGTAAGCATGGACTATAAGAACATTGAACTAGTTGGATCTGTTAAGCTCGCCATTTATGAAAGAACCTTAAAGGTTAACCTTAACTAGGTAAGGTTATGTTTCAGTGTGGTTGTTTGTACAACAATGTGTAAATTAATGTTACCGAAGGATAAATCTAACTATACTAACATTATAATAACCATGAGAGCTCGGACTAACAAGTAGACTAAAAACTTGACAAACAATACAACTTGGACACATGTAGGACTTCGAAAATGGAAAAGAATATAATTAAATGTGGAAAACAATGAAAAAGTGGTATTAGTTGCACCTATATAGAGAAGTGGTTTAGAGGTTGGTTAGGGGAATTATTTAGGGTTTAGAGGTTTAGGGTTGCTCGGGTTTAGGGGTTTAGGGTTTATAGTTTATAGTTTAAAGAGAGATAGAGAGAGGAGACTGATCGAGTTTGGGAGAGACAAAGGAGACAGAGGGGAGAGATAGGGAGATAGAGAATGAGAGACGTGTCCAGAGACATAGAGAGAGAGATTGAGAGGTAGAGGGATGATAGAGATAGGGAGATAGAGGTTTAGGGTTGTTTGGGTTTAGGGGCATTATTTAGGGTTTAGGGTTTTGGGGTTAGGGGTTAAGGTTTAGAGGTTTAGGGTTTAGGGTTTAGAGAGAAATAAAGGACCAATAGGGAGATATAGAGGAGTCTGAGGGGAGAGATAGGGAGATAAAGAGTGAGGGACATGGTAAGAGACATAGCGAGAGAGATTGAGAGGTAGAGGGACAAAGGTGATAGGGAGATAGGGGAGAGATAGGGAGATAGGGGAGAGATAGGGAGATAGTGGTTTATGGTTATTTGGGTTTAGGGTTTAGGGTTTCTCAGGTTTAGGGGTTAGGGGTTAGGATTTAGGGGCATTATAATTTAGGGTTTAGGATTTATTGTTTAGGGGGTAGGGGTTAGGTTTAGAGGTTTAGGGTTTTGGATTTAGGGTTTATAGAGAGAGAGGAATGATAGGGAGATATAGAGGAGTCTGAGGGGAGAGATAGGGAGATAAAGAGTGAGGGACATGGCCAGAGACATAGGGAGAGAGATTAAGAGATAGAGGGACAAAGGTGGTAGGGAGATAGGGGAGAGATAGGGAGATAGTGGTTTAGGATTACTTGGGTTTAGGGTTTAGGGGTTAGGGGTTTAGGGTTTCTTAGGTTTAGGGGTTAGGGGTTAGGGTTTAGGGGCATTATTTAGGGTTTAGGATTTAAATTGTTTAGGGGTTAGGGATTAGGTTTAGAGGTTTAGGGTTTTGGATTTAGGGTTTATAGAGAGAGAGGAATGATAGGGAGATAGAGAGAGGAGACTCAGGAGAGAGATAAGGAGATAGAGAGTGAGGCACATGGCCAGGGACATAGGGAGAGAGATCAAGAGAGGTAGAGGGATGATAGAGATAGGGAGATAGGGGAGAGATAGGGAGATATAGGTTTAGAGTTGATTGGATTTAGGGTGTACCCGGGTTTAGGGTTTCTTAGTTTTGGAGATAGCTAGATAGAAAGAGAGAGGAGACAGATAGGGAGAGATAGAGGTGACAAAGGGGAGAGATAGGGAGATAGAGAGTGAGCGAGATGTCCAAAGAAATAGGGAGAAGGATTGAGAGGTAGAGCCCGATGATAGAGATAGGGAGATAAGGGAGAGATAGGAGATAGGGTTTTGGGTTGCTCGCGTTTAGGGTTTAGGGTTTAGGGGTTAAGGTTTAGGGGCATTATTTAGGGTTTATGGTTTAGGGGTTAAGGTTTAGAGGTTTAGGGTTTAGTGTTTAGAGAGAGAGGAGCAATAGGGAGATATAGAAACCCCTATCTCCTCTATCTCATCTATCTCTTGCCTCTCTCCCCCTATCATTCCTATCTCCTCCTCTATCTTTCCCTCTCCTCTATCTCTTCCTATTTGTCTCCTCTCTATCTCTATGTACCTAGCCATCTCTCCCAATCTCTCTATCTCTTGCCTCTCTCCCCCTATCATTCCTATATATCCTATCTCTCCCCTCTATCTTTCCCTCTCTCTTATCGACGAAGGAAATGGAAACAAGAAAACTAGGACTCCCTTTCTCAGGTTTAGGGTTTAGAAAAATGAGAGGTCGATCCCGAGTGTCACAAGTTTGATCTCAATTGTTGACACAAATATCATCTAATATGTAAGTTAAACATGAAATTGTTTGTTAGAATTTACACCAAAACTACTTGCTTTTACAATTTTTTTATGACAATTATCTATTCAAAAGTGCCTTTGAAATACTATGAGATACCTTAGTATAAGTAAATCATATAAAAATCAAATATATATATCATCATAATCCTATATAAATTTTGATAGTTTGTCCAAAATCTCTCCTTTCATATGATACAGCCTTTCTAAAATTTGGATTGTATTTTATAGCTAAAATGCCTAAATACTAAAATACTAAAATAAAAAGCAATGAAAATAATTGAGAAAAAGAAAACGGATATCCATTTTGAAAAACATAAAAAGCAAAAAAGACACTGCATTTTTTCAAACCCGCGGCTTGCAAAATGCAGTGGCATCTTTGAAGAACAGATATCAGAGGTGAACGGATATCCAATCCAAAAAGGTAAGATCTTTAGCATTTTTTTTGTTTGTTTTGTATATTCAAGCAAATTTTTTGGTTTTTTATGCTAAGTGGGTATGTTTTCCTTTTTTAATTAGGTAAAATGGATGCACAAAATGAAAAACCAAACCCTCCACCACCAAACCCTCCCCCTCCAACAATAGAAGAGAATATTCAAAGAAATATTGATCATATAAGTAGGATCATAGAAATGTATCGCCACCACCCTCGATTGTCTACAATGACATAGAATTTAGAGGGAATCATTAATCATGTTCAAACCTTGTCAACCCAACACAAATCATTTAGGCAATGGTGAGAAGCCAAGAAGGCCGAATATGCTAACGGTTTGTCATATGATGAAGTCAAAGAATTAGAGATTACAAAAACTATGTTAGCCCAACACTTTGTCAATCCTAAAACTAGATTGTATGTTGATGTCCGTAAGCCCAAGTTTTCAATCAAATGGTGTATTCAGGAGGGCATTAGTAAAAAATTTTGGGATCGTTGGTGGATGGTTTTTGATAAACCACCCAACAACAATTTAGATGTACCTTTGTATTTCCTTCGTAAACTCTATGTAGATTTTGTCATGGGTCAACATGTTAATTATTTTGATTTTAGAGAGTTTCAAGGAGTGGGTAAAGGAATGCCTCAAGATAGACCTGAGGCAATTAGACAAGTACAAGGTCCCTATATTCCCCCTCCTGCTATCCCTTCTCCACCCCTAATGCAACACCCAGACGTTGTTGCGAATGCAACACAATAGGGCCTTAGTGCCATACACTCTTTGACCGAGCATTTGATTATACAGACATCTCAGTTTGCACAAGCACATGATGAAGGTGATGATATTGGATCACTTGGTTCTACTAGACCGTCATCGTCCACACATGTATGTGTGCCCCATCATTGCATTTCTTGCAATCATTTATGCTTAGGTCCTATTATAGAGAGTAGTGAGCCACCATTGAACACATTAGAGTACAATCTCCATTCATGAGATGAGGCAATGGGGTCCAGAACTCAAGCTGAGGGGTCAGGGACAAGAGTAGAAGCTATCGGATCAGTGAACCATAGAGAAGGAGAAATGCATGAGCAATCTTTTGTGCAGGTAAAATTTAAAGTTAAAATTTATGGTCTATTCCATTTGAATATATAAACAAATTTATTAGTACTAATGTATCTAAGTGGGATAACAGTTGATGACAGAGGAGGAGTTGATAGAAGTTCATCATGGAACTCTGTCTGCCATCCAATTTGGCTTGGACTTGTCGGTATAATTTGTTCTACACATCAATTTTTTTTTTATGCATTTATTTCTTTGTGAGTAATTATATATTAATGTATATCTTGATGTTAATTTTATTTTATAGTCAATCAAAAATGTGAATGATGTGGCATCTTTGCCAATAGTCTTTTCTCAAACTCTTGATCGACCCAAGGGACTATCATTTGCAAAACGACTTTCTCAATGCCAACAAAGGGTGGAGGTAATTTGATTGAATTGTACATTAATTGATAATTTAGAAAACTTAAATATTTGATTATAGTCATTTAGAGTCTTACATTCTTGTCATTTTGATAATTTAGAGTCCTTCTCAATTGATGCAGGAAGCCTCGATGGTGGTATGTGCTTGTTTTCTAGTAGATAAGTTTTTGTGTAGTGCACTCTAGATTGTTTGTGTGTAACACATCTAACATTTTTAAATGTATGCATTTCCTATTTTGTTTAATAATTATATATTAATTTATTTCAATGTTACTTTGCTTTTATGTAGTCTCTTGAGAATGTGAGTGATGTGCCACCTTGGCCATCATGCTTCACTAGGACACCTGATCGTCTTAAGAGAAAATCATTTGTAGAATGATTGTTCGAACAACAACATAGAGTCGAGGTAATTGAATTGAATTTTTCTAAATAATTGATAGTTTATCTAGCGGTCTTATAGTTGATTGTAGTGATTTAGATGTATGTTAATACATGAAAGTTCTTAATTGTAGTAGATAAGAATCTATTTACTAACTTTAACTTATTTTTATTTACCATTGAAGAGATTAATCAAATTTGTGTTTTGACTTGTTAATGCAGGAAACTTCGCCTCCATCAATTACTAGACATTTTGGTACAAAGAGGACACTTTTTTAGGATCCATCACAAATTGAGGATCCATCACAGATTGAGGATCCATCACAGATTGAGGGTCAAGTGGACTTGTAGTATTTGATGTAGCTATTTGGCATGTAGATTATATATAGATTTTGAGACATGGCATATGCCACATTTTGTAAAAAATGTTTTGAGTTGGCATATTTGCCAAATTTTTGTATATGTCTACCATTATGGACTAGATTTTAATATATATACACCTTGATATACAATATAATTTAAATTCCTTATGTGCATGTCATGATACTTCCCATGATGCCATACATTATGATGATAGTTCTTTAGTCCATTGATGATATGTTTAGTATTGAGAATGGTTTTAGATCAATATAATCAATATGACAAAATTCCTTATATGCCCTAATCAAGCATAGTAGCTTGAAATCTAATAAGGTCATGATAAACCATTTCATCATGTATTTAGTCTTCATCTTGTCAAATTTTGTAAATATGTCAAAGTTGTCATATGAAAATGTAAAAAAAATGCAAAAGTATGGAAGATGAACAGTCAAGTACTCAAAAGTCAGTTGGAGACTATTGGTTTCCCTCAAATCATGTATAAATATGCATAAACCTTCGTGGAAAAGGCATTGGAGATGTATTGAAAACATTTTGAAGATGAATTGAAGACAAGTTTGAATGAAATTAATGTCAAGAAACTCTATTTTTGCAGATTTTACTATTTTCCTGCTATTTCTTTGTTTAGTATAGCCCTGTATGGATGTGTTAGGGCCTGAGAGAAATTGTAATTGAAAGCTGGTGGAATCTATTTCAGTTGGGTGTATGTGTATGCAAATCCCATTTATGGACGAGAAGCTCTCTATTTACTATTATTCAACTCTCGTTGATATGAGGTTGGCTCTACAACTATTGCAATTTGTGTATGAAACCTAGATGCCTACGAGATCATATATATATGTATGTATGTATGTATGTATGTATGTAAATCCTATTTATGGTCAAGTAGCTCTCTATTTACTATCATTGAACTCTCATTGATAGGAGGTTGGCTCTCTGACTATTGCAATTCAATCCATTTGTAATGATGCCTCTATCATGTTGAGTTTTATCCTATCTCTGCATCAAGTTAAAATCATGAAGATGACAACACCATACAATCCTCATTGGGCTGTTAAAATGCACAAAACAATCATACAAGACAGTTATTCATGAAATTACTATGCAAAGAGGGTTTATAAGTTGCATTAGGGTTTGTATAAATGATCTAATGGATTTATAAGGTTGTCAAACACCAAAATGGATGATTTATATGAGTTTTGGGACTGTCACAGTCCATGTACAACTTGCCCTTTATGATTGTTAAAAAGATACACATGGCTATCCAAAAATTGCCCTTTATGACTATCCTAAAACATCGTGTATATGCTCATAAAATCCACCAAACTCTGAGAATAAACTCGTCATTCGATAAGGAGTGGAAGGATAAAGTCACATTCTGAAAAACCTCATTTTGTGTGCCAAACGTCCCAGTGATTCCGGGCAAGAGGCTACCAGCAAAGTCCCTTAAGATCCCTGAGACCAAAAAATTGCCAAACTTTGACGGAGCAGTTCTCAGAATTCGTGATAGCTGGGAATGTTTAGTTTGGACCTACAAGTGCACATGGGGACCATCCACAATAACCTCTCTCATTTTTGGTCAACTCCATTCCATTGGCCCGTGCCGAAATCAAACGCATTGTTTCAAAATGCTTCAATTTGATGCAGTGGAAAGGTGCTAGGTGTGACATTTTTCATTCCATAGCTCGTGGGGTCAAATGGACTATGCTAACCTATTGGGGTGGGTGGGTAAATGCCATTAGAGGTCTCATTTTGTGCACCAAGCGTCCCAGTGATTCCGGGCAAGAGGCTACCGGCAAAGTCCTGTAAGATCCTTGAGACCAAAAAATACCAAACTTTGACGGAGCAGTTCTCAGAATTCGTGATAGCTGGGAATGTTCTGTTTGGATCTACAGGTGCATGTGGAGTCCATCCACAATAACCTCTCTCATTTTTGGTCAACTCCATTCCATTTGACCGTGCCGAAATCAAACACATTGTTGCAAAATGCTTCAATTTGATGCAGTGGAAAGGTGCTAGGTGTGACATTTTTCATTTCATAGCTCATGGGGTTGAATGGACTATGCCAATGCGTCAGGGTGGGCGGGTAAATACCTTTGGAGGTCTCATTTGGTGTGCCAAGCGTCCCAGTGATTCCGGGCAAGAGGCTACCAGCAAAGTCCCTTAAGATCCCTGAGACCAAAAAATTGCCAAACTTTGACGGAGTAGTTCTCAGAATTCGTGATAGCTGGGAATGTTTTGTTTGGACCTACAGGTGCATGTGGAGTCCGTCCACAATAACCTCTCTCATTTTTGGTCAAATCCATTCCATTTGACCATGCCGAAATCAAACGCATTGTTGCAAAATGCTTCAATTTGATGCAGTGGAAAGGTGCTAGGTGTGACATTTTTCATTCCATAGCTCGTGGGGTCAAACGGACTGCACCAATGCATCAGGGTGGGCAGGTAAATGCAATTGGAGGTCTCATTTTGTGCGCCAAGCGTCCCAGTGATTCCAGGCAAGAGGCTACCAGCAAAGTCCCATAAGATCCCTGAGACCAAAAAACTACCAAACTTTGACGGAGCAGTTCTCAAAATTCATGATAGCTGGGAATGTTTTGTTTGGACCTACAGGTGTACATGGAGTTCATCCACAATAACCTCTCTCATTTTTGGTCAACTCCATTCCATTTGACTGTGCCGAAATCAAATGCATTGTTGCAAAATGCTTCATTTTGATGCAATGGAAAGGTGCTAGGTGTGACATTTTTCATTCCATAGCTCATGGGGTCGAACGGATTGCGCCAACATGTCGAGGTGGGTGGGTAAATGCCATTGGAGGTCTCGTTTGGTGTGCCAAGCGTCTTAGTGATTCCGGGCAAGAGGCTACCGGCAAAGTCCCTTAAGATCCTTGAGACCAAAAAACTGCCAAACTTTGATGGAGCAGTTCTCAGAATTCATGATAGATGGGAATGTTCTGTTTGGACCTACAGGTATATGTGGAGTCCATCCACAATAACCTCTCTCATTTTTGGTCAAATCCATTCCGTTTGACCATGCCGAAATCAAACGCATTGTTGCAAAATGCTTCAATTTAATGTAGTGGAAAGGTGCTAGATGTGACATTTTTCATTCCATAGCTCGTGGGGTCGAACGGACTGCGCCAACGCATCAGGGTGGGCAGGTGAATGCCATTGGAGGTCTCTTTTCGTGCACCAAGTGTCCCAGTGATTCCGGGCAAAAGGCTACCGGCAAAGTCCCGTAAGATCCCTGAGACCAAAAAACTGCCAAACTTTGACGGAGCAGTTCTCAGAATTCATGATAGCTGGGAATGTTCTGTTTGGACCTACACGTGTATGTGGAGTCCGTCCACAATAACCTCTCATTTTTTATCAACTCCATTCCGTTTGACCGTGCCAAAATCAAACGCATTGTTGCAAAATGCTTCAATTTGATGCAGTGGAAAGGTGCTAGGTGCGACATTTTTCATTCCATAGCTCATGGGGTCAAACAGACTATGGCAATGCATCAAGGTGGATAGGTAAATGCCATTGGAGGTCTCATTTCGTGCGGCAAGTGTCCCAGTCGTTCCGAGCTGTAAGCTACCGATAAAGTCAAAAGTTGCTAGGATTGAAATTTTGCATTCTACAGGTCGTGGGGCCAAACAAATTGTGCCAATACGTCGGGGTGGGTGAGTAAATGCTAGGGGAGGTCTCGTTTTGTGTGCAAAGCATCTGAGTCATTCCGAGCTGTAAGCTACCGGCAAAGTGACTTTACCGGTAGCTTACAGCTCGGAAGGACTGGGATGCTTTGCACACAAAATGAGACCTCCCCTAGCATTTACTCAACCACCCCGACATATTGGCACAATTTATTTGGCCCCAGGACCTATAGAATGCAAAATTTCAATCCTAGCAACTTTTGACTTTGTCGGTAGCTTACTGCTCAGAACGACTGGGACGCTTGGCACACGAAACGAGACCTCCAATGGCATTTACCTATCCACCCCGACGCGTTGGTGCAGTCAGTTCAACCCCACGAGCTATAGAATGAAAAATGTCACACTTAGCACCTTTCCACTACATCAAATTGAAGCATTTTGCAACAATGCGTTTGATTTCGGCACGGTCAAATGGAATGGAGTTGACCAAAAATGAGAGGTTATTGTGGACAGCCTCCACATGCACCTATAGGTCCAAACAAAACATTCCCAGCTGTCACGACTTTTGAGAACTGCTCCGTCAAAGTTTGGCAGTTTTTTAGTCTTAAGGATCTTAAGGGACTTTGCCGGTAGCCTCTTGCCCGGAATCACTGGGATGCTTGGTGCATGAAACAAGACCTCCAATGGCATTTATCTACCCAACCCAACATGTTGGCGTAGTTCGTTCGACCCCACGAGCTATAGAATGAAAAATGTCACACCTAGCACCTTTCCACTGTATCAAATTGAAGCATTTTACAACAATGTGTTTGATTTCGGCATGGTCAAACAGAATGGAGTTGACCAAAAATGAGAGAGTTTATTGTGGATGGACTCCACATGCACTTGTAGGTCCAAACAGAACATTCCTAGCTATCATGAATTCTGAGAACTGCTCCGTCAAAGTTTGGCAGTTTTTTGGTCTCAGGGATCTTACAGGACTTTGCCGGTAGCCTCTTGCCTAGAATCACTGGGACGCTTGGCGCACCAAAAAAGACCTCCAATGACATTTACCCGTCCACCCCGACGCATTGGCGCAGTCCATTCGACCCCATGAGCTATGGAATGAAAAATGTAGCACCTAGCACCTTTCCACTGCATCAAATTGAAGCATTTTGAAACAATGCGTTTGATTTCGGCACGGGAAAACAGAATGGAGTTGACCAAAAATGAGAGAGGTTATTTTGGATGGACCCCATGTGCACCTGTAGGTCCAAACAAAACATTCCCAGCTATCACAAATTCTGAGAACTGCTCCGTCAAAGTTTGACAGTTTTTTGGTTTTAGGGATCTTAAGGGACTTTGCCGGTAGCCTCTTGCCCAGAATCACTGGGATGCTTGGTGCACAAAACGAGACCTCCCTTGGCATTTACCCACCCACCCCGACGTGTTGGCACAGTTTGTTTTGCCCCACGATGAGCAGAACAAAAAATATTGTTCCAGTTGACACATTCTCAATCATTGACATGGATGATATCTCAGTACCATTCCTTTAGGCACAATATGAGATTCCAATGGAAGGCACAATTGTGAGATTAGAGATGATGAAAAGTGTGCATCATTCACAATCATGTTTTACTTGTATTCAATGATGATTCCTTGATTCAACTTAATCCTTTAATAATACATTTTAACCTCCTTGTGAAAGCGCACTTTCAAGGTTGCTTGAGCAAGAGCTAGCGCCTCAACATCTAGGCGCACTTTTGGTGTTCTAGAAGCATGAACTAGCACCTCAAATAGTAAGGCACTCATTCTAGGTTGTTTATTCAATAATTGACACCTTGTATTCATTATCAAGCTACATATCCAAAGTCATAGAGATATGAAGTGGCACCTCACTAATCTAGGTGCACATTTGATGGTGTAGAGAGGTAGATGTGCACCCAAGTCATCATTTGATGCCTTCAATAACTATAAACTCCTTTGATGATGCATTTTATCCTTCCAATTCACTATCTAGCCTTAGGCATACATTTTAGGTTGATCAATCATAATCTAGCGCCCTAAGTACCAAGGCGCACTTTTAGGTTAGTTTGATCAAGGATTAGTGCCTTCACTTCTAGGCAGAACTTTGGAGTTGAAATACATCAAAATAACAAGTTTCTTTATCACTTCAAACATCTTTAACACTTTGAAGATCTCCAATGCATGATTGAATATCAAGAAACCAATGTATCATTTCATGAAGGTCTTGATGAGAAGAACAAAAAATATTTTTCAAGTTGACACATTCTCAATCATTGAACCAATGAAATTGATGCAAACATGCAATTTGTTCATGTTGTGCCATCATGTTGATGCAAACATTCTCTATCATTCATATTGTCACATGTTGTAAGCCATGTATGTGAAGATGTAAACATAGTATTGGTGACATGAGCAACACTACTACATATTCTTAAGTGTTGTAAATATGCATCTTCTTATTTAATCATGTGTTGTAAATGAAGGAATGCAATGATTGCAATATGTGCACAAAACATAATTTTTGATAAGGATTGAAAGGAAATGTTAAGAAAATGCAATTGGCAGGTGTAAATCCAAAGTGTGGAAGCATAGACAAGGCATGTGAACAATTTGGCATGACACCTCAAAGAGATGCTATCTCATGGAATGCAATGATTGCAAGATATGCACAAAATGGATTTTTTGAAAAGGCTTTAGAAACTTTGAAGCAAATACAATTGGAATGTTTAAAACCAAATTCCATAACCTTTGCAAGCATTCTCCCTACTTGTGCCAAATTAGGATCTTCTATATACATATATGCATAATGTCATGAAAATAATGTATAGTGTATATATCAAGCCATATAGGCATGTACAAATAAAACCATATGGGTATATACAACGATATACATCGATAACATACAAAAGTATGTTTACAAAGCTAAATAGGCATATGTAACAAAATGTCCCAAAATCAAATCCCTATCCAGATTGCTATCAAATAATCTATGGCTCTTGCTAGGCCATGAAGATGGTGAACCAGTCAATGACTCATCCTCTATCGCTCATCGACTAGACCTCCTCGATAAATATTTTTGAATTTCCACCTATTAATACAATCAAACAATGTGCACATTAATATAGAATTTAATATTCAAAATATATAACATGACATAAGTAATCAATCACTTACCGCCAATTGGTGATCCCTCTTGATCATTTCTTGTCTCTCTTCTTCTGTAGAGCTGGATGGGTAGGGGAGGTGACGTCCTGTGAGAAGCATGAACAAGCAAATTTAAGTAAACATGAATATCATAAATATGTACATTAAATGCTGCGCTTATTATAAGACTATTCTAGGACTGTTGTAGGACTGTTGTAGTTAAAACTATCCTAGTAGACATGTATAGGACTGTTATAGGACTATCATCTCATGAAATACAATGATGGAAAGATTACTATCAAGATTAGTATGAAAATTAATTATGACTGTTATAGAACTTTTATAAGAATGCAAAGTAAGGAAGCATAGGCAAGGCACATGAACTGTTTGGTGGAATACCTCAAAGAAATGAGAATTTTGTCAGATGTTGTAGTTGCAATTGCCATGTGACACATGTATGTAATATGTGAAAGCATAGACAAGGCACATGAACTATTCGGCAAAAGACATCAAATACATGTCATCTCATGGAATACCTTATGTAGAAAAGGGTACAAATGTGCAATATTAAGAAATACAAATGAGAACTAAAAATCATACCTTGAGTATAGTCAAAACAACCTACGATGCCATACAAAATAATTTATGATGCCATGCAAAATAATCTGCGATGCCATGTAAAATAACTTTATTCGCAGTCCTGTATAGTCAAAAGCATGCATTATAGTTAAAGTAACAAGATTTTTAATAAAACAATTCTAAAAAATAGAAAAAACAAGAACAAGTTAAGATAAAAAAATGTCATACTTGTCCATCTGGAAGTTTAAATGCTAGTCAAGCGTACCTGAGGGGTCATCTCTTACCTTCAAAGTATCCAATATTGCTTCATGATCAGCATTACTAATTGTCCATAGTTCTTTTAATTTTGGTTTTCCACAATGCTTTAGTAACTTGACATTTGTTGCTACAACTAGGTGAGAATACATCAATATGGTTTTATGCTTCTCAAACTCTTCAAAGGCCAGGATAACATTCTTTTTAATCATATATGTTCATAACCAAGTCCCAGCAATAACAACTGATCCTGTAGGATATGTGAACCCATCATCATCTATCATAGGTTGTGTTAGCTTTTGTTTTCCCTGTACACATCGTGCCAACCAATAGCCTGACCTCGCTTAATTTCCATGCGGTGTAACAACTGCATAAACATGACCTGGCTGTACAAGGTTTGAAAGATGTTCATAGTCAAATGAGCTCTCCATGTCATTCATAGAAGATGATTGACCTTCATATAAAGGGATTAAATATTGTGGAATCCATGCATCTACCCACTCACTTGACTCACAATTGTTCCAATCACATTTAATACAACTCTGACAAAAATAAGCTAATTCTCATGTCCAAATAGTCCATGTACTTGCATCTAAGCTTTGAAATGAATGCATCTTTAATCATTCACTGATTCTCTGACATTCCAATTTCTCTATCGCTATCCCATCATCAACCAACCAAAAGAACCTGCGCACTTCAGAATCAAGAGCCACTCCTCGTGACAATGCATAGTTACATCACTTAACAATGGAATCTGCATCACTGAATGTAGCACCACCTCTAATCTTTAGTTGTTCTTTAAAAAGAGCTCTCTTCATGCATGCACCTACTCCATCATGTTCACCTTTTGCGTGCCCGGCTTCAAAAAAATTCCAAATATGAGGTATACCCTTCTCTACATGCATTTTGCTCAACCAATAGAAATTACGAGCATTCTTGAATTGACCAGTGCAATTATCTGACCAAATGAGATGTTGATCGATTCTAATATCTTTTTCTTACAAGAACCCATAAAATTGTTGAAAACAATATTACACAAACTCTGCTAAATGAGATCGATCATCACTCATGTAAAAATGGTATTCTCTGACAATCTTCCTGTTCTCTTCTGTACTCTCGGGGCATGTCTGTATGTGATGTGAACAAAAATAGCAATCTGAATAGAATTGTAGTACTGGGATTGAACTTCATTTTAGGGTTGCAATGTATAGTTTTCTGCAAAATCAACTACAGAGACAATAGTTCCAATCAGGAAAGAGTCTTTACACATCTTGAACTGTTGATCTAACCATCGAGACCTGTGGCTATGTCTGACATACTTGTAGAAAATATTTTTCTTAAAATCATCAATAAAATCAGCAATACTTACCTCTGTTACAATCAACTGACATCTAGAACCTTCACCTCCACTTTTCAAATTGTATTTCACTATCTCATATCTCTTTTTCTCAACCATTCTCTTTCCAAAATCATGCCCATTGCCCTCATGAAAACATGATACAAACTTTGATAACCCACCACATTGTAAACAATTTTCATTTAAACAATCATTCTTGTAGAACATGCAACCATCATCTCTAATACATAGAAATAAATCCAATAAGTCCCTAGATGACTTTGGTAGTTGAATTGCACCACACTCTTGTAACATTTCATTAGTGTGCAAAGTAGAACGAATATTGCATAATAATTCATGGTACATAGAAAACTCTACATGGTATTTGCAACATGTATTACGAACTTTAAGAGGAACACAATAAAATGGCTTAAGAGATTCAAATGCTCTTTGTGAGATTGTCATACCTGGGTGAGTTTCATAATATTGTTTGGCTACATTCCAAGTAATGTTTAGGATGTGGTGTGCGCTCTTTATCACCAATTCTTAACTTTACAACATCTTTTACATTTGGTGATACCCTAGAGTTAGTGTGCCAAAATCTTTCAATTTCTTCCTTTGTGCTATCAATTAGCTTCTTGTCAACTTGTGGAAGCCTACCACTGAAATCCCAAGTATCATTGGCAAGAGGACTATCTAGCCTTGATCTTAATGCTAGTGCTTTTGACAATATTTTACAATTCAATCTTAAGTCAACATAATTTTGCCTCATTAATCAAGCATTTCTTAATTGTTTGCTTACTATTGAGGTTGTTATTACTCTACAGGAAGCTCTTTTATCTTTCTCCTTGCTAGTCTTTCCAATAGAATTGAGTGCATTGAAAAGGCTTCTAACAATAATTTTATTCTGATCGGACACTTTGTTTAACCAAATCTTTAATTTCTTTAGTAAAGGTCTCATTTTGTACATCTTTAATAATTGCACAAAAAGTTGGCATTGTTCAGTTAATGTTATCTTCTCAAAATATTCATTGAAGAGTTTTGTAGCCCACAACCGAACCGTTTGTGATGACCTCTTGCCTTCAAGTTTTTCCATTATGTTCTCATCAATTTCAAGTAACCATTTTGGGGTTCTTGGGTGTTTTCCAATTTCATCACGGTTATTCTCTTCTTGACAAATGTCCTCTCTTCTTATGAAATTTAGAGATACATTGATTGTTCTTGTTTCATCCATGTTATCAACCTTATCAATTTTATCAACAAATGGATTATGGAGTACAATTTCAACATCATGATGTTCATATCCACTTTCTTCAAGTGCACGTCTTCATTTTTCTTCTTCTTCTTTGTCCTTGGTATTGCTATTATGAATAGGTGTTTCATAACATTTTTCAATATTTTCATTTGCAATATCATGGTGAATTTCATTCTTATCTAACATTTCATTATAATCAAAATTAACATCTTCAATTTGCATGTCATTAGATGGTAAAGAAGAAGATTCACCTTGATGAGCATCCGCCAAACCCACTCTTCCAATCCTCTTCCTTTCCCTATCTTTTTCCCTAATTGCTTCAATTTTCTCTAATGTAACTTTCCTCCTCCTTTTGCCTTTACGACGATTGTTGCTCCCCATTAGGGGAATAAAAATATCACCCTTATGATTGTAACAAGAAAATTGTCTCCAAAAGTGCATAAAAATATTCCTTTCACTGTCATAGCCAGAAATCATGAGTATTTCGACAGTAGAGGGTCTTTGGTTGTGGATGTCGGGCCCAACAATATTTGTTTTGTCTTTTTTCTGCATTTACAAAATGGATATCCTTTTTGGAAACGGATATCCATTTCTTAAATCCCAATTCTTTGCCAACGGAGACTCTGCAACGTCCATATCGCTACTACAAAACAGATATCCATTTTATTATGTACATTTGGATTCTAGACTAGGGATTCATTTTATTATTCTATAAACTTGTGAATTACCATCTAATATGAATGTTTACACACTAATCCACCTAGGTATCAACTTAATAAAGCTCTGGATATAAGCCATTATTTGATTTGAGTAATCTTACTTTGGACACATTTGTGAAGACTCCTAAAGAGCCTGGACATACAATTGTAAAGATGATATAGCCTCCATATAAGCATAAAGATGATATATAATTTTAGTTTGTTGAAGGCCATGTAAATTAGTCATTGATGAGGACTCTGCTACACCTAAAGTTGAGTCCTTTGTTTGGAAGTTTGAAGCATGCAAAGAGGCAAGTGACTTGTAATGCTTAAGTAAACACAATTCTCAACATGATGTAGTTCAACTTGATGACATGTCTAAATATGACACATTTTAGTTTGTATTGCATGAGGACTTCCTTATTCATGCATATCAAATTTATAATTAGGTATATTTTTCTGAAGTGTAGGAGTTTGAGGCTTTCAATTTTTGTATTGACTCACTTGAAGATGCTAGCAGCCATGTGAACATGATTAATATGGGATCCAAGAGTTGTCCTTTTCCCATGAATTTGGAGTGGATTGTTGGCCCTTATGATTGTTTAAATCATGTTGGCCTAGCATTTGAATAGTTGCTTCGTGACATGGATGGGAATAGATAATGTATAGACTTTATCACACTTTAGGGTTTTCCCATTATATGCTAAAATGTTATGACTATCCACTTATTCTATTTTAGGCTATCATCAAATGAGGAGCTTCTAAAGGCAAAAATGTTGTCCCAAAAGAAGGCTCAATGTTATTCGTAAAGACATTAGATTGTTAAAATACAAATTCAAGGGTAGATATTCCTTGGGCTATTTTAGTATAGAGAAGCAAAATTGCAATATATGACTATCCTAGGAATTAGAATGGTTGACCATAGGATATTTGTGGCATTTTGATATTAATGGATGGATTGATGGATGTTTAGGGAGTTTAAGTTTAAATGTAATGTATGAGAATTCTTATTTATGAAGGATCTAATAGGTCTTATGTCTTATTTGTAGGCTATTCAAGAAAGAAATGAAAAGATACCAAGGACTATCATAACACCTATTACAATTAGGTGCATCAAAGGATTGTCATCCAGAACCTTACCAATATGGGAAGTTATCAAAACCATGTCATGTTTAAAATTAAAGGCTTTATCACCTTTTTGTCCCTATAGGCCTATTAGAACAATAGGTCACATTTTATTCATATACCGGGGTTGAGAATAAACACTAAGCATTTGTAGTTATGGCAAGTGTAAATGGAAATAGATTACAACTTTAGACAATCTATCCTCTCCTAGATTGCACTGACTGAGTAGAAATTAAAAATTCCCTATCAATGTCCTTTATATACTGAAGGTATGGGTGAGAAAGGTAAACTTTGTATGTTGTAGACAAGGCCTCAAATGTAAAATATATTATGACAATAACGATAAGGACTGTTAGGCATGAATGCTATCACTATTATAGATTGTCAAACCAACCATAGGCTGCCATAATAGTACACTGCTGACTATCATACCTTTAGGCATGGTGCCATGAACCTTATGAGTAGAATGCATTGGTATTTGTGAGAAATGTATTGCTTATGTTAAGAATAAGTATTTATATTGTTTGAACATCATCAAAAGGTGGACTACAAATACGACTTTGTCAAAGGAAAACTTTAGTGGCAAAAATCTAACTATGAACTATTGTGCCATCCAAGCACAATCATGACCAACATCAAGGGATAGTCAAGGCATGGGTGTCTTAAGAAACACAATTGAAATTGTCCATGGATATTTGAAGTAATTCACAATATTCATGATCAAGAATTAACTTTGACTGTCTCAACAGTGGTAAATTTGGCTTCAAGACAATAAAAAATTAGGGATTCATTATCACCAAGTAATAAAGAAGAGTAACCGTAAGTGTCGACCTTCAATTCATTATACAAGAGGATGAAGAAGGGGCCATAGTATTTTCATACCATAATACAACATACAAAAGGAAAATCATGAAGTCAAAACATGTGCAAAGGGTATCTATGTTAAAGAGGAGACTTGTGAATGGACGATGACTATCACTGTCAAAATAAGATATAGTCTCACTAAGAACAGTTAGGTGATTTGTGGATTGTCATGACTACAAGGCACACGAATCTTGTGTATGAAGAGGAAAGAAATATAAATAAAAGAAGATTGAAGGATTGTTGCACCTGGGTACAATGATCCTAAAGGATTGTCATGCTAAAAGGATAATCAACAGTACAAAGATTCATATTTCAAGGCTATCCTTAATCTCATTCACATGGTCCTAATGTTGGTTTGATTTGCATGGAGTGAGATGACACTATCAGGATTAATTGAAAAGGTGAAAGGGTTTGGTACCAAATTTGGTCACAAGTGTAAAAATTGCAATAAGCTTGAGAATATTGTTCACTAAACCTAGAACTATCACCAAGCAACATCCTATTCATAAGATGTGATCAACAAACATGTAAGAAAAATGGATATCAACCTTCTTGGTTATGCTTGCTTGATAAGAGCCTATACTTTTCACAAGGAGCCACCAATTTTTAACTAAATATTTCCATAAGAAACAGATAAAAAATTGTTCCCCCAAATGAGGAAACTAGATTGTTAATTAGAATTCTATGTGTAATGTGATATGAAACAATAGATACACCTATAAATGACCAACTAACTTTAAATTCTTGTATTATTGCCTCGATGTTTCAAATATGTTGCCTCTCTTCATCCAAAACCAATGGTACAAAAAATTTCATAGATCAAGGAAAAGGATATCCGTTTCCAAAATGGATATCCATTTCCAGAATGGATATCCGTTTTAGAAATGGATATCCGCTTTGAGTTTCTTTTACTGAAGCAAAACGGATATCCATCTTTCTTTGGTACAAAGCAAGACGGATATCCGTTTTGGTTGTTGACTTTTCATGGATTCTAATGTTTTCATGTTTCAGTCTCTTCTTCAAACTTCACCCTTCGTTCTGACGACTTTTTTTAATGCAAAATTGATAAAACGAAAAGGGTTTATAGAAAAAATTGTTAGCTTTCTAAAAATATAAGATTTGTTTGGTTATCATTTTATTAAATAATTATTAATAATTTTCTATATACTGTGTCTCTAAAATCCTGATGGACACATTGATTGAAAAACATCCATAACTTTCAAACCATTTCACCTTTTTGAGATCCGAAACCTACGTCACACTCTATGATTTTTTGGCTATAGGTTAAAAAAAAAATTTCAATTTCAATTTTCTTTTATCGAGTTAGGTTGGCTGGAAAATTACTTTTTAGTTTTTAAAAAAAGTCACAGTAAAAAAATCATAACTAATTATTTTATTGGAAAAAAAATTCAAATAAATATGCGTCACATCCAGACATGAGTCCTTTACTTATTTTAAAAGTTAAAAAAAAAATATAATTTTACTCATAGTTAGGTTGGCTGGACAGACACCCACTTTTTATTTTTTTCTAAAAAATTTAAAAGCTATTCATTGAAATATTCAATTTTTACTAAATAAATTTAGTTTAAAAAAAAAAAATAGTAGCCTATAAACTAGATTCAATTCTCTACAAATTTTGTTCTTACATCTTTTTCAAATTGTGTAGATAATCCATTCAAATTTTCACATGAACTTGATAAAGTCTGATTTTTTGTATTTTCATTGCCACTTAGAGGTATAGTTTGGCCCATCATGATCCTGCACATACCCACATAAAAGAGAACAAACTAAACTAATATTAGCCTATTCTACTCATTAACTAATGCAACCTCATGATTGAGCTAAATGAATGCCTACATATGAAGTTAAACAGCCTAACTACATGCAAACCTTGATCATTGGATGTGCTCCTTGATGTCTTGATATGTTGATTGCTCCTCAAATTGACAACATAACCTTGCATAACATGGAGACTTGAAAATGGCTTGGGATGATGGCTATTTATAGATTTTTGGATGGGGGATTGGATGGATAGGATTGATTAGGAGGATTAATGGTTTAGGATTGTTGGGAGGATTGGATTGATGAGAGGCCACCAAGTGGCATGATAGGATTGGAGGACAAAGATAGTCCTTGGATCAAAGGTGGATGATGGTCTTGGATAAAGTGGATGGAGAGGATTGAAAAGGGACAAAGGGACCCTTTTTAGAGGGATGTGCAAGGTATGTTCCCATCCCTTTGTAAGAAGGTCATGTGATTATGTACAAAATCCCATGCTTTTGTACATGTTGGAGGATGTGAGGGGTTTGAATGGGTTAATGAAAGATTTGGAATGTGCAAGCATGTGATTAAGTTGATTAGGTGGATTAGTCAACTTAATCAAAAGTGCAAAAAATAAGTAATTGAATAAATAGAAATATTTATTTAATTTTGTATGGGGATAAGGATATTAGATAAATGAATATTTATCTAATTTTAGACTATAGAAAAGGACCTAATTAATTGAATAAATGATTAAATTTATTTAATTAATGCTAGGAGATGGTACTAATGAATAGTGAAAAAATAATAAAATATTGTTTAATCACTGTTGGAAAGGGGATTGGATAATTAACTTTCTAAACAGGTTTTTATTCATTTAATTGTGGAAGAAAGTGGTTTAGTGATGTCCTGATTAGGGCTAGAAGCGGTGAGTGGTTGATTTTAGGTGTGTACATTTTGTCCGTCTTTGAGATGGTGTTGTGAAGTAGCATCGTTGCAAAGAAAGATAAAACATAGGACTTGATTGGATTAGAAGATGGTTGAATTAGGGATGATGATGCCCTAACTAGTCAAAGCAAGAGCCACAAGGAGGAAATGATGGTAGGGATGATTCCCCCTCAAGAGGGCAAGTGGCTTTGAAGAACGTGGGTGTTATCTCGAAAGGAAGAATATAGTTGGATAGAGGAGACAGGATGTAGGGTGTTAGAGAAAAGGGATGATGGGGGAATAAACGATTGGATGAAAGAGATGAAAGGATAGAGATGGATGGATGGATAGATGCAAATTGATAGATGGAGTTATGTGTTATGTTGCACTAGATGGGAGAAATCTTATTTGATATGGAATGACACATTATGCAGCAAGGTATAAGGAACCAGGGTGATAATGTGTCCCATGCATAAAAGGATGCCCCAACACATCACACAGCATTGGATGACCTTGGTGAGTACTGTGATGGGACAACCAACAAGGTCATAAGAAACCCTATGTTGTATAGCACCATGATACATTTGTGGCAAATAGGTTATAGAGACTGATGTAGATGCAAGATAAAATGATAATGCACACACAAGCAAGCACACATGCAAAAAATTCTACAAAGACAAACACGATGTTACCCCTGGTCAAGCTCATGAAAAGCTAAAGATTGATGGATTGATGATGTTGGATTGTGTCGATGATAATAAGAACAACATAAGGATTGAGAATGACATATCCCAATGATGATGATGGATATTTGATCAAGGCTGGCAGCAAGGCTTGGAACAAGACCATGGATGAGATTGGATGATTTTGCATAGATTTCTTAGCTTATGCTACATGGATTAGGATTTTTCTTTTGATCTTTTGATGTTTGGAGGTTTGGATCACTGGAGGGATTGTATTGGGTTGGATTTGGGGTGGCCCTTAGATAGATACCAATGACAAGGGAAAAACATGTATATCGAAAAGGGATAATAGGATGATTTGGATGGGGTGATTAAGGGACTGGATGATGGAGGGATAGATTGATAGATAGTGGAACAAAGTGCTTAGACCCTACCCATGGAGGTCAAAAATGTGTCAAAGGGGAGGATAGGGGGATAAGAGGGGGATTGGGATAGGGGTTCATGATGGACTAGAGGATTTAGGATAGGTGGATGGAGGGGGTTTGGATGTGATCTCCAAGGACTATGTCATATAGTAAAAGAAGTCCCACTCTAGATAGGTGTCTCTCATGACAAGGTGTTGGGGGGATGGATGTTTGTAAGATATGCTTGGAAGGGATGTACGCAAAGAGGTGTTCAAAGCATGTTTTGAACATTTTGTTCCTGTCCTTATCAAGATCAAAAGTGGGAAGGGAGGATGGGATGATGATAGGATAGCTAGGGAGATATAGTGGATAGAATGGATGGGAGACAATAGGATAAACATGGATATAGTGGATAAGAGTGATAGGCGAGGTGAGACTTGGCCCAAAGTGTAGGGTGAAAATGTATGGGGGATTGTGCATGATTCCCACAAGGCATTTTATCATGGTATTTGCCCAAGGAGCCATATAAATGGTTTTCACTATTGGACAATTTTTTCTCTTTACTTTTTTCTTTTTTCTTTTTTCTTTTATTTTTAATTTTCATTTTGGACAATGTTCTAAATTTTTGGGATTTTTTAATATTTAGATGTGATGGATAGGTAGATAAATGGGTTTGGAGGAGGATGGGGACTTGAGCATCTATTTCCATGGCAAGGTGATAGTGTCCCAATTAAGATAGTTGTTGCATGTGGACCATGTCAAGTGTCATTGTGCGTATGGATGTTGGTAGATCATGGTTGAGTGAGATGGAGAAGAAGTGGATGGGATGTATGGTATCTTGGATGGAGGATGAATGGATTATGTAAATGCATGGATGAGAGAGATGTTATGGGAGGTATATATTGGATAATGGATATAGGAGGGGGGATGGGTGCATGGGGGAATTTTGTGGGGTCGAGGAGAATCAATACCAATGTTTGCACACATCATTGTGGATTTTGAAGCTTACATTTTTTATGGGGAGTGAGGAGTAATGGGGATTTAGGATTCATGGTGAATTCTTTATTATGGGATCGGGATGGGGTGTGGTGGGATTACTGATTTGGGGACCCAAATAGACTTAGGATTTTGGGGATTTTTGTATTTGGTGTAGAATGGGGGATAGGGGATTTGGGATTTGGAGGGGATATGGATTCTCCATTCAGATTTATTGTTTTTTTCTTGGGGACCCACATTGTGTTTGTTTTTTCTTTTGGAGGTGTGGGATTTTGTGGCATTTTAGATGGATTTTCTTGGGTTTTTTGTGTATCGATGCCCTATGACATGATAGTTCTTAGGCTTTTGTTGATTTTTTCTTTATGTGTGGATACACCCAAAGATGATGTGTACATTTATTTTTCATGATTAGGGATTTTAGGGGATAGGGAATTATGGTGTTTAGGGGTATGGGATTTGCGGATGGGGGTGTTGAGGATAGGGATATTGGGAGTTGGGAGGATGGGGGAAGAGTGGATTTAGGGATGGGAAGACATTTGGATTTATGGATGGAAAGACATTTGGGATAAGATGGATGAGGAATAGTTGCATGCTTTTTGTATTTGTATGATGATGGAGGAGGGATGGAAAAAAATGGTTTGGAGGTGCAACGAAATGCACCTATGTTAGGATTGGAAGAAGTTTCCTTAGGAGGCGTGAAGGTGGTACCAACATTCTCAGATTGTTTGTCTTAGGATATAGAACCAAGGCCATGTGATTGTATGTTGGTTTTGACATGAATGGGCTCCAATATTCCTTGTTCATGAAGGCCTAAACCTTTTCCTTGATATTTCATGTTTTGGAGCATGTGATGGGCAATGGGATGTTTGTTGATATGGAAACAAGACATGAGTCTATTATTTTATATGGTTGAGGATGGGTGTTGGATATAAGTTATTCCTATCCTACGAGAGAACCACCATGGATAAAGGTGTTGGGACCAAGAGGATAGGATGATGGATTTGGGATGGTGTCAATAGGTGATGGTGAGGAGTCAATAGGTTGTTGCAAATATGTGTCTAATCGGTGTTGTCATTGATGTCAACATATCCTTGTTGTCATTGGTGTCAACTGTACCTATTTAGAAGACCTGTATGTTGAGGATATTGAGAAAATTAGCCTCTCTGGAAGAGACAAGTCAGTTACACATTTCTTTGTAAAAGACAATGAAGACATTGAAGTTCAGTGAAGAAGATTACTCCACATTTCTAGTAGGATGAAGATCAGAGCTTGCAGGCCATATGGCTATTTAAAGGATTGTCTAAAGTTGCTACAATTAAGATTTGAGAGGTCCGCATGAAGTTTTAAAGAATCTATGGCCATCTGAGTAGAACCAGGTTTTGTAGTTATTCAGAAGTGATAGAGTGACAAAGATTTGGTCCGGATTGATCTGCATTGGAATATTATGATATACAGATCTAGAGGCATGTTTGGGAAGTTAGTGTGTATCCTCAATTCAAATGGTTCATGGTTTGGAGGTCCGCAAGCAATCTTTCTAGTGTGACAGTCATGGCAGATAGTGTTCTTGAGGTATCAGATGAAGATGCAAGTGATTCTGATGATTTGGAGTAGTGTGGATGTTATTGTTGAATTCAATGTGCTTGTGGAGGTCTTTGGATTGTGTGTCTATTGTGTTGGACATCCGCATTGAAGATTAAGCTTGTAGTTGAAGATTTCCTCCTTGGTGTTATTGTTCTTCCTAGTTTTGGCCGATCGGATGATTCAAGTGTGTTGCGGATGATCTAAGATGAGTTATACGAAGTGTGGTGTATTGCTTGAGGAAGATTTGGATCCTAATTATGTTTGGTTGACAGTATAATGATTCACATTAAGTCAGATGTTTGTAGTGCTGACCTTGATGTTCATTCCAAGGTTGATGAAGCATATAAATACTTGTGGATGAATTGTGAAAAGTTGTCCTTGTGTGAAAATGATAAAATCTTAAGAAAGGCACAGAAGATGAGAAGAGAAGAAGAGGAGCAGAAGAACAAGAGCAGTAAAGGATGAGAATATAGCAGAGAAGTGTTTAGGGGTAGAGCAGAAGTTTTGTGAGCTATCAATGGGACCGAACCAGGCATGAACAAGATGCTATCTCTCAGTTCATTCTTTCTGTATTAAACAAAATCTTGTAGGTAGTGAGCCTCCTATAGGCAATGAGCCTCTTTGAGCAGTGAGCTCTGGGTAGTACACCCTAAGGCAAGTGCCTTTCCATTTCTTTTAAGTACTTTTAATAGGGTACGAATCTTGTGGGTTAACCCCCACCGTGGTTTTCCCTTAACTGGGTTTCCACGTAAAAATTTTGGTACACGTTATGTGTGTTCAATTTGTTTCTGCTCATGTTTTATTGATTCATGCTTTAATGTTTACATCATTAATCTAATTGTAAGTTGATAAAGAAGATTAAAAGAAGAAAAGGTTAATTTGGGGGATGATGAGTGCCAAATTGCACTCATGAGATACATCTCTTTGCCTCTCTTTTTCCCTCCCTCAGTTCATCTTCCTAGTGTCTGCACCCAAATAAGTTAACAAGATTGTTCTATTTTATGATTAATTAAGATAGATTACTTAAGATTAGAATTTCTGATTAAGTGACTAATGTGCATGGAATTGATGGAAAAATGCAGAACTTCTCTCTCTTTTTGAATCAACAGGTGTAGGTGCCAGGAACAACGATTTTGTGCATCTCCGGAGATCGTCTTCAATGATCTCCGGAGACAATAACAAAGAACCATGACACCTGAAGTTTTGAAGATATGGGGAATGCCTCTTTGGAGCTCTGTGAGAGTCTGGAGTATCTCCAGAGTTGCAGACAGGAACAGCTATCTCCAGTGCCTCCTAAGAACAGGGCATGTTTCCAAGCAGAGCTACTGACCAGACACTTTCAGCAGCGATCTTAATACCCCTCACTTCACTCAAATCATCACCTGAGTGGTGAAGGGTCAACTATTAGTTAAATTGCTGAAGTTTTATCTTTTCAAAGATTTTGCATGAGTTACGAACTGAACTAATCCAATATCCTTATTTTCAGGGCTTTGATGCCCAAGTGTATTAAGACTTAAACTTAGACTTCTGAGTGGGCTTTTGTTCCACTCAAGTCTACCTTTCTTGCATGGTGATTTTTCATAAGTTAGACAGTTAAGTAGAATAAAGAGATGGTGTCATCTCATAGAAAGACTGGTAGATAAGTTCAGTGATATATCATCACTCATTTTTTTATATATACTCTCAGAAATAGTAGAAGAACAACAATGATAAAATTATTTTGACTTTTGGAGGTCTCAGTTCTGTGATAGCCATATTTTCATGAATGCAGAAATGAATGAATTGGACTGAATTTAGTTGTGATCATCTTTTGTGCTAATTTCCTACTATAGCATTCAGCCTCAAGGGTGTGGAGCAAGGGCCCACTCTCACCACTTAGGCAGGAGGCTAGTACCACTATTTTATTGTTTCAGTTTTCTCTTATAAAGGTGTTTCCTGTTTTAATAGATAGATGCATGTTATTGTTTCTTTGCTTTAAGTAAATTTCCTATTTTATTCTATTTTCCAGCATTCATTACATTTATTCAACAAGCAGATAGATTAATTTTTTTTTTTAAAATTAGGATTAGCTATAAACTGGTAAACTATAGAATCCCTAGTTGCAGATAGCCATGGACACAGCCCTGGTTTTTGACATCTAAAAATAGATTAAATGATGAGGTACAATGACACCTTGTCATTTTTGGCACCGTTGCCAAGGAAAAGTTTGTGTTAATTAGGGACACTGAGTTAAAATAGTTTTTAGAATAGATTTGTATGGTTAGAGCTAGAGATCTAAAAGGAAGATATATTAAGCAGACACCCCAACAACACACCATAGGGGAAAGTAGTGGGGTGGTACAAAATCTTGTTGAAGAAGGAAACCTAGATCTTAATTTGGAACCTACACTTCAAAACAACAATCCCTTAGATCCTTCAGACATTCCACTTGCCAATTACATCTAGGAATTACAACAAAAAGTTGAGGCAGATCCTTTGGTAGAACCTAATTTCCTAGAGCCTTAGGAAGAAGAACCGGTACTAAACATGGAAAATGATAATCATAGGGAAGAGGAAAATTAGGCTCCAAGAACCTTCTCTTATCCTATTGTTTTGGCTGCTGGAGACAATGCTCCTATGAAAAATATCTCACCAGCACATCTGTAAAATTTCAAAGGACTTTCTTCTGAGGATCCAGATCAGTTCTTGTTTGAATTTAAAGTAGTCTGCCAAACTTATGATTATGGATCAAATAACCAGAAACTCAAACTGTTCCCTTCAACCCTGAAAGATTCTACGATGAGATGGTTTATGGGTTTACCCCAGGATTCTATCCATTCTTGGGATCAAATGGAAACAGAGTTTTTGGAAAAATACCAAAATTATTGCAGATCCAGTAATAAAAATGAAGAATTGTTTAACATTAGGCAGGGGGAGGAAGAATCCTTAGAAGACTATGTGGATAGGTTTAATTTTGCCTTGAGAAGGTATGGCAATCCAGTGGATCACTCCTTGGCCAGAACCCTGTTTATAAAAGGATTGGATAAAGAATCAAAACAGGCATTGGACCTAATGGGAAAAGGGAACATTAATAAAATGGAAATACCTGATATAGAGGAACTTTGCAGGAACTATTCCAGAACCCAAGATAGAGTAAGGTCATCCAAAACTTTTAAAGGGAAGAATGAAATAGGACAGTTGATGGAGGAAATTGCAAATCTAAAAACAGACATTCTGGTCCAACTAAATACCACATTGGATGGGATTCAAGCAAAAACTAGAACAACTGATCAAAACAGAGCAACTGAACCGCTCTCCATCTATTGTCCTAGGTGTAGAAACAAACACCTATTAAGAGAATGCCCCTTGGACAAATCGGAGATTTGTCAGATCTGTGATAGGGAACATCCTACCAGTCAATGTAGTCAACTTCCAGCCTTGAAAAGATTGAGTAAAAAGAATGCTGTGATAGAAGAGGAGTTGAACTATGTGGGTCCAATCCCCATTGACATTCCCAAAGCCCTGCTTCATTGGGAGAAAAGGTGTAGAGAATTTGAGGCCTCCAAGTTGATGTTGTAGTTACAAAGGGAAGTCACTACCAGAGCAAAAAGAATAGCAACTTTGGAAGGCAAAATCATTAAAATAGCCTCCCTTTCCTCATAAATTCTATCTTGTAGGCCTCCAAGTGCCAGCTATTCAATGTTCTTACAGGAGAGGGTACTGCAAAGGAAACTCTCCTTAGTCCTGTCTAACATAACTGAGGATATCGAAACAGTAGAAGGATTCATGGCAGCTTACACCAGGAGCAATGATGAGGACAAAAACTTCCTATGTGAATTATACCTACATGGATTATGTATTAATGATATAGCCTTCATTATTAATCACTTTGTGGGAGAATGCCAGCTTAAGGCATTCATGTCCCTAATGAGAAACCACCAGATCTGGAACAGAAGGATGGAAGATCATCTTCAAAAGGATTTAAAAACAGATCTCTTCATCAGGAAAGAATGTCCCAATCCTTTTGCTCTTCAAACCCAATTCAGGTCCCTTGTCTATCATCCTAAAAATGCAACTAGAATGTTGCCATTATACCTGAAAAGTTTGTAGGAATGCTCCATTGACTTTGGTCTTTTATGGTTAATTCAACAAATTCTGTACTTGCTATAGCAAAGAGGAGATGGAATATTTTGACCCCAGAGTAGAAACTTAGAGAGGTGGTCACCCCTGCAAACCTGAGATTATTCATGCAAAAGGCAAAGTTGATATCCAAACTAATGGATACACATAACCAGGAATGGATAGGTGGATAGTTCAGGCCCCCTCTAATAATTGAACCACTCCCTATCTAGGCAGATCAGCTGGAAGATGAAAAATTGAAGAACTGGTTGAAGCAAGTTGATAAGTACAGAGGAAATGGTAACACCAACAGAACCACTTGGACCACCTATCTCCACGATTATAGACTGATTGACAGGCTGCTTCACCAAAATAAATCCAGAATGTGAAAAGCAGGAGGACCTGCCAAACCTTAGGTATGGGGGGGATGATGAGTGCCAAATTGCACTCATGAAATACATCTTTTTGCCTCTCTTTTTCCCCTCTCTTAGTTCATCTTCCTAGTGTCTACACCCAAATAAGTTAACAAGATTGTTCTATTTTATGATTAATTAAGATAGATTACTTAAGATTAGAATTTCTGATTAAGTGACTAATGTGCATGGAATTGATGGAAAAATGCAAAACTTCTCTCTTTTTGAATCAACAGGTGTAGGTGCTAGGAATAGTGATTTTGTGCATCTCCGGAGATCGTCTTCAATGATCTCCGGAGACAATAACAAAGAACCATGACACCTGAAGTTTTGAAGCTATGGGGAATGCCTCTCTGGAGCTGCAAATAGGAACAACTATCTCTAGTGCCTCCTAAGAACAGGGCATGTTCCCAAGCAAAGTTGTCGACTAGACACTTTCAGCAATGATCTTAATACCCCTCACTTCACTCAAATCATCACCTGAGTGGTGAAGGGTCAACTATTAGTTAAATTGCTGAAGTTTTATCTTTTCAAAGATTTTGCATGAGCTATGAATTGAACTAATCCAATATCCTTATTTTCAGGGCTTTGATGCCCAAGTGTATTAAGACTTAAACTTAGACTTCTGAGTGGACTTCTATTCCACTCAAGTCTACCTTTCTTGCATGGTGATTTTTCATAAGTTAGATAGTTAAGTACAATAAAGAGATGGTGTCATCTCATAGAAAGACTGGTAGATAAGTTCAGTGATATATCATCACTCATTTTTTTATATATACTCTCAGAAATAGTAGAAGAACAACAATGATAAAATTATTCTGACTCTCAGAGGTCTCAGTTCTGTGATAGCCATATTTTCATGTATGCAGAAATGAATGAATTGGACTAAATTTAGTTGTGATCATCTTTTGTGCTGATTTCCTGCTATAGCCTTCAGCCTCAAGGGTGTGGAGCAAGGGCCCACTCTCACCACTCAGGTAGGAAGCTAGTACCACTTTTTTATTGTTTCAGTTTTCTCTTATAAAGGTGTTTCCTATTTTAATAGATAGATGCATGTTATTGTTTCTTTGCTTTAAGTAATTTCCTGTTTTATTCTATTTTCCAGCATTCATTACATTATTCAACAAGCAGATAGATTAATCTTTTTTAAAAAATTAGGATTAGCTATAAACTGGTAAACTATAGAATCCCTAGTTGCAGACAGCCATGGACACAGCCCTGGTTTTTGACATCTGAAAACAGATTAAATGATGAGGTATAGTGACACCTTGTCAGGGGACAACTAATTCACCCCCCTCTCAGTTGTCTGGACTAATTCCAACAATTGGTATCAGAGAAAGGTTCCTCTAAAAGAAGCCTGGCCACTTGAGGAGATCCAAGATGTTGACTTATAAAAAGGAAAGTCCAAGATTTGATGGAACAAATTACTCCCTTTGGAAGGTGCGCATGCAGTGTCATTTGGAATGTATGGGTGATGCCTTTTGGTTGATAACTAATAATGAGTATAAGATTCTGAAGAATGGCCTACAACTCTAGATGAACTCAGGGAAGCTGAATGCAACATTCAAGCTAAAGAAGCATTGTTGAGTGCCCTGATTGATATCGAATTGACAAATGTCCTAGAATTGAAAACTGCTCATGAAATCTGAAAAAAGTTGGAAAATCTGTATGAAGGTGATAAGTATGTCAAATGTGCCAAGCTACAGAGCCTGAAGGGTAAATACGAAAGGTTGATGATGAGTGAAGATGAAAACATTACTTCCTACATGCAAAAAGTGAATGGACTTGTGACCGGTATCAAGAATGCTGGTGGAGTATTGGAAGAATTAGAGATTGTTCCCAAAGTGCTCAGATCCTTACCTGTGGCATATAAGCATAAATTTGCTGCCATTAAAGAGATCAAGACGATGCCAACTATTACAAGGGATCAATTAGTTGGTAAGCTTTCAGCATTTGAAATGAGTGAATTTGGTGATTCTCTTCCTAAGTTTGAATCTGCATTTAAGTCCATTGTATATGGAAAGCAAAGATATGATCCAGGTGAAAGCTCTTCAGGAAGATTAAACAAATTTGAGAAGGCAAGGAAGGATCTTGAAGATGATGAAATTGAGAATGCAAAACTTGAATCCCTTATTGCCAAAAGATTGCCAAGAGGATCTGGTAAGTATGAAGGAAAGTTGCCTTTCAAATGTTTTGCTTGTAATAAGATTGGTCATTTTGCCTCAAGATGTACAGAGAGGTTTTCAAAACCAAAATTTAACAGATCAAGGGGTCAGAAGAAATGTTACTATGTCCAAGAAGCTGAAGAAGGAGTCACTGATGATGAATCTGATAGGGGAAGTAATTCTGGAAATAAATGGGTGTTTATTGCTATCAAAGAAGAAGATCCAGTGTCTACTGAATCTACTAGTTGTATAAATGTGGAAAGTGCCTTGGTTGCTCAGGTTGAAGAAAAAGATGAATGGGTAATTGATAGTGGATGTTCTCATCATATGACCGGTGATAAGAATAAGTTTGTAAGTTTTGAAAAATATGAAGGTGGAATTGTGAAGTTTGGAGACAATTCAGCTAATAGAATCTGTGGCAGAGGATCCATCTCTTTTGATGGTAAGAATAACACTAATGATGTTATGTATGTAGAAGGACTGAAGCATAATCTTCTCAGTGTTAGATAGTTGGTTGACAAAGGGTATGATCTCCGATTCAAGGATGGAAAATGTATAATCTTAGAAATCTTTGAAACTATGATTGCATTAGGTACACAAACTAAAGGTAACATCTTTCATCTAAGTGGTACATGCAAAAGTTGTTTGATTGCTCAGATTGATCAGAGTTGGTTATGGCATAGGAGAATGTGTCATGTGAACTTTGATAATATTATCAAGATAATCTATACACAGGTTGTAAGAGATCTTCCAAAACTTGTGAAACCTGCTGATAGCATGTGTAGAGAATATCAATTGGGTAAACAGAACAAAACTTCATTCAAGACTAAAAAAACAATCTTCAAGTGGACTATTGGAACTTGTGCATACTGATCTATGTGGTCCTGCTAGAATTAGAAGTGTGCAAAGAGACAGATATTTTATGTTTCTAATTGATGATTACTCTCGGATGATGTGGGTAACCTTCTTGAAAGAAAAATTAGAAGCTCTTGACAAATTCAAAGTGTTCAAGGTTATGGTGGAGAATGAGATTGGTGTGAAGATAAAGTGTCTAAGATCCAACAAAGGTGGAGAATTTACCTCCGGTGAGTTTGATACATTATGTGAAAAGCATGGAATAAAAATATAGTTATCTGCTCCTAGGACTCCTCAACAAAACGGATTTGTGGAAAGAAAGAACTGAACCAATCAAGAGGCTGCTAGGACCATGATGATGGAAGCAAATGTTCCACAAGTCTATTGGAGAGAAGCTGTGAGTACTACTATTTACACTCTTAACTGGGTGCAAATCAAAGGAAATTTCGATAAGACACCTTATGAACTATAGTTTGGTCATCCTCCTACTGTGAAATATTTCAGAGTTTTTGGTAGTAAATGCTATATCAAAAGAGATGAGGATCTAGGCAAGTTTGATGCAAGAAGTGATGAAGGAATATTTTTGGGTTACTCTACCCAAAGCAAGGCATACTGGTGCTTCAACAAAAGACAAAAAAAGATTATTGAAAGTGCTAATGTCAAAGTTGATGAAAGCAAAGAAAGACCTTCCAGGCCCTGTGGATATGATTCAGATGATCAAGATGAAAGTCAAAGTCAAGGAAAGCAAGTTCAAACCCAAACTCAGATCCCAATTGATTTGTTGACTCAAGAAGTTAGTGCAGATATTGAGGAACAAGCTCAAGAATCAGAAGTTCAAGTAATTCCCAAAACCCCTAGGTATGTAAGGTTGAATCATTCCAAAGATCAAATCATAGGAGACAAGAATAAAGGTGTTCAAACTAGAAGAAGAATTGTTGAAGATCAAGTGGAGTATTGTTTGATTTCAAAGATTGAACCAAAAATAGTGAATGGAGCTTGTAATGATGAGAATTGGGTAAAAGAAATGGAAGAAGAATTAATCCAAATTGAAAAGAATCATACTTGGGATCTTGTTCCTAGACTTGAAAACAAAAATGTAATTGGAACCAAATGTGTCTTCCAGAATAAATTGAATGAAGATGGTGAAGTTGTGAGAAACAAAGCAAGATTGGTATGCAAAGGATATTCTCAAGTAGAGGGAATTGATTTTGAAGAAACATTTGCTCCGGTGGCAAGAATTGAAGTAGTTAGATTATTTCTTGCATTTGTTGCATTCAAAGATTTCAAAGTTTACCAGATGGATGTCAAGTCAGCATTTTTGAATGGAGAGTTAGAGGAAGAAGTATACATTGAGCAACTGGAAGGATTCCAATTGTCTGATCAAGATGATATGGTCTGCAGATTGAGGAAAGCTTTGTATGGACTTAAACAAGCCCCAAGAGCCTGGTATGCAAGATTAGATAAGTATTTGCTAAAGCTAGGATCCAGCAAAGGTACAACTGACAGTAATCTTTATTTCAAGATAGATCACGAGCACATCTTAATTGTTGATGTATTTTTTGATGATATCATTTTTGGTGGAAATGGAAGCATGTGTAAGAATTTTTCTGATCAGAATCAAAGTGAATTTGTGATGTCCATGTTTGGTGAAATGAATTTCTTCTTAGGCCTGCAAATCACTCAGTTAGATAAATGTATCTTCATATCTCAGTCTAAGTATGTGAGAGAATTGTTGAAAAAGTTTGGAATGGAGGACTCAAAACTGGTAAGTACTCCTATGGTAACTGGATGCAAGTTAAGTAAAGATGATGATTCACCTAAGAAAGATTAGAAAAGGTATAGATCAATGATTGGAGGACTACTTTATGTGACTCAGACTAGACCCGACATTATGAATGCAATTGGACTTGTTGCCAGATTTCAAACTGATCCTTGGGAATCCCATATTGTAGCAGTCAAAAGAATTTTTAGATATCTAAAGGGAACATCTGATTATGGCTTATGGTATCCAAAGGACAATGACTTCACTCTTCATGCATATATAGATGCTGATTGGGCAGGAGATGTGGATGACAAGAAAAGTACTAGTGGTGGTGCATTCTTATTGGGAAGGAGATTATTTTCTTGGTTGAGCAAAAAGCAGGAGGCAATATCTCTGTCTACTATAGAGGCATAATATATAGCAACATCAAGCAATTGTACTCAAGTCTTGTGGATGAAGAAAATGTTGAAGGATATCAGAATTGTGTTTGAAGAACCGGTTACAATTTTCGGTGATAATTCAAGTGCAATCAACATCTCAAATCTAATATGGTGTTGAAACAAAGACTAAGCACATATCCATCAAGTTTCATTTTTTAAGAGAGAAAGTAAGTGAGAATGAAGTCAAAATAGAGTTTGTTTCTTCAAAGGATCAGATTGCGGATATATTCACCAAGCCTTTGCCTAAGGATACTTTTGAGTATCTCACAGGGAAGCTAAGGGTTATTACACCTCCTGTTCAGAACTAAGATGCACTAGTATGCATCAGTCTGGTGGAATTCATAGTCATATCTTGTGATCTAGATTGATGTTAAGGAGATACTACTTAGGGGGAGTAGTCAGTATGCAGATTTTGGAGATCAGTTTGAAACAAAAAGGGGGAGAAGAGATTGCAAATATGTACCCTTTACCATTGATGTCAAAGGGGGAGAGAAATCATGTGAAAAACTAGTTGCTGATGAAAGGGGGAGCAGTGAAGAAAGTGGTTACAGAAGTGATAAGAGAAAGGGGGAGAAGTTCATGTCTTGATGGTGGAATCAATTTTTCACATCATATGTTGCCATCAATGACAAAGGGGGAGATTGTTGAAAATCTGTGCCTAATCAATGTTGTCATTGATGTCAACATATCTTTGTTGTCATTGGTGTCAACTGTACCTATTTAGAAGATCTCTATATTGAGGATATTGAGAAAATTAGCCTCTCTAGAAGAGACAAGTTAGCTACACATTTCTTTGTAAAAGACAATGAAGATAGTGCAGTTCAGTGAAGAAGATTACTCCGCATTTCTAGTAGGATGAAGATTAGAGTCCGTGGACCATATGGCTGTGTAAAGGATTGTCTGAAGTAGCTCCAGTTAAGATTTGAGAGGCTCGCATGAAGATTTGAAGAATCTATGGCCATCTGAGTAGAACCGAGTTTTGTAGTTATTCATAAGTGATAAAGTGACAAAGATTTGGTCAGGATTGATCCACATTGGAATATTATGATCTGCGGATCTAGAGGCATGTTTACGAAGTTAGTTTGTATCCTCAATTCAAATGGTTCATGGTTTGGAGGTCCACAAGCAATCTTTCTAGTGTGACAGTCATGGCAGACAGTGTTCTTGAGGTACCAGATGAAGATGTAAGTGATTTTGATGATTTGGAGTAGTACGGATGTTATTGTTGAATTCAATGTGTTTGTGGAGGTCTTTGGATCGTGTGCCTACTGTGTTGGAGGTCCGCATTGAAGATTAAGCTCGTAGTTGAAGATTTATTCCTTGGTGTTGCTGTTCTTCCCAATTTTGGTCAACCAGATGATTCAAGCGTGTTGCAGATGATCTAAGATGAGTTATACAAAGTGTGGCGTATTGCTCAAGGAAGATTTGGATCCTAGTTATGTTTGGCCAATAGTATAATGATTCACATTAAGTCATATGTTTGTAGTGCCGACCTTGATGTTAATTCCAAAGTTGATGAAGTGTATAAATACTTGTGGATGAATTGTGAAATGTTATCCTTGTGTGAAAATGATAAAATCCTAAGAAAGGTACAGAAGCAGAGTAGAGAAGAAGAGGAGTAGAAGAACAAGAGCAGTAAAGGATGAGAATATAGCAGAGAAGTGTTTGGGAGCAGAGCAGAAGTTTTGTGAGCTGTCAATGGGACTGAGCCAGGCATGAACAAGATGCTATCTCTCAGTTCATTCTTTTTGTATTAAACAAAATCTTGTAGGTAGTGAGCCTCTTTGAGCAGTGAGCTCTGGGTAGTGTGCCCTAAGGCAAGTGCCTTTCCATTTATTTTAAGTACTTTTAATAGGGTACGAATCTTGTGGGTTAACCCCCACCGTGGTTTTCCCTTAACCAGCTTTCCACGTAAAAACTTTGGTGTTATGTGTGTTTAATTTGTTTCTGCTCATGTTTTATTAATTCATGCTTTAATGTTTACATCATTAATCTGATTGTAAGTTGATAAAGAAGATTAAAAGAAGAAAAAGTTAATTTGGGGGACAACTGATTCACCTCCCTCTCTCAGTTGTCTGGACTAATTCCAACATAGGTATAGTAAAGGATTGATAGGGGATGACGGGGGGTCAATAGCAGATGAAGTGGGATTAGGAAAGGGATGAGTTGGGATGATTGGATCTTTATTGGGATGAGGGTTGGATGTTTTGACATACTTTAGACTAGGCTCTTGACATAGATAGATTTGTGTGGATGGTGTGATGGCGAAGGAGTTTGTAACTTCATTTGTTGTTTGAATAGGCTCCTTAGATTGGGTAGATGGAAGAATGGGAGATGTTTGGGGTAGGATTTTGGATAGAAAGGAGGAAGGTGATAGTGTGGTTTTGATGGGTGTTAGGTGGGTGATGACATCATCAACAATATATTTAGGTTATTTAGGATTGATGGGGTGGCATGACTCCACAAGTTTGGTTTTACGATTTTGCTCAATGTCCCTAGCTAGGAGTCCTTGGAGAAAACTCAAGAAGAGGGAATTCGATTTAGTGGGAGAATTGGATGATGGATTGGATGGTGAAGTAGATAGCAGGGTTGGTGGACAAGGGTATGATGGATGTGTTTGATTAGGATATGAAGGATGTGGATAAGAGGTGGAGGTGATAGGGACCTTATATGAGAATGGATGTTGGGATATAGATGGGGGATAGAATGAATTTCACTTGTCAAGGGTAGTGTAAGGGTGACCATAAGGTATGAAATTAGGTGTGGAGGCATAGCTTGTGCTATCCAATGCATGGTCATAAGGTGCTTGCATATGCATGGATGAGCAATGGAAGTTTATGGCAAGATTGCTTTCAATGATTTCATCAAGGTTTTCAATTTTGTCCTGGTCAACAAGACTATAATCATCATCAGAATTGTAATATGGATTCATGATTGGATTTTGATTTGGTATGATGTGATGTAGGATAACTTGATGATTTTGATTTCTAAGGTTTAAGACTTAGAATTGCTTTGATATCAAAATGACCTTAGATTTGGATTTTGGATTAGAGGGGATGGATTGATTTGGATTGATCAAGGTCAAGGATTCATGACACTTGATACTAGAATGGATGATTTGAATTAGATTAATTAAGGTCAAAATTATATGACACTTGATTATGGTTGGATTTGGATTGATTGGGTTTGATTTTGATTAGGCCTAAGGCCCTTTGATGGTTGGATTGAATTGGATTTGAGTAGGCCAAAGGACCTTTTGATGTTTGATTGAAGAGATGGGGATGATTTGTCTTGTTCTGAAAAATGTTCTTATGTAGGAACAAAGGTGCTTGTGTATTATAGAGGTGCTCAAGTAGAACAAAGGTGCTTGTTTAGGACAAAGGTACTTGTTTAGGAATAGAGGTGCTTGTTTGTGAATATATGGCCTCAAGCTTGATGTTAGGGCTTGAATTTGTAGGATTTTGAGTGGATTTGATGGGGAATGATTATGGATTAGGTATAGGACCCTTGGATGATGGTTTGGATGAAATTGGATGGGGTTGAAAGGGGTTAAGTTCTTAATCAATTTTTATTTAAAAGGATGATTTTGATTAAGGATTGGGATTAGATGTTGATTGAGATGGATATATGGATATGGGATGATTGATTTGAGATGGGGGTGTAGAGACCTAAATTTGTCCTAAGATCAACTTTAGTTTAAATTAACTAAATGACCAAATTAGTTAATTTACCCCACTTAATGTATCCCACTTACTAATTAAATAATAAACTTAATATTTAATTAGCCATTTTCCCTCTCACACATAATTAAATAATTTTATTATTTAATTATCCACCTTTTCCACCTCATAACACATGGCTATTTTCTCTCCAACATGTTTCCACCTTTTTCTAAGTCAAAAGACACGTGACTTTTTTTCATCCAACATGTTTCCACCTTTTTCCAAATAGAAAGATAAATTTTACATAGTCATAACACATGGCTATTTTCTGTCCACTTCATCTCCATCCTTTCCAAAATTAAAGGGGACACATGTTGCATGACTACAACAAACTCTCCTTAATCCTAGGAAAACCCTCTCATGCATCCTCCACTATTGATCTTTTCATACATTCTCCAATGTTGATCTTCTTCCCTAAAAATCTATAAATAAGAGCTTCATGCTCTCATTTGACCATGCACTTTCATGCTATCCATATGCTATCAGTTTTTTAATCCACTTTCATGCTATCCATGTGCTATCATTTTTAATCCATTTTTATGCTATCCATATGCTGTCAAAATAGTACCAATCATGTAAAGAGTATCCACATCATAAATATTTCAGAGAAAATCCACTTTCAACAATGGAGATTATGGTAACTTTGTTTTATTTTTTCTTTGATTTCCATTTGCATGCTCTATCTGAGGTTTGTGGTAGTTTAAAGTAGAAAGCTCTCATATTTTGCATTTGTTTTCTAGTTTTAAATCTAAATTATCACTCACATTCTGGTGACTTGGATGGGAAGATTTATTTCTCTTTGACCTTGTCACTTTGTAGTGTTTCTTGTTTCAGTTTTGTAAAGTTTACATGCATTTTATGAAAAATCCTAAGGCGAGATTTCACAAGAAGCTTGTTGGGAAAAAATGAATGTCATAGTTATGATCTGATCAATCAAGAGACAAAGAATAACATATGAAACACAATATTTTGGGATAAAATTTTTTGGTGCCCCTTATTGCTTAAAATCTGTACAGTTCATACCACCTTCTCTATGTTGGCTTCTGGTAAAAAAAAATGTCAAGTTTAAAACCGCTTTTAAAAAAAATGGAGTCTTTCATTGTTGTGAAAATAAAAAAAAATTAAAATCTTTATTTAAATTTGGAATGCAAATGTACATAGAAGGCATTTAAAAATTCTTCCAAATTAATTTAAGGTTTTGTTTTGAAACAATTCATGGTTTTTGTTTAAGTTAAAATCACGGTTTTAAATGATTTCTAGTTTTTTAAAAGTTTAACAGCTCTAAATTAAAATTAGTTTAGAGTTTGTTTTGAAGCTTGGGGTTTTGCTTAAATTCATTGTTTGAAAGTTTTAAATTACTTAGCAAAAATTTAAAATCTAAAATCAATGGTTTAAGTTAATTTTTGTGGTTTCTTTTAGATCCTTGGTTTAGTGTTATAATGTTTTTTCATTCGAGCTTTATAAATTCATGATTTTGTGTTATAGGCTTTAAAATCTATGAAATCCATTGCAAATTCTTTGAAATTCCATTTTAAAGTCTTAAAATCTACCTTAAATTCTCTCAGGAAATTAAAGTTATTTTCAAGCCAACAAAAATTGTTTGGATGTATGCCAAAAATCTTCTTTAAATCTATTCCCAAAGGTCAAGTAAATTATTTTCCAAACTTTAATAAATTAGTAAAGAAACCACTCCTAAAACCACTTGAAATCAGTTAAAACTACCCTAAAAATCATCTAAAACATGTTCTAAAATCATCAAAAGTGCTTTGAAATCTTTAAAAGCTCCATTTAAAGAGTCAAAACAGCTTTAATATTGTCCAAACCACTCTTAATTCACCCAGAACCACATGTCTCTCTCAAAACCTCTTTCAAATATTCTGGAACCATTGTAAAAATGTCAAAACCACCTTCCCAATACCTAAAACTGCGTACAAAAACCATGGTTTCATTTTAAGGTTGTTTTCTTGGTGCCCTAGCTCCTGATCATATGAGCAACTAGGGGCAATTGCTCCAGTCCTAGTGCCCAAAACCAAGTTACATTAGTGACCAGAGGCCAGCCTATAAGGGGCTAAGCCTTGACCCCTCTCCATTGAGCATTTTGATTAAGTAGGTCATTTTCAAACTTCAATTTCTCGGCCATATTGAGGTTGATTTGAGTTTTTTTAATAGGCTAAAACTGTCCTCTACATCATGGTGATATTGGTTTCTTCTTAAGATTCTTTGTTTTTCCAGAATTTTTATTTTATCACTGTTGTCTTTGTCTTGTTGCAATTTTCAGAGCTTCTAGGCTTCATAACTTTCATAAACGGACTATGATTTAGGTGATCTTTTTTTTTAAAGTTGATATTTTTTTGTTCTCTCTGCAGTGGTATTATTAGCTTATGAATTTTTTGAGGTTTTTTAGTGCACAATCATTGGCCCATCATCAATCTCTAATTTCAACACATGCTAACATCTTGTTTCAAAGTTTATCTTTACCTATTCATTTTTAGACTCACTTATCCAAGAAAAATCTTTAACAAACTACTAACTTGGTGGTTTTATAGGACATTTTAAAGAAGACATTGATTACATACACTTTCTATTTTTGTATGCTTTGTCTTCTTTTCTAGTTTTCTCACACTAGAATTTGGGATTAAAATTAACCTTCACACTTCAATTTGAATTAATCGATTTATTCGTGTCTTTTAATCCCAAAGTGACATCTTCTGTATGCTCTCCTCTCACATCCTTTGGCAAACATGAGGATAAAAAACAAATATCATCTTCCAAATTTCTTTTTAGGGGGCCTACCTTGGATTTTATCACCAAGAGGGTGACTTCAACTCTAGCATCTTTGATGCTCACGTTCTCTAAAATATACCAAGCCAATTTTTTTGCTTTTCCAATTAAAACAAGCAAAGCAATACACAATTGTTGAAGTTAGCACTTAAACCAAACGATGCGGAATTCAACTCTAACCAAGAATGTACACCAAGATGGTGTGATCATATGGTCAGAGGATCTCTATGCAATGCTGATAAAGGAACTCTAACCAAGAATGCGCCTGATGATGACGAGCATATGGTCAAAGGGTCTTGATGCAATGCTGATATAAAGAACTCTAACCAAGAATGTGCCTGATGATGACGAGCATATGGTCAGAGGGTCTTGACGCAATGCTGATATAAAGAACTCTAACCAAGAATGCACTGGATGTCGACGAGCATGTGGTCAGAGGATCCCTACCAACTATTATGCTGAAATAACTCAACGTCAAGAATGTGCTTTCCAACCCGAAGTGGAATTGGAGCTAACATATGACGGAGATGCAAAGTATTATAAAGCAAATATGAGAAGAAGTATGAAGTACTGACAGTACTACTGTTCATCTTACAATAATTAGAGACTTCCAACCCAACTTAATTGAAAGAAGTTAGCAAACTGAATGACGGATCAACAACTTTGAAAAGACCAAACTAGCAACATAAAATCCTACAAAAATGCTCACACCTCACTCATTTCTCAACCAAATGACCTCAAATCTGATGCAATGCACTCCTATGACAATGGTGACCAAGCTACACACTAGAGACCACTCTTAAACCCAAGTATTTATTTAGCATGCTTTCCAATGCACTCCAAAGAGGGGCGGCCTGGCAAGAAGGGCGATTTCCTTCTAGAAAATCAAATTCTTCATAATAAAATCTACAAATTGGCACAATGGGGCGCCCAGCATAGACAAAGGGAAATATGAAATACCTAGAACAAATGCCTTTTTATTTTTAGATTTATGAATGAAACTACAGATTCAGCCCTGTTATTACCAACTCTGAAAATTGACATAAAATACAAATAACTGAACTACAAACAGAACTCAAGCTACAATACAAACCTCACTACAAAAAAATCACTACTATTAGCAAATCTCTCCCTAGGTGCTATCTCTCAAGCACAAAGTGAGCCCAGGCTAGGAGGCATTCATTCTTCGAAGCAGTCCCAGAACCATTACGGCAGCATAACATTATCAAGATTTCCCATCCCCAAATGAGAGCACTCTTCCTCCTTTTATACTTTTCCAACTGGGAGTCTCTAAAATCCTCTTGCATATGGGATAAAACATGAGAGGGAAAATAATATATTCCTCTTCAATTCTTTTTCAACCTCACCCTTAAATCACCCTCTTTTAAAACAACATTAATATTAAATAATAATGTTTAATTTATGGACTTTAAAATAGAGGCCAAGATGATGTTAGAAATCAATGATCTATAGCTCGTTGGAAAGGTCTTGACAAGACGAATCCAACCCCACTCTCAAAATCCCATTCTGGTGCCAATCTCAAACTTACTAAAAATAGTCGTAACCAACAGGGACTAAGGAAAACAAACCCGGAAAGAAACTGCCAACCAAACTACAATCCATGAACAAAAGCAACCACCAAAACATGAAACCCCAATTTCAACCTCTGAGTAGCCTACGGGTCTCCGGAATAGGCCAACGGTCAACTGTAAAAGATCAAGCTAGAAAATAGAACATTACAGTCCGCCCTTCCCAAGATTGCTTGTCCTCAAGCAATTGCAAGCTGGATGCTGCAGAGTCTTATCATTCTCCCAAGTAGCATCCTCCATAGGCAAGTTCTTCCACTTCACCAAATACTCTCTGATAGTTCTTTTCCTCAAAGAATGCTCCTTGGAATCAAGAATCTCTTCTGGAATCAAAACTAACTGTCCTTCTTCATCCAAAGGTGGCAACTGTGATGAAGCAACAACATTGTGTCCAAGTGCCTTCTTGAGGCGAGACACGTGGAATACATTGTGCACTCTGCTATCCGAAGGTAGCTCCAACTCATAAGCTACTGCCCCCACCTTCCTAGTGACCTTGAACGGCCCATAGAAACGTGGTTTGAGCTTCTCAGCTCCACTTTTCTTGAGAGTGGACTATCTATAAGGCTGTAGTCGAAGATAAACCATATCTCCAACTTCAAAAGAGCGCTCAACACGCCGCTGATCAGCGTACATCTTCTGCTGATTCTGCGCAATCTAAAGATTGTTCTTCAATGAGTTCAAGATATCTTGACTCTGCTGCAACAAATCTTTGGCTTGAGGGGCTTTGCTATGACCAAACACCAAATCAACAAAGCTAGGAGCCTCATAACCGTAAAGAGCCATGAAAGGTGACATCCTTATTGACATGTGAAAAGTAGAATTATAACAATACTCGCCCATGTGAAGCCACTTCACCCAAGCTCTTTGCTCCTCTGAAACATAGTTTCTTAGGTAATCTTCTAACCACTTGTTCACTATCTCTGTCTGTCCATCAGTTTGAGGGTGATAACTAGTGCTTGGAGTAAGCACTGTACCACTCATTCTGAAAACCTCTTGCCAAAAAGTGCTTAGGAACTTGCTGTCCCTATCACTCACAATGTTTTTTGGCAACCCATGTAATCTAAACACCTCATGATAAAACAAATCTGCAACTTGGGCTACTGAAAAAGAGCTGGCAATGGCGAAGAAGTGAGCAAATTTTGTTAATCTGTCCACTACAACATAGATACAGTCTTTACCTTGAACCTTGGGCAACCCTGTGATGAAGTCCATTGATATGCTTTCCCATTTTTGATTGGGAATGGGAAGAGGTTGCAGAAGACCAGCTGGTAAAGTATGCTCATTTTTGTTCATCTAACAAGTGGGACACTCCTGAATGTAACGTTGAACCTCCCCTTTCAGCCCTTTCCAAGAAAATCTTTCCCTAATCTTCCTATATGTCTTGAAGAACCCTTGATGACCAGCAAGTGGAATGCCATGAAAGGTCAACAAAATCTTCTTTTAGAGCTTAGAATCAGCCACCACAAAGATTCTACCCTTGTAGTGTATCAGCCCTTCGACCACTTTGTTCCTTTCGTCAAGAAAAGTACCCTCAATGATGCTGGTTGCAAACTAATTTTTGGCATAATCAGCAAGCAACATGTCCCTCCAATTAGCTGTAAGCTCACACAATCAGCTCAAATGAAGTTTCCTAGATAGAGCATCAGCCACAATATTGTTTTTTCCTTTGACATATTCGATGTCAAAATCGTAAGCTTGAAGTTTACTCACCCACTTTTGTTGCCTCTCGTTCAAATCTTTTTGATGCATGAAGTGCTTGAGGCTATTGTGATCAGTCTTGACCACAAATTTGCTCCCCACCAAGTATTGTCTGAACTTAGCTAATGCATGCATAATGGCAAGCATCTCCTTGTCATAGATGGAGTAGGTCCTTTCAACACCTCTTAATTTTCTGCTTTCAAACACAATGGGATGTTTGTCTTGCATCAAAACAGCCACAACTCCTTCATCGGATGCATCACACTGTAGCTCGAACGGCTTGGAGAAGTCTGGGATAGCTAAAACCGGACAAGAGCTCGTGATCCCCTTAAATTTATCAAAAGTACTTTGAGCCTTTTCTGACCAACAAAAGGCACCCTTTTTCGTGAGGTTAGTAAGAGGAGCAGCATTTTGAGAGTAGCCCTTCACAAATCTTCTGTAAAATCCACAAAGACCCAAAAATCCTTTCAGATGAGTCAAATTCTCAGGAGGTGGCCAATCAACAATTGCCTTGATCTTTTCAGGATCAACCTTCACTCCTTCAACACTGATTATATGGCCAAGGTAAAGTAACTCCTTCATTCCAAATTCACATTTGGATTCTTTGGCAAACAAACTCTCTGATTCGAGGATGCTAAGTACTTTCTCCAAGTGCTTGAGATGTTCTTCCCATGTCTTGTTGTAGATCAGGATGTCATCAAAAAATATCAATACAAACTTCCTCAACTGCTTCTGAAAGATTTTGTTCATACATGACTGGAAGGTAGCAGGAGCATTAGTCAACCCAAATGGCATGACTAGAAACTTGAAGCGGCCATAGTGACATCTAAATGCTGTCTTCTCAACATCAGATCCTCTCATCCGAATCTGGTAATAACCTGGTCTCAAATCGATCTTTGAAAAGAACTTGGCTCCATGTAGCTCATCAATGAGCTCATCTATCCTCGGGATGGGATATCAATTTTTGATGGTGCTTTGATTCAAAGCACGATAGTCCACACACATGCGGATGGTACCATCCTTCTTCTTCACCAAGACAACTGCCGAAGCAAAGGGGCTCTTGCTTGGACTAATGAAGCCCATCTCCAAGAGTTCCTAAATGTTTTTCTCAATCTCATCCTTTTGCTTCTTAGGATACCGATAAGGAGTTGTAATAACTGGTTTAGCTCCTTCCTTGAGCTCTATGACATGCTCTGAACCCCGATCAGGAGGTGGTCCAGGAGGTAAATCAGCAAACACCTTGCTCTTCTTTGTGAGTAAAGACTGAATATCAGGAGGATAGTCTCTCTTTGTTTCAACCAGACTAGTAGGAAGAATCATACACTCTGTAGCCCACTTAACTTGATCATGACGAATCAGCCTCACCATCCTCTTGAATGACACAATCTGAGGACCACCATTGGACATTCCTCTTATCACTACATTCTTCCCTTCGGATTGAAACTTGAGCTCCATGATTTGCAGATTTAGAGTGATCTCCCCGAGTGAACACAACCATTGAATGCCTAGGACGGCATCCGTATCTCCAATTTTGACTACATAGAAGTCGTCCTTGACTTCATAGTTTCCCACTTGCATGGTCATGTTTGAGATCTTCTTGGTGTAGGTGATATGAAAACCATTAGCAACCATAACCTTGAAGCCTTCAAACTCTTCTGTTTGCAACCCCTTCTTTGCCACCATAGCTTCATCAATGAAGTTATGCGTTGCTCCAGTGTCAATCAAAGCAACTATGTGTTGCCCCTTAATCATCCCTCAAACTTTGAAGGATTCATTCCTTTGAAAGCTTGAAAGTTGAGCCAAAGTGCCTCCACTTCCCTTTTCATCTTCAGACTCTTCTGGGACCCTTTCCACTTCACTACCTTCAGAATCAGATTGCTGGTCTGACAAATCAGAATTACTTTCTTCAACTGAATAGTATTCAATTTGATGAAATTTGCCTCCTTTTGGGCAAACATGATCTTGGGACCATTTTTCTCTACACTGGAAACATAACCCTTTTCTTCTGAGTTAATTAAGTGTCTCGGGATCCAACCTTGTGACATGAGGTTGATGTTGTTTGAACTCCTTATGATGAGGTCTTTTCCCTTTATCTCTTTTGTGAAATGATGGTTTGGGTTGAAACTTTGCTTTAGGAGCAGCCCACTCCATGTTTCTTGCCTTCTTCATTGCCTCTTGTAGAGAGGGTGGATCAAAAGCTTTAATCCAACCCTTGAGTGGCTCTGTCAATCCTTCACTGAATAGGATAACCAAGCACCTCTCAATGACTCCTGTGACCATGACTGAAAGCCTCTAAAACTTAGCTATGTAGGCATCGACTGCACCATATTGCTTAAGTTGTGCCAATTCTCTGAAATGCACTTCTGAATCTTTTTTCTCAAACCTCTCTATGGGCTTATTGGTGAACTCATCATAGGTAGTGATAGACAGATGACCTAAGGTGACTAGGCCATGGTACCACCACTCATGCACCACCCCATCTAGGTGTAGCGTAGCGAACTTAATCACCTCCTCCTCTTCCATGGGTCTAAGAGCTATATAGTTGTCTAACTTCTGTATCCAAGCTCTAGCTGAACTATTATCACTCCCATCAAAATGTGGAAGCGTAACCTTGTTGATAGCTTGATGCAAATCCCCATGAACTATTGTCCTCCTTTGTTCATAATGTCTTCCTTGCCCTCTATCCTTCCTTTTATGATCCATAAAATCATTATAAGACATATCTACCTTAATTTCATTAGGTAGAGAGTCATACTCAGTGCGGACGAGTCTCAACTATTCAACAAATGAAACATTTTCTTCTGGATCAAGATGAGGTTTTACTGGTGCCAAAAAGGTGGGTTTGAATGGCCTGGAGGAAATGTATGTGCTATTTGAAGCAGGTTGAGCAGCATGTCCATTATGCTGGTTGGTGGCACTGTGTTCTCCACTATGTCCTGAATTGTTCAGTGGAGGTTGCTTCTGACCCATTCTTCCCATCATGAGAGATATCATATCCATTAAGGTATCCATCTTCCTCTCGAACCTCTTTGCTAGACTTGATGATCTTTCTCTTCCTTTCCCATTATCATCTCTATTACCTCCTGATGTCCTCTCATTATCCCCCATTTCTCCTTCAGGAGAAGACTCCCAGTTGGCTCTTAATACCTCTGAAGCTGTCTGACCTTCTAGAGCCTGATGCCAATGAAACTGACTGGTAGCCTTCTTGTATTCTCTTGCTAAGTACCTCTGTTCTCTGTCACTCATAGAAGGTTTGTTTTCACAGGATGGTAGGATGCGTGGCTCTGATACCACTGAAATATACCAAGCCAATTTTTTTGCTTTTCCAATTAAAACAAGCAGAGCAATACACAATTGTTGAAGTTAGCACTTTAACCAAACAATGCGAAATTCAACGATGATGACGAGCATATGGTCAGAGGGTCTTGACGCAATGTTGATATAAAGAACTCTAACCAAGAATGTGCTGGATGTCGACGAGCATGTGGTCAGAGGATCCCTACCAACTATTATGCTGAAATAACTCGACGTCAAGAATGTGCTTTCTAACCCGAAGTGGAATTGGAGCTAACATATGACGGAGATGCAAAGTATTATAAAGCAAATATGAGAAGAAGTTTGAAGTATTGACAGTACTACTGTTCAGCTTACAATAATTAGAGACTTCCAACCCAACTTAATTGAAAGAAGTTAGCAAACTGAATGACGGATCAACAACTTTGAAGAGACCAAACCAGCAACATAAAATCCTACAAAAATGCTCACACCTCACTCATTTCTCAACCAAATGACCTCAAATATGATGCAATGCACTCCTATGACAATGGCGACCAAGCTACACACCAGAGACCACTCTTAAACCCAAGTATTTATTTAGCACGCTTTCCAATGCACTCCAAAGAGGGGCGACCTAGCAAGATGGGTGATTTCCTTCTAGAAAATCAAATTCTTCATAATAAAATCTGCAAATTGGCACAATGGGGCACCCAGCATAGACAAAGGGAAATATGAAATACCCAGAACAAATGCCTTTTTATTTTTAGATTTATGAATGAAACTACAGATTCAGTCCTGTTATCAGCAACTCCAAAAATTGACATAAAATGCAAATAACTGAACTACAAACAGAACTCAAGCTACAATGAAAACCTCACTACAAAAAAATCACTACTATCAGCAAATCTCTCCCTAGGTGCTATCTCTCAAGCACGAAGTGAGCCCAGGCTAGGAGGATTCATTTCTCAAAGCAGTCCCAGAACCATTATGGCAGCATAACATTATCAAGATTTCCCATTCCCAAATGAGAACACTCTTCCTCCTTTTATACTTTTCCAACTGGGAGTCTCTAAAATCCTCTTACATATGGGATAAAACATGAGAGGGAAAATAATATAATCCTCTTCAATTCTTTTTCAACCTCACCCTTAAAGCCCCCTCTTTTAAAACAACATTAATATTAAATAATAATGTTTAATTTACGGACTTTAAAACAGAGGCCAAGATGATGTCAAAAATCAATGATCTATAGCTCATTGGAAAGGTCTTGACAAGATGAATCCAACCCTACTCTCAAAATCCCGTTCTGGTGCCAATCCCAAACTTACTAAAAATAGCCGTAACCAACAGGGACTAACGAAAACAAACCCAGAAAGAAACTGCCAACCAAACCACAATCCACGAACAAAAGCAACCACCAAAACATGAAACCCCAATTTCAACCTCTGAGTAGCCTATGGGTCTCCGGAATAGGCCAACGGTCAACTATAAAAGATCAAGCTAGAAAACGGAACATTACATCCTCCTATTTCAAATTCTAAATTTTTCTAAACAACTCCAATTCATAAGCTCCAAGAATAAATTTTTCTTTTAACCTGGTAACCATTTGATTCCATTGGGTTGTTCTTAATTCATCATTTGTTACTCTTTCTCTCTACAATTCTCTCCACCAAAGTGTAACATGTCTCTTAATTTTTTTGTGCTAATCTTACCTGTTGTGGGTCATGACTATTTTCAAATTTAAAATATTCTTCCAATTCTCCTATCCAATCTATTAATTCTTTGGGGTTAACGTACCTAAAAAATTTGGAACTTTCATTTTATGACCTCCACTAATTCTAGCAAGCACTCTCAAGAAATGTTCTCCTTCATCTACTGACTACTTGTTCTCTCTTTCTTGTTCATCATTTACAACTTCTTCCATCATTTGCATGTTCATCTACACATTCAAGTTCCTTCTCAAACTTGCAACTAAAGTTCTGACATGAAATGGATCAAATATTTCCTCCATTCTAGGATTTCTCCATCTTGAGGGTATTTTCTCTATTTTATCTCAAAATAATGAATATTACCTCTGCTATTTTCCATATAAACTTATCTCTCTCATGAATTCAACATCCTCTCATCCCTCTACAATTGCAGGACTCCTTCTCATGCAGTTGCAATTATCTCCAGAGCCTTTGAGATACTACTTACTACTTAAACTCTCTATAATTTATACAACTCACAGTAAGAAAACCATTCTCTGATACCACTTAACATAGTCAAGATAGGGGGGTCTTGTCAGACAACCCAATCTTGCAGCCAATAACACAAAAATTCAATACCACAACAAGAAACTTCAATAGTTTTATTCATATGGGTAATAGAATTTAGAAATACATTATTACAACTTTTCAGTCAGTTGAGTATCCTTCTAAGACAATTTTCTACTTCAGATACTACTCCTTAGCCAATCAACTTCGCACAATACTTATCTATTGTCTTTTATTCCTTGTGGCTTGAGAAGTTGAAGTGCTCCAAATACATTAATAGATCAAACTATGATTTCATTATAATGGTTCAACAGTTCTTAAAACATTCAATATTTACTTTACAAAGGATCTTGGTTGATCATGAACTAGCATCAGTAGATTATGGAAAATTTAAACTTTCTATTCAACACCCTTTCAGTAAAATAATACCTTTGGAAACTCTTTATCATTGAAAATTTGAAGCTTGTTGAACCTTGAACTTTTTATTGCACATATATCAGCATTTGGGTTAGCCCTTGGGCTTTTATTTCATTGCTTTAACAATTCTTTGAACATATTTCTTGACATCACTCCATGATCCAACACTTAATTGAACATTTAAAATGACATATTTTAGTCTCTTCATACAATGTCTTTCTATAAATTTGGCCATTTGATGAATCAAACAACTATTGAACTATATTTCCATATTACATATTGGTATTTGCACCTTTGAACTTTGATTTCAAAAGTTCAGTAAATATGTGAACTTAGGAACTCCTTCGTCAGCATGAAGATGAGTTCAAGAATTAAGGATATCATCGAAACACCTTTTTGTGAAGTCTTTTGGGATGACTTTGACTAGTGACAAAGTTCAAAATCTTGAATAGTTACCGAAAAGACATAGGCTATGGGTAACTTTCGTTATAAACAAAGTTCATGAACTATAAAATCATTGACACACAATAGAAATGTCATCACATTTGTCCAAGTTACCTTTGGTGCTTAACAAAATTCATCACCTAGTTTTGTTAGTGAATATTAGAGTTCAAGATATTTAATAGGTGTTGAGATACTCCTTTGAACTCCTTTCGACACAAGATATGGTTCAAAAACTATGAATATTTCTGAAAATCAAAGCATCTTCGGAGGAAATGAAAATTCATGAACTGTGGACTTGGCCAAATTGTCCCAAAATTTACCAAATTACTTCCAACTTAACCAATTTAAAATTGAAACACTTATTTTATGCTTCTACAAGATAGTATTCTAAAGTTGATCAATTTTGGATCTGACAATGCTCTGGAAGCAAAGTTACCCAAAATAACTAAAACGAGCAAAATTGAATGGAAACAAACCTGAAATGTTTTCATTCAACACAGGTTCACACATGCACCCAGATGCTCCTACACCAAGTTATATGGGTTTTGTTTGAAAGTTGCATTAAAATATGATACTCTATTATAAGCTAGCAAATAGTTTAACCTTTCTAATGTGTACTAATTAAGCTAACAATTAGATTACATTCGTTAAGGAAAAAAGTACAAAAATATGATTTGAAATTAATTTAACTAATACTAGAGATTTGTTTTATTGAAAAAAAAAGTTTTTAAAATGAAACTACACTATGAAAGGAAAATTCTTAAAAGATGAAGGAAGATGAAGAAAATGTCCTTGATTTAATGTTTGAGAAATTAGAAGCCTATAATGAAGCTATACAAATCAATACAATAGAAATAAGAGCCCACTAGTTAGATATAGACTCATGATAATAGAGTTGTGATAGCATCCTAATATCAAAAACCAAAGTTTCTTAGAATGTCAAGAAATGTAGGTAGGACAAAATTTGGAAGAACCATGGTCGCATCTATTTATGATTATGGTCATGTCCTATTTTACAACCTTTAGATTTCTAAAACTGGTACACCTTGGCCTGTGGGAACCTATAGAGTTTTTAGAAGTGGAATCTGATCTATTTGTAGAGAGAAATGCAGCCTAGACCTATAGATTAAACAAAAAGAAAAATGTTAGGACTACTTGGAAGCCTATTTTAGTTAGGCTAATGTATGGTATATCTCAATGCTACATGTGGTCAAATAAAAGAAATATGGTTTGTGATATTATCCTAGTTTACCTTATGTTAGGAATAATAAATAAATTGATAGTGATGCAAGATCAACCTAGACCTATGAGCAATCTTGCATCAACTAAAAATATTTCATTTCAATTTATTTTTGTTTTACAGTTCTTTGGTTTCTTTTCTAGTAATTTTGGTGAAAGTCTTTAGTTGAAGACTTAAACTAGAAGATTAGAATAATTTATACATCACCCAATTTGATCAGACTACCATGTGTCTTTGTCCAAATAATTAATAAAGCTCTTCAAGCATGCCCACATGTCTATTTGATATTTCATGGCCATTACACTTTGGGTCATGCTAGATGAGCTTTTTATATGCTTGTTTATGGTACTATTTAATTTTTTTGTTTACTAATATTATTTAACTTTTTTGTTTATTGGTATTATTTTTAACTTCTTATTTAATTATTGACATGTTTTACATATTGAGGACTATTTAATTTGTTTATTGAGTGACTAAAGTAAGTAATATTTATTTGTGGCTTTGTTTTACCACAGGATGAATCTAGAAAAAGAAAAAGATATCTCACTAAAAAATCAAACACCACAACTCCCCTATTGTAATGTCCCTTACCTAAATTACACTAGAATATTCAAAGTCACAAGTTAGGGTTAGGGTTTTAGAATTACCATTTATATTATCTTCAAAACTACATAATTCTTGTGCTTGATTTCTGCAATTATGACATAGGAAAACACATATACAAAATATAGTTATACAAATATACATCTTTAACCATTAGGGTTAGATAAGATTTTTCTTGCATTCAAATTCATAAATAATATCACTATTTGAGAAATCATACATTCATTGTCATGCAGATAAATCCATTTGTTTACAACACTCAGCCATAAAAGAGGAGGTATAGGGTGACATGGCAGGGTGCCTTCTGACAATAGTTCTCCCTCCAAGTAGTTCCCTCACCATTCTTCTCTGACTGTAAACCCTCAACATGGGGATTAGGGAGAAAATGTTGCCCTTGGGTGCCTTTATCCATTTCTCCCTTTTACATGACAGTAGGGTGCCCTACTAGCTATTCTCCATACCTGTCAATGTAAGGGTGCCTTTAGCTATTCTCCCATAATGCATATTTCCCCCCTTCTCCATGTTGACAGTTTATTGTAGTAATTTTATGTATTTTAATATATGCAAGTGATATGCAATAAGTAAAGATAATTGATAGACAATAATGATCTAACCTGTTGTTCCTTATTGTATTTCTGCATGTATATATGATAATGATTCTTATTGAACTTCTAGTTTAGCTCAGAGTTTGCAATGTAATCCTTGCTATCTTTATTAGTCTATATGACTGGATAAAATAGATATATTTCTGCAGATTGAATATCTTCTATTATATTTAATGATCTAATGATCCAATGATTCATAATTGCTTGATTATTCATGTTCTCTATATGAGACTGTTATATATATATATATATATATATGTTATTTTCTTGTTGGTCCCTATCTGATATATTCTTCACTCTCTTTATACTTTCCAATGTAGGCAATTCTCTTCAAAAGATTGTGTCTTTTACAATAGACAACCCCTCACAACAGTCACACCTTTTACTAACTTGCATCCTTTGTTAATGGTTAATAAATATAATTTCTGCCCTTATTAAATCGTTGCTTTGAAGTATCTTATAAACTGTACCATATTTAATTTGCATCGTTTAGTAACAAATCACCTCCCATAGCATCTTTTTGTCTTATTCTAAATTCCATAAATCATACCATTTAGTATCTTATACAAAATTACATTTCATAGTGTTTAAACAATGCCTTTTAATAAATGGATCATACTTCTTAATGAATTTAATTGTTGTAACCTTTATAACTTTTGTTGAACTCCATATCTTAGTATATAATAAACATGTCATATGTTATTTAAATAAGACATTTTGTCTTATGTGGAGTCTACCATAAAGTCGTCGATGTGGAGTAAGTTGTCGGAGGATGAATTAATTCTTTAATTTAATTTATTAACTCTTACTTGATCTCCTTATACACTGTTTGGTGGGGTATATTACAGTCCACCCTACCCAAGATCACTTGTCCTCAAGCAATCACAAGCTAGAAAACTCTTGAAATTACCAAGATTCTAAATCAACCTTATAGATTTGTATTCTTGTGAGGTCATTAACGTTTATTGATACTTTGATAGGAAATGGAAATTTTAAACCAAGGGATGATTATTTTTGTTATGTTTGACTCTATCTTTGGAGAGTATTTGTTAGTGTTGGATCTAGGGCATACAACTGAGAGGGGGGGGGGTGAATCAGTTGTATAAAACTTCTTGTTCTTTCAAACACTTGATTCTTTGTTGTTAGTTAGCAGCATATCAAATAATCATCCATGGAAGCATAATACATAAACACAAGAGCAGATAAGCATCAACACATTGAACACCAAGATTTTGACATGGAAAACCCGGTTAAGGGAAAAACCACGGGGTGATTAACCCAAGAATTATTCTCTATTAGAAGAATAAAGAAAAATGAATGGCACATGCCAATAAGGGCTCACTGCCTGAGCACACTGCTCACAAAGAGGCCCACTGCCTACAAGGAGACACACTGTCTACAAAGTGATAAAAATCACAGTCTTGAACTGGAGAATGACATCTCTACCATGTCCGGATCAGTTCCAATTAAGCCCAAAAATCTCTGTTCTGCCTTTCGCACGTTTCTTCGCTATGCCACACTCATCCACACACCACACTTTGAAATGAACTCACAAACCGTTATTTATATAAGACATCGACTTAGGAACAAACATCTAAGTCGGCAAACAACCATAGGAGTATCCGCAAGATGAATAACACATCCGGTCGGCCATCACAAGAACATTCGCAGGATGAACAACTCATCCGGTCGGCTAAACAGAGCAAGAACTTCATCCGGAAGAATAACTTCAATTCCGGGCTCTACCATCAATGCGGACCAACAACACAACCTAAACATGATCCAAGAACCTTCACAAGCCTGTCTGAATGTCCGGATACATCCGCACTTCCTCTACTTACTGGGATCTCTTGTCTTCCTCATCCGGAACTTCAAGAACACAGTTTGTCGCCACTGTCATAATGCAAGAGGTACTTCCGGACCTCCAAATCATACACAAATCAGGATGACACATCACAAGGACATCCCAAACACTCTGTCCAATCCGCAGATTAGGATAATACAATTCCAGACCTCACCGGACCTTTTTGTGATCCTCTGTCACCTCTGGATACTTGCCGGAACCAGTTCTATACTGACAGCCACAACTCCTTCAGATCTTCATACGGACCTCTGAAATCTTAACTGAAGCATCTCAAGACTTATATCTACTAACCCTTTAATCCGCATCCTCCGGTTCTCATCCTATACAGTACATTTGCCTTCTTCTCATCACTGTTCTTCACTGTTCCTGACTGAGGCTAATTTTCTCAATATCCTCAGCACACAGCTCATCAAATCCTTCTTGTCAATGCAATATGAGTATGTTGACATCAATGACAACACTGGCTCACCTCATACTTGCAACAATCTCCCCCTTTGTCATTGATGGCAACATATGATGTGAAAAACCATTAAGACAAGAACTTTAACTTTTCATATGTCTTCTCTTCCTTTACTGCTCCCCCTTTGATCATCAACCACTTGTTTTTCACATGTCTTCTCTCCCCCTTTGACATCAATGGCAAAGGGCTCATACTTGCAATTCATACATCAGAATCATACCAGCTGCTCCCCCTTAGTTGCAGCTCCCCATTAGTCCGGATCACAAGATATGACTGTGATAGCCACCGGACTGATGCACATCAATGCATCTTAGTTCATCACCGGAGGGGCCATGACCCCTAACTTCTCCCGGAGATATTCAAAAGAGTCTTTGGGAAGAGGTTTTGTAAAGATATCTGCAATCTGATCCTTGGAGGGAACATACTCCAATCTGACTTCTTCCTTGTTTACTTGTTCTCTCAAAAAGTGAAATTTAATAGATATGTGCTTAGTCTTAGAATGCAATACCGGATTCTTGGAGATATTAATTGCACTTGAATTATCACAGAAAATTGTGATAGGCTCCTCATATTCAACTTTGATGTCTCTTAGCATCTGCTTCATCCATAAGATTTGAGTGCAACTACCTGCTGCTGCAATGTATTCTGCTTCAGTTGTAGACAGAGATATTGCATCTTGTTTCTTGCTTAGCCAAGAAACCAATCTCTTCCCCAAAAAGAATGCTCCACCACTAGTGCTCTTCCGGTCATCCACATCTCTTGCCCAATCTGTATCTGTGTAAGCATGAAGAGAGAAGTCCGGATCTCTAGGGTACCATAGACCATACTCAACTGTTCCTTTCAAGTACCTAAAAATTCTTTTGATTGCCATAACATGAGATTCTCTAGGATCAGCCTGGAATCTTGCCACAAGACCAACAGCCTGCATTATATCTGGTCTAGTTTGAGTGAGATACAACAATCCACCAATCATTGATCTATACTTTGTCTGATCTGCCTTTGGAGAATCATCATCTTTGCTTAACTTACATCCGGTTGCCATAGGAGTGTTCATAGGCTTTGAGTCTTCCATACCAAATTTCTTTAACAATTCTTTCACATATTTGGTCTGAGAAATGAAGATCCCTTCTTTTGTTTGAGTAATTTGCAGACCCAAGAAGAAATTCATTTCACCAAGCATAGACATTTCAAACTCACTTTTCATCTGATTTGCAAAAGTTTTGCACATACTATCTCTTCCTCCAAAAATGATATCATCCACAAACACTTCAACAATTAAAATATTTTCATGATCAATTTTGAAATATAAGTTACTGTCAGTAGTACCTTTGTTGAATCCAATCTGCACAAGATGCTTATCCAACCTTTCATACCATGCTCTTGGGGCTTGCTTCAATCCATACAAAGCTTTCTTCAGCTTGCAGACCATATCATCATTATCAGACAATTGAAAACCATCCGGTTGTTCAATGTAGACTTCTTCTTCCAGATCACCATTTAGGAAGGCAGACTTGACATCCATCTGATATACCTTGAAGTCTTTGAAGGCAGCAAATGCAAGAAGTAATCTGACTGCTTCAATTCTTGCCACTGGAGCAAAAGTCTCTTCAAAGTCAATTCCTTCTATTTGAGAGTAGCCTTTGCAGACCAATCTAGCTTTGTTTCTGATTACTTCACCAGCTTCATTTAGTTTGTTCCGGAAGACCCACTTGGTTCCAATTACATTCCTGTCTCTAGGTCTGGGAACAAGATCCCAAGTATGATTTTTCTCAATTTGCATCAATTCATCTTCCATTGCTTTGGTCCAGTTTTCATCATTGCAGGCTTCATTTATTGTTTTAGGTTCAATCTTTGAAATCAGACAACATTCATTCTGATTTTGAGCAACATTCCTTCTAGTTTGTACACCTTTGCTTCTGTCACCTATGATTTGATCTTCAGAGTGGTTCAGTTTTACATACCTTGGAATTTTGGGAGTATCCTGCACTGCTGCTTCTTGATCAGGCTCATTCAGACCTATCTCTTCTTCCTGATTTACCGGATCAGGCTGACTCTGTCTCACCGGAGAGGATTGAGGTCCTTGAACACTATCTTGGTCATCTTCATCAAACTCATAAAATCTTGAAGGCTTCTCAATTCCTTCATCAACCTTTACATTGGTGCTTTCTATCATCTTCCTCAATCTCTTATTGTAACACCGGTATGCTTTGCTTTGAGTGGAGTAACCCAAGAAAATTCCTTCATCACTTCTAGCATCAAACTTTCCTAGATCTTCATCTCTTTTAATATAACACTTGCTACCAAATACTCTGAAATATTTCACAGTAGGAGTGATGCCAAACCAGAGTTCATAGGGGGTCTTACCGGTGTTGTTTCTGATTTGAACTCGATTGAGAGTGTAGACTGCGGTGCTGATAGCTTCTTTCCAAAACATTTGAGGAACATTTGCTTCCAACATCATTGTCCTAGCAGCTTCCTGGATGGTCCGGTTCTTTCTCTCAACTACTCCATTCTGCTGTGGAGTCTTAGGAGCAGACAATTGTCTCCTTATACCCTGTTTCTCACAAAAGTCAATGAATTCACCAGATGTAAATTCACCACCTCTATCAGACCTTAGACACTTTAGTTTCAATCCGGTTTGATTCTCCACCATAGCTTTGAAGATTTTGAACTTCTCAAAAGCTTCTGATTTTTCTTTTAGAAAGGTAACCCACATCATCTGGGAATGATCATCAATTAACAACATGAAATATATATCACCCTGCAGACTCTTGATTCTTGTCGGACCACATAGATCAGTATGTACTAATTCCAACAATCCGGTAGAAGACTGATCTTTGCTTTTGAAATAGACTCTGCTTTGTTTACCTAACTGACATTCTTTACACACACTATTTGTAGGTTTCATCAATTTTGGAAGATCTCTCACAGCCTGAGTATTGCTTATCTTGATGATGTTATCAAAATTTACATGACACATTCTTCTATGCCATAACCAACTCTGATCAATTTGGACAAACAAACAACTTTTATTTGAACCAACCAGATGAAAGATATTACCTTTTGTCTGAGTATCGGATGCAATTTCAGTTCCGGAGCTTGTAAAGATTCTGCATTTTCCATTCTTGAACCGGAGATCATAGCCTTTGTCCACTAACTGACCAACACTGAGAAGATTGTGCTTCAATCCTTCAACATACAGTGCATTTCCTGTTTTGCTCTTACCATCAAAGGAAATAGTTCCCCTACCTCTGATTCTGCCAGCAGAATTGTCACCAAACTTTACCATTCCTCCTTCATATCTTTCCAAATCTAAGAACTTATTCTTGTCACCAGTCATATGGTGAGAACATCCACTGTCAATAACCCAATCATCCTTTTCTTCCACTTGAGCAGCCAAGGCTTTTTCAACAACTTTGTGATTGACAGATTCAGAGAGTATTGAATCTTCTTCCTTGATGGCTATAAACACCCATTCATTTCCGGATTTGCTTCCTAGTTCTGATTCATCATCTGTTGCTCCTTCATTGTCATCTTCTTCATGAACATAATAGCAATTCTTTTGAAACCTTTGTCTGTGAGTATTAGATCTTGCAGATCTCTCCGGACATCTTGAGGCAAAATGACCAATCTTATTGCAGTTGAAACACTTAAAGGGTAGTTTTCCTTCATACTTACCGGATCCTCTTGGCAGTCTCTTTGCAATGAGGGCTTCAAGTTGAGCTGTTTCTGCTTCTTCTTCTTCCATGTCTCTTCTTGCTTGATCATACCATGACATTTTCCTTGATGAGTTTTCACCCGGATCAAATCTCTGTTTGCCTTTCACATAGGCACTGGCTTTGAAAGCAGATTCAGTCTTGGGAGGATCATCTCCAAACTCGGTCATTTCAAATGCAGCTAGTTTGCCAGCCAGTTGTTCTCTTGTGACAGTTGTGTGGGCTCTGAATTCATCAATGGCAGCAACTTTGATTTTGTAGGCAGCAGGAAGGGATCTTAGGATTTTGCAGACAATCTCATTTTCATCTAAAGTTCCACCAGCATTTCTGATTCCACATACCAGCTCATTTACTCTTGGCATAAAGGTAGTGATGTTTTCATCATCTCTCATTTTCAATCTTTCAAATTTCCCTTTCAGGCTTTGCAACCTTGCACTTTTGACAAACTCATCTCCTTCATACAGAAGTTCCAGTTTAGTCAGGATCTCATATGCAGTTGGTAGGTCAATAACATTCGAGAGATCTGAGTCATTCAATGCGCTTAGAAGAGCTTCCTTGGTCCGCAGATTGTTTTCAGCTTCTGTGATTTCATTCAGAGTTGTCGGACCACCTTGTGGAGGTACATATGGTTTTGAAACCATAGCCAAGTATGCTTTTCCCATACATTCCAAGTGACACTTCATGCGACCTTTCCAGAGAGTGAAGTTGGTTCCATCGAACTTCGGACTATCCTTCTTGTATGACGACATCCTGGATCTCCTCAAGCGGTTAAGCTCCTATCAGAGGAACTTGGCTCTGATACCAATTGTTGGATCTAGGGCATACAACTGAGAGGGGGGGGGGTGAATCAGTTGTATAAAACTTCTTGTTCTTTCAAACACTTGATTCTTTGTTGTTAGTTAGCAGCATATCAAATAATCATCCATGGAAGCATAATACATAAACACAAGAGCAGATAAGCATCAACACATTGAACACCAAGATTTTGACGTGGAAAACCCGGTTAAGGGAAAAACCACGGGGTGATTAACCCAAGAATTATTCTCTGTTAGAAGAATAAAGAAAAATGAATGGCACATGCCAATAAGGGCTCACTGCCCGAGCACACTGCTCACAAAGAGGCCCACTGCCTACAAGGAGACACACTGTCTACAAAGTGATAAAAATCACAGTCTTGAACTGGAGAATGACATCTCTACCATGTCCGGATCAGTTCCAATTAAGCCCAAAAATCTCTGTTCTGCCTTTCGCACGTTTCTTCGCTATGCCACACTCATCCACACACCACACTTTGAAATGAACTCACAAACCGTTATTTATATAAGACATCGACTTAGGAACAAACATCTAAGTCGGCAAACAACCATAGGAGTATCCGCAAGATGAATAACACATCCGGTCGGCCATCACAAGAACATTCGCAGGATGAACAACTCATCCGGTCGGCTAAACAGAGCAAGAACTTCATCCGGAAGAATAACTTCAATTCCGGGCTCTACCATCAATGCGGACCAACAACACAACCTAAACATGATCCAAGAACCTTCACAAGCCTGTCTGAATGTCCGGATACATCCGCACTTCCTCTACTTACTGGGATCTCTTGTCTTCCTCATCCGGAACTTCAAGAACACAGTCTGTCGCCACTGTCATAATGCAAGAGGTACTTCCGGACCTCCAAATCATACACAAATCAGGATGACACATCACAAGGACATCCCAAACACTCCGTCCAATCCGCAGATTAGGATAATACAATTTCGGACCTCACCGGACCTTTTTGTGATCCTCTGTCACCTCTGGATACTTGCCGGAACCGGTTCTATACCGACAGCCACAACTCCTTCAGATCTTCATGCGGACCTCTGAAATCTTAACTGAAGCATCTCAAGACTTATATCTACTAACCCTTTAATCCGCATCCTCCGGTTCTCATCCTATACAGTACATTTGCCTTCTTCTCATCACTGTTCTTCACTGTTCCTGACTGAGGCTAATTTTCTCAATATCCTCAGCACACAGCTCATCAAATCCTTCTTGTCAATGCAATATGAGTATGTTGACATCAATGACAACACTGGCTCACCTCATACTTGCAACAGTTAGTACTTGCCTCCACTTGACAACCACTAAGGTCAATACTATCCTCTAAAGTATGAGGACCATTCTTCTGGCTCATGTACTTCAATAACCCTTAAAACCAAGATTTGGCAAGACAAGTTTTCTCTCATTTCATCACCATAAGGATCCTAGGCAATGATATAAATGATAGAAAAATGTTGCATCTTTCACTGGGAGTATTGTGAATAACAAGATCCTTTACTACGATTTGTACCATTTTTCCTATACCATCATCCCAAAGTAAGTATATTTTATTTCACCTAATCATTCAAGTAGAGCTTGAGACAAGATTGAGAGTGTAATAAAAAATATCTTATAGGTGATTGCAACACTTGGTCAAACATATATCATCTTGTCATAGACTCATTAATAACATGTTATAACCTTCTGAGTATATATTCTCAAGTATAAATTATTGGATGTGCTATCACTTACAAACACTTCATAGAATTTGAATTTAGAGATTGACACTAATATCCAATTTCCATATCAATGGGAGGTTGTAACTCTTGTAAATATTTGACATATTCCCATGTTAATACTAGGATGATTTTCATACCTTGAAAAAGTATTGTTTTATTCCATCTAGTTTAACAATCTTAATTTTTACCAAAGTTTAAGAGGTGAAAATGATCCTGGGATTTGAGGGTTATGGGCCCATAGACTTATGTAACTAAATTGGTATAACTTGATGTGTATCAAATTTATGTGCCTAGTACTGAGATCTTTAATCATGAATGACGAGTTACTCTAAGAAGAAGAACTTAGGAGAAAAAACCACTTGGATGAAATGATCTACTCTAGGTATTCATATAGAAGTGAATTTGGTCCACAGACAAAGTCCACTAGATCAATTTTATAGGTTACAAGATAGATCATATGTGGTATTGACTGGATTATATCGCCATTGTTTCAATGAGTGTGGTATAGATCACTTGATTGTACATTTGATCTTGTTCCAAAGGAATAGAACAATTTATTCTTAAATATGTTCCTCCTCCATGAAGCTTGATGAATGTATCTTACGATAGATTTCCAACATTTCTCTTAAGATTTCTCAGGAGTCGAAATTTGTAGGTTCCTAAAGAATTGAGTTGTCTTTGTTACATTCTCTCAAAAATGTTGTTTTGTCTTTTAATGGATTGACCATCCTAGGTCAAGATGATACCTCAATGTACCTAAATCTTGAAGTTTGAAAGATAATCTTAATCGATCTTTGTATTTTTAGTTATGCTTAACCACTAGTGGTGGCAATGTGTGAATGTCCTTTTGAGATTTGGAAATCAAATCATATCGTTAGATTCAACTATGTTGAGTGGTTATGATTGATTGTTCCTTCCTTGGGAAACTTTTGATTTCTTGATGAATAGATGAGTGACGATTGCTCAATTTGAGTGATGATTGCTTATGTCAATGAATTGATTTATCCTTTATATCTATTTCTTAAAGGAGTCACTACCCTTCATGACTGGCTTTTTGAGAATACTTTACTTTCAAGTTAATTGATAGATTTATTTACTATTGACGGTTTCTTCACAAGGAAATGATTTCCCTTTTATATCTTATTGTTAAAGGAGTCCTACATTTGTAGGGTCACAACTTTTCGTATTTGGGGTTTCATCCTTTCTCGCATCATCATTATTCTTGAGAACCTAATTTAATTTACTTGTAAAATTACTTAAGGTTCTATTCTGAATTGAATTCTTCAATGATGTTTCGGATGTCTTTCTGAAATGAAATGTTCTCCCCTTTTATATGTCAAGTTTGAGGGAGTCACACTTTTTTGCTTCACTAGTTACAACTCTTCATTATTGCATAAGTTTTTTTGTTACTGCTTCTCAACCCAAGAAATGTTTGACAATAGAGCTTGATAGATTTGGATTTTTCATAATTTTTAAGCATAAAGTAATCTTAAACACACATAGAGTAACTTATTGGAGAAACATTAGACATGATGAAAATACGTAATACATGAAGTGCATGTGATATGAAACATACACATAGGACACAAAGCATAAAGCATATGTAACATATGAAGTATACACATTAGTACATGTGAAGCATGAAGCATACATGTAAATACGCGTGATACATGAAGTATATGTAAGACAAAAAGTATACACATAATACACGGAGCATGAAGCATATTTGTTTTTGCTAGGAGTAGCCAGGTTTTTAGCTTGGTCCAGGACCAGAGAGACCCTTATGGGGGATCTCTTCCCATCGGCTTTATCGTCTGAGACCACAACTAGGCAGTCTCCATCCCTAATGGGCATTATCACCCTTTGGTCAAACCTGCGAGCTCGTTGGCCTAATGAAGGTACATAGCCTGCGAGCACACCAGCCCAGCGAAGGTACACATAGCCTTGACCATCGAACCATGTTGTTATTAACAGAAGCATGAAGCATATACATGCTACACGAAGTATGCATAAATACACATAATACATAAAGTATACATGAAGTACACGAAGCATACGCATTAATACATGTAATACAATAAGCATAGCATACACGTAATATACGAAGTATAAGTACATGTAATACAAGAAGCATGAAGCATACACATAATACAGAAAGTATACACATAAATACACGGAGCATGAGGCATACACGTAAGTCACGAAGTATACACTTGAATACATAAGTCATGGAGTATACACTTGGATACACATAAAATACACTTGAATACATGTACATTATGAAGTATACACTTGAATACATGTAAGTGATGAAGTATACACTTGAATACACTTAAATTATGAAGTATACACTTGAATACACGTAAGTCACAAAGTATACACTTGAATACATGTAAGTCATGAAGTATACACTTGAATACACGTAAGTCACGAAGTATACACTTGAATACATGTAAGTTATGAAGTATACACTTGAATATACATTGCATCAACTATCGTTCATAGGATGGCAGGAGGGATGCTCTAATACCAATTGTAATGTTCTTACCTAAATTGCCCTAGAAAATTCAAAGACACAAGTCAGGGTTAGGGTTTTAGAATTACCATTTATATTATCTTGAAAATTGCATAATTCTTGTGCTTGAATTTTGCAATTATGACATAGGAAAACACATATACAAAATATAGATATACAAATATACATCTTTAACCATTAGGGTTAGATAAGATTTTTCTTGCATTCAAATTCATAAATAATATCACTATTTGAGAAATCATACATTCATTGTCATGTAGATAATGTTGGTATGTGGAGACTGATCATGCAAATACTATACACTCATAACGTATCCTTGCTAGGGTTCGGGGCCAGGCCTAGCCCCGAGTAGGGGTTCGGGGGTAGCAGCCCCCAAGAGTAGGGGTTTGGGGGCACTGCCCTCAAAAAAAATTTCCTCTTTTTTGCATGTTCGGGGTCAATAGTTAATTTTTTGTTAACCGACAAATGAAAAATGACATGGTAAAACCCTAATTCTTGAAGCTTTCAAAAAGCTTGTTATAAATAGCTGGGATGTATGTTGCGGTATGGAATTCATGAGATTGTAATCTATTTTGTACTGGATAATAAAATCATTGGATGGTTGAGTTTATGTGGATGTAACCCATTTTGGGTGAACCACGTTTAAATTCTGTGTTGATCTCTTTTGTGTTATTCTTCATTGTTATATTTGGGTTATTTAATCTGCATATAATTGTTACTATTTATTTCTCTGATCTTCCTGAACCCTAACAAATAACTCCATTTGTTTACAACACACAACCATAAAAGAGGAGGTATAGGGAGACATGGTAGGGTCCCTTTTGACAACAGTTCTCCCTCCAAGTAGTCCCCTCACCATTCTTCTTTGATTGGTGAATCTTAGTGTGCCAATAAACCCTCAACATGGGGATTAGGGAGAGAATTCTACCCATGGGTGCCTTTATTTGTTTCTCCCTTTTACATAACAGTAGGGTGCCCTACTAGCTGTTCTCCATACCTGTCAATGTAAGGATGCCTTTAGCTGTTCTCCCATAGTGCATATTCCCCCTTCTCCATGTTGACAATTTATTGCAATAATTTTATGTATTTTGATATATGACAATGATATGTAATAAGTAAAGATAATTGACAGGAAATAATGATCTGACCTGCTATTCCTTATTCTATTTCTACATGTATATCCAATAATGATTCTTATTGAACTTCTAGTTCAGTTCAGAGTTTGCAATGTAATCCTTGCTATCTTTATTAGTCTATATGACTGGATAAAATAGATATATTTCTGTAGATTGAATATTTGCTATTATATTCAATGATCTAATGATCCAATGATTCATAATTTCTTGATTATTCATGTTCTCTATATGAGACTGTTGTATGTGTGTGTGTGTGTGTGTTATTTTCTTGCTGGTCTGTATCTGATATATTCTTCACTCTCTTTATACATTCCAAGGGATATGTGTGTGTGTGTGTGTGTGTGTTATTTTCTTGCTTGTCCCTATCTGATAAATTCTTCACTCTCTCTTTATACATTCCAAGGGAGGAAATTCTCTTCAAAAGATTGTGTCTTTCACAACAAACAACCCCTCACAACAGTCACACCTTTTACTAACTTGCATCCTTTGTTAATGGTTAATAAAGATAATTTCTGCATTTATTAAATCGTTGTTTTGAAGTATCTTATAAACCACACCATATTTAATTTGTATCATTTAGTAACAAATCACCTCCCACAGCATCTTTTTGTCTTATTCTACATTCCATAAATTGTACCATTTAGTATCTTATACAAATTGCACTTCATAGTGTTTAAATGCTTCATTTTAATAAATGGGTCATACTTCTTAATGAATTTAATTTCTGCATCCTTTATAACTTCTCTTGAATTGTATATCTTAGTATATAATAAACAACATGTCGTATGTTCTTTAAATAAGACATTTTATCTTATATGGAGTCAACCATGAAGTTGTTGATGTGGAGTAAGTTAGTGGAGGATGAATTAAATCTTTAATTTAATTTATTAACTCTTACTCGATATCCTTATACATTGTCTGGTGGTGGATATTACACCTATGTTGAAGTTAGTATACTAGGATGCATAAAAGTATGGGGCATATTATCATTTTGAAATTCATGTTGGGTTTCTTAGTTTGAGTGCCGATTAATTTTTCTACTTCATATACCCAGAGACATTATGGGTTTGATAAATTTTAGCTCGTTGAATTAATATTTCCTTAACTATAATATATTAATATTTAATTTTTATAAACAAATATATATATGAATATTTCATTTTACTATGTTATAATAAATTTTATTATAAAATAGTATTTAATTATATTATTTTATTGATTTTTTATCAGTTCAAAATAGCTAGGGATGCACCATTATATTAAGGAAAAGTATCAACATTACATTGCATCAGGGGATAATAAATTGTCACCCTGGTCAAAACAGAGATCCAATTATCCTACCAAAAAAATACCAGGCAACCCTAAACAAAATGTTACCAAAACCTACTAATCCCCTTACATATTATCCGTTTTCATACATATATATTTATAAACATGAACACAGGGCTGAGCCCTAGATTAAACCCCTGCCACCCACCTACAGAAAACACTAAACACATAGGCTCATGTACCCCTTACCCTCGGTCGATCCTAGTTGGCAGATCCCTCCTCATTTGCAAGCCCTTCCTCCACAATGAAATCCTAGAGCCAAGCCGAGCTGTCCTTTGGCAACAGATCCATAACTTGTTTGAGAAATCTAATGCCCCGTGTCATAGCAGAATGGAACCAAGACAGGGACTCTGGAGATACTAAAAAGACTAGAGGAAAACACTCTGGTGGTTGCCCACGATGCCGAATGATATAATAGTCTCCCGGGATCGGAATGCCTTGACCCTCCTCATAATTATGCAGAACATCCTCTAGCCCTCCCAAAAATCTCCCTTTTATGAGCTTTTTGCATAATTGCCTGGATGTTTCTTTCAATTTCTGTGCCTCCAACACAAATGCTAGGAACATGGCTGCCACATCGGTGTTAACGTTGTATCTATGCTCGGCCCGCATGAAGGCATCTCCTAGAACGATCTTCACGACATGAAGAATGAGCCCATGCCTTGTTTTAAATCAATCCCAATCTTTTATCTATCACCATTCCTAGGAACGCTAGCTGCCTACTCAGGCATTCTAAGACAATTGGTGTATCCATGACGTCTGCCTCTCCTGTAATGCCAAGACTGTAAAGAACGTTTGTAAGGAATGTCATTGGCATCTGGACTCACCTCAATTTAATGAGGTCACCGTCTCCACCTCTAAAGTCACATGTATCTCATCATGAATGAATGCATCTCTGACTCCCTTTGCATGTAGGGTGCAATCATCGATTTAAGTGACTATGTCACCTTGATCGATACCTGCCCATGAGGCCTTTTTGGCCAAATCATCCACCAATGTGATCCCTTCTTGATAAATATGTGTTACCTTAAATTCAACCATCGTTGATATGATTTGTGAGATGAGAACGAGCCACTTTCTAAGCTTCGAGTTAGGTGTCCACCCAGTCCAAATGGCAAGATTGTTATCATTGAGTCCCCTTCTAGATGTACTCTCCTTAGGTTTTTTCTCTTTGTACATTATAGTCCTATTAAAGCCACCCTGAACTCAGCTTCATTATTCATCCCAACCCCTAGGAAGGTTGATTTCTCCAAAATCTTTCGATCTTCATGATCTCTGATCACGCACCCTACTCCACTTTCACCCGGTTACCCTTGGCTACCCTATTGAAATTGATCTTCACCCATCCCTCTACTGGGGCCAACCATCTTACTTCTTTTCTTTCCTCCTTAACCAGTTTAACACTCAGAGCCCCATAAATGGGGGAAATATGCCATTATTTTATTGATATTAATATAATTCATATATGGCCATTATATTTTTTTTGTATAAATATTAAATATTAATATATTATATTGATATTAATATAATATTCATACTAATATGATTGTTTAATTTATAAATTATAATTGAATAAATAGAATTATCGTTATAATGTATTTATATTTATGTTATAAATGAAATATTGATATATTGATGTAATCTAAGATTCAACACTATTATTATTGCAAAAATATTTAGAAAATCGGAACTATTTTTAAATTATCCTTCTCATTCCATTCCATCCTCGTCCAACTAAAATATATACCAAATTTATACAAAAACAAAAATCACCCTTTTTGGTAGATTTTAACAACTTTCTAAAATTGCCCTTTTTGGTAACTTTGCATCCATATTCCTATGGTCATGCAAATTGCCAATTATTTAAAACTAACTAAAAGAGGACTAATTGTCAACTTTCTAATCTAATTGCATGTAAATTTCAAAAAATAATTATAAAAAATAACTTAGAAAAATCCTGAAAAAACATTAAGACCTCATTTTGAGGCCCTAGATGATCGAAAAGGTTTTAAAAAAGTGTTAAAATGGCAACCTACCAAACTTGCCAATTCAATGGGATTTTCAATCAACTCCTCAAGATGCATTTGCCCACAAAATTTCAGCTCAAACGGACCTCAGGTCAAAAGTTATGACCTCCGAAAGTTTCTGCATCATATATATTTGTGTCATTGCAATAATAGCAAGTAGTAAAATTCTATAATAAATGTAAAAGAGACTCAAGAATTAGCAATATTAAATTCACATTTTCTACATTCTCCAATGCAAACTCCATTGTAGTCTATGCTAACCAAACAAATATTAAATCAAACTCAAAATCAACTAATCAATTCATGAAGAGTATTTACCAATAAATCAGTTCCACATCAATATTAAACAAATATTTAATCTAAGAAAAAAATTTCAACTACAAAATGCATACTATTATTACAACACTACAAGGTAGGTACTAGCCACTAGGTGGCACTTGTTTTGTTTCTATTTATTTATTTACCAATATTTAAGCAATTCTAACTTTCAATACACATAATAACTCTCTCTCTCTCTCTCTCTCTATATATATATATATATATATATATATATATATATATATATATATATATATATATATATAACTCCACATAAAAATTTAACCCCAAAATATTACTCATTTGCATGTATTTTACATATATATTTTTATAACACACACATGCATATGTATAGTGTTGTGTGTATAGATACATAAAATTTCTTTTTATTTAATCTCTTTTTTTAAATAAACATTGAAAGGGCTTGAACACTTGGAGGCCAACGACCTTCCATGGTTGTAGCCCCCTTGTGGTTCATGGCCTTGGTTACACCCATAGTGGGGCCACAGATCCCATGTGGGCCATAGCCCCTCTTGGGTTGCACCCATGGCAACAAGTTTTTGGTTGCCCATATTTTTTTAAATTGAATTTTGTATATATTAATTATATTATATGTATTTTATTTATTATTTATTTATTTTTTTTTCGTGAAAAAGTGGCATGGCCGCTAAAAATATATTAATTATAAAAGGGAAATTACAGAAATCCTGATTCAATGAGGCATACCGGTAGGAAAGAATCAGGCGAAGAAAACCTCCGGTTGTAGCCTTTTAAAACATAACTTAATACAAAAATGACTCAAAAAGATGAGTCTATCAAGCAAAGTCTATGACTGTGAATAATACATGGTTGACTTCTTTGTCAAAAATATGCTATTACAAAATTTTCAACTGATACAGACAAATTTTAACAAAATAAAGAAAAACTCCCAAAAAAGAACCTAACTATCAATTAACATCTTGCAATCCTTCAATAATTAAACCCTGTTGACGAAGAACCTCCTCTTCTACCGACTGAGGTGGAGGAGGTGGAGGAGGAGGAATGTAATGCAGAAGGAAAAACAGTGCATTAAAGACCTCTGTAGCATCGTCTACCAACTGCATGCCCAACTCTCTCCTATGATAGTGAACAGAATTGTGAAAAGACATAACACAATTGTTTTGAAGACCATGTAGCATAGCATTGAAGAGGCAGTGAAGCGTAGGTCGGTGGAAAAGATCCTTGCGATCAAAAAAACCACCCACAAGAGAAGAACCTGTATACAAATCATATTCCTCTATGATTTCATTAAAATTATCCACAAGAAAATGATCATCATGGACAAACAAAAAGCCCAAATTCCTTACCAGGTCGAAACTTTGTAATAAATCCATAACATTTGAAAGGAAATGCGACACAACTTGGGAAGGATATAAAGATCTAGGAAAATGTAAAACTTGCCGACCACAAACCTGGATAATGGCTCTCTCAACAGCATCCTCATAAATCTTAAAAACTTCCTACAAAGAATTTGGGTTGAGAAGGCCTAAAGAGGGCCTTTCCCAATTCTGGATTGGCAAAAGAATTCTTCTATTTCACTAGACGAAGCCCATACTATAACAAAATTCTTAACTCTTACAAATAAACTAGATTAGAAGACTGAAGCAAAGAAAATAAAGCTAATCAAAGAGATGGAAAATGAGATACGAAAAACAAGAATATAATAGCTAATTCCCTCAAAATACAATGAATGAAATCATTCCTGAAAAGATATACTGTTAAGCGAGAACTACCACCCTATGTGCAACATTAAAATAGAAGTACTACACACTAGTTGAAAACTGCCCTTAGGCCTAAGGATGACGTCAGCTATCAGAACGGAGCCGCATCAAAGAGATGAATCTAATTTTAGCGGCTAAAAAAAACATTCTTTTAAAGATATCTCCCACTAAATACTTCATAAATTGCCTAACAAGTTAGTTTGAACTTTCCTTAGCTAAAATGCAATTAATCCTAGGAATCAATGAAAGGGAGTTAGAATCCCACTCCTTGAAAGAATCATTTATGCAAAAAGCATAATTAGCTAAAAAATATGCTAATGAATTGCCTTCCCTATAGGTATGAACTATTTTAAATGATTGAAAAAGATCAAGCAGATTCCTTCCAAATTGTAAAATATAATCAATTTTCTAGCTTGGTGATGACTTAAGAGTAAATTCCCTAACAATATTCAAAGAGTCCCCTTCCACAATAATATTAGTAACTTCACACTTTAATGCAAGATTTAGACCTGCTAATAAAGCCAAGGCCTCTGCCTCATTGTTTGAACACAAACCAAGTTTAACTGATAAGGATCTTAAAACTGTACCATTGTGATCTCTCAAAACACAACCAACACTAGAGCCACTAGGATTTCCCCTACTTGCACCATCAAAATTTAGTTTTACAAAAGAAACAGGCTAGGGGATCCACTTAATGGAGGACCTATCCAATTTACTTCCCAAATTAAAGCAATTTGAGTTACTTAAAAAAAAAAATTTCCAACTCTTTAACATAAGATCATCCCAAGAAGTAAAAACTAGAGAACCTGCCTTTTTGAAAAGAAGAGAAGCTAAGACTACTTCCGAAATCATTTTCTCAATTTTAGCAATAATTGCATCAAAAGAGTTGTTAATTTTTCTAAAAATTCTGCTATTTCTTTCTAGCCATAAAATCCAAATTACAATACTCAATGAGACCACCCACAAAGCAGAGAATGTAGAGTTTGAGAATAAGATAGGCCAGGTTTGAAAAACTTGAAGGAGAGAGAAAGGAAGGGGGCCCTGCCAACACAACTTAGAGAATAACCAATACCAGACTTTTGAGGAGAAATGACAATTTAGCAGTAAATGATCCACAGATTCCTCCACTTTAGAATAAAAAGGACAAAAGAAGGAATTAGCAACCCCAAGCCTGACTAACCTATCACTAGTAAGTATTCTATAATTCAACGCTAACCAAGCAAAAGCCCTTGCTTTAGGTAGGCAAGGACCACTCCAACAAAGCTTATAAGGCCAATCAATAGCTGAATTAGAATCCTTACTAACGATACTTAGATATCCTTGCTTAACTGTATATCAACTAGACTTTGATGGGACCCAAATGAGTTTATCCCTACCTCCTAATATAAAAATTCTTCTCTCCTTCAAGATATTCCTAAGCAAGACCTTTTGTTCTAAAGGAATCAGAAAATCATCAAATTTTCTCCACTTAACTTGACTAATTACCATATCAGAATCAACTACAATATAATCTTTAACTTTTGTTCCCCAAACTTGACACAAAAATAACTTAATTTCTTGAAGACCTATATTTTTCAATGACTGATAATTGTTCCAAGAATCATCCCAAAAAAGGACAGAGTTTCCATCCTGAATAACCCGAGATAGAAAAGGGGAAATCACCTCTCTACATTTTAATAAAAAATTCCAAATCTAAGAGCCCATCTTTGGATTTAGAATAGTAAAAATTCTTTCAGACGAAGATGAATCTAAATATTTAGCTAGCATAATTTTTCCCCATTTAGAGTCTAGGTTTTCATATGAATTCCAGACCAACTTGGCACCAAGAGCCTTGTTTTGAGCTTCAATGTTAAGAATCCCAATTCCTCTTTCTGCTTCAGAAAATAGATTTTATTCCAGGAAATTAAAGGGATCCTTTTTCCATTCAAATTAGATCCATTCCACATGAATTTCCTCAAGATATTAACAAGGAAAGAAAGGATGGCCTTGGGCATCATAAACACTGAGAGCATATACACAGGTACTGCTGACAAAACTAATCTAATCATTAGGATTTTTCCTACCAACATTAACCATTTACCTTTCCATGAAGAGATTTTGGACTTAATACTCATAATAAGTTTATCCCAAAACATATTTTTAACTAATCCCGAGAAAAGAGGGATCCCCAAATATATTGAAGGAAGGACATCCACCTTAAACCCCAAATATTTGGCAACCCTTTCTTTAACTAAAGAGGATGTAAAAGAGAAAAAAAATTAGATTTCTCCTGATTTACTTTCTAACCTGATACTAAACAATACTTTGAAATTACATCCTTCATATGTTTAGCTTCAGACATCACAAGTTGACTAAACAACAAAGTATCATCTGCAAATAAAGCATGAGTAATAGCAAAGGTAACTCTAGGAATTTTAATCCCTTTCTAGTTCCCCAAGGAATTTTGCCTCAAAATCAATTTGCTCAAACCTTCTTCCATTATTATAAAAAGAAAAGGGGACAAAGGATCACCTTGTCTTATCCCTTGAGAAGATTTGAAGAATTTAGACTGGGAACCATTAATCAAAACTAAAAAGATTGAACCTGAAATGCAAGATGAAATCCACTTACACCACTTAGAAGAGAAACCAAACTTAAGGAGAACTTGAAACAAAAAATCCCAAGACACTCTATCATAAGCTTTTGACATATCCAATTTAACCCAAATAGCAAAAAGTTTATGATCATGAATTGAATGCAGAACCTCATGAGCCACCAGTGCACCTTCAGATGTTTCCTTATCTGGAACAAAACCACCTTGCTCTTCTGAAACAATTTTTTGAATAAAAATAGCAAGTCTCAGAGTAATTGCTTTAGAAATGATTTTATACAATGTATTATAAAGAGAAATATGTCTGAAATCAGCAAAGGAAGAAGGTGTAGCAACTTTAGGAATCAAAGCAAAGAAGGTAGAATTAATCTCTTTCAAAACAGTATGATTTCTATGAGCTTCTTCTACTGCCAACCATACATCTTTACCTACAAAGTCCCAACATTTTTGAAAGAAAAGTGGAGTAAAACCATCCGGGCCAGGAGATTTATCTGGATCTAAAGAAAAAACTACTGCCTTAATTTCTTCTGAAGAAAAATGTTTCATCAATTCTAAATTATATTCTTGTGATATCAAAGGAGGGATATGATTTATAACTTCTAGTACAGTCGAATGTGGGACCTTAATATTTTCTTTTGAAAGAAGCTTTTGAAAAAAAATTACTCCTTCCTAGATAAGAACATCATCTTGCAAAATATTCGCCATAGAGTCTTTAATTGCATGAATAGAGTTCTTATGTCTTCTTACCATAGCTGAAACATGGAAAAATTTTGTATTTCGGTCTCCTTCTCTAAGCCAAGTCTCCCTCAATTTCTGTCTCCAAAAAATTTCTTCTCTAGCTAAAACTTCCTCCAAGTTAGATTGAAGAGATTTTACACATTCAAAAGAAGCAGTATCCATGCCATTTTTGATAATGACTTCATTCATCTGTTCTAACTGGGATTGCAAAGCCATTTTTTGGGAAAAATATTACCAAAAGAAAGTTTATTCCATTCCTTAATTTTGTTTCTTATGAATTTCAACTTCTCATTGAGCCAAAACATATGAGAACCTTTCATAAAAGGGGCATTCTTCCACCAAGATTCCAACAGAGGTAGGAAGCTACAATCTCTAAACCACATAGCTTGGAACTTAAAAGAAGATCTATGTTTCTTTTTAGTCATATCCATGTCCAAGTGAAAAGAAATGGGAAGAACAGAGGTACCGGATATTTTAGTATCAAGACACCAATCAGAAGAGAACAAAAATCTATCCAATCTTTCTGCAATATTTAAAAAATCCTTTCTCCTATTGGACCAAGTGAAGTTCCCATTTAATAAAGGGCTATCCACCAATGCATTATCTGAAATAAAATCATTAAAATCATTAATTACCCTCTGGGGAGGACATATCCCTCCTTATTTTTCAGATAAACAAGTAATAGCATTACAATCTCCTCCTAGAATAACTTTTTCTCTAGATAAATTTTCCAAAAGTGTAGACAAAATATCCCAACACCTTTTTTTGTCATTAGTAGAAATTGGTCCATAAACATTAAATAACCAAAAATTGAGGGATGGGGAATTTATTTTAACCAGTAAAATTTTTTGAGTAGAACAAATCTGATCTGCATCACAACTTTTATTATCCCAAAGTATAACCAAACCCCGTGACACCCCCTGAGAAGGAGAATGGTGAAATTTCCATTTATACCAATTTGGAAAAATATTGTCAGCTTGAGTTTGAGATAATTTTGACTCCTAGAGTAAGATAATGTCTACCTTCTCTAACCCCAAATCAGCTAGAGTTTATGTTTTCCCACCTTTTCTTGACTCTACAATTTCCCCCTTATCTCTACTACTACAAAGGGTTCCCAAAATGGTTATTAATAGCCTTTTTGGCAGGGTCGAGCCAAATTTTGAATTTTGCATCTCCCTCTAAAATAGGTCAACTTCTGGGAGCCATAACTTTTGATCTAGGTGTCTGATTGACGAACCATTTGAAGTGCCAGAAATCTTGTCGAGTGCTCTACGTACTAAGAATATGATTTATTGGTTCTACCCATTTTTGGGCCTGTACGGGGCTGTTTAGTGCCTCAAACCTAAATTTGAATAATTTTTAGGTGTTTTTTGGGAAACATAAACTTTAATATCTTTCATCTCACAAATGATCTTTACGTGATTCCTTTGCCAAAGGTCTTATTTTTGATTTACAAAGCTCCCTGTAAATTTTCACTTCAATTCGTGACCAAATGCAAACTTTGCAAAATAGCAGTTTGGAAAAACTGAAAGTTCTACATCATTATTCAAGCGATTATGGAACCAGAACTATGAATTATGAAAATAAATGAAAACAACATCAATGATTTTGAATCAACATCTTTTTTTTGGTGATGCAAGATTGCCCTTACACCACTGGATGCTCTTGCATCACATCATTATCTGATATTGTGTTTGGATCACACAAAGTATCTATGTCCTTATTGCTTACAATAGTCTGTGCATTACCAACCACTTCTGCATCTGAGGATATAGATTTTGCAATCATATCCCTCTTAGTTTTGTCAACATAATCAATAAAAAAGTATACATGTTGCATACTCATAATATTGAACTCCTCCCGTATAGAAACTGTGATTAATGTAATATCATAAGCTCTCAAATACATGTCAATACAAATAGGAAGATCAGGTTTGAAATCCTCTGGGATGTGGGATAGGGCAACTGCAAATTTGTGACTGAGATCCATGTTGGACTCCCCTTCATGGCATTTAATATTTGTAAGTTTTTGGACAAGAACTGCAGGGTCCAAACCACTTGCAAACTCTTTAAATGCAGCCTCTAAATGATTCCAAGAAGTAAAATGGTGGTCAGGGAAACCAAAAAGTCATTTCCATGCCATTCCACATAGACATCTAACAAAAAATCTCATCCACAAATCTTCATCTTCAAATTAAAATTTATCTAGGAAGTTTGAAAATGCCTCAATATGTTCCTTTCCATCATAAACTTCAAACCCATCAAATAATATCATCTGATAAAATATTTTGTTGGGCATGGACTACTTTTCATAAGCAACCCATGAGAGGTCTAACTATTTATATGTAGTATCATTAGAAATAGGAGGGGGCCAAAAAAATGAGCTATTGACAACAATAGGAAGGGCACTAGATTGTGCCTTGGACTGACGTAGCATGATTTGATTTTCTAACTTCCTTTCTTGTTCTAGTAAAAAATCCAACAACTGCTTTTCTTTTTTAATTTCATACTACAGCCTACTTGATCCATTTTGATTAGGTAGGGGTGCACATAGGTCTGAGTTGTATGAACAACAAGGACCTTCATCCTCATTGTACTCATGGACATTCTCTCTATCATAGTATCTAGGACTCTCATCATATGATAAATTTGAAAAAACTCCCCTATGGTAAACTTGTCCATTCCACCTAGCCATAGTTGATTACAAATCACTTATGTAGGGATACATGAGAGCAGATATGTCCATTTTCTATATTGAGAGAAAAACCATGTTTCAAAGCTGGAAGAAAGAACATGTACCATAACCAGCTATAATCTCTTTGAATCATACACATAGCAACAACACTTTGTTTTCTTTGACAACAGAGTCGCCACCTCACTGATTGAGGAAAACCTTTGAAGTGTGACTAATCTTCAAAGCCATAAAACTAATTTTGGGTTTGTCATACTAGGAGAGTCTTCAATTAATTTGAACCCTTAAAGTGTCCTCGGCAATGACACCAATCTGTTCGGACCCAAAAAAGATACAACCCTAAACCCTAAAACATTCCTAAATCACCTAGGCTAGGGAGTGGTCATTCTGGGTGATAAGAAGAGGTTCATCAATAGGTTTAGGGTAATTTTAGCTAGCTAACAGGAGTGGGTAAACTCCTTTGCTCTTTGAGCTTAGCTTAAACTCTGGAGGGATATTCCAAGGGGTATACCTGAACATGTATTGGCTTCAACACTAGATGAACAACTAAAAATGAAAGGACAACCAAACCCAAATCATCTTTTAGGCCCCAAAGACTGTCACTGGACCTAAAACAAGTGGTTGTCACTAATAACCCCTATATAGCTGATGAAAAGGCACTCCCATTGATAATGCAAAGTGTAGGTATGCTTATTTGCAAGACATACACACTAACTACTTGCTTCACATGATAAGTATGTATGTGATTTTAAAGAGTGTGGGTGATCATAGAAACTTTAGACTGGTGCCTAATATATTAGGTTATAGAGTCCATAGTTCAATAGAAGGAAGAAAACAATAAGATGAATCAAACATGCACTTTTTGGATACCCAGATGCAAGAAAGACAACTATCAAAGAAGAGAATGCATAGTAATCCTTTGCAACATACAATCATTCATCTATAACCATAAAAGAGATCATTACATAGCATGTAATGTTTTAAGAATTTATCTGATTCATCTGATTCATGGTTAAAATCATACCATGAAATGTGGTAAGAGGAAGCCCTAGCTAAACTTAGGATTTCCTTGAAGAATTAAAGGAGAAATTCTTACAATGATAACTGAAATCCATTTGAAAAAACCTTTCATACCCTATTCTGATCCGCTAGAGAACTGTAACTTTTCTACTATTTTGAAACCCTAGAGAGCCCTACACTTAGTCACCTAAGAAATGTAAAATGACCAACCCCCTGAATAAGAAAACTGATCCTGCCTTTATAGCCATCATCTGTCAATTTGAGAAAGATCTGGGAAAGATCTAGGCACAAATATCTGCAACAACCATCATAACTGCAAATAATATCTTCAACAAACATCTTAACTGCATTTGTCTTTTAGTTAGCCAATCATTTCATAGTGATGGCACTTTTGGGAGTGGTCGGTGTGCTTTCTAGGTAGTTAGAGAGGTTGGGAAACCAGGGAACCAAACACTAAAAAAATTAGACTCACTCTCCTTTTTGTTAGAAAAATACACAACCAAGAATTCATAATGCACATCAGAAACTCAAATCAAGTATGGAACAAGAACACAATCAAAACACAATGATTTACCCTAGAAAACCCCAAACCAGGGAAAAACCAATAATGGAGATCTTCATATTAACTCTTAACCCCAACCGGGCTGAGCATGGAGGCTTCAACCAACCACACATACAATGGAGTCACCAAGCCATTATATAGACTTCCATACATGCAAAACCATGGGTTCAAAACCATGGACCAATACAACTAGCACAAAGCCATGTGCTAAAGACCACTAATGGTTAATCTACTAACTCTAACCCAAGAACTAGTTTAACCCAACAATCCCCCCTTTAAAATTGGTCTTGGGGTTAGCACCAAAGCCCCCTTCCACAAGCAATGCCCTCTCTATCACCAAGATCGACATCAAACTAGGAATCCACATGACTCTAAGCCCTCCTTACCACTTGGGAGAACTCCTCTCTTACTAGGCCTTTCCTTTCAGGGATGGAGCAAGCCATACCAAGTCTTAGAGCCATCAACCCAAATACATGTATTAAATTTTACATACAACTCCATTACAATCTTGTTCTTGCTACAACCAACCTTGGCTGCAGGCACCTGCAACACCTTTGCTATGGGTACATGCAACAAATGCATAGAGTGACTTTGACTAGGCAACATGCCTATAGTAGGAACCACGACCAATCTTGCATAGACTTGCTCAGCCTTCTTCTAGGAGCTAGAGCGTTGAGGCACACGCTCAAACTTTTTGTTTCAACAAGAATACCAGATCGAAAAATAAATGTTGCCTTATCTCCACACATTGTGAGCTGCATTACCTCTCTACAGACATGAATGCTGGAGCTTGCAACTCAATCTTTGATACCAATTATTAGAAACATACACAACCAAGAATTCAGAATGTACAATAGAAACTCAAATCAAGTATGGAACAAGAACACAATCACAACATAGTTATTTACCCTAGAAAACCCCAAACTAGGGAAAAACTAGCAATGAAGATCTTCATATTAACTCTCAACCCCAACCAGGCTGAGCTTGGAGGCTTCAACCAACCACACATACAATGGAGTCACCAAGCCATTATATAGACTTCCATACATGCAAAACCATGGGCTCAAAACCATGAGGTCCAAAACCATGTGCTAAAGAACACTAATGGTTAATCCACTAATTCTAACCCAAGAACTAGTTTAACCCAACATTTTTGTCTTAGTTATTTTGTTGGATGCAGGGTTTTTGGTGTTCGCCATGAGCCTTTGCATTTTTCTTCTTTTATCAGTGGTAACCCCATTTGGATTCTCTTTTTATTTCCCTCGCCCTTGGCTTCTTCTCTATATGCAAATTTTTTGAACTCTTCCATGGCACCTCTTTTCTTTCTGTAAGCAGCTTCAAACTCTACTTGCCACCTCCATTCCTTCTTATCCCATGCTTTATTAGCAAATGTTTTGTTTGTTGAACCTGAGTAATTTTGCCCTTATCGACAAATTCTCTCTATTCAGAACCTTAGGAAGTCTGGCTTTCTTATGCTTTTTATTGACCTTATCGCTTTATTGATGAAAAGAGAAAACTTTGAACTTGTGAAAACTTCATCTCTTAGCCGATTTGCCGATATCTTGTAGGGTTTTTGGTGTTCGCCATGAGCCTTTGCATTTTTCTTCTTTTATCAGTGGTAACCCCATTTGGATTCTCTTTTTATTTCCCTTGCCCTTGGCTCCTTCTCTATATGCAAATTTTTTGAACTCTTCCATGGCACCTCTTTTCTTTTTGTAAGCAGCTTCAAACTCTACTTGCCACCTCCATTCCTTCTTATCCCATGCTTTATCAGCAAATGTTTTGTTTGTTGAACCTGAGTAATTTTGCCCTTATCGAAAAATTCTCTCTATTCAGAACCTTGGGAAGTCTGGCTTTCTTATGCTTTTTATTGACCTTATCGCTTTATTGATGAAAAGAGAAAACTTTGAACTTGTGAAAACTTCATCTCTTAGCCGGTTTGCCGATATCTTTCTACCTTAGCCCTTTTCTTCATTATTAGCAAACCGAGCACATTTCAAACTAAAGGGCCGCAGCACCATACTCCTCATTATTAGCAAAAATATGTTTTGCCAAACTTTACTTATTTCTCCTTTGTCAGAAAAAACTTGTTTTCACAAACCAAGTACTTTGCTGCTTTATCAGTAAAAAATACCACCTACCGAACTTTACTCTTCAACTTGCCTTATCGGCAAAAAAGGCCTATCGGTGAACTACCAAAAATCCTAACTAGTTCATTAGTTCGGCCCTCAGTTGATTCCTCGATAAGGCATTTTTTCTCCTTTTCATGCTTTAGCCAAATTTTGTCTCAATTTGCCCTGTCAGCAAATTTGCTTTGTGCCAAACTAACTTCATGTCTTACATATTTTTCCTTATCGACAACTTTGCTTCATTCCAAACTTTACTTTTTTGTTGTATATTTGCCTCATCGGCAAATCAACACTTTTTAGAACTTGGCTTATGCTTCCTTTTATCGGCAAAAAGATGTTATGAGGAACTTTTGACTTTGATTGTTCCATATCAACAAAAAGGAAGAAACAAGAACTTTGGCCTTCTTTCAACTCCACTTGCCTTATCGGAAAAAAGTCCGTCAGGTGAACTACAAATCAATGAACTTGAAAAAGTTAGAACTTATGCCAATTTGCTGATTAATTTTTGCCTTAGTCTTTGCAGAAATACTTTATCCCTTAGCCGCAACAGTCACCCTTTCCTCATTTCCACTTTGTCGGTGAATAGGTAGATAAATAAACTTTAGAAAAGTTATGAAATTGGGAAAAAGGCCGATTTGCCGATAAAGGCAAAAACATGAAAATATTCTAAGGAAAAGACCAATTTTTTAATAAGGCAAAAAGTATAAGAACCATATTTTGAAGAATCATAACTTCTTCATTTTAAGGAATTTTAACATGGTTCAAAAGGCAAAGTTGCTCAAAATTCAATTCTCTATTCAATGGTGACATTTGCCAAGAAATTTGCATAGGATTTTTTTAAAAATTTTTGGGGGAAAAATGGGCAATTTGAGGATTGATTTTTCAAGTCCTAACATTATCTATTCATTTATTGTTGATTTCTTAGCTTGCAAGCTTGTGGGAATTTATTGGAATTTATTTGTTGTTATTAATCCTTGTAAGAGTGGGATTTTGTAGTGGATTTGGTTTTCTATTTTAGGAAATATTATGATGAGCACTACTAGAATGGCTGAGAGGTTCAATAGAACCTACATTGGGCTATGGAAGCTTAAGGTAGTGAATCTTGGAATTGGTCATGTGTTTTCATGTTGCATGTTTGTGAATAAGAGCTCCTATTTGGTAGTATGTGACTACCCTTTGGCATGGTGGTTGTGTTAGAATTTATCCTGTGGTCATGCACAATGAAGGAGTGTTCATGTTGGATGCTTACTTTTAGCACCTGGTCACATGGAAAAGCACTAGTTGTGTTGACTATTGCATGGAGTGCTTATGTTGGTACAATAATTTTAATCCTTGGTTATGCGAAAGAATTAGATGATTAGCCCTTGGTTGAATGCAAGTTCTAGAGTTGGTCTTTTGGTGATTTGGAGCTCCTAGACAACTTGGTTCCTCCATATGCATGTACTTGATGATGGATGTGGAAATAGTTTTTTGGTAGCCTAAAGTTCCTAGACAACCTTTGATTCTTGTACTTGCATGTTTTAGATTCATGTTATTTTGGATCTGTGGGTTTTGTAGATTTCTTGTTTACAATATGTGGTTATGCTCATATGTGATATTTCATTTTTTTGGTTTATAAACATGGCTTTTTTTAGGTTTCTGGGTTTCAAGATGTTTAAATGGATTCATATTTATAATTACAATTTTATAGGTTTAACACATTAATCAAAACCTATGGTTTTGTAGATCTATGAAAAGATAGTTGTTCAATGTTTTTTAGATGGAGATAGTTACATATTTGCATACATAATTCATGCATGGTTTGAGAAGGTTGGTTGTAGGATGTACACCTGAAATTGACCAGGTTCATCCTAACATCACCTTTCGACACTTTGTCAACACCTCCCATCCCACTTTCGACACCTTGTCAACATCACCTTTAGACACTTTGTTGACATCACCTTGCATGTCCTTATGACACCTTATGACACATTCATCCTAGGTTTCCCTTTATCCCAAATTAATTAAATAAATCATATTTATTTAGTTAATTAATCAATTTTATCCTATTACCCAATTTAATTAAATAAATCATATTTATTTAATTAAATTTATCCATTATCCCTCTTAGCTAAAATTAATTAAATAAATCTTATTTATTTAATTAATTTATCCTCCCATGTCACATGTCTCTCATAATTGATTAAATAATTTTATTATTTAATCAATTATCTTTCACTTGTCCTCATCCTTATCCACTTGCACAAAAGTCAAACCAGCTTTTAATCCTAACCATCCAATTCAAATTTCACCTCTTAATCTCAACTGTTCACATAAGGATGAGACCTAGAAGCTTCCACCCTTGCCTTAATCCTCCACCTCTTAATCCTAGCCATCCATTGCACCTCTTAATCTTAGCCCTTCATACTATCAATCAACTATATATAAATCTAGCCTCAACCTAGCCATTAACATATCACAACAATCAAGTAATGTTATGCTGCTAAACTTGTGAGCAATCAACATATCATATCAATAGTATCATTGAGAATAGCTAGGTAGTACTAGGGTGCATGCTACCTCTACTCTATTGGGGAGAAAGTATGATTTGAGGTGAAAGGTTGTAATATTGCATTTATTTATCTATTGTTTTCCTCATTTCATTTTATGTTCTTCATTTTGGCATGCTCGGTGGAACTCCTATCCCTAGATTTAAGCTTGTTTTACAGGTTTTAGTAGCTTTTTATTGCAGGTTGGAGTGCATTTTTGTCAAGATCTGGGGTGACCTATCACAAAAAGCCTCCTATGCCAAATTTGACCTCACCGCTGTGTTTGAGAGGCCCAAAAACCCTAGTAAGCATATAAAATTTGTCAAATTTGGGCACTATAATTTTTTTAATTATTTTAAATCCTAACCCCTATTGTGAGGCCTACCATATGGATCCGTACAGTATGGATCATATGGATCTATACAATATGGACCATATGGATCCGTACGACACTCCTACTATAGTCTGCATCTATATCAGGTTTTATCCATTGGGAAATATCTTTTAACCATGGGTTTTCTTTGTTTATTATCCAAAGGTTTTGATTTGGTTGACCACAAGTCTTTGCAAGTTTTATTTTAGTATTTTTATCAGTGGGCTAGAGATAGGTTTTAACCACTATTTATTGGCGAGAATCTGTAGATATTTTGTCTACTCGTCGGTCCTTGCTTTATTTTTTCTGCCAACTATAGCCACCCATTAGTTTCCCACCCTCCACGATGTGCAAAACTCTGACTCCTACACAATCCATCCACCCCTCTAGCCTTAGGGTGACCATGGCCTTAAACCCCATGGGACCACCCACAAGGTGTCCCAGCAGCCACTGGCCCCTTTAAGCTTTGGCTTGTTGTCACTAATCTAACCAGAGCCTTTGCAGACCCTTCAACTGCTTGAGGGTTTCCCTTAACCCAATGCCATATCCCTAACCATAGCTATCCACTTCCGTGTGAGTGCTTTTTGTCCCAAACTACTAGGTGTAGAGTTTAACCCTTAACAACATGCTCCTCTTTTTAGTTTTACACCCCTTGTGACCTTGGTCAAATGGGTGACTAGGGCGCTGCTAACCATAACTGTGCCCCTAACCACTAGCTAAATCACCTATCTAACTGCAACTTGTGACTGCTCTGATCCTAGCTGCTAGCAGCTAAGTTAACTATTGGGTCTGACCCTCCTTCCTAGAGCCCTAAACATGTTTTTTTTTAAATTTTTTGCATTACTTTTGCATAATAGGTCAAATTTTCATGAAATTAGAGTTGTTGGAAAGCTGATTCAACCAGCTTCATAGTGGTGTCAACCTCATCAGTAGATTTGATCATTTTTTTTAAGTATAATTAGTCAAACTCATCATTTTCTTGCAAATTTCAAATCGTTATATCTTTTGCAAATTTTATAAAAAAATTGACAATTTTTTTGAAATTGCTTAGAATTTCATAAGAAATATGATTATCTCATCTAACCTTTTGTATCTTTTCATCTAACATCTATTTTTTCAGGTTTAAACTTTTTCATAATAACATACTTGTTTTGTAGCACTGTTTAGCAAAGGCCAAATTGATCAAAACTACTAATAAGTTTTCTACAGGTTCACATGTCAAAGGCTAATCATTAAACCTATCTTTGTGTTTTCTTTATTTGGTGGGTTTTATTGTGACTTCGGGTGTGTATGCTCTTCCCTTCAGCCTAGTGCGATCTTGGGAATCAAAAACACCCTTAAGCCACTTTCATTCACACACACACACACACACACACATCTTTTTTTATCTAAGGGAATTAATCTTGCTTGTGTGGATCAAGAGTGTGTGTATGCTCTCCCCTTGTGCCTAGTGCAATCTTGGGGATCAAAAACACCTCTTGCATTCACTTTTATCACCCAAGGTGTGCTTGTGTGTGTAAGCTCTCCTCTCGCACCACTTGGTGATCTTGAGGATCAAAAACACCTTGCATTACCTTTCCCATTAGAAGACCTTCTTGGGGATTTCATCACCCCAAGGGAAGACCTCAACCACACATTTCAGTGGGGTATATCAAATGGGGAGAATGAAATCTATACCTCAAACTAGTCACATAGTCATTGGCACAACCTTGGGGCCCCTGGTAATTTAGGAAACAAGGTGAAGTGACTTGTCACATGGCTTCAACAAACTAGTGTTCATGGACTTGTGCCCCTCATACCTTTTGTATATTGGGGTCTCTCTTAGTAAACTTGTACATCCTATCTTAAGAAATTTCAACTATCTTCTAGTGTGGTACAGGGTTCACTTGATTAAGCCCAAAGTTACTCACCATGTACTTCCAAGGGTAGAAATAGAATTTTTCTTTGGGAAAGACATCAAAGCCTCTAGGGAAAGGGAGAAGGTGAGCCCTTGTGTCACTAGACCCCTAGCTATTCACCGTGGAAAAGATATTCCTAGTTAGGTAGGAATATTGATGAGGTATTCTATCATGTGGGCCTACACTAGGAAGTCACACCTACTTGAATAATCTAGGGTGTTGTTGTGTATTGTGTGTGATCATTTGCATAATTCCAATCCAAAACTCATAGCCTTTGCAAACTTATGCATATATGTGTGACATTTATCATTTACCCAAATTACCCAAGTGAAGCTTTAAGTCATCCCTAATCATCCTAATCATCTATTACCACCTATCCTCTTATCCACTTCATCCTAATCTATCCCAATCATCACATCACTTCATCCTATCATCCCTAATCATCCAATCACTTTATCACAACTATCCACAATCATCTTAATCATCCCTATTCATCCTAATCCATAACCATCCTAATTATCCCTCTTATCCATCTCATATCCCTAGTCATCCCTAATTATCCAATACACTTCATCCTCATCCTAATCCAATTAATGATGGGGAATTTCCAGTTGGTCTACAATAAAAATGAGGGACTGAATCTGTGACCCAACAATGCCACCACATTGAATAGAATAATTAGGTAATTAGGATTAGAGAGGGAGAAGGGAAGTCCAAGAGTCACATGGAAGGAGTTGTGAACCGTTGATTGCACCATCCATCCTGCGGTCGAGGTTCAGTTTTGAATATGTTTTCACTATGTTATTATCAAGCAAGTACAGGGATGAAGGGGAGGCCTCACACGACTCATTTTCCTTTGGCATAGTGCAATGAATCCCACTGCATTTGCATGGCAAATTTTTGAGCAATCTCTACTCCAGTATAGCGTGATTTGGAATGGTGATGTTCATCAATCCACAAGCTCAAGAGAAATCATTTCAGATAGAAAAGAATCCAAATGCAAATGCATGAAAAGCATGGGGCAATGGACACCAGCTAAAGACAGGTATAATCTAATTATAAATCACAAAAGAAATAGATCTTAGTAAAGAAATAGATATTGAAAAAGTTGGGATTGCCTTGAAATGAAATGCAATTTATTACTTCATCTGGTGGAGAAACATGGGCAGTAGCAATGGGTAAGAATAGCAACTAATTTACCAAGTTGCAAAGGTAAAAAATGCCTGGAGAGGTAGTAGAATCATTTGCGACCGGATATCAAGGTTCTTCCATTTATGAATTTTTCTTTTCTTTTCTTTTCCTTGCTTTGTAATGCACTCATTGAGTTTTGAAAATGAGATGATGTTTGTGCTATTGGAATGATTCTCAGCAAGAAGGTTGGAGTTTGGAAGAAGACTGCTTGCTGGTGAAATTACATGAGTAGTTTGGAAACAAATGGGCACAAATTGCAAGGCAACTTCCAGGGCTGAGTTGTTTGCAATGGTATGAGATGTTTGGTTGAGTTGCTTTCCTGGAGGTAATTTGGTTGCCTTGAAGAGGTCCTAAAGATGTTAAGAATATGTTTCTATTGGTTGGTTTCTAGGTGTTGATGAGGTTGAGTTTTTGATTATTTGATCCATAGTCATAGGTCTGGCATACGACTTTAAACTCAAACAAAAACTAATCTAGATCCTCAGAAGCAAGACCCTTGAAGTTTGGTAGGTTTGAAGGTGAAATATTCTTCATATGGGCATTATCTCCATGAGCAAGAATAATAGGGTATGAGAAGGTCCTGGCATTTTCATGCAGAGGATCTGCCTCATCATTGTGATTTTTGTCCATGTCTGGTGTCTCTCCTTTCTGAGATTTAGTGTGAGGTTCTAAAGGAGTGGATTCTTGTAATAGATCTATTTGGTGCCTTTCTTGCAGTTCTTGAATATACTCAGAGAGTGAAAGATTTCTGTTGTGCCTTGCACACATGCCTCATTTTACCAAATGGAGACCCTCTTTTTTCTTTTTCTTCGCTTTTGGTTTGGTTTGGTCTCAGTAGGCTGCTTGAGAGAAATGATGCCTTGATGTCCTGATTGCAATGTCAATTTGTGCATATTTGGGTTTAGTTGCATAAATTTAATGTGATGACTTCATTGGTTTTCCTTGTAAGTTGAATCAAGTTGGTTAAAATGTATTGAGTCATAAGGTTAATCCTTTGAGTTTTTTCTGTGCTAAAAATGCATCTTACTGCATTTGCGCTAATATCCCTTTCAACCAGATAGTAGCACTGGGTCTTTTTGCACACTATCCAACGCTAAAACTCACCAACATGAGATTTACACTGAATTTAGTCCAACCAAACATGTCTGGTTGATGTTAGAAAGCCCGCTGATCCGGTGCAAGGTAAAAGTCCCGCTAAACACCTTCGTTAACACTTTGCACTAAAATTGAAGTCAATGGGATATGCGTATAAATTCATACCCACTTGATATATCTAGTTGTGACCTAAAACTACTCATATCCGGTGGTGACTAAAAACCTCACTTATCTTGTTGGTCGCCAAATCCCCATAAGTGCCTAATAGTCTGGCATCGTACTCAGCATTTATGGTGATTTACTAAGGGTATAAATGGTTTGAGATCCTTCATTCTGCCTCATTTTGCATTTGATGACTTCTTGAGCTCTACATTTTCTAAGGTACTCTGGTGGATTTCACAATCTGTATTGATTTCAAGTGCATTTGCTGATTGTGGATTTGATCTCCTTCGTCTGCATCTTCTCATTCATAGGTAGGTGGGTTTCAACTTTGCATCTTGTCTTTGAATTCATGGTGTTTAAGGTTTAGTGTCTTTGATTGATGGAGCATACCTTGGGGATTTTGGCCTGGTTTCATCTAAATTTTAGTTTAGAGCTCCTTGAAATTGTTGACCTGGGGTTTTGAATCAGGGTTTTTGTTTAAAGAGATATATATGTATACATGTGTAAATGCATCTTAATCATCATAAATTTCTACATTCCCCTCTGTAGAAACTTTGATTTCCCTTAGAAATTTATGGCTGAGTCCTAAGTTGGAAAACCCCTTTAGAAATTCATCTTACATAAAATCGTTGTTCAAATCGACATATCTTATGTGTTGGCATTGGCATAGTTTGTCATTGATGTCAAAGGTTGTTGCAAAAGGATGTTCATTCATATTCAGTTCTTGATGTTCTACATGGACTCCATGGATCTGAGAGAAGTTGCTTCATCTCATGGTGATGACATGGATTGGTGTTGTTCTTTCTTTGCATGGGTTCATGTTGTTGAGGGATCATATTATACAGGGATTATATTATACTTGTTGTTAGATGTTGATCACATAAGTGGTGTTGATTCATCTAGTGATGTTGTTTTGGAACAAGACCTCAGTCAAAGGTAATGTTTGGTTGAATTGATCAACTCTCATGCTAAGACTTGTTATACTTCAGATGTAAGGTAAGATTCATGATGATATTACTTCATTTGGTCTTGAAGAGATCATGCTTTGAGATGGTATGTAGTCTTAGGTGACACATTTCTAAAACCCTAGAGAACTTTGAAAAGCCCTAAGTTCTTTTTTCAAAGCCCTATATGTCCTCTGCCTTAAAACTAGGGTTTGTGTAATTACATGTCAAAGGACCATCTTTGTCATTAGGGTTTATCATTAAGTCCCAATTTCTATTTATCCAAAACCTTAAACCCTATCCTAATGTCCTAAAACCTAACCCACCATTCAACTATTGAATTTTTTGTTTTAAAACACTATTGACTTTTAATTAAAGGTTAAAGTGACTTTAGTTATAAATTTAAGGGTCCTTGGTCCATTGTCGAAATGGTCCCATCTTCCTTGGTAACTAGATCCTCAAGTAAAAGCATCGTAGACTGAGCGCCAGTTTTAAATATGTGGTCGAGATTTAAAGTTAAAAAGTAGGAGAGAAAGAATCAAGGGATGTAATTCAAACTTGGTTAAAAAATAAATGATCATTCTTCAACCTTAAACTTGATAGGCCTATGATGTCATTGTGCCCTAGTTTCAGTTACACATAGTTCTTGTAACTGTATTTTGAACAGTGATAAATTGAAGAAGAAATGTAGTGTATTCTAGAGTGTGCATGATGGTCTGAACATTGTGAGAGTGTTGAAGGTTATGGAGACTTGACAAAAACCCTAAGTGTTTTGAGAGTGTTTTGGTGATTGCTTGAAAAGGTGTGAAGTAATCATAATGACACAGGATATAAAATAATTGCAGGGTTTTGATGATAGAGAACATATACATAAAGATTTAAAGAATGATTGAAGGACAAGGGAAATAGTTTTTATTGTATGTATAACAGAGTTTATTATACCATACTCTATTTGCTTAGAGATAAGAAGTGGGATGATGGAGTTCAATGTGTTGGAAACTTGCAGAGATGTTTTTCTTGATGACAAGTAATGAGATTTTGAGTGTGAAGTTTTTTATTATGACCAGACTGCTCATATAGGTGTGTTGATAGAGATTTTGTTTGACATACAAAGTAATGTCATGTATATCTATCTCACGAACGGAGGCAGAAAGATATCAATTACAGAGAGAGATCATAAGGAAGTTTGCTAAGATTACTTACAGAGAAAGCATAAGAAAGTTTGCAGATAATGTTTGCAGAGGTATGCATAGGGTTAATGTATGTTTGAAAATATCTCTTTGCTTAGGATATCCTTTATGATGATTTGATATAAGTGCAGAGATAGATATTTTTTTAAAAAGTATTTTAAATGTTAAGATTATATCAGGAAGATGTCTTGCAGAATCTAATAAGGACAGTGTTATGAAGAGAAACAAAGAGATCCTCTGTAGGTACTTTTCACTCACATTTGTGGTGTAATCCATTGTTGCCAGTGAGGCATATCATTATTTCTAGTGAGGCATATCATTGTTGCCAGTGAGGCATATCATGTTTCCAGTGAGGCATAATAAGTGTAGATTTAGGAGTGGTTTTTTATCCCTTTTTAATGGTTTTCCACTCATAAAACATGTGTCATGGTTCTTTATTAATTGTCTCTATATTTGTGCCCTGATATCTTTCTTTTGATCAAGGTCTTTGCTATCACACTTATCATTGTATATGTATTTGATGAATCCTTAAGTTCTCTTTAAGCTTTGTGTCTAGTGGATTAAAGGTGTAAAAAGTTTTAAAGTTTATAGACCACTAATTCACCCTCCTCTCAGTGGTCCTGTACTCCAACATTATGCACTGTATTTTCCTGCTATACCCTTTAGTAGGTTTTGTACTAAATTCAAGGTGAAGTGGATATATCCACTTAGCACCAATTTGCTTTGGATTCCTCTACCAAAATGAAGGTTTGAGTGTTTTCGACCTTTGCGCTAAAAAATGCGACAACCTGACATATCCATTGAGCCTTAAAACACCCGCAATCCTATGCCAGTCAAAATCCCCGCAAAAGCTCTTAAAATTGTTTGTGCTAAACTTGCCTAGGAGTGGATATATCCACTTGCTCCTAAGAACCCCGTAAATCTACTTCCATTTAAATCTCCCTCCAAATGGCCTTTTATAGGGTTCAACGCTAAAAATCATGATTACTGGATTACGCTAAAACATGCCTCGATCGGACATATCCACTTGACTTGAAATTCTCCGCCATCTGGTTGAAGCCAAAAACTCTACCGTAGGTATTTGTTATGTCAGAAAATGTCCCCTTGGGGCATTTCCCTCTTAAGGTTTAGCTCCTGGGTCCTGTTTATGCATTTAGAGCATCTTGCATGATAATTTGACATCCCGATGAGAAAACCCTGAAGTTTCATGGCAAATTGGACTCAGGGGATGCATTTAACAATAATCCTACCTAAAATATGGGGAGGACTTGGGTGCCTGTGCCCTAGTCCTGCCCTATTTTAGGTCAGGACCAATTTTGAAGTGTCGGTTTATGACCATTATTTAGGTCCTATGCCGACACGATAAGTTTCAATTACGAAATTCTTGGCGAGAATGTTTGTAGTTGCATATTTAAGCATGATTAGTGATTCATTTGTAAACTAGATGAAAATTAGATGGCAATTGTGAACTTTATGCATTCTTGTGATTAGAGCATTCAAAATATTCATTGTGTGGTAGAGCAGAGCATTGTTCTTATGTTTGTATTTGCAGATTTGGCATCCATCTCCTCATGGCATGGAGAGAATCTTCCTTCCATGAGATCACTACAAGGTGATATCATTTGTGTTTTTAATCATTTATGATTTGGATTTTTCCTCTATCTGGCAGGGATATGCACTCTTTATCTGACAACGGTGTTCGGAAGACTTGAGTGTCTCTCCAGGGCTTGACTGAGGCAAGCCTCTAAATACCACAACCCCCAATCCATTTTTTCAAGATTGCAGGTTACAAGTTTCAGGAGAAAAAAAAGTGGAGTTGTAGGAGAGCAGTGCAGACTATCAGAATTCTAGATCAAAGAAGAAAATAGGGACCTAGACTTGGGCGCTCCTTCATTAGTCCTCTGGATCTTGCAACAGAAAAATCTCTGGAACAATAGGAATAGGTTGCAGACAAGATTCCTAGATCCCAAAAAAATGGTGGAATTGGAATAGGGTACCCACTCATTAGTCCCCGACTTCTCCATTTTCTAAACTTCAAAATCTGGTATGCATTTGATTGTCATTTGATATCTCTGTGTGCGAGCACTTTCCGTAATTTGTCCATTTGCTTCCGAATTTGCATAATTAGGGTTTTGAGCATAAGTGGCCCTAATTAAACAACAAAATCACATGATTCCAATCTTCCCCTATGTTCTAAGTGACTGAAGGCCTGTAGTAGACCTCCTACTTGGCTGAAGTTCTTAAATGTTTAGTGGAGAAAGGAGGATTTACATAAACCATTGAAATCAACCCTAAACGAATCCTCTTCATTTTTCCTACTAAAAATTTTGGTGAACCCATGTTTTTGGACTTTTTGGCACCTTTTTGAGTGTTGTGCTTCATATTTACATTCATCTCATTCATTCATATCATTGTTCATCTTATTGCATTTGAAAAATTACAAAAAAAAAGAATTTCTTTTTAGCATTTTAAGCTTGCATTTTCAAGTAATTTAGATTAATTGGCATTGAATTTCAATAACATTTTGTCATTATCATCATATCTGATTTAAAATAATTAAATTTTTCATTCATCATTCATTTAGATTGTATTTTCATGATCAAATTGATGAACATTGCCTAAAATTTTACATTTTTCCATATAACCTAGTTTTGCATTAGCTAAGTTTGTAGTCAAAATCTTGTTTTAGATTTTACTACCTTTTAAAACACTCATTAGGACTGATTTCTAAATGTAGTGTTGTATCATAGTGGTTTTCTTGTAAAATTTCATGCCTAGGGTTTGAAAACCTTGATTTTTCACTAGATTTTGGCATTATCGTCTCTCTAAATTTGCACCATAGGTGTGTTGTAAATAATTTTTCTCAACTAATTAGCTATTATTAGGGTTATTATCTGCTTCCCCTCCTCAAATTATTTACAACACCTTTTTATTGGGCCCTTGCATTGAAAATTTTGTGAAATATTACATATTTTAGCTATATTTTCCCTAGGGTTTGACCTTGAGTGGCATTATAAGCGTGTTGTGGTAGATTTTTTTGCATTAGCTGGATGTTATTACTACTATAATTTTTTTTCCATCATCATTTCCTCACAACACTCTTTGTCATACTCTTTTACATTGAAATTTGGTGAAAAATTGCATATTTTAACTATATTTGCCCTAGGGTTTGACTTAGATTTGCACTCCAAGTGTGTTGTGATGAATTTTATTGCTTTAGGTGACTGATATTACTGCTATAATCTTTTGTACCTCCTAAAAAATTTTACAACACCCCTTTTATTGGGTCTTTGCATTGAAAATTTGTGAAAAATCACATATTTTAGTGTATTTTCACTAGGTTTTGACTAGTCATCATTCTAGATTTGCATCAAAAGTGTGTTGTGAAGGACATTATTTCTGTATTGGACTTATATCAGACATATTACTTTCTTCACTAGATCAATTTCCTTACAACACCTTTTCTTTCACTTATTTGTATTGAAAAAAGTTGAAAAAATCAAGCATTTTAGGTCATTTTCATACATAGTTTTGCACTTGTCTCTTGCATCAAATTTGAAAATATTTTAAAATCTAATTTCACATTGATTTGAATACATATACACATGGATTCTAATCACAACAACAACAATAGGTTCGCTCCTAAGCCTTACATGAAAAGAAAGGTCCCCAAACCTGAAATTGTGTTTACACCTCATGATAGAACAATTGGAGAAACTAAATGACCTCTCTATATCACTGTGAAAATAATAGGAGATCCTGTGGATGGAACCCTTATTGATTTTAATTGCATGACTAATGTGGCAACGAAAGAGTTTCTCTATTCACATCAATTAATGCAAGGCTTTTATGACCCTTCGGATAGGATGATTAAGACACATAAGGGAACCTTTATAAACACTTATGGGAAGATATCCTCATTGGTTACTTTATTTGAGAAATCTGTAGAATAATGGTTTGATGTTATCCCTTTTTTTGACCTCTTTCGCATCAAACTAGGACATCCATGGCTACAGGCTATGAAAGTTGTCCCTTCAACAATCCATAACTGTGTAAAATTTCCTTTGAATGGATAAGTGATTACTATTTCTCACAATGAGTATAAACCTTTGGTTACAAGACAAAACTTTACACTTGATTACTTTTGGGAGAGATCTGAAGTGGAACTAGAGCCACAAATAGATTTTAACTTCTTGAGCTACAGAAATTGCAAAACAAAACTATTACATCAAGTGGCCGGTCCTTCTATGCAATAAACAACAAGAGACGAACAACCCACATTTGAAGAGAATCCTAGACCAAAAGGAAATGGACCCTATGCTAAGGTTCCTCCCCACCATCCTTACAAGGATTAGGAGGTAGTCGTCAACAGAAAAATATTCCACCTAGACAAATGAGATTTGATCCTAGTGCTTCCTCCTCTAAAACACAAAAACCTATGGAAGAGAAAAACACTATCTTACAAGAGATAAGTGGTAAGACAAAAAAAATAGACAAGCAAGAGAAAGGAGGAGAAGACAACAAGCTTATGCTCAATGACTTGTATCTCAATAAGAAAACATCTCACCAAACATTGAATCAAACCAAGAAGATCTTAAGAATAGAGAACTTGAAGTAAAGAATAAGAGTTGGGTTATGGTACCTTGTGTCCCACTTTCCTCTAACATTCAGGAGTGGGAATATGATGATGATTTGCTTGATGACAACCATTAGTTAGGTTGTCCCTACAGGTAAGTATTTCTAACCCTTTATCTCTCATGATGTGTTTCCCCCGTGATGTGTTATGTGTTGTTTAGGCCTCCTGGGATGACCCTTGATTCTTTTGTAAGGTCCAAGATTCCGGGAGACTACCTCTGTTGTGACCCTTCTTCTATTTGTATCATCATTCTTCTATATTGCTTAGCCTCTATTTTCATTATTGTGTGTTGTGTCTTACGGACATAACATTGCAGTTAGTGACTTGGGGGCACCCTTCTATGTGATTGTCCTTAAGGCACTTGTTTCTCTTCTCTTGATTTATTGTTTCCCTTCCTCTAGTGTTTCTATCTAGTTGGTGGATGACAAAAAACATATTATACTGATACAAACCTAGTGTCCCTTTAGCAAGAAATCAAAAATTGGACTTAGTTCCTACATCACAATGCGGTTGTTATATATTATATGACACTTGGCTAGTAGAAGCACTCCATGTGATCTTGATGGTGTCTCATTGCACTTACAAAACAAAACAATACTATTGCTCCGTGCACTTTGTCTATCTTGAATCTTGCATTCCTTAGTTCTCTATGCATTGTTGTTTATCATGATTATATGGACGCTGACACTTTTCTTGCAGGGATGTGTTTGTGGGAACATTTGGTGATCGTAAAGTACATGTCACCTCTGGGGGGCATGGGCTTTGTGAGAGCTCGTGTTCCCTTGTGTGTTTTCTTCCTACCTTAACATGTTTGGTATCAGTACCTGATATCAATCACCTTAAGGTGGGGGCATATATAAGGTAAGCTGTCTATTTTAGATGTTAGCAATGTGCTTGTTCTCAGGTGCAGTCTTAAAGATTGGCGGCAATGAGTCCCTCTTGCACTCTAAGATTTGTTTGAAACCAACTTGCAATCATTTAAGCCCTCTACGAAGGCAGGATATCATATCCTTTTCTTAATCCCTCTGCGGAGGCGGGGATGGTGTATTTCTTGCGAAGAGTGCACATCTTGTCATTTTCAGAAAGTCCTCTATAGAGGCGGGGAGCAGTTCTATGACTAACTCAACCCTTAATCCTGTCTTTGGTGGTTGTTGTGGCAAAGCCCAATTGTCAGTGTGTGCCTGTAATGTGCCTGAGATGGTGATGAACCTAGAAATAGGAACACTTCATCGCTTGTTTGCCATGTTTTCTTCATGTCTTCCAAGTGTGTGTGTATTGCGTGTTTGTTCCCAAGCATAGTCTTAAAGACCGGTGGCGATGAGTCAGTCCTATGCTTTGGGATTTGTATGGCATTTTTTGCGTGTGTGTTGCTCCATATGCAGTCTTAAAGACCAGTGGTGATGAGTCCCTCCTATATTATGGGTGGTATGTTTACTTTCCTTGTACTTGCATCTACATTTCATATATGAAAAGAAAAAGAAAAAGAAATCATCTTTGTCTTCACTGCATTCACTATATTCACTATGTTTTTCATGTCTTCAATGTTGTCTTCATGTTTTGCATGACTGTAACTGTCTTCTTCATGTTTTGCATGCTTGTTAATGTCTTCATTGTGACTAGCATGTCTTCTCCGTGCTTGGCATGTTTGCTGTGTTTGTTGACCATACTTTAGTCCATGTATTGGCCTTGTGTTTATACATACATTAAAGTGGGGGCTAAATGTTACGTCAGAAAATGTCCCCTTGGGGGCTTTTCCCTCTTAAAGTTTAGCTTCGGGGTTTTGTTTATGAATTTAGAGCATCTTGCATGATAATTTCACATCCCGATGAGAAAACCTTGAAGTTTCATGGAAAGTTGGACTCAGGGGATTCATTTAACAATAATCCTACCTAAAATAGGGAGGAGGACTTGGGCGCCCACACCCTAGTCTTGCCCTATTTTAGGTCAAGACCAATTTTGAAGTGTCAGTTTATGACCATTATTTAGGTCCTGTGCCGACACAGTAAGTTCAATTATGAAATTCTTGGCGGGAATGTTTGTAGTTGCATATATAAGCATGATTAGTGATTCATTTATAAACTACATGAAAATTAGATGGCAATTGTGAACTTTATGCATTCTTGTGCTTAGAGCATTCAAAATATTCATTGTGTTGCAGAGCAGAGCATTGTTCTTATGTTTGTATTTGCAGATTTGGTATCCATCTCCTCATGGCATGAAGAGCATCTTTCTTCCATGAGATCTTCACTACAAGATGATATCATTTGTGTTTTCAATCATTTATCATTTAGATTTTGCTTCTATCCTGCAGGGATACAAACTCTTTATTTGACAACGGTGTTTGGAAGACTTGAATGTCTCTCTGGGGCTTGACTGAGGCAAGCCTCTAAACACCACAACCCCCAACCCATTTTTCCATGATTGCAGGTTATAGGTTGCAGGAGCAGAAAAAGTGGAGTTGCAGGAGAGAAGTGTAGACTTTCAGAATTTCAGATCAAAGAAGAAAATAGTGACCTAGACTCAGGCACCCGCTCATTAGTCCTCTGGATCCCGCAATAGGAAAATTTCTAGAACAACAGGAATAGGTTGCAAACAAGATTCTCAGATACCAACAAAAATGGTGGCACTGGACTAGGGTGCTTGTTCATTAGTCCTTGACTTCTCCATTTTCTGAACTTCAAAATCTGGTACACATTTGATTGTCATTTGATATCTCTGTGTGCAAGCATTTTCTTTAATTTGTCCTTTTACTTCCAAATTTGCATAATTAGGGTTTTGAGCATAAGTGGCCTTCATTAAACAACAAAATCACACAAGTCCAATCTTCCCCTATGTTCTGAGTGACCAAAGGCCTGTAGTAGACTTCCTACTTGGTTGAAGTCCTTGAATGTTTAGTGGAGAAAGGAGGATTTACATAAACCATTAAAATCAACCCTAAACAAATCCTCTTCATTTTTCCCATTAAACAGTATTAAGACATGTTTGCACTGAAATCGAGCTCCACTAGACATTTCCTGTTGATGGTCAAATTGATGCTTTTCTGTTTTGAAACCAAATCCCCACTGGGAGTATTAAGAGGGTGTTGTGCTAGAATCATATCCCATTACATATATCCGCTTAAGGACTAAATCCCTGCTGAAGCGTTAGAACAAGCTGGCACTAAGTTTGAACTGCATTGTATATATCCACTAGAGGTCGAAATCCCCGCCAAAGTGATAGATAAGAAGACATTGAATTTGAACTTCACTGCACATATCCGGTTGATGTTAAAAGGTTCGCTGACTCGGATGAAGGCCCTAAGTCACGCTTTTGCTTAGAATGCACTGTTAAGATACTTTTTAAGGAAATGTAGATGATTAAGCCAAGGGATTTGAAGTAATTGCATGGTATCTATCTTGTCTATGTGCATTAATTTGAATCTAAGGATTTCATGCATTAAAGTAGGTTTTATTCTTAATATTTACTATCATATCTAGTGAGGCCTCAAAAGCCCACTGCTTTGTTTTTCTGCTTCTGCTTATAATTCATATGGTAAAATGTTAAGGAACGAATTGCAATGAATATTTTTGATGTTTCCTTAATGAATGATAGTAGGTTTTGGGATTAAAATTAATGTTTATTAGGCATTTTGACCCTATGTCCTGTTGTGGGGTAAATCCTCGCTTTTGGGTCTAGATTTCTGCTTTTGGTGCACAATGAAAACACACAAGTATTAGCACTCCTAGGCTACTTAGTAATCATGAAACATAGGTCTAAACCTCTAGGGTATTAAATTTCAAAGATTACTCATTAGGTTCCTGTCCCATAGGATAAATGATTTCCTGAGCCATAAACATGAAGTACAAATTTAAAGGGCTCCCCCAGTGAGCAAGATCACATCAGCTTGGATCAATGTAGGAGATACCAACCTTGGACACATTGACATAGAAGATTTTAGAGTAAGGATCATGGGTCCTAATCCAACACCTCGGGCCAAGAAGATCAGAGACAATGGCATTGCTCATGTTGTTGCTTTTCTGACCTCTGTTCAATGGCCTGAGCTGATAATAGCATGTGCAGACAGATATGATCAATTGTCAAGAATGATTTTCACTCAAGAGGGTAGAGTATTAGTAGATCTTAGCCCCTTAGCATTGGCTGAGACCTTTGACAGTCCTCCCTTTCTAGTCCTAACCATGATGGATAAAGATGAAAGTCAAAAGATGTACAATCAAGACCCTGAGACTTGTAGAAAGAAGATCAATGAGGGGTGGATGAAGAATAAGAGAAGCCATGTCAAAACTTCACCAAGTATTGTATAGGAGTGATTTCAAAGAAGAAATAGGAGACCTAGTCACTCTCATGAGTAGAATTATGGGATTGCCCTCTACTTCCACTTTTGAAGGTTGGATGTTCCCTTAAGTGGAGCAAATATTGCATGGAGACAAGAATATCCACTAGGGTTCCCAAAAATGGTTATAAATAGCCCTTTTTGGTGGCCTCCAGCCAAATTTCAAATTTTGCATCTCCCTCCAAAAATAGGTCAACTTCTGGGAGTCATAACTTTTGATTCAGGTGTCCGATTGATGAACAGTTTGAAGTGTTGGAAATCACATGGAGTGGTCTACGCACTAAGAATTAGCTTTACCTATTCTTCCCATTTTTGGGGCCGTATGGGGCCATTTAGTGCCTCAAACCTAACTTTGAATTATTCTCAGGGGTTTTTAAGGAAACAAAAACTTTAGTATCTTTTAGCCCACAAATGATCTTTGCCTGATTCCTTCGCTAAAGGTCCTATTTTTTAGTTATGAAGCTTACTGTAAATTTTTTCTTCCATACATGCTCAAATGCAAACTTTCCAAAAAAAGCAGTTTGTAAAAACTGAAAGCTCTATATCATTATTCAAGTGATTATGGAACCAAAAATACAAATTTTGAAAAGAAATGAAAACATCAACAATTTTGAATCATCTTTTTTCTGGGTGATGCATTATTGCCCTTACACCACTAGATGCTCCTACATCAGACACCCAAGGTAATTTGAGAAGTGACCTTGTCACATCTCAGGTGTTTGTTTGAGGAAAACCCAAACAGTCAACCTCTGCCTTAGACAACTAGGAAGAATCTGCAATAGGCCTTCCTTTCCACTTCACCAGATATTCCTCATATTGCCTGTTCTAACTACTTCTTCCCACATGGCTATCCAAGATCTCTTCTATCTCCTCCCTTGAAATAGATGCTAGAATACTCCACTATTCTTCTGTTTGTCCATCCTCTGTTCCACCTTCATGATATTCTATTAAATCACCAATGTTGAACATAGAGGAGATGTTGATCCCACTCGGCAGCTCTACCTCATGCATTTCATGAATCATGCTTCTTCAGAATCCTGCATGGTCTGAATTTCTTCATTTTCAACTTATTATATGTTCCAATTGGAAACCTCTCTTTTCTTAGGTGAACCATGACTTCATCTCCTACATGAAATTCCTTATATCTCCTCTTACGATCTGCCTTAGCCTTGTACTAAAAATTCATCTTATTAATGTGATTTCTCACCTCTTCATGCAAATTCTTCATTGTTCTGCAAAATTTTCAGCTTCGATACTTGTCTTTTCTCCCTTGTCCAGTTTCCTTAACTCTGAAGCATTTCTTGGACTACTCCCATATACAATCTAGAATGGTGATTTACCTATACTCCTATTGACATAATTGTTATAAGCAAATTCTTCATGTGGTAAAATTAAATCTCATCCCTTGGGCTTATCTCCTACTAAGCATCGTAGAAGGTTACCCAAACTCCTATTCACCACTTTTGTTTGTCCATCAATCTGTGGATGGTGTACAAAACTAAACTTCAAATCTGTCTTCAACTTCTTCCACAATGTCCTCCAGAAATAACCAACAAACTTGGTATCTTGATCTAAAACTATGCTTTTAGGTAGACCATGTAGTCTCACCACCTCTTTGAAAAATAACTTTGCAATATGAACAACATCATTGGTTTTCTTACAAGGAAGAAAATGTGCCATCTTTGAGAATCCGTCCACCACCACAAAAATGGAATCATGTCCTCTCTGTGTCCTTGGTAAACCAAGAATAAAGTCCATACTAATATCATCCCATGGTCTCTCTGGTACATGTAATGGCTGATACAACCCTATATTTTGACTTGTTCCTTTTGCCATCTGACACACTTTGCAACTCTGCACAAATTTCCTCTCATCTTGTTGTAGTTGTGGCCAATAATAATACTCATTAACAATAACAATGGTCTTACCTTGACCAGAGTGTCTAGCTAATCCCCTACTATGCTTCTCCTTAATCAGGTTCTCTCTCATGGAACTCTTGGGAATGCACAACTGGCTTCCTCTAAACAACATGACATCTTGGATTATGAAATATAACCATTTTGTCATGTCCAAAGTAATAGGTTACAAACAAACTTTCCAAGCCTCTGCAAAATCTGGATCTTCATGATATAAACTTTTGAGCTCATCAAACCCAACAACCTCTATCTTCATTTCTATCAACAAATTTTGCCTTCTGCTTATGGCATTTGAAACTCTGTTGGACTTCCCACTCCCGTGCTTCAAAACAAAAGTATAACCTTGCAAAAACTCAACCCATTTTAAGTGCCTCTAGTTCAACTTTCCTTGACTATTAAGATATTATAAATCCTGATGATGAGTATATAAAACAAACTCTTTTGGCAACAAATAATGTCTCTATTTCTTCAAAGCCTAAACTATAGCATAGAACTCCTGATCATAAACATATTACTTTTTCTTGGCATCATTAAGCTTCTCACTGAAATAGGCAATGGGCTTACCTTCTTGGCTAAAAACAACTCCTATAACACTGCCACTAGCATCACAATCTTCCTGAAATACCTTATTAAAATCTGGAAGTACACCAAAAGAGGTTTCTCTGTGACTTTTTGCTTCAATGTATCAAATCTCTTAGTTGCTCCTGTAGTCCATTTAAACTCTTTTCTATCCCCTCTCATTGTCTTAGTTAGGGATGCACAAATACTACTAAAATTCTAATAAATTTTCTATAAAAACTTGCCAAACCATGAAAAGATCATACCTCTGTAGTACTCCTTGGTGTAGGCCATGCGATGGTAGCCTTCACCTTCTGTGGGTCCATCTTAAGACCTTCCTCTGAGACAAAAAATCCCAGGTATACCAACTTCTTTGCAAAACTACATTTCTTCAGATTAATCAACAACTTCTCCTCCCTCATCTTCTCTAAAACTTTTCTGATATGCATCAGATGCTCCTCCCAAGTCTTACTAAAAATCAAAATGTCATCTAGATAAATAATAACAACATTTCTCAAAATTCCTTCAATACTTCATTCATAAGCCGCATTAATGTGTTTGGTGAATTGGTTAGCCCAAATGGCATGACTAACCATTCATACAAACCTTCCTTTGTCTTGAAGGTTGTCTTCCATTCATCTCCTTCTCTGATTCTGATCTGGCGATAGCCACTCTTTAGGTCAATCTTTCTGAAGTACTTGGGTCCACTCAAACAATCCATTATGTCATCCATTCTAGACAATAGAAATCTATACTTGATTGTGATCTTATTCATGGCTTGGGAATCTGTACACATTCTCCACTCTCCATCTTTCTTTGGTGCTAGTACTACAGGTACTGCACATGTGCTTAGGCTCTCCCTTATTAGTTGCTTCCTCAACAACTCTTGAACTTGTTTGTTCAGCTCTACATTCTTTGCAAGAGTCATTCTATGCACTACCTTATTCAGCAAACTGGCTCTTGGTATCAAATCCATTTGATGACTTATCTTCCTCACTGGTGGTAAACCTTTTGGTACATTATCAGAGACAATGTCCTGAAATTTTTCCATTAGATCTAAGACTTCTACTAGTATATCTTTACATTTCTCTTGACTAATCTTAGGAATCAACACAAAGAAATGACTCTCATGCTTCATACCCTCCAAAAATTTCTTACCATCTACCAAGCAAATTCTGGCAGTACTACATACCTTTTCTTCTACATCCTTTAAGGGCTTCAACTTATGACAAACTCCATCCTTTGTCAAGGAATATGTGTTTGCATGTCCATCATGGACAGTGCACCTATCATACTCACACAACCTTCCCAATAACATATGACATGCATCCATCGTTATGATGTCACACATCACCTCATCATGGTAGTCCCCAATCTTGAATGTGACTAAACACTGCTCATTGACCAAAACCCTATGGTCCTGCAACCATGAAATTTGATATGGATGTGGATGCCTTCTCCTTGTCAACTTCAACTTGTTAACCATCTCTTCTAAAACAAGATTGTTAGTACTTCCACTGTCAATAATAATATCACAACACTTACCTTCACACTTGCACCTTGTGTGGAATAAACTCTTCTTCTGAGCTAGTTCTAATATCACAACACTTACCTTCACACTTGCACCTTGTGTAGAATAAACTCTTCCTCTGATTTGGTTCTTTCTCCTCATTCAACAAGGTTCTTCTAACAATTAGGGTTTCTCCCCTTTCAGCGTCTTCAGAATGCTCAGATTGTGCATCTTCATCTACATGTGCAACTCATGCATTATCTTTAGGTCTTCTATTTGTCCTTCCTTGATGTTGCGGACACTTGTATGCTTGATGCCCTTCTTCTCCACATTGCAAATAGGTTTCTCTGAAACCTCCTCTTCCAGGTCCTTGCCCAAGTCAGCCTCTTCCTCTTTTCTCACCATTATTTTAGTCACAAGGGCAGTAGGTATTATCTCCTCTCTAATTTTGATTGGTGCCAGCTTCTTCACTTTTCTTTGGATCTTCATTTCATCCTCCATAGGATCTTCCACCAGTCCTTCTGCCTTGACCTCTTCCCCTTTGCTTGCTTTCAAATCTTTTATTCAGCTTCTCTTCTACCTTAAGGGAAAACTGGTATGCATCTTCTATGGTGGTGATTCTGACTAGGCTCATCTCTTCTTGAATACTTGGCCTCAACCCATTAATGTAATGGGCTACCTTCTCCTTGTTGGCCTCTACATGGCCTATTCTGATAGTAATCTTATAAAAATCCTTTGTATACTCCTTAATAGACTTATTACCTTGCTTCAATCCTTGCAGCTTCTTAAGTAACTCCAACTCATAGTCCACAAGAATGAATTGTTTCTTTAGTTTGTCTACCATCTGATCCCATCTAATAATATTTCCTTTTCCTCTTCTATTTCTCTCCAACTAGACCTCCTTCCACCAAATACTGGCATGGCCCTTCAACTTTGTTTTCGCAAACTTAACCCGTTTTGGATCCTCTACATCTTCATACTCAAAATATTCTTCCATATCATTGATCCAATCAATAAGTTGTTCTGGATCCAAATCTCTAGAATAGGTAGAAACTTCGGTCCTAGGCCTCTTTTTGATCTTTGAAATGGCCCTCAACAACCTAACTTCTGCAAGATCTCCTACAATTTCTTGTTCTTCCTTAGATAGCTCTTCTTCAGCTTCATCTTCACTTTCTTCTCTTGTTCTCAACTCAAACACTCTCGCAACTCCTCTTACAATGCATGGATTTGCCTTTGCATGGCCCTAAAACCCTCTTCCATCAAAGCATTTCTCCCAACATGGTTTCTTCATGGAGGCATTTTGATCTATACAGTAAACCCACAACCTCAGTTCAAGTACAAATTGCCTCACGGTCGGTGATTTGTCTACACACTGAGGAACCGTTGCTCTGATACCAGTTGATGAAGGGGGTAAATCACAAAACACACAACATAAATTGTACACATAAAATAGGGATATTATTTTATTGATTTGGACAACACATTACATTACAGAAGCTCAAATACAATCAGAGGATGAATCCTCCACATGCTGCAACACATTACAACTTCCTATCTCCAGACTCTAGAACCTATAGCCCCAAATCTTCTAGGGTTTCTATTTTCCCACCTTTTCTTGACTTTACACTTTCCCCCTTATCTCTACTACTGCCAAGGGTTCCCAAAAATGGTTATAAATAGCTCTTTTTGGTGGCCTCCAGCTAAATTTTGAATTTTGCATCTCCCTCCAAAAATAGGTCAACTTCCGGGAGCCATAATTTTTTATCTGAGTGTTTGATTGACAAACTGTTTGAAGCACCAGAAATCTCGCAGAGTACTCTACACGCTATGAATTATCTTAGTCAATTCTACCCATTTTTAGGGCTATACGAGGCCATTTAGCTCCTCAAACCTGACTTTGAATAATTTTTAAGGGTTTTTTGGGAAACAAAAACTTTAATATCTTTTAGACCACAAATGATCTTTGCCTGATTCCTTCGCCAAAGGTCTTATTTTTCATTTATGAGGATTTTTGTAAATTTTCGCTTCCATACATGCCTAAATTCAAACTTTCCAAAAATAGCAGTTTGGAAAATCTAAAAGTTGTACATCATTATTCAAGTGATTATGGAACCAGAAATATAAATTTTGAAAAGAAATGAAAACAACATCAACAATTTTGAATCATCATCTTTTTTTGGGTGATGCAAGATTGCTTTTACACCACTGGATGCTCCTGCATCATCCATAAATCTATTCTTCCACATGTGCATATTTCTATCCCTTTTCCTTTGGTTGTTTAAGACTTGGAAAAGCTCTAAACTCTAAAAATCACATCTCTAATAAATCATTTTCTAGGTTAGTGGGGGTTCCAAAGCTTATAATATTTTACATTCTCACCATATCTTGTGAAGGTGCATTTCTAAGTTTGGGATCCAATTTAGACCACTTTTCTTGAGGTGCATAAACATAAGCCTCACAAACAAAGACCCCTAAATTTGAAACATAAGGATTAGGGACAAGGATAGAAAAGGATTGGATGGATGGATTGAGGGATTGTTAATAGTGGATGCGATGGATGGGAGATTCATGATGGATGGATGGATGGATGGAGGGGTCCATGATGTGATCTCCAAGGATAACGTCACATAAGAATTATATGCTCTACTATAGATATGCAACTTATGATGTTGCATTACAAAGCTTGTAACAATATGCGGTTTGATTAGTTGTAAAAAATTGGGTACATCAAGAGATGTCCAAATAATGTTTCAACTTTATGCCCCTATCCTTATCAAGATCAAAGGGAAATAGGGAGAACAAATGGGAATGATGGAAAGGATATGTGGATATGATGGATCAGGATAATATTAGAAGGGATAAGATGAGATAGATGAGACAACTTGCCCCCAAGTTCAATGTGCATAGACAATCAATTTACACATGATGCCCGCGAATGGGTTTTTATCATGGTACTTATCCAAGGTGCCATGAAATGGTTTTCACCATTAGATGAATGATTTCTCTTTACTATTTTTATTTTTGAATTTTATTGTATTTTTTTGAATTTTTTGAGTTTTAATTTCATTGATTGGATGACATTGATAATATGATATTCAAAGGGTCTTTGCATGCACTTGTCAATCTGATATGGTTGTTATAGATGTTTTTGTCATAAAATGCCAGTAGTGACCTACCTAGAGTAATTGCTTTGTCAGGATCATAGCACTCATGTACAATCCATTGATGTTGTGATCCTCATTAATAATGGAGTTGGCCTTATCTGACTGTTTACATCTTGATAGGGTACCTTCATAGACCTTATGATAAAATGTTGCTGCTATAATGCGATGAATTTGGGATTTGAGGTTTTTGGATTTGAGCCATGATATTAGATTTGGATGGGGGATGTTGGATGTGGAATGATGCAATCGAGGTTTGTTAGGTTTAGACAAATAGATTAGCAATTTAGATTAAGTTTGAGGATTCCTAATTCTCCACACTTGGGATGGTGGGTTATGGATTTTGGATTGCAAATTAGGATGGCAATTAGGACCAACAATCTTATATAATTCAGGAGGAGGTGGACACCTATTATATGCATATTGCTTCTTACGATTTTGAGTGATTATTCGATTTGGACATTTAGAACCCACATTCTTATATAAGTTGTAAGGAGGTACATACATCTATTATATGCAAGGTGATGTGGCTTCACATTTTGATTGTGATATTTTTCTTTGTTTGATTGACTTGGTCCATTTTTCTTTTGGACCCATATTGCTTTTATGTGTCTTTTTTGATTTTGGATTCATACACATTTCATGTTGTATTTGGATCTTCTACTTTGTATGCTTTAGAATTTGGTTGGTTCTAATTAATAGGGGTAGGATGTGGAAGATAGAGTTTGATGGTATGGATAGTGGAGGTGGAATGAATATTGGTAGCAAGCTTGTTGTAGGGCTTGTGAATGGTCCGTATCTTGATGCTTTCATGACTAATGTAGGTTGGGATAGGCCCTAAGATGCCTTGACAATGACTGATGTAGATTGGGATAGGTTATAGGATGCCTTGCTCATGAAGGCCCAATCCTTTTCCTTGATAATTCATGCTTTTACATATCTTGTTTGCAATAGGATACTTGTTGTTTTTGAAGCATGATGCTAGCCCGTTGGTGTGTTCCCAAGAACTATTAGAACTATTGTCCCATCTATGAGAAATCCTAACTTGATAAAGGTGGCAATTCCTAGTTGATAAGATGCTTGTGCTTTATTAGTGTGTACATTTGTCATGTCTTGATCATTGTTTGTTCTCGTCATACTTTGATCATTTGAATGCTCAGTGATAATTTGTGCATTGATAGGCTTGATATGATCAATGTCATTTACTTGATCATCTATGTGGTTATGGGGATCAATTTCCTCATCATGGGAAGTGAATGCTAATGGATGATGAATATGATTAATATGGATCTCTTGACCATAGATAGGATCTTGGTCATAGATAGGATTAATGTGGATAGTTTGATATTGTTTTAGAATGCTTTGATCTTGATTTGGATGGGAACATGGTTGGTCATTCTTTGGAACAAGTTCTTGACATAGCTTGATTTGCTTGGATGACATAGTGGAGGAGTGTTATTTTCCTTTGACATCACCATTGGAAACTAATGTAGGGATAGACTCTTTTAGTTGGACACATGGATGGGTGAGGGATTTTTTATGTTTATGGACTTGGGATTTTATGGATGTGACAGACTTTTGAAAGGAGAAACATTTATTTTACCATATAGGTAGACTTGTAGGAATGATGGCTTTAGGAGGCTCTAGGGTGCTCTTGATAGGTGTGGGTTGGATGAATTTCTCGTGGAAAACAAGCTTGCATGTGCTAGAGGGGTATGACATTAGATGAGTAGAGTTGCATGACCTCACTACTTCTCTTTTGCCTTTATGTTTAGGATCATTTGCTAGTAGTCCTTGGAGAAAGAGAAAATTTGAATAGGACCATTTGGACATGTGACAACTATATGGTGAATTAGATGTTTGGATTGGGTGACAGTTGGCTTGGTGGGAGAAGTTGGAGTGGAAAGGTTGTGAGAATGGAGGATATGCATAGGATGTAGAGGCCTATGGTGGTATTTCCCTTATCAAAGGTATCTTAAGGATGACCAATAGCTATTTGATTTGGATGTGAGGGCTTGCTTATGCTAGAATCATCGATATATTCCTCTTGATCTACACGGCTATAATCATCATTGGTATATTCCTCTTGATCTAGAAGGATATCATCATCATCAATATATTCATCTTGATCTACAAGACTATCATCATCATTTGGATAAAGGAGCTCATTTAATGTATGCATGGCCTTAGGTGAGCTTATGAGTGACTTTGGATGGATAATTTTGATTGATGATCTTAATGGATAGGGTTATTGGAAATAGATTATTTGGATGGATTAGTTTTCTAAACTTGGAATAAGTGTATATCACATTGTTTTGGATCCTAAGGATGTGTTGGTATTTGATTAAGATTGTTGGAATACATGGATAGTTGTAGAGTTTTAATTGATGGATTATGGGCCCTAGGATAGTTAAGGGTCCCAAGGATTAGATTTTAGGCCCTGGGATGATTAAGGGTCCTAAATGATGGATGGGATGATTTTGAATAAATAGGGATCCAAATATGAGATTTAAGTTATCCAAGGATTGCTAGGATAGGTAATGGATTTGGATGATAATAGTTGTTATAGATAAGGTGTGTAGATGAGGGATTGGTTTGAATGGAACAAGGGATGGACTAAGGTGTAAAACAGATGGAGTGATTAGGTTAAACGTGTGGTTTAGATTGATTTAAGAATATTAGATGGGGACTAATATGGGAAGGGTTATAGACTTGAATGAACAAAGGATTAAGGTTTGAGAAATGAGATAAGGGTTAAAAGGTAGTTGGTATGGAGTAATTAAAAAGGAATGGACTTGTTTTGTTAATGAACAAGTGGATTTATGATTTGGACTAAGGTAAGATGAAATGATTTTTAGTTGAAGGTTGGACTTTGGGTTATGATTATTCTAACCTTGGCTACATTTTTGTTTCAAGGTGTAATATCAAAAAATGTCCCCTTGGGGGCTTTTACCTCTTTAGGTTTATCTCCTGGGTCTTTAGTGTGCATTTAGGACATCTTGCATCATAATTTGGCATCCTGATGGAATGAACCCTAGGTATCATGACAAATTGGGCCTAGGGGACCCCTTGAACATAACCCTGCCCAAAATAGGGGGGAGGACTTGGGCGCCCGCACCCTAGTCCTACCCTATTTTGGGTCAGGCCCAAATTTCTAGTGTCGGTTTATGACCGTTATTTGGTCCCTAGGCTGACACGGTAAGTTTGAATTTATGAAATCTTGGTGGGAATGTTTGTAGTTGCATATAAAAGCATGTTTAGGCATTCATTTGTAAACTAGATTGTTATTGTGAACTTTATGCATCCTAAAGGTGATTCAAGGCTTTCATTGTGTTGCAAGAGCAGATTTGTGTTGTCTATGTGTTTATGTTTACAGATTTGAGCATCCATTTCATCATGGAATGAAGAGCATCTTCCTCCCATGAGATATTCACTACAAGGTGACATGTATTGTGTTTGTGATCATTATTCATTCGGATTTTGCCTCTGCCTCACAAGGGCACACACTCTCTATCTGACAAAGGTGTTTGGAAGACTTAAGTGTCCTTCCGGGGCTTGACTGAGGCAAGCTCCTAAACACCACAACCCCCTCCCAAAGTTTTATGATTACAGGTTACAGGTTGATGATGTAGACAAAGTGAAGTTGCAGGAGGGCATGTTGGAGTATCAAAATTGTAGAACAATAGGAAAAAGAGCACCCTAGACTTGGGTGCCCACTCATTAGTCCTCAAAGTTTTGTGACGGAAAACTTTCGGTGTAGCAGGAACAAGTTGCAGATCTTGTCTGCAGATCCCAGAAAAAAGCAGGGCACTGGACTTGGGCATTCGCTCTTTAGTCCCCGACTGTTCTGCCCAGAAACCCTAAAAATAGGTGCACAGTCATTTGTAATTTTACAGCTTTCTACAAAAGCATTTTCTATTATTCATTTGTTTACTGTCATTTTCACATAATTAGCGTTTTGATGGATAATTGAGCATAAGAGAAGGAAAATTGATAATCAAATACCCTAATCCAAGTTTCCCTACATTTGTAAGTAACTAAGGACTTGGTAGTGCTCTGCCACTCGATCCAAAGGTCCTTGAATGTAATTGGTGAAAGGAGCATTCAAACCAAAACTAAACAATCTAATTTTTATCCATTACATTTTGGTGAACCCATGTTTTAATTAAATTTTTCACCTTGCTGATTGTTTTACTTTAGATTTGGGTTTATTTCATTCATTCATATAGTCATTCATCTTATTGCACTGAGCAAATTTTAAAAAAATTAAAATTTTTTAAAAAAATTGCATTTTAGGGTTACTATTTTGCATCAATTCATTATAATTTCATCTAATTTCTGATTTTTGCATTAGATGTGAGATAAATTATAGAAAATTACAAAAAATTCAATCATTTGCATTGCATTTTCATCATAAAATTGCTAGGGTTTTGTAGAAATTTTGACAATTTTCTTGTAACTTAGTAATTCCAAAATCTAGGGTTTGTAGGCAAAATATTCTTTCATATTTTTCTACTGATTTTAGAGACTCATTAAAATTTTCATTTGTCTGTTGTCTTGCATCTTGGTGTAAATTTACATTTAGATTTCAAATATTTTCATTTTTGCATAGAAAATTTCAACAAAAAACTAGCAATTTTCATGCATTTTCATTAGATTTGCACTTGCATTTTGCATCTTAGGGTTTGTAAATCATTTTAAGATCTGAGTATATTTAATTTACATCATAAATCAGATTTCAAAACATTCATATAGCATTTTGTGTCAAGATCTCAAACCTAGGGTTTCAAAAACATTGATTTTCACTAGATTTGGCTTTATTGACCCCTTCGATTTGCACTATAGGTGTGTTGTGAAGAATATTTTTGCATTAATTTTCTGTTATCAAGGTAATTATTTTCTTCTGCTCCTAAAAATCTTCACAACATCCTTTTATTGGGCTCTTGTATTGAAAATTTGGTGAAAAACTACACATTTTTGCTATTTTTTTCCCTAGGGTTTGGCCTAGTTTGCACTCCAAGTGTGTTGTAACAAATTTTATGGATTGAGGTGACTGATATTATTGTTATTATTTTCTTCACCTCCTAAAAATCATTACAACACCCATTTTTCTAGGTCTTGGAGTTGAAAAACTGTGAAAAAGTGCCTATTTTGCTATATTTTCACTAGGGTTTGACCTTGAGTGGCACTACAAGCATGTTGTGATGGATATTTTAGAATTAAGTGGCTTTCATTACTGATATAATTTGTTTTCCATCATCATTTTCCTCACAACACCCTTTGTCATGCTCTTTTGCATTGAGATTTGGTGAAAAATCGCATGTTTTAGCATATTTTCACTATGTTTTAACTTGTCATCATCTTAGATTTGCATCAAAAGTGTGTTGTGAAGTATATTATTGCTGTATGGGACTAATATCAAACATATAATTTTCTTCCCCTGATCAAAATCCTTACAACACCTTTTCTTTCATTCATTTGCATTGAAAAAGTACAAAAAATCAAACATTTTAGGACATTTTTGCATATAGTGCTGAACTTGTCTTTTGCATACTTTTCAAAAGATTTTAAATCTGATTTTGCATTGATGTTACAAGACATTTCATTATGGAATCTTCATATCATTACTCTTTGGTATCTTTACATGCATATATCAAAAACTTCGAGAGTTTCTACAAATTTCTTAATATGAATCCTCATGTGCTCACTTATCTACAAGCTATGTATCACAAGGATATATTTAAATTCTCTTCATTTGAAATCCTTGACTATGTATATGATTTTGACAACCTCACCTCTCTCATGAATACATACCCTTGGGTAGTAGAAGATATGACGAAACACATTAATAATGATGAGAGTGAAAATTCTAATAATGATGAGAGTGAAAATTCTCTTAATGCTTTGGATCTAATAGCTAAAATATATGATGATGACATAGAAAATGATTCCTCCTATGAGGATATACTAGAACAAGAGGATGAAATCATTGACACATTCCTATACATTACCCTACCCTCTTTGTAAAATGAAACGGTAGTGGATAAAGGGCTCCCTCTCAAGAAGGATTCTTCATGGGTAGAGAAAGACTATTCACCTAACGATCATTTGGTGCATGAGACCTCTATGGATAATCTATTAGACCTTCCACCTTTGACTAAAAACTCAAGAACCTTCGATGAGAAGACTAAGGATAGCTCTAGTCTAACTAATGATACAGTACCTTCCTCTCATCCCATTACTCTCCCTGGTCAAGATGTAGCATTAGTGGATGAGAAAAGGTCTCTGACATTAAATCCTTTAGGGATGGATGTTGGGTGCAATCAAGAAGGAAATAATGTCAATTCAATATTCACTAATAGACTTTGTAGCAATATTCCTAGGATGATTGTCCAAGGGGTACCTAGTGCACCCTCTTGTTTAAAACCGGTAATTATTGTCCAAGGTGTTCAACAACCACCTAGACCTCCCAATTACATCTATGACTATGCAAATCAAATTGCTCAAGGAAATCAGGGTGTTCAAAATGTGATTGCTCACACATACAACACCTGTAATAACAAACAAAGTCAACAAGCGTTGCATGTGCTTATCTCTCTTCCATGTTCTCAACCTATGCTCCCTCCACCACCTCGTCTTACTCATAAAAGTGGTCAAGAGTATGATCTTGTCGAACAACTACTCTGACTAAGATCTCTCTTTGGGATTTGATACAAACATTGCCTACATATTATGGAATGCTCCAAGAAGCTTTACAGAAGGTGTTTGTCCCACCTACTTCTAAGCCTAATGATGTAGCAGCCGTATTGGATAGTATGCATGTGACAAAAATGGATATACTCTTTCAACCACATGAATTACCGTCAATTGAAGTTCAAAACCAATATGATCCTCTTGTAATCTTTGTCACAATAAATAAAACATTGGTAAAACGAGTTATGATCAACAATGGATCGGCTCTTAATATTTGTAGCATTGACCTACTACACCAAATTAAAGCTGACACATCACAAATCAAACTAGACAGCATTAGCATTCGTGGCTTTGATAATGTTGGATGACAAACCGTGGGTACTATAACTCTACCTATACAGGTAGGATCTATGATTGTGCCTACCCTGATTCATGTCATGCCTTGTTCTTTATCTTACAACATGATTCTTGGTAGACCCTGGATCCATGCATTGGGGGCAGTTCCTTCTACGTTACATCATTCAATTAAATTTATAGTCAACGGTAAACTTCATACTATTCACACTGATCCTGAACCAAATAACTGTTTACATATTAAAAAGAAAAAACTAGTTTACAATCATATGAGCTTAAATAGTTTATGAGCTAGTTCATCAATGCCTCTAGCCAAGAATAATCTTGTACAAGACTCTCAACCATCGAATGCACTTGCTGGTGATGATTGGGGTTCATTAGATTTTAATCCTTGTAGTATAGGCGAGTATAAAATTAATAGCCTTGACACATGGGTAAATGCACAAAGATGAGTCCACTTAAGGTGGAAGTTTTGAACTTCGAAAAAAACCCAAAATCGGGTTAACCAAAACGGGATCCCGCTTTTTATGAAACAGGATCCCGTTTTGCTTCGAGATCCCAAGCCCAAAGTAGGATCTTGTTTTCTAGAAACGGGATCCCATTTTAAGTTTCATAAAAGGTTAATATTTTAACCTTTATGAAACAGGATCCCATTTTGAAACAGGATCCTGTTTTGAAACGGGATCCCATTTTAAAATGGGATCCCATTTCAAAATGGGATCCCGTTTCATAAAAGATTAAAATATTAACCTTTTATGAAACGAGATCCCGTTTTATAAATTTTGAATTTTTGACCCACTTTTTGCTATGGGTTTTGGGTCAGAAAAAAGGATTGGGAACCCAACCCTTGGCTTTGGACCTGGTTTGACCTGCAAGTTGAAGGTCCTGTCAATGTCACAACAAACTAGTGACTTTGGGCATATGTTTGAAGACTTTTTTTGCAGAATTTTTTGACAAATTTAAAACCAATTATAGATGAGACAGTGTAGATTCCAAATATATATATTTTTTACAATTGGATTAATTTTTCTATTTTTCAATTAATTTCTAATGAAACAGGTCCATAAACTTGAATTATCAGGGTTTTTTAGTATTTTAATAACTTTTTATTAAAAAATTTGTAAAAAAAATTATACAAAAATATACTTCAGACAATTCTTTTCAATTTGAATTTTTTTTTTCAAAAAATGATAAGTTTAGGTCATCCTATGCGTGACGTACACGACGATTTTTTAAAACACCAAAAATGGCCAATAAAAAATTAACAAAAATAAAATATTCAATAAAAAATTACAAAAAAAATGGAAAACGTGCTTCAGTGAGTTACAAATCTTTTCCCAAAAGGATTTAGAAAAATATGATTATTTAGGTCAAAATATGGATGACGTACACGTGCATGGTATAGTAAAAAAAAGTGACTTTTAAACAGTGGTTTTTAGAAATGCCTATTAAAAATCAATTTGTGTCATCTGGGTATTAAAAAAAATTACATATTTGGAAACTAGACTCCAAGTACTACATTTCATATTTAGTGACATTTTTCAAGATTCCACCTTTAAGTGATTCAAATTTTTAGGTCAAATGTGACAAATTCTGAAAATCAGGGAAAACACTTCCACTTTTTGGCCAAAAAGTGGACTCAACTTCTTGCACACACCCACATCAAAATTAGCATCAATCTCACCTAAGCAATCTTTTGAAGCACCTACAAAACTAAAAGTGCCCTTGGTAGAAAATAAAAACAATCCTCTCACTTATACTACAAATTATGATACCTATGAGGCTTCACCTTCTTCTAAAGAAATGGACTCTATATGGTCGTGGCTTTCAAATCTTGTACAAAAATAACAACTATGTAGGTAATGGTTGTGGTGTAAACCAACAAGGAATTAGAGTACCTTTACAAGTTGTTGGAATTAACTACACGGCCAGTCTAGGATACCGCCCTTTGAAACCCACCAAAGCCTCATGTTGTCCTAAACTTAATGTTAATACAAGACCAAAACAACATGACAAATATCCTAGATATGTATGTTCTTAACGATGGTGTTACCAAGTAAGTATCTCTAACCCTTTATGTCTCTTGTGATGTGCTTCCCCTGTGATGTGTTATGTGTTGTTTAGGCCTCCTGGGATGACCCCTGATTCTCCTATAAGGTTAGGGATACTAGGAGACCACCTCTGTTGTGACCTTCTTCTATTTGTATCATCATTCTTCTATATTGCCTCTCTCCGATTTCATTGTTGTGTGTTGTGTCTTACGAACATAGCATTATGGTTGGTGACTTAGGGGCACCCTCCTACATGACTATCCCTAAGACACTTGTTTCTCCTCTCTTATTTATTGCTTCCCTTCCTCTAGTGTTTCTATCTAACGGATGGACGACGACAAACATTTATACTGATGAGGAACAAGTGTCCCTTTTGAGAGTAATCAAAAAATGGACTTAGTTCCTAATATGTCAATGGGGTGGTATATCTTATCTGACACTTGGCTAGTGGAAGCACTTGTGCTTTCTGCGTAGTGATTTTCATGATTTTTTTATCTCATTTACAAACCTTAACAATATTGTTTCTCTGTGCACCTCTGTTTGTCTTTGAATCTAGCCTTGGTGGTACTTGATTCAGAGAGCTTCGTGATATAGCACCATGGTTATCCTTGAACTCTAAATTCATAGCATAACCTTGGCTCTTTGTGTGGTTAATCATATGCATTGATGTTGTTTATCATGATGTTGTAGACACTAACATGTTTCTTGCAGGGATGTGTTTGTGGGAACATTTGGTGATCATGAAGTACATGTCACCTCTGGGGTGCATGGGCCTTGCAAAAGTCTGTGTTCCCTTGTGTGTTTTCTTCCTACCTTAATGTGCTTAATATCGATGCATGATATCAACCACCTTAAGGTGGGGGCATATAAGGTAAGTTGTCTATTCTAGATGCCAGTAAAGTGTGTTTAAACAATCTTGAAATATATTGTGTATACCTCCTTTTCACCATAAGGCATCTTCGTGATGCAGGTAGGGTTGTATACTTTTGAGCTCATACCTCCTTTTCACCATAAGGCATCTCCGTGATGTGGGTGGGGTTGTATACCATGCTTCCTTTTCACTGTAAGGCATCTCCATATGCGGGTGGGGTTGCATTTTCAAAAGTCCTCTACAGAGGTGGGGAGCAGTTCTGTGACTAACTCAACCCTTAAGCATGTCTTCAGTGATTGTTGTGGTGAAGCCCAATCATCAGTGTGTGCATCTAATGTGCCTGAGATGGTGTTGGACCTAGAAATAGTAACACTCCATTGCTTGTCTATTGTGTTTTCTCCATGTCTTCAAAGTGTGTGTTTTGGCGTGCTTGCTTTGTTTGGCATGTCTATTGCCCCATATGCAGTCTGCATTTTGGGAGGTTTTGTGTGTTTTATGTGTGTATTGCCCCATGTATGCAATTTAAAGACCTACGTGATGAGTGCATCTTGCATTATGGGAGGTTTATTTACTTTCTAGTACTTCCATCTGCATTTCAAATATATGAGAAAAAGAAAGGAAAAGAATCATGCATGTCTTCAATGCATTAATGTGTCTTCTAGGTATTTGTTGTCTTCTCCATGTTCTATATGACTATAACTATCTTCTCTGTGTTTTGTATGACTATAACTATCTTCTCCGTGTTTTGCGTGCCTGTTACTATTTTCTATGTGATTAGTGTGTCTTCTCCGTGCTTGGCGTGTTTGCTGTGTTTGTGACTGTACTTTAATGCATGTTTTTTCCTTGCATTTATACATACATTAAAGTGGGGGCTAAATGTAACGTCAAAAAATGTCCCCATGGGGGCTTTTCCCTCTTTAGGTTTAGCTCCCGAGTCTTTAGTGTGCATTTAGGACATCTTGCATCATAATTTGGCATCCCGATGGAATGAACCCTAGGTATCATGACAAATGGGGCCTAGGGGGACCCCTTGAACCTAACCTTACCCAAAATAGGGGGTGAGGACTTGGGTGCCCGCGCCCTAGTCCTACCTTATTTTGGGTCAGGCCCAAATTTCTAGTGTCAGTTTATGATCGTTATTTGGTCCCTAGGACGACACGGTAAGTTTGAATTTACGAAATCTTGGTGAGAATGTTTGTAGCTGCGTATAAAAGCATGTTTAGGAATTCATTTGTAAACTAGATTGTTATTATGAACTTTATGCATCCTAAAGGTGATTCAAGGCTTTCATTGTGTTGCAAGAGCAGATTTGTGTTGTCTATGTGTTTATGTTTGTAGATTTGAGTATCCATTTCATCATGGAATGAAGAGCATCTTCCTCCCATGAGATCTTCACTACAAGGGGAAATTTATTGTGTTTGTGATCATTATTCATTTGGATTTTGCCTCTGCCTCACAAGGGCACGTGCTCTTTATTTGACAAAGGTGTTTGGAAGACTTAAGTATCCTTTTGGGGCTTGACTGAGGCAAGCTCCTAAACACCACAACCCCCTCCCAAAGTTTTATGATTACAGGTTACAAGTTGATGATGTAGACAAAGTGAAGTTGCAGGAGGGCATGTTGGAGTGTTAGAATTGCAAAACAATAGGAAAAAGAGCACCTTGGACTTGGGCGCTTTCTCATTAGTCCTCAAAGTTTTGTGAAGGAAAAGCCTTCAGTGCAGTAGAAATAGGTTGCAGATTTTGTCTGCAGATCCTGATAAAAAGCAGGGCACTGGACTTGGGCATCCACTCTTTAGTCCCCAACTTTTCTGCCTTGGAACCCTGAAAATAGGTGCATAGTCATTTGTAATTTTATAGCTTTCTGCAGAAGCATTTTCTGTTATTCATCTGTTTACTATCATTTTCACATAATTAAGGTTTTTATGGATAATTGAGCATAAGAGAAGGAAAATTGATAATCAAATATCCTAATCCAAGTTTCCCTACATTTGTAAGTGACCAAGGACCTAATAGTTCTCTGCCACTCAATTCAAAGGTCCTTGAATGTAATTGGTGAAAGGAGGATTCAAATCAAAACTAAACAATCCAAATTTTATCCATTACACAAGGATACCAATTGGCTAGTGTTGTCAAACAAGTAACAAAGGATTTCAAAAACTTGACTAGGTATGAAAGGTTTAAAAAGTACTTGGTATTCATAACACCCAATTAAAAGACACAACAACAATCCTAGAATTAATCATGAAAGGAGTGTCAATTTTCATCGGCCCACCAATAATGTTATTTACAAAGCAAAGGATAGCTAGGGAATGCAAGGTCATGTACCACCTATGCACCCATTACCATAGAGGTCAAAGCCTTGCCCACATCAAAATCTATCTCAACAACTTGGAAGCATGTGTGTGAGTATCTTTGTTGAAGTGCACAAGACAACTGAGAGGGGGGGTGAATCAATTATAGCAAAAACTTAACTTCTTTCAAACATCAACACATTAACCACTTAATTATGATTTAACCATGAAAGCATATAATCAGAAACTTAAACACATTCACACATTCAACATATGATACACTAGATTTTTACATAGAAAACCCAATAAGGGAAAAACCACAGTGAGTGTTAGCTCACAATATAAATGATATATCAAAATTTACAACAAGGGTCACTACCTTAGAGCTCACTACCAAAAAGGGCTCACTGCCAGAGGTTTTGGCTCACTGCTAAGTTGGTGAACTGAGATAGTAGCATCTACATCATGCCAGGGTCTAGTTCCATTGAAGCGCATTGATTCTTCTTCTTTTCTACCTTCTTTATGCAACCACACTTATCTTCGCATCTTCACATCATCGTACCTTATTCGCAACTTTGATACATGCATTTATACAATTCATCAAACTTGGAATGTACATTAAGGTCGGCATTACAATCATCAACCATTGGAGCAATCTCCAAGGTTAGCATACATTAGAATAGGTCTGGACCTAAACAGATTTGAGAAGGAAAAGAATGAATCCATACCACACCATGCCTTAGCTGGGACTCAAATGCAATCTCCCTCACAACAACATGCTATCACAAACTTCAAAGGATAACTGCAAGTAGTGAAAACAACCAGGTCATCCAAGACTAGTGTTAGCACTAAGACCTTTAGGAACATGCTTCAACCACTATCTAAATTACACTTTGCAGACCAATCAAAAAGTAGGAACATGATCTAGAGATATCCACAAGTATGTTACAATCACTAAGAACATTCGCACAACCCCCAAACACTATATCTAGAAGATTCTTCAAATTGAACCACTTAAACATTGATGTTAACCTTTGTCATAAAGGAAAGATCGCTTGCGGAGTGCCAAATCATGAACCATTGCAATAGTAGGCACATAACATCGTCCCAAACTTAGTTCTAGAACCGTAAACCATAAAACTTAATTACGGAGAAATGCGGAGCAGAATACATTCTCCCTATCACTAATAAATATTTAGAAAAATAGTTTTTACTTAGATGAACAAAACTCATTCAAATCTTCACACTGAAGGTTCAAACTTGAGATATAGAAACTACATGCATCCCTTGACATAACTTCCAGACTACAGACACAGATATTCAATCTATAGGATATGCAGAGCAAAACACTACATTGTTCTGGTAGATAGAACAGTTCTTCTCTTACTCAAACTTGTCCAATTAACTTTCTTAGATGGTGACCTTAAGTGTTGACATCAATGACAACACTTACTGCTCATACTTGCAACAATCTCCCCCTTTTTCATTGATGGCAACACATGATGTGAAAAACCATCAAGACAACTAATCTTTCTTTGCTTCTTTGCTCCCCCTTTATGCTTTCTCTGGTTACAACTTTTTCCTTAAGTTTTTCACATGCACTTCTCTCCCCCTTTGACATCAATGGTAAAGGGTGTTAGACCTTCTCTCCCTCTTTAGTTGTCAAGGCTCAACTCATATTATACTATCACTACACTACTCCCCCTATCAACAACACTGCAACACTTACTGCTCTTTATCGAGAACTCATATTAGCAATATCTGCCTGCTCCCCCTGAGGGGTAGCCTTCAAAACATCAATCCAGATCAAAAGATGAAACTTTGGACACCACTAGATTGATGCACTTCCTATGCATCTTAGTTTAGAGTAGGAGGGGTAATTGTAGGGAGTTGAGCTAGCCGTTTCTCCCAAAAGGTGCACCTATCAGGAAACTGCTACCATCCTAGATAAGGACCAGCGGGAGGCGGTTAAGCCATGTCATGAATCCTGAAGGGGGACGCTGACTTTTTTGCCAACAATCCCCTCCTCAGTGTTACTTGAGGGGATTCAAACCCATGACCCAGCTCTAATACCATTTGTTGGAATCAGAGGTGACAATTGAGAGGGGGGGTGAATCAGTTGTCTTAAAACTTTAAAACTTGCTGCAGTTAATTCCTTTTTACTACTTCATTAATAGATTAATAATGTTATCATGAAAAGTAAGAATCAACAACACATGAGCAGAAGTAGAAATAACACATTTGACACCAAGATTTTTGACGTGGAAAACCAGTTAAGGGAAAAACCATGGTGGGGGTTAACCCACAAAGATTATACTCTGTTAAAAGTATTACAATGGAGAATGCACATGCATTTGGGCTCACTGCCCAGAGCTCATTGCTCAAAGAAAGGCTCACTGCCTACAGCAGGCTCACTGGCTACAAGAAGAAGATTACAATGTGTTTGAACTAATAGTTAGCATCTACCAATGCAAAGATTTAGTTCCGGTTAAGCACAGAATATCAACTTGATACACTTCATCTTGTTCTGCCCTGTTTACTACTCTACCATAATCCAGATCTTAGATTTCTTCTCTTTCGCACCCTTTATCTGTTCCTTTCACATTTACTTCATATTGATACACACACACCTTCAACACTTAAATCCATTGGCTATATATATATATATCCAATTCAAGTAATTCAATCACTTTTCTGTCAGCCTTATGAAGAACTTAACTAACAACACAAGTACTCTGTTCTGTCAGCTGAATCCATGCGCCAATGATGATGCGTACCAGAAATAACACTTTAAGGTCACCATTCATTTCGGCTACTAACATTATATCCCATACACAAATCACCAAAACATTTCTATAAGATTTGCATAAGGATCCAACACAAGTTAGAATGTTCTTTACTAAACTGTTCTCTCATATTATGACCCAGTACTCAGATGAGCATAAATTTTACTCACTTTGTCACCGGAGGATAAAATTTTGGATTTAGATTACCCTAACAATCCTTATGACTTATTCAAATCTGCAGCATACTTAGATTTGTCACCGGAGAGATCCAGACCAAGATACCGGACCCTGTCACATGCTCTATTTTTGGCTACCCAGACTTAGATAAATTCTGATTCTGACTTTTGGTATGAACAAATTATGTTATACGGATGAGTGGAATAGTCTTAGTTGCCATCAATGACAACACCTGTCATGCGAAGCAGTGTCTCTTTCCAACAATCTCCCACCCTTTGATATTGATGCCAGCACTTAGTGAAAAATGACTAAGTGTTACTCCCCCTTACTCTATACTCTTATGCTCTCCACTGATTCTAGAGCTCCCCCTTTGCTGGATTCCTCATTTTTCACTATTCTTCACTCCCCCTTTGACATCAATGGAAAAGGATGGGGTTCGCAAGCCAAAATTCTCAAAAATACAGTGCCACATATGTACACCCAATCATTAAGTTATATTTAAATGAACTTGAGAATATCTGTAAAACTATTTTTCAATTGCTCAAGTTCAGAGGCCCAACTTCTTTTCATACCATCCAAAATTGAGATGTGTCCACTCAGAAGAAATGCATATGCTTCTACTTTTGTCAAATCTGGAGGATCACTTGTCTAAATTACAGTTTGAGCTTCTGATAATGCATTAAACATTGTTTCTAACTTGGGGGCAATTAATTCCCAGAGCTCACACATTCTCTTCACAATATTCCCTTTTTCTTTAACAAGCTTCTCTATTTCATCGATCAAGCTAATTACTTGACATTCCTGACTTGTAGGAGAAACTGTTAGAGGATCAAAATTTTGAGATAGATTTGACAATTTTTGTTCTTTCTCCTTTATCTTCTTCTCAATATCCTTACTAACTTTGGGCCAGGATAGACAAAATTTGTATATATCATCTCCATCACTTAGAGCATTTTGAATACTCTTTATACTGATACCAAGTATCATTTTATAATTCCTTATTAGGCTCTTTATTGCACTAAATTTCTTATCCAAAAATTCACTTCTGACTTTACTTTCTGCAGACTTCTCAAAAGACTCAAAATGTGTACTTACAAAATTTACAAGATTCTTCAGATGTCTGGAAGGAGATTCATAACGATTCTTCTGGAAGGTTGGCATTGTCTTCTCCAATACTCCGGTTGCAAGGCCTAGTACCTCACTGTCCTCAACGTGAGATCTCAACATCTTTTCTCTTGCCTTGGCTTGTGTGAAGGATGCTATATTCATTACTTGAACTAGAGAGAGAGCATCTAGATTGACTGGACCTTGAAACAGCTCTGGTTCATCAAACTCAAGCATTTCTTTACTTAGAAGACTTTTACTGCATTTGCAGTGTCTCTTGCCACAATTCCTGAACCACCTTCCTTTCCTTGAGACTTGTCAAAGTTAGTATCAGGACTAATTTGTTTAGATGCATCAACATTTGCACCATCTTCTTCTATTTTATCTTCCTTACCTTTTTGTTCTTCCTTTGCATTACCTTTCTCTGTACCATCTGCAATGGGAGTCTTTTCTTTGTCTTCACCACTTGCTACCTATTCCGGAGGGCTTTGTGTAGTAGCAATATTATCTTCTTTTCCAGATTGATCAGGTAGAGTTAGAGTATCTCCTACCTCATCAGTTTTGTCCACCATCTCTGTGTCTTCTGTGTTTATTTGCTCCTCTTCTGAAATAGAGGAGTCATCAACTTCAGTTTGTTGCTTACTGATGTTTACTTTTTCAACATCTAGAATTGATGAATCAATCCCATCATCTGTCTCCTCATAGGTTTGCTCTAGAGGATCTAGAGTATCATCTTGGTCATCATTTCCTTTTCCAGTTTCTTCTTTTGATGTTTCTAGTTTCAAAACTGTAGGATTACTTTCCTCAACTTGTTCCTCAAAGACAACATAATATTTATCTTTATCCAGGGCCTTCCTCAAGATTTTCTCTGTTTCTTTTGCAATTTCCTCAGTTTCCCCAAGCATTAGCTTGTTCATCCTTACCTTGCTTCTGAAATGATCTTTTACCCTTTTGAGTATTTTATTTGCTTCCTTTTTAGACATTACTAGACACAAAGTGGAGAGGACATATTCTCTGAGTTCTAGATATTTAGCCTTGGCCGCATCCTTCCTCATCTCCAGTATTTTCCTTAAACTTTTAGGAAGTTCTTGTAAAATTTCTAGTGGAGCTCTATTGAATTAATTCAAGTACATGATGGTGGCACCTTCCAAAAATTTCTTATTTACTTGATCAAAATTATCATAATAATCTTTATAGGCCTTAGATTTCCATGAATAGTAATTATTTTTACAATTTCATTAACTGTCATAGCAACCTTACCAATCTCTTACTTTTTACTTGCCTTTTTTCTTTCGAAAGGCTGGTCCTCAAAAGCCTTTGAAGTCTTGGCTTTCTTGGATTTTATCTCTTTAACTTCTTCATTTGTCTCCATCTCCTCATCATCTTTTGTGCTCACATACGTTCATGAGGCCTTTGTTTTCTTTCTCTTACTTCCTTCACTGGATGGTCTGTCTTCTAATTTTGTAGGTTTAGGGGGAACAGAAGTAGCAGCAGAGCTCCTAGTAGTCCTTGAATTGGAGGATGGTTCCACTGGAGCATCTTCTTGTTTCTTGTCCTACCTTTCCTTTTCATCCTTTTCAATTCTTTCTCTATTTTGTTTCACTACTTCCTTGGTTAGTCCAATGCTTTCAGCATACTTTCCAACTTGCTTCTGCACTTTCCTTTGATCTCTAGCTGTTTGAGCTCCACATGCAATTTTAGACTTAGCTCCTTATATGTTCCAAACCTTTCCACAGATGTGTCTTTTGATTTACTCAGGAGATGTTAAGCATACATTTCCAAAACTTTCTCATCAACCTCATAGCCCATTGGCATAATCCATATGGTTCTAGGTTCCACAGCCTCCATCAGACACTGATCAGTGTTAACCATAAAGCATATTTCATTATCATATTTCTCCACAACTAACTTAGGGATTCTCTCTCTTGCATGCATCATACTTTGAAACTTTTTGAAGTAACCCCAAATGGCTTTCTTCGAATGCAAAGTGCTTCAAATGAGGAGTGAACACCTTTTTATGCTCCGTAAAACCTAATTTGCCTTTGTAATAAATGCTCTGCCCTAATTTCATGTGGTTACTCAGTTTCTTGAACAATTCTTCATGAATTACTCTACAAATTTCCATATCAACATCTTTTCTTCCAGAAATCCTTCCAAAAGTTTTGAAACAATCTGAAATATCTTCTCTCATTGTGCCAGATCTAGGCAACCACTTACTGGCTGGGGGAATTTGATTTTCAATGCAGATCCCACTGTGCCAGAGCTCCAAATTCAATTCTTGGAGGAATTATCAGCACCAGATTTCAGTGTAGACTCATTACTATTGTTCTTAATTGTTTTCTTAACCCATGTCTTGCTCATTTCATTCTAGATCTCATTCACATCAATTTTTCCTTTGCCTTTGTCTTGTCTCTGCTCATCCAGTTTTCTATTTGTTGGACCTCTTCTTTCATTATTCCTACTTCTGCAGAATCTTGCAATATGACCAGATCTATTGCAATTAAAGCACTCAACATTTCTTTGCTTATATGCTTGATTTCCTCTTGATCTGCACTGAATAGCCATGTGTCCATATCTATTGCAAGTAAATCAGTAACCATTGAAAGAGTTGCCATTTTCTCTAGAGTTATTCATTATCGTACTTCTGTATTCATTTGATTTATGACCATACCTCTTACACTTGAAGCATTGACCGGAGAAGGATGGACCATTTTGATTTACTCTGCTTTTGCACTGAGTAGCTCTATGACCAAATTTATTGCAATTAAAACAATTTCCATTGAATGATGGGTATCTTTGATCATTAGGTTGTCTTACCGGAGGTCTTCTAGGTCTATTTCTCCCATTCCTTGGTTGAAAATTTCTTTGTCCGGATCCGGAGCTTTCACTTTTCTCATATCCAAGACCATGCTTGTCATCAACCTTTTTCTACCTTTTCCTACCCTTGAAGCAATGCTTCAAGTTTAGCTGAGCTTATCTTGAACTTCTCCTTGTATTCATTTGCAACTTCTAGGTCATGTCTGAGAATGACAATTTGCCTTTCAAGTTCTCTCTTATTGTCGAGCTACTTTTTTGTAGATTAGACTCTAGGAGGCTAGCAATTCCATCCAATCTGCAGCATTCTTCAGTTCTTTCTTTTAGATTTTGATTAAGGTCTTCTTCAGTTTTCTTTCTATCTTCAATTTCTTTGGTTAGCCTCATCACCTTGGATTCCATCTCATGTTTTAGGACAACTTCTTTGGCTAACTTCTCACATTCCTTTGTCTTCTCTTTCAGAGCCTCATCCTTGTTGTTGTTCTCATAATGATTTCCTAGTTGAAGAGGTTGTTCTTTCCTCTTCTCATTGGATTTGCTCAATTTTTCTTTTAAAATCTCAATGAAGTCTTTAGCATTTTTGAGGTTCTCTTGCAGCTCTTGGACTTCTGCTCTAGACTACTCAAGATCTTCTAGAACAAGATTAAGTTGCCCTTGGAGGTTATATTCATCAATTTTACTACCTTCCTAGATCTTCCTCAAGCTGTTAAACTTTTTCTATCTGAACCAGCTCTTCTTTTATAGCTTTTGCCCAACTTTTCATCTTTACAGGCTTCACTTACAATTTTAGGTTCAATCTTTGAAAGTAAATAGAGATTTCCCTATTCATCTATGATACCTTTGCTCTTATCAAGAATGATCTTGTTGTAGACACCTAAAAATGTCTCGACCACCAAACTGATTCCCGACACCCCTAAACTTACCAATTCCCTTTCCAACTAATTAATTAAATTTTTATTTAATTAATCACCCTGTTCATTTTCTAAATCCACACCATTTTATCCCAAAATTGAATTAATTTTATTAATTCAATAGTCCAAACCTTAGCCAAATGATTTAATAAATATGCAAAATTTATTAAATCAAATCCCCATTTTCCCTAAATCCAATTAATTAGTTAAAACCATGTTAACTAATTAATCCAGCCTACTAATCAGCCTATCCCTACCCTAGACAATTAAATAGCTATTATTTAATTGCCTACTCTAGCCTATCCCATCCTAGCCTTAGGATTAATTAATTAAATCACTAATTAATTAATCTTATCCCCCCTCTAATCCCTCTACTAATTTATTCCAGCCATATTAATTAGGTTAATCACCCTAATTAAGAAAGTCAAATCCTCATTAGCACTTCTCTCCACACCTCCCAAATTTAAAATTCAAATAAATCACACATCACATTTACTCCTCTTACACATCCCTTACACATGTCATATCCACTCTTCCCCAAATAAATTTTTAATTCATTTTACCCTTCCCTATGTGAATTTTTAATTCACAAATAATGCATCTCACCCAACCTCATTTATTCACCCCTTTCCCAAAAATGAATAAAAGATTTACTTTTATTCCTAGCCCTCCATCTTCCAAGATCAAATCTAGGCCCTCCACCTCACTTTCATCCTCCACCATTGATCTCTCCAATCAATCTCCACCCTTGGATCAAAATCCTCTCCAAAAGTCTATAAATACAACCTCTCACAAGTCATTTTCATCATCCATTTTTATGCAAAGTTACCATGCAAAAATCACATTTGAGCTTATAGTGAGTTGCACATTTGAGAAGGCATTTCACATTTGAATCAATAGTCTAGGGACAATCTTGGTCTTGGGAGCTTCTCTTGGGTGCAAGGGCTCCTCTTTCCCTTGATGGGATTAGGTTTTGCATGAGGTATAATCTTGTGTTCTTGTTTACATTTGGTTTTGCTTTTTACCTTATTGCATTTCTCTAATCTACATTGGCACGCCCGGTGGGACCCACAAGGTCTAATTTAATCTTTGCTTGTGAGTTGTTGTGTTAGTATTCGACATTTTGCAGGTTCAGCGCCATTCAACAGTCATAGCAGCGCCATTACTGCCGTATTTCAATGCTATCTCTGTTTTAGCGCTATTTCTGCACGATTTTATTTTATAGGCTAACCATACTCATGTGTGTTTTTCGATCTTCCTGTTGTTTTTGTGTTTTCTGTTCTCTGTTTTGCAAGAAAACCAGGAATTACAGGGGGAGGTTATGGCAAATTTTTGAGAGAAACGACCAAATCGATTCGGTTCCACGTTTTGGCGCTATCCTTCAGATTAGCGCCATCGGTGTTTTCTCCGCAGCTTCAGAAACACCGCGCAGTGGCGCCTTAATTACTTAGTATTATCGCCATTCTCTGTATTAGCACCTAAATTAGAGTTTATTAGCGCTATCCTCTGTATTTACGCCTTTAAATTAGCGCTATATTAGTTTTGAATTAGCGCCATCAACTGTTTTAGCGCTATTTTCACGTAAGTCAGGTTGTTCTGCCCACAGTGGCGCCTGTATATCTCTGTTTTAGCGCTATTTGTTTCTTTCTATTTGTTGCAGGTACTGCGGGTACTAACGAAATCTTTTTGCAGGATGGTTTGTTAATTAGTTAGCAAACACTTCAATTTGGAAACTAAAAAGAACCCTTTGCCATGTCTTGAACAAACTTTTCAATTTCGTGTTTTAAAATTAACCACAACTCCTTGATTGAAGTGCGTGATCATAACATTTACTTTTGGTGCTCTAAAATATACTTCCTTTTGTGTGCCAAACAAACAAACAATCAAAACACTTCAATTTGGGATATAAAAAGAACAACAAATTGCATACTTCATTGGATAAAAAGAACAGCAAAATTGCATTTTCACGCATCTAATCAAGACCATTTAATACTTGTGTGAAGTGTCCTCATGATTGTGTCAAGTAGAGTGAGAGGTGTATGCTCTTCCCTCGCACCTTTTGGTGATCTTGGGAATCAAAAACTTCTCACAACACTTTGCATTAATCACCCCCCATCTAATCCAAAGATCTAAAATTGAACCATGTTGAGTGTGGTATAATCATAGGGAACACGTATGCTCTCCCCTCACATCTTTGTATGAACTTGGGGATCAAAAGTGTTTTCATGATTGTATCACTTTTGTAATCCCTAGAGGGCTTGCCACCCCGCTTCGAAAGGTGGGAACGACCCAAGCGGCAACGAGCTAAAGCCAAGCTCTTCCGAGCCGCTATATAAAATAAGGCGTTTGGGACGAAAGTCTCAAGCGACATGTGTTGTTTTGTTATACTGACAGCCAACCTCCCCATAAACCCTCTAAGGCGCAACCCTTGGAGGCTGGGAGACTCCATAATGGAGAGTAGCGCTGCCGCACGTATAACCACCTGAATGGATGCCCTTACTAAGAGCCCTTGTTGTAGTAAGCCAAAATCCTTCTATTTGTTGACGCAGAGGGCAAAACCCTTGAAGCGGCCCCGATTCATGTGGTTCTTAGCCGAGGTAGCAGGGATAATCTAAAGGTTTGGAGAGGGTCAAGCCTTATAAGAAACCTGGATCTTGGTATGCGTGAGAAGTGTGTGCAAATGTAAGGAGGAGCCGGTGCTACCAAGATCCTGGAGCTACCCGCTTTGAATAGGCGCAGCTAGGGGATTCAACAAATACTGTCCCATTCTCACCATAGGTTGTAAAAATGTGCTTGTTCTAAACAAAGTCATATCATTTCACAAACAAAAATCATTGATTGTTTTGCATTCAAATGTGTGTTAAAGTGCTTTGATTTTTCACAAACGACTTGCCAAGAGACAGAACACATCAGTTTGTCACAGTCCAAACAATCAAATCCAAAAATTTGCAACCAAAAATCTGTCAGACCCTGTTTCAGCGTCATCTCAGTCTTATTGTAGTGCCTTTTCACCAGTGGATTGGCGTTATTTTGAGATTGACTTGCCTGAGACAGAATACATCAGTTGGTCACATCCTAAACAGACAAATCCAAAGATCCACCTTCAGAAGTCCCAAAATTTTGCCATCAGAAATCTGTGTAACTTGTTTCAGCGCCATCTCAGTCTGATTGTAGTGCCTTTTCACCCGTGGATTGGCGCTATTCTGAGATTGACTTGACTGTAGCAAAGACCCATTCTGTTGTGATCTACACCTTCTGTTCTGCCATAATCCATATCCATCTCATAGAAATCCACCAACCATCCAGCCATTTTTCTTCCAAAATTACACATTCTATTTAACCTTAGAGAATCACTCACCACCCTTGTTTGACCACTTTGATACATCGTAATCAACCCAAATACATATCTATCCATCCCCATTCATTTCTTTTTGCATATCTCCTTGGACCAATATAAAATCATTTCAAAAATTCACATCAAAACCTCATCAAATCACTCATCAAATCTTGTCACCCTTTTGAGCCAAAGATAGATCTAGATCCTATCATTAACATCACGTTTTCCTTGAAAAGTCATTAGTCTACATTTCAAGAAAAACAAATCACCTCTCTTTGTGTAAGGTCATTAGTCTACCCCAAACAAAGAAAATCGTCATCCTTTGTGTGTCAAATCAAAATCTAGATCTTATCCAAAAGCTCAATTCGAGAAACATCAACAATATCATCCTCATCATCCTAAACCAATCAAAAATTAAAAAAAAACATCAAATCCCTTTCTTATCATACATCTTTGGTCCAAAATTTGTGCAAAAAATCAATATCACCCATTCATATCACCCTTAGGGTAAAACCTTTGGAAAACATATCAATCTTCATCACATCCCTCTACTTCATCTCACGACCACATCCATCTTTGGGTCCAACACAATCAATTCGATTCTCTAAGGTCTCCACTTCATCCCACACCTAGAAATCAAATCCATACGTGTATGCCCACCACAAGATCACAACACAAAAGAAATCAAGAAATGGCGGAACGATGGCCCTTTGGCATGCCTAACACCGACAGTACCAACATACCCATCTATCAAACATACAATCCACCTACATATTCCTTCATCCCCCCATTTGGCGCCAACGACCCTTTTCACTTCTTACCACAAGCACCAACACCAACCCCACCACCACCACAAAATATCCCTATCATACCCCAAGATGACCTAGATGTCTTGACTTTCACGCAAGATGCCGATAATATGGACCTACTTGATAAAGTCCTAAGATCGGATCCAAAGAGATATCTTGACCATCTTCTCAAACTTGGCGCTCAACTTCCCCCCGTCACAACATCATCACAACCATCCACTTCTACAGTTGTCCCAACCCCATCAAATACCCAAGCATCTACGTCACATACCCAACCCACCATCTCTCAAACGTCAACACCTAACATATCTACCACATCCACAACCTCAACCGCTACCACATCTACTACTTCCACATCCACTGCTAACATCTCCCAACCTGTCATCACCTCCACTACCACGACTACCGTCAACCCCTCCGCTTCAAACACAACGGCCATACAAGGCAACATCACACAAGCTAATACCTCCACAAGTGTGCCCCCACCAAACCCTCACACCCTTGCATACCTACGACAACTGTTCGCACAACAATCCCACAACACGACCAACCCATCCAACGTCCACATACCCAACGTCAATCTCACAAGTCAACACAATCCCAATCCCCAAATACCACTACATGTTCTCCAACAACTATACGCACACCAACAACAACAGACACCAATCAATCCAAACCCCAACCCGCAATACCAACATCTCATCCAAACCAATCCGCAATACCAATCAATCCAAACCAACCCACAACACCAACATCTCATCCAAACCAATCCCCAACATCAACATCTCATCCAAACCAATCCCCAACACCAACATCTCAATCCAAACCCCAACCCACAACATCAACATCTCATCCAAACCAATCACCAACACCAACTCCCACCCCACCTCCAATATCTCACCAATCAACAAACCTACACGTTTCAACCACAACAACCACAGGATTTCAACACCGCGTTGCAAAGCCTAATCCAAAAGGTGGATGACTTACAAACTGGGGGCAAACGCAAATACTATTCTTTTGAGGATATTTGTCCCTACTCGTTTGATCGCACCTTGTACATGCCCCCTTTCCCTAAAAACTTTGAAACGCCAAAATTTGACAAATACAAGGGAAAGGGAGACCCTAGGGACCACCTAAGGGAATTCTATATTGCTTGCCTCGAAGTCTCTCACAACGACACGTATCTTATGAGACTCTTCCCAAGAAGTCTTGGCGGCCAAGCCACTGAATGGTTTGCCCATCTGCCACCAGGAATTCGAACATTTCCCGAGCTTGCGGAGAAGTTTGTCAATCACTTTTCCTACAACTTTGAACATGAGGTGTCAATGACCGACCTTTGTAACACCAAACAAAAGAACGGCGAAGCTTTCGCTTCTTTCCTACAAAGGTGGAGGGGTCTAGCAAGCAAGCTCACATGGCCTATTCCTAAAAAACAACTTGTCACCATGTTCGTGGCCAATCTCAATCAGGAATTAGGCTTTCACTTACAGATTCTGTGCGCATCTACCTTTGAAGAGGTTATCGACAAAGGTACCACTGTGGAACGAGCCCTCATTGCCAAGGGTTCCATCAAACTTTACGATCCCAAGTCCAATAACAACAACAACAATAACAATAACCACAAATCCAATCATAACACCCCCAACAACAACAACAATACCAACATGCAATCTAATGATAAATCATGTTATTGGGGGAAGAACAAGAATAATTTGAACGACGGCGTCACCGATATAAATGCTGTCCAACACATCCAAAATCACACACCGGCACACATGTATGCGACGAACACCAATAACCAACAAGGACCAAACAAACTCTACAAACCTCGCCGAAATTTCACGCCGTTAGTAGAACCTATTGAGGACATCCTTGATCGATGTCTCAAGCAAGGAGAAATCACACTCCCGCCTGTCAGACCACACCAAGACAATGACCTCAAGGCAGCATGGTATAATGAAAATGATTATTGCGAATACCACCGCGTGGCAGGTCATAAAACAACGGATTGCATGCAATTAAAACATTGTATCCAAGACCTAATAGATCAAAATCTTGTCAACCTTGAACATAGTACACAGCCATCACCAAATGCCAATCTTGGAGCTTACAAGGATCCCTTACCCAACCATAACAAAGCTTCATCATCCAATCAAGCGTACAATGTCACTCCACCACCCACACACTACGATTCCATTGTCGGCCGCATTGAACCCTTATCCCACTCTGTCAACACAATCACCATTCGGGCACAAGCACCCGATTGCACCATCACAACCCGTCGAGGTTGTGTCTCAATCCGCACTGCCCCTCCCACTGAACCAACCCCCCCATCCACATCTGATCCCCTCCCCCCTCGTCCAAATGCCCGTCCATCACTCACCGCTCCATACAACCTCCTAGACCATCTAGGAAAGACACCCGCGCAAATCTCCATCCTTGAGCTCCTTTGTACATCACCCCGCCACAAGGACATTCTCGACAAGGCCCTTTTGGAAACACAAGTCCCTACAAACTTGGATGTCAATCAATTTCAAGCCATGGTTGGCCATATTGCCACACCACACCATATCACGTTTTCTGAAAAAGACCTTCTCGCCTCCGAGCACCTACATAATGATGCACTACACATCGAGGTCCGCATTCACAAACACACCATTAAAAGGGTCCTAATAGATGGTGGTTCCGGCCTAAATATATGCACTCTAAAATTGCTAAAACACTTGGGGTACTCAGATGTGGTTGTGGATGCTAGCGAGTGCATAACAATCAAAGGATATGATGACACCGAGAGGCTATCAGAAGGTACCATAAAGCTTCCTATTCAAGTGGGACAGAAAATCCTTGAAACCAAATGTCAGGTTCTGGATCTTGACCTCCCTTATAACATTCTTCTCGGCCGCCCATGGATCCATGCCATGCAAGCCGTCCCCTCCACTTTCCATCAATGTCTCAAATTCCCCCACAACGGCACTGAAGTCACTATCTATGCCGATCCTCATCCTTTCCAATACAGTAGTTTTCTGGAAGGACACAACCAAACCTTCTGTCCGTACAATAAAGCCACCAACCAAATCACCCCAACAGCTTCCACTTCATACATCGACCCTGCCAACATCGCCACCACTTCATCCCAAACACCTTCACCACCTAAGGTCAAGATCAAGCTCAGCGACCAAGGCTGTGGAGAATACAACCTTCATGGCACCTTTTGCGTGGGCTTATTACCCACTCCTAAGACATTTGGCACTCCGCACACAGAGGCAGCTGACACAGTCATCATCAAATGCAAACCCTCGCCCATCTTTGAGAAAAAACACCTTCTGGATCAGGACATACTTGAAGATATTTCATCCTGGCTTTACAAGGACAAGGAAACAGAACAAGACATCCCCACCATCCCAGCAAACAGTTACGGCAAAGGTTCTGAGATAGTCAAAAGCATGGGTTACAAAGGACAAGGCGGCATTGGCCTTCATGAACAGGGCATTGTGGAACCACTGCAAGCAACCAGGAACCCCTATACTCAAGGGTTAGGGTATGGCCAACCACAACGCATCCTTAATACCGGTGAATGTATCTTAGCCAAGTTTGCTCCAGTATCTCTAGACGTCGACCACATTAACGAAACGGACCTACAGGACTCCTTTAGCGACTTTGCCGATTTCTTCGCCTCCTCCATTTGCACCATCTACTCTGTCACTACTCTCGCCTCATCACCTAATGACCTACCATTAGTATACCTTGACCTCATCGACTGGGACCAACGAGGACTTCCTATTTTGGATATTGCACCTAATGACGAAGCCATTGCTGAAATGATGGGAGTAAGAGACAACTTCCCCTTGGGAGACCACAGAGCTGGATACATCATGGAACTCAATCCGGCTACCTATTTTGGGGAGACAACCCCTGCTTCTAGTCGCAAAAATACAAAAACAAAAAATAGATCTGATGGTGAAAACCATTCTACGGCAGTGTCAGATCCTAAAAAAGTAAAAATAAAGGACGTATCTCCTGGTGAAAACCTCCATGAGGCACCAGGAGATGGAAGCATGGGCCTCCCTGAAATAGATAAGCTATATCCTGACAGATTCCATTTTGGTTGAACCAGCACAGGAAATGAATCTAGGGACAAAGGAAGAGCCAAAAATCACATATCGAGCAGAATCTCTCAGCCTGTTCGAACAGGAGGACTTCTTGGCATTCTTCACACGCAGAAATCGCAACTTTGCATGGACCTACGCAGACATGCCAGGGCTAGATCCCGCCTTGGTTGTACATCACCTTGCAGTGCGTCCTGATGCCAAACCAGTCAAACAGAAGCTCCGAAAGATGAATCCTCAGGTGGCCCTTCTTGTCAAAGCAGAGCTTAAAAAGTTACTAGACGTGGGGTTCATACGTCCAATTGATTATCCCGAATGGGTCTCGAATCTAGTACCTGTTGCTAAACCAGATGGCAGAATCCGCTGTTGCACTAACTTCAGAGACCTCAACAAGGCCTGCCCAAAAGATGACTTCCCTCTTCCCAACATTGACATGATCGTGGATCTTACCACAGGGCATGAGATGCTATCCCTCATGGATGGCTTTTTAGGATACAATCAAATCAAAATTGCCGAAGAAGATCAGCACAAAACATCCTTTATATGCCCATGGGGGACATACTGTTGGGTAGTAATGCCGTTCGGCCTAAAGAATGCAGGAGCCACTTATCAACGAGCGATGACTGTCATCTTCCACGACCTCTTTCACCACATCATGGAGGACTACGTTGATGACTTACTCGGTAAATCAAAGACCCGAGAAGAGCACTTAGACGTGCTAGCCAAGATCTTTGACAGGTTAGAGCAATATAATGTTCGTCTAAATCCAAAAAAATGTGTCTTTGGCGTCACTTCAGGCAAATTATTGGGATACATAGTCTCCAGACGAGGAATCGAGGTGGACCCGGCAAAGGTCAAGGCTATTACTGAAATGCCACCTCCTAAAACCTTGAAACAATTGAGAAGCCTACAAGGTAAACTACAGTCTATTCGCTGATTCATTGCTCAACTTGCTGACAAATGCCAACCATTCCAGCATCTCCTCCGAAAAGATACAGCTTTCACTTAGACTATTCAGTGTCAGGATGCCTTCGACCAGCTAAAAGCATATCTGGCTAATCCCCCTATTCTATCTCCACCAAGACAAGGAGAGCCCCTCCTCTTGTATATTTCTGCAACTGACACAGCAATTGGGGCTTTGTTAGCACAACACGATGAACAGGGAAAAGAAAGAGCCATCTACTACATCAGCCGCACCTTGATTTCCTATGAGCTTAACTACACACAAATTGAATAAGCGTGCCTGGCCCTCGTCTTCACATCACAAAAGTTAAGACATTATATGCTCAATCATAAGACTAAGCTCATTGCTAAGATCGACCCACTCAAATATTTGCTAAACAGAGCAGCTCTCACAGGAAGGATGGCAAAATGGGTCATGATTCTCACCGAATTTGACATAGAATACACAGAGAGGAAGGCAATCAAAGGACAAGTCATAGCAGATCAACTGGCTGAGGCACCTATTCAGGCAAAGCATCCTACAATAGCAGAATTTCCAGACGAGGCCATTTTGACAATCACACCAGCCACAGATACATGGAAGATGTATTTTGATGGATCCTACACTCACAGAGGCTCGGGGGCAGGCGTCCTGTTTGTTACCCCTCAAGGTGACACGATCCCTAAATCATTCAAAATCACATTTCCATGCACCAATAATGTAGCAGAATATGAGGCCCTCATCACAGGTCTCCGAATGGCCATCCAATGGAAAATAGACAAACTAACTGTGTATGGCGACTCTCAACTAGTCATCAGACAAGTCAATAATGAATATAAAACCAAGGACGATAAGCTTCTTCCCTATAAGAAGATGGTCGATGACTTTAAAGATTATTTTGGTGACATACACTTTGAGCAGATCCCAAGGTTAAACAACAAAGCGGCAGATGCTATGGCCACCATTGGATCTCTGGTTGATATGAAGCAAGGCAGCAAGAAATGCGAGTTCCTGATCGAAGAGCTCCCCATCCCAGCATATGACGTTCCCCAGTCTGAATTAGTGTGCGAAATCGTTGGTCCCTTATCCCCCTGGTATCAGGAAACTTACCTCTATCTTCACGATAACATCTTCCCCAACAACCTATCCCCATCACAGAAAAAATCCTTCATCCGTTGAGCTTCCCGTTTCATCCTTGTAGGTGACAACCTCTACAAAAGGAGTCTTGATGGTACGCTTCTATGATGTTTAGACTCTAGGGAAGCCAAAGCAGCTTTGGAAGAGGTACACGTAGGTATTTGTGGGGCACATTCAAGTGGACCAACTCTTTCTAAGAAGATCCTAAGGACTGGTTATTATTGGCCCACTATGGACAAGGATGCACATCAGTTTATCAGAAAATGCCTCCCATGCCAACAGCATGGCGATCTCATCCACGCACCAGCACAGGAGCTGCAACCAATCACAACACCATGGCCTTTCTCACAGTGGGGACTCGACCTCGTAGGTAAAATACACCCTCCATCTTCCAACGGCCATAAATTCATAATAACTGCTACCGAATACTTCACAAAGTGGGTAGAAGCAATACCACTCACCTTCACCACAGGCATCCAAATCTCCAAGTTCATTCTCCACTACATCATCTGCCGCTACGGTATCCCCCATTCCATTGTCACTGATAATGGGAAGCCATTTAAGAACCAAGAAGTTTGCACTTTATGTGAAAAGTTTGACATCAAACACCGCTTCTCCACGCCATATTACCCCCAAGGAAACGGTCAAGCAGAGGCTTCTAACAAAACCATCCTCCGCATCTTAAAGAAGACAGTCAATGAAGCTGGCCGCAACTGGCACCTCCAACTTAACCCCGCCCTATGGGCTTACCGCACTAGCATCCGCACTCCTACTGGAGCCACTCCATACTCACTAGTATTCGGATCAGAAGCCATTTTACCTATAGAGGTCGAGCTCCCATCCCTCTGAGTATCATTGCAAAATATTATATCTGATGAAGACTATCACGTCGCAAGGTTACATCAACTTGAATTGTTGGATGAGAAACGCCTGAATGCATTAAATCACTTACAGGCATACCAAAACCGCCTCAGAAGAAGCTACAACAAAAAGATTAGAACCAGAAAGTTTGAGGTAGGTGACCTGGTCCTAATGGAAAATCAAAAGAACCTACAAGAGCATCCGAAGCAAGGAAAATTTGAACCTAATTGGCTAGGACCTTATGTCATCACCGCCGACTATGGGTCAGGAGCTTATCAGCTGGCAACACCCGAGGGGCAGCCTCTAGATGAGCCAATGAACATCTTGCATCTCAAGCGATTCTATGCATAACCCATCTGATACCACAAGTCAAAAATCAAAAAAATGTAAAAAAGTAAAAACACCAAAAAAATCAAAAAATCAAGAAAAAAATCAGAGTGCAATAAAAAACTTCCAATGGTGAAAATCACCTCGGTGACGCCTTGGATAAGTACCATGGTGAAAACCTGTTTCAGGCGCCATGCGTAATGGCCGGTTCTACCATCTAATAAGTCCTCTTTCAGCATAACACTCCATACCCACACATCCCATGGCTTGAAATTCTGAAACATCAAGTTTGTTAGCCCATCCCGCACTACCTCACCCACCCACAACCCCACCTGGGGAATGAGGATCCTTGTAAGCTCTCCTTTGTACAGTTCATAAAATCAGAAAATCCAAAAACATCATAAAATCAGAAAATCCAAAAACATCATAAAATTAGAAAATCCAAAAACATCATAAAATCAGAAAATCCAAAAACATCATAAAATCAGAAAATCCAAAAACATCATAAAATCAGAAAATCCAAAAACAGCAGAAAATTAGAAAATCCAAAAATAATCACCGCATGCATCAATCTCACATCCCACCACAATCATCTAAACACGTCTCAACCCTCATCACATCACATCGCCAACCATTCCCACATCATCAAGTCTTGCCAGAACTACATATTCATTTCACCCGCATCTTAAAAGTACCTTGATCCTGTGGACACAGGGTATGTAGGTAGTCTGGAATACGAAGGATGTTTCCAGTATTCAGGTATCTAAGATGCACCCATCCCACCCATTGGGATGGTTCCCACTCACTGAGCTTTCCAGATCTACGAAACGATATGCATGCTACACATACCATTGAAACATGGTCTCTCGCGCAAAAATCATCAAGCAATATACCAACTATAATCTTCCATTTGGCCCGAATGTTCTTTCGCCCATCTTCCACAAAAAAACTCTCCAATCAAAAAATAGATCTGCGTCCTAGGATACGTCTTTCCTACAATGGACAAAAATCTATCATTCTATCATCACATCTCTTGGCAAGAGCACACAAAAGGCTATTTGTATCTTTCGTTGGTCTTTTTGCTTATTGATTTTTATCTTTTTGTCTTACTCCAAGTAATCTCCAAGGCTACCTTGATCTCATTATATCATGGTACGTAGCGGATAGCCCTTGGAGTAGACATAGTCATTGTTTCAGTATGCTGTGCTTGTGGGTTGGTTTCATTACTCCAAGAATAGTATTCATATCTTGAAGTTTAGGTCAGTTCTAGCATAATGAGTCCTATTTTGCATATACAGGCATCAACACCTTATATGCATTATTCACACTCACTGCTATGAGTCCCCTTCCTCTACTAGACAAGATTATACTACATTGGGCATGCATGAAACCAACCTATTGTTTGTGGGTCTAGTCCATGCAATTGTCGGATATACATCATCACCTAGGTCATTTCATACCTTCGTGAATTGTATCCAACATTGCTACATTAAACTAAGAAATGCTCTCAATTAATTTTGTGCAACTACTGATACTAGCTCAACATCATCATCCTAATCACTCAGTCACCTATCCCATATCGGCCTAGATTTGATCAACACTTTCCAACCTCCCCCCCCAGCAATCTAATTCCCGCACTAACCCCATCATCCCAACCTATCTCCACTTAACACATCTTGAACCAAACCCCCCCTCCCCCCCCCCTCAATGACGTGGTATCTTATGACCTAACCATCCTCCAATCCCCCCACCGCCATCCCCTAGACGCTCTCACCCCTATCATCCACAACACCTAACACCTTCTCCCACAGTCTCACCATTCAGGGTCAACACAAGGAACATCATGTGTATCAGGATTAGGCTACCTCACCTATCATCTAGTTTGCATACCACCTATCACCGATACTGCATTTAGCACATATCATTTAACTACATCTCACCATCCGTTTGCATCTCATTTTAGGTTCATTTTAATCCAGTTGCATCTCATGTTAAGTTCCTTTTAATCCGTTTGCATCTCATATTAGGTTCATTTTAATCCAGTTGCATCTCATGTTAAGTTCATTTTAATTCGTTTGCATCTCATTTTAGGTTCATTTTAATCCATTTACATCTCATGATAAGTTCATTTTAATCCGTTTGCATCTCATTTTAGGTTCATTTTAATCCGTTTGCATCTCATGTTAGGTTCATTTTAATCCGTTTGCATCTCATTTTAGGTTCATTTTAATCCATTTACATCTCATGATAGGTTCATTTTAATCCATTTGCATCACATATTAGGTTCATTTTAAATCCATTTAAGTTTGCATAAAACTCAAGTAGATTCATTTCAGCTGCATATCATTACACATCATAGCATAGGTGCATATTAAAAATAGCATCATCACATTGCATTCCATACATATCAACATCTCATAAACACATAACTGCATCCACCAAATCACACACATCATTTGAAAACACATCATACATCCACAACATATAAAATATAACATGTGCATCCATCACATAAGCATCATCACAATAGAACATCATAAGCCATCAGAAGTCTCGCATCATATATAATCACCGCAAAAAAATGTACATCGCTCACATCATCAAAATAATAATAATAAAGTGTCCTGATACAATGCCTCTAAGGGCTATCATGATATAACTATCACATCGAGGATCCCCTCTCTGAGGGGGTAGGAGATGATGACCTTGGTCGAGCCTGTGATCCTGGCGGCGGCTGTGGCTGTGGTGCTACTGGTACCTGAGGATCTTGTTGGGGCACATACGTGGGAGGGGGCATCGTCTGCTGAACTGACTGAATAGATCTAGATCGATGTGATCTCGACGCCCCCGATCTATTGACCTGGCTGTAACTCGGTGCTCGCTGCGCTGCAGGTACGGCTGCATAGTATAACCCCCGATAATACTCTGTCCGCGCTCTCGCCTTTGCTAGCTCCCCTCGTACCTGAGCCACCTGCCCCTGTACCTGAGCCACCTGTCCCTGTGCCTGGCTCAACTGACCCTGTATCTGATGCGCATGTGTATGAGCCTGGGCCAGCTGAGTCTGCATCCCCGCCAATATCGAGGCAAGGCCCCCACCCATAGCCTGTGCACTGCTCAACGCAGTCTCTGCCCGCTGTGCTCTCACCAGCGCTGCATCCCGCTCTATCCTCAAGTCCTCCATATCCTCTCTGGCCTGAGCCAGCTGAGCCTCTGCAACTGCCAGCTGCCCATCTACTTCCTGCAGCTGTCCCAACTCAGCCTCTCGACGCCGCAACGCCTCCTCTAGACTAGCCACCTGAGCACGTAGTGTCTCTATCTCCTCCATCTCATCCCGTGACTATCGTCGAGGCATCAGCCTCTCAACCTCTGCCTCCATCGCTGCCCCTGAGCTCCCTGCCTCTACATCATGCCTACCGACCCGCAGCTGCTCCACCCGTGATGGGGATAGATCACCCTGCTCTGTCCTCAGCCGTCCACCGTGTCGTCGCGGTGCTCTACCCTGCCATCCACCCCTAGCCTGGACCTGCTACGCAGGAACCTACTGTCCTGGAACCTACTGCGCAGGAACCTGTTCTGCTAGAACCTGCTGCGCTGGAACCTGCTCTGCTGGAACCTGCTGCGCTGGAACCTGCTGCGCTGGAGCCTACTGTGCTGGAACCTGTTGTGCAGGAACCTACTATCCTGGAACATCCTGCCCCACTGGCCCCTGTCCCACTACCGCTGCTACCCCCTCATCCACCAGCTGACCATCTCTGGCGATCGCCCTCTCTGATCCATCATCCATCACCTCTACAATGAAATCTGCAATGACCTCATCCCCACCCCCATCTGGATCATCTCCATCTCCATCCCCCTCATCCTCCGATAGCTCCGCTGCCGGATCGGTAAATCAGGTGGGCCGATGTGTCTGCGACCATGCATCATAAGCAGGCGTAGTACCTGCATCCACCACAGTGCTCCTCCAATCCCACTGAACTGGTCGAAGTGTTGCCCAGTCATTCAGCGCAACCTGTGGTTGTAATGATGTAGGCCAATAAGCTGTATCTCGCGGTGTCCGCGCATAAATGGCCATCTGCTGGGGCACATCCTGTACCCGTCCAAACTGCGGCATCACCCGTGAAGGTAAGTACATCTCTATAGTCCGATCCGCACGACCCATAAGAAATCTCTGCTGAAAGGTGTACGGGAGATGGATAACATCATCAGGCCACTCCTCACAATCAATATATGGACGATAGACCACGCTAATCACATCATCCAGTATCCTCTGCCAGTGGTGGACCTGTCCAGTATAACTATACACGGCATCCCGATACAAGAACACAAATGCCTCAAACGACCGCCGATAATAACCGCAGATCGACCAAGTCACAGGGATGTGCTCCCAAAGCCATACGTGCAGTAGTGTAACCCCAGCAGATAAGGCCCTGTTATGCAGATAAGCAACCGTGTGCATCTCATGTAGCAGCCGTGCTAGCATCACCGGCCCCCATGCGTAGACAGTCTCATGTCTCACCATCCCCTCTATCATCCCACCCCAGCCCACAGGAAAACCCCTGCCTCGCCTATCCGGCAGCACTACACCTCCAATCAGCGCACACAAATATAAGGCAAAGGGATCTGCACCCGCTGCCAGCGTCCTGTCGTAATCCATCTCCCTCCCGTATGCGGAAAGCACCACGTGCTCTGCTCCAAACACTCTGATCAACGCAGTCCGCCCCCTCCTCGTGTCATACCTCACACGTCGACCATGAATCGACAGCTTGAGGATGTGATGGACATCCTCAAGTGTGATGGTCATCTCTCCTATTGGCAGCAGAAAGCTGGAAGTCTCGCTGCAGTATCTTTCCACTGCGGCCGTCATCAGAGCTCTATGAGCTAGCAGCACAGGCATCGCTACCACCGTCCAAAGCCCCAATGTCGCAAGTCGAGGTCGCCATGTCTCATCAAATAGCGGCATCACGGATCGCACTCGTCGCTCTCACGACTGCAGTATAAACCGCTGCGTATCCTGCATCCACCACTTCTTCGTTAGATACAAAATTACTTTCCCCCCTACATCTTTTTCTTCTCAATGTCTCAAAGGCCCAAATCATGTGGCCCCACACAGACAATCCCTAAGTGCTATTTAAAAAATAGCGCTACTTACCCTACCTATAGCGCCAATACAGAAAATGGCGCCACTGCGCTCCCCGTATAGCGCCAATCCAGACATTGGCACCACTGCGTGCCCTATATCGCGCCAATCCAGATGATGGAACAGTCCCCCATTTTCGCTTCAATCAACCTTTTAGCGCTAAAAATAATCATAGCGCTATTCCACATCATGGCGCTTTTCCAGACGATAGCGCCGTTCTACCCATAATATGGCGTGAAAATGCCATATTCGCTTCGCCCTTAGTTTTGGCGCCAATCTAGAGGATAGTGCCAATCTTCCTCCAAAATGGTGACAAAATCGCCTTAACCTACCCTGGCGAATAGTGCTAATCTGCAGGATTGCGCTAATCCGCCTTGTCTATGGCGCCACGCGCTCCTAACCCATTTCTCGAAACCCAAAAATAAGTGCGTAAAATAAAAAATCATAAAGTCTGGGTTAGGCCCTACCTGGGGTCCAGCCTCGAGAGACCGCCCGACCTCTCGGAATCGCTCTGAGATGTGATGAAGTCATGGGAACTGAGGGTTGCGCTCGCCCATCTCTTCTTTGTCTTTTTCTTCTAGAGGGTCAAAGTGTGCAAATGTGGCACTCTTTGGGCCCACTTTTCCTAATATAGTGGGCCATGTCCTCCCTCCATCCCTTTCTTTTCTCTCCAGGGTGCAGATCTCAGCCTTTTTCCTCTGTTTTTCTTCCCACCATCTTCTTTTTCCATCACCTTCGCTTCCGTCACATCCTTTCGAGAGCTTACCTGCAAAATTGATATTTTTCCTGCCAACCTCTCGAGGGGGCATCCCTTATCCATCTCACTCCTTTTCGGCAGCTGGGGCATATTTTTCTTCTTCGACCTGACGCCACTTCCCTCCTAGGTCCTGACGCCACGTCAAAGAGGGGCAAATGTAGACACCTAAAAATGTCTCGACCACCAAACTGATTTCTGACACCCCTAAACTTACCAATTCCCTTTCCAACTAATTAATTAAATTTTTATTTAATTAATCACCCTGTTCATTTTCTAAATCCACACCATTTTATCCCAAAATTGAATTAATTTTATTAATTCAATAGTCCAAACCTTAGCCAAATGATTTAATAAATATGCAAAATTTATTAAATCAAATCCCCATTTTCCCTAAATCTAATTAATTAGTTAAAACCATGTTAACTAATTAATCCAGCCTACTAATCAGCCTATCCCTACCCTAGACAATTAAATAGCTATTATTTAATTGCCTACTCTAGCCTATCCCATCCTAGCCTTAGGATTAATTAATTAAATCACTAATTAATTAATCTTATCCCCCCTCTAATCCCTCTACTAATTTATTCCAGCCATATTAATTAGGTTAATCACCCTAATTAAGAAAGTCAAATCCTCATTAGCACTTCTCTCCACACCTCCCAAATTTAAAATTCAAATAAATCACACATCACATTTACTCCTCTTACACATCCCTTACACATGTCATATCAACTCTTCCCCAAATGAATTTTTAATTCATTTTACCCTTCCCCATGTGAATTTTTAATTCACAAATAATCCATCTCACCCAACCTCATTTATTCACCCCTTTCCCAAAAATGAATAAAAGATTTACTTTTATTCCTAGCCCTCCATCTTCCAAGATCAAATCTAGGCCCTCCACCTCACTTTCATCCTCCACCATTGATCTCTCCAATCAATCTCCACCCTTGGATCAAAATCCTCTCCAAAAGTCTATAAATACAACCTCTCACAAGTCATTTTCGTCATCCATTTTCATGCAAAGTTACCATGCCAAAATCACATTTGAGCTTATAGTGAGTTGCACATTTGAGAAGGCATTTCACATTTGAATCAATAGTCTAGGGACAATCTTGGTCTTGGGAGCTTCTCTTGGGTGCAAGGGCTTCTTTTTCCCTTGATGGGATTAGGTTTTGCATGAGGTATAATCTTGTGTTCTTGTTTACATTTGGTTTTGCTTTTTACCTTATTGCATTTCTCTAATCTACACTTGTCTTCAGTGTGATGCTTCTGCACAAACCCTAGGGGTCTTAGGAATCCTTTCCAGAGCTTCTTCAACTTGCACTTTCTTCATCTTTTTATTCTTCACCGCTTGAAGACTCATCTGATTCATATCCATTTGCCTCTAAGTTCATCAAATACTTTCAATCATCATGAAAACTGCTCTGTACTAGAAACAACTATTTTCTGTCAACTCAAACTTTTGTTACTCATTACTCTCAAGCCAATTATCAAAATCAAATGAACTTCTAGATGTAGATGTAACCAATGATCAATAACCATATGCCAAAACCATAGAGCATTATCTTCAACAGTGGAGCAATGCAGACCAAATTACCAGAACATTGTAACTTGATCTTATCAGATAGACGCTTAGCCATAATTTATAACCTATCTTCTTTCCTGATCAAATCTTCTTGCATAATATACTTCTTAATCTACACAACTCCTCCTTTATCCTATCTTAAACCTTTGTTGCTTGACCTTGTCTCTTCATGCTAAGGCATCGGCATCAATTCTTTGGCAACGGAGAAAAGATTTCCAATAAGACTTCCCCTCAGCCAACACTTTAGTCTCAGTTTCCAAAGGGAACATTTGCACCAGATACCGGTACAGGCTCATCCTTGATCTTTGTTGCATTCTTCTTCACCCAAATCTTATTCATCTCCTTCTTGGTCTCTGTCGCATCAACCTTTTGTATTAGTTTCTTCCTTTCTGCTTGAATATCCTTCTTTAGGTTCTTCCTTTTGCACAACTTTCCAATAAGTCCAAGCCTATTGCAATTATAGCACACCACATTCCTTTGACTATTGTTCCTTTCATTCATTCTGGATCTGCATTGATTAGCCTTATGTCTAAATCTATTGCATGTAAAGCAGTTACCATTGAAAGATGGAGCATTCCTTCCATTGTTGTAACTATTCCTTATCTGACTTCTACAATTATTAGCTTTATGACCTATTTTATTCCAAGTGAAATGTTGACTGGAGAATGATGGAACATTTTGATTTATTCTGCTCCTACACTGAGCAGCCTTATGACCAAACTTATTGCAATTAAAATAATAGCCATTGAAACATGGGTACCTTTAAGCATTTGGTTGCCTGACTGGTGGTCTTCTAGGCCTATTTCTTTGATTCCTCATTCGCTTGTCTTTGTCCTTCTTATTCTCAGTGTCCATTGCTTGTCTTGATTTGGAACTTTCACCTTTCTCAAATCCCAAGCCTCCTTTGTCACCAGGTCTCTTTTGACTAGCAATTATCTCATCAAGCTTTGCTAAACTTATCTTAAACTTTTCTTCATAGCTTTTTGCTTTCTCCAAATCTGACTTTAGGTTCCCAACATCATTTTAGAGCTTAGCACATTCTTCTGATTTACCTTCCACCATCAGATTTAGGTCCTCTTCTACTTTTTCTCTTTCTACAACTTCCATTTTCAAATCATTCAAGGTTTCATTTGTTGATATCAATTGTTCACTAACCTCCTTATATTTTTCTTTGAACTTCTTGACTTGCTCTCTTAATTTTATGATACATTCATCTCTACTTCTTTGACATTCTCCTTTGGATCTCTAATTTCTTCTTCAGTTCTTTCTAGGTCTTCAAGAGCAACCTTCTTGTACACCATCTCAGATTTACCTCAAGTTGTTAGGCTTTCTTCTGAGGAACCCTTGCTCTGATACCAATTGTTGAAGTGCACAAGACAACTGAGAGGGGGGGTGAATGAGTTGTAACAAAAACTTAACTTCTTTCAAACATCAATACATTAACCACTTAATTACGATTTAACCATGAAAGCATATAATCAAAAACTTAAACACATTCAACACATGAGACACCAAACTTTTACGTGGAAAACCCAATAAGGGAAAAACCGTGGTGAGTGTTAGCTCACAATATAAATGATATATCAAAATTTACAACAAGGCTCACTACCAAAATGCTCACTGTAAAGGAAGGGGCTCACTTCCAAAATGCTCATTGCAAAGGTAGGGGCTCATTGCCAAGTTGGTGAACTGAGATAGTAGCATCTACATCATGCCAGGGTTTAGTTCCATTGAAGCACACTGATTCTTCTTCTTTTCTGCCTCTTACACACTTATCTTCGCATCTTCACATCATCATACCTTATTTGCAACTTTATTACATGTATTTATACAATTCATCAACCTTTGAATGTATGTCAAGGTCAGCATTACAATCATCAACCATTGGAGCAATCTCTAAGTTCAGCATACACACATACATTAGAATAGGTTTGGACCTAAATAGATTTGAGAAGGAAAAGAATGAATGTAGACCACACCACACCTTAGTTGGGACTCAAATGCAATCTCCTACACAACAACATGCTATCACAAACTTCAAAGTATAACCGCAAGTAGTGAAAATAACCAGGTCAACCAAGACTGGTGTTAACACTAAGACCTTTATGAACACGCTTTAGTCACAATCCAAATTACACTTTGCAGACCAATCAAAAAGTAGGAACATGATCTAGAGACATCTACAAGCACATTACAATCACCAAGAACATTCGCACAACCCCCAAACACTCTATCTAGAAGATTCTTCAAATCAGACCACTTAAACATTATTGTTAACCTTTGTCATAAAGGAAAGATCTCTTGCGGAGCACCAAATCATGAACCATTACAATTGTAGGCACATAACATCATCCCAAACTTAGTTCTACAACCACAAACCATAAAACTTAAATGCGGAGAAATACAGAGCAGAATACATTCTCCCTGTCACTAATAAATACTCAGAAAAATAATTTTTACACTAGTGAGTAGAACTCATTCAAATCTTGACACTGGAGGCTCAAACTTGAGATATAGCAACTACAAGCATCCCTTGACATAACTTCCAAACCGTAGATAGAGATATTCAATCTACAAGATATGCAGAGCAAAACACTACACTATTCTAGCAGATAGAACAGTTCTACACCTACTCAAACTTGTCCAATTAACTTTCTTAGATGTTGACCTTAGGTGTTGACATTAATGACAACACTTACTTCTCATACTTGCAACAATCTTATTGGGCCTAATTGGTATTTGATGTACCACGAAAAAAGACAGTTGAAAGGTTCCTATTTAGGATTAACAGGCTTCTAGGCAATACCCTAGAGTTGATGTCACTCAATCATAATGAATGAACAAGCACACTAGGCATACTATAGGAGTTTCAAGGTGTAACCTCAATACAAAACCCATGCAACGTAATGACATCATGTCATGAACCTTCAAACAATGCCCATAGAATTTAATGGAATATATGTCATTAGACCATTTATGCAAAAGTTATACAATCATATGCACAAGAGTCAATGTCACTCAACCTTGAAACAAAAACCATAAAACACAATGACATATTTAATTAGACCCTTCATGAAAATCATACTCACTCAATTGATGCAAAAACAAGCATTCTTGGCACGCCATATTAGTTTGGTGCAACCTTAAAATAAAACCCATACAACTCAATGCCATCATATGCCATTAGAAGCTTCAAACAATGCCCATTTAACATAATGATATGTGTTATTAGACCCTTCATGTAAAAGCCATAAAATTATTATGCACAAGAGTCAACATTACTCAACCATTATGCAAGCACACTAGGCACACTAAAGGAATTTGATGCAACATTCAAACAAAACCCATACAACTCAATATAATATATTCATCATTTTACCCTTCATGCAAAAGCCATACAATAATTATGATGCATGAACTGCATCACATATATTTTATTAGACCCTTCACTCAAAAGACATACAATCATCATGCATGAGATTAAATGTCACTCAACTATGATGCATGAACAATCACACTAGGCACACCATAAGTTTAATGGAACCTTCAAAACAACCCACACAACTTAGTGACATAGTCATCATTAGACCCTTTACACAAAATCCATACAATCGTCATGAATAGAGAGTCAATGTCACTCAACCATAATGTATGAACAAACACACTAGACAAACCATAGGAGTTTGATGCAACCTTCGAAGAAAACTCATACAACTTAGTGACATATTCATCATTAGACCCTTCACACAAAAGTCATACAATCATCATGAAAAATATAGCCAATGCCCCTCAACTATAATTCATGAACGAGCACACTAAGCACACCATAGAAGTTTGAAGAACTTTCAAATAAAACCCATGTAACCTTCACATGAAAGTCATGATCATGCACAAGAGTGAATGTCACTAACCATAATGCATAAGAACAATAGGAATATTGTAAGAGTTTGATGCATACACAATAACACTAAGCACACCAAAGGGGTTTGATGCAACCTTTGAAAAAAACCCATATAATTCAATCTCCTATATTCATCATTCACCATTCACCAAAAAAGTCATATAATAATTACAATTCATGAACTCCACATATATTTTATTAGACCCTTCACTCAAAATGCATACAATCATCATGATGCATAAGATTCAATATCACTTAATCATGATGCATGAACAATCACACTAGGCATTCCATAGGAGTTTGATGCAACATTCAAAAGAACCAATACAACTTAGTGACATATTCATCATTAGACTCTTTGCATAAAAGCCACTCTTTGCATAAAAGCCATACAATCATCATGAATAATAGTCAATGTCACTCAACCATAATGTTTGAACATGCACACTAGGCACACCATAGAAGTTTGAAGAACCTTTGAAGAAAACCCATACAACTCAATAACATATATGTCATTATGCCATTATACCTTTCAGATGGAAGTCGTGATCTACAAGAGTAAATGTCACTAACATAAGAACACTAGGAACATTAGAAGAGTTTGATGCATGAACAAGCACACCAAAAGGGTTTGATGTAACCTTCAAACAAAACCCATACAATGCAATGTCACATATTCATCATTATACCCTTCACATAAAAATCATACAATGATGATGATCCATGAATTCCATCACATATATTTTACTAGACCCTTCACTCAAGAGGCATATAATCATTGTGCATAGGATTCAATGTCACTCAACCATGATGCATTAATAATCACACTAGGCACACCATAAGAGTTTCATGCAACATTCGAAAAAACCCATACAACCTTGTGACATATTCATCATTAGACCCTTCAAACAAAAGCCATATAATCATCATGAATAATAGTCAATGAAGCCATATAATCATCAAGAATAAAAGTCAATGTCACTCAACCACACTAGGCACACTATAGGAGTTTGATGCAACTTTCAAAGAAAACCCATATATCTTTGTGACATATTTCATCATTAAACCCTTCACACAAAAGCCATATAATGGTCGTGAATAAGAGAGTTAATGCCACTCAACTATAATGCATACAACTCAAATAAAACCCATACAACTCAATGATTTATATTCCATTATACCCTTCACAAGAAAGTCATGATCATCATGCACAAGAGTGAATGTCACTAACCATATTGCATGCATAAGAACATTAGGAACACTATAAGAGTTTGATGCACATTAACCATGATGCATGCTTCACAAAAAAGCCATGACACTTGTATGATACTATGTCACTAACCCTTATGTACACCATATATCCCATATTCCATTAGAACCATCACACATCAAAGTTAATGTCACTCTACCATGATTCATTAACAAGCACACTAGACACATCATAGGAGTTTGATGCACCCTTAAAAGAAAATTCATACAATCATGCACAAGTGTGAATATCTAATTAAATATAGGCACATGGATAAACACAATAGGCACATTAAATATAGTAATGTAATTGTTTAATTATAAATAAATAAACTACATTTAAAACATTTATTTGATTAAAATCTTTAAAAATAGAAAAACTAAAAATAGCATAAAAAGAATGAGACCTCTTCAAGAATGTCCATGGTCATACTTAAAGTGTTTATGGAGGAATATTTCTGCCCCTACACAAGTTGAGCAATGTAAATACAAAGAATTTAAGTCTTCCTTTAAAGTTTATGTTTAAGTTTTTACCACTATACAAAAGCATTTCCAACTTAATTATCAAATTTATTATCCAAAAGTGTAGATTTATTGATATATTTTAAATTAAAATAGACTTCAAAAGTGTAGATTTATTTCATGCCTAAATTTAATGACTTCACATGAAAATCATCAAATTTATTATCCAAAAGCACTTCCCTCAACTTGCTATTTATATTTTTGGTAAACTTTTTACATTTTTGAGATCAACAAAAATCAACAATAGAACCAATAACATCACTAAATAACATACACAATCTAAATGAATTCTAATCAATAAACATTTCACACCTAGCCTCAATAAAAGTTCAACATTAAAATTATCAAACAATGTGTATGTTTACCATCTAAAACACGTGTATGTTTACCATCTAAAACACTTCCTTTAACTTGTTATTTATATTCTTATAGGAAACTTTTATATTTATGAAATGAATTAACATTTATTTCAAAATAAAATCAACAATGAAATCAATAACATCATGAATACCATGAACATACCAAATAGTTTTAGAGGATGCAAAATCCTCCATTTTTAAGAAAAATTTAAAAAGACCAATTTTTTTTCCATAATAAGAAGGTTAAATTACATACAAAGGCTAAAAATACTAGAACTATTAAAATATATGCACAAGAGTGAATGCCATTAACAATAAATGGTGCATGAATAAATGCAATAGGCACACTAAATATAGTTATGTAATTGTTTAATTACCAATCCATAAACTACTTTTAAAACATTTATTTGATTAACATAATAATTTATTAACTTTAAGAATAGAAAAACTAGAAAAACCATAAAAAGATTGAGAGACCTCTTCAAGAATGTCCATGGCCATCCTTAAAGAGTTTATGGAGGGATATTTCTATCCCTCCTTTAAAAATAAATCTTTATTAATTATAATTGTCCAGCAATGTTTACAAGGAATTTAAGTCTTCCTTTGAACTTCAAGTTTTTACCACCATTCCAAAGCATTTCCAACTAAGATATTTATATCTTTTAATTAGAATAAACTTCCCAAGTATAAATTTATTTCCTGCAGTCCAAGTGCAATTTAAGTGAACTCTACACGTTGTCGTTTCACACCTAAAGTTAATAAAAAAACTTCACACCAAAACTATCAAATGATGTGTACATTTACTATCCAAACACTTCCCTCAACTAGCTATTTATATTTTTAGTAAACTTTTACATTTTTCAGACCAACAAAAATCAATAGTAAAATCAATAACATCACCAAATAAGCATGCACAATCCAAATGAATCCTACGCACTATACATTTCACACCTAACCTCAATAAAACTTCAACAACAAAATCATCAAATCATGAATACCAAAAGCATAACTGCAAACTCCACCTGCCTACCCTGCTCATTTTAGGAAATGATGACAATTTTGTTCAAGTAGAGGAGCTTGAAAACCAGGGTCTACTGATTGTCCACCTCCCCTGCTCATTCAATTGAATGGAAAGGCATCCTACAGATTTGATAACCTTAGAATCTTGACAAACAGAGTTAGCATGTTGGCTATCCACTTCCCCTGCTCACTGAGTTGAATAGAAGTGCATCTTAGAGATTCTATAACCTTACAATTTAGTGATGACTTTCTACATCAATAAAGTGTAGGAGACAATTGCAGAGATGGCCTTACTCAATTGCCAATGTTCCCAATCCCATACACCACCATTTTGAAGTTGTTTGTCAGTTCCCAATAATTCCCATTACACTGTTCAAAGCTTCAAAGCGCTCAAGTTGTTCTAAAACTGTGAAACTGTGGCTTTAGTAGTTCAATCTGAGCTGCCTCAAGTGAACAGTCCACCGTGGAGTTGGGTTGGTTTGCATTCTTTATTCTTACTGGGAACCACACATTTATGAAGCTCCCTTTTCTGATTGGCCACCTTGGGACCCCCACATATTTGAGCATTGCATAAAAGACAATTGAAAAAAAATTGAGTGCTTCCTTCCTCATAATCACCATTGTTGAGGGCCACATTTGATTCCCAAAACTCATGATTGAGCGCTTCATTCCCCACTGCTGGGACCCATGGGTTTGTCCTCTAATAGCTGGGCGCTCAGTAAGAAAGTTGTCGTCAACCAGTTGGCAGGAATAAGTTTAATCACAGCAAATTCAATATTTAAAGATCCACTATTTGGGGCAGTTACTACCTAATTTTAGGTGGCGACTTCTGTAGCAGTGTTTTGGCAACTATAGCCTATAAATAGAACATGAACGTTGCTGCCAGAAGCAATTAAAAGGGACCTCTAATCGCCTTGAGGGACACAAGAATCCCTCCAGACCTGAATGGGCATAATGTACTAGATTCATAAGGGATCAAGAATGAGATTCAGGGGAGCGTTGGCTAAGACAAATTAAAATTCAATTGACCAGTTTAAATAAAGGAGGCATCTAAGATGTAATCACTGATATATGCCAGGCCTATCAAGTGCTAAGAGGAGGAGGTTTGAAAGAAGAAAAACATTGTGTTATTTATGTAGATGACATAGTAACCAATAAAGAAAATCCCAGACCGTGTACTATCATCAGTCATTCTTAGGGGTCTGATATATATGCAGGTGCGCCGAAGGACTACACAGGTGAGAGTGTTACCATGCAAATTTATTTGTTGTTCTTCTTAGGGATAAAAGTCTGGTAAAGGGTGGAAGTGGAAAGGTTGTTGACAGTGGTCCTATGATCATATTTTCATTTAATATCAGACCGTGCAACATGTTGGTCCTTAGTTATAGGCTTGTGGAGAGTGGATGAGGTGGAGGCAGGGGTGGACAACATTGAACGAGCTAAGAGGATGTTGAATTGCTTGCACTGTCACTTTCAACTCTGCAGTCACTTTCTCTTAATCCAACTGGAGACCAAAACAGAATCCAGAATACATGCTAGCATACTTCCTTCACTTTAGGCATCATTGTGCTCAAATGCTAGTCAGCAGTTAATAAGACTCATCAGAGGAAAATTCTGAAGGGGATACACACTAAGTCCAGAAGTAGATGAGCTTGATATCACTAGGGATTCACTTCATATGGTGAAAGCACCAAGTCTCCTTCAAAAACTATTAAAGAGGACAGTAACCTCTAGCTGTGAATTGCCAAACCCTTTGTGTAGAGTTTCCTAAAGGAAAAATTCAAATAATGCCAGTGTTAATGCAGAAACAAGGAAAACTTACCTGAGAGCACAAATCAGCTTTAAGGTCGATTCTGTTCTTGGAGCCACCTCTTTGTTAAGGTCTTTCAAAAAGTCTTCACAGCCACAATCTTACTCAACCCAGACTCTGACATTTGGAAACACCCTTCTTCCACAAGGCAAAGAAGCAGTAGCCCTCACAAGGCTGAATACGAGATAATTGTCTGATGGTCCCAAAAATAACAAAGAACACTAAATAGTACAAAAGATCAAAAAATTCACATAAAAAATGTAGAGACAGAAAATTAAACAAAGAAATTCATTAACACATTCCAAATGCACACGGAAAAATTAACTCACACAGTCCAAATTATACCAAGAAATTCACTAAGACAGTCCAAATGCACAGAGATAACTGCAAATAAAAATTGAAAAAATTCACAGTGCAAATAAAAGAAATTCACTAAGGCAATCCAAGTTGACATACAGATAACTGCGAACAAAAGTTAAAAATGAAAAAATGGGCACACAGAAAAACAATGAATACCACAAACAGAGCAGTGAACGAACAAATAAATCAAAACAACAATTTATGCTGCTGCACCTTCTATTCTTCAACTATTTATTTATTTATTTATTTATTTATGCTGCTGCACCTTCTATTCTTCAACTAAAACATGCATCCTTCAAACCGCAAACGGTTAAAACATGCATCTTTCAAACCGCAAACGGTAAAAAATGCAAACGGAAAAAACATGAACCAGATTGGTTTTTTTCCATCCGTATTAAAAAATTATTTCCGTTAAAAGGAGCGGCCCATTAAATAACATTTGTACGGAATAGTGTACATACGTTCCAAGCTTTATGGAATGAATCTACACTTTACATTTCACTTAGTCTGCCTCTCAATGTTTGCCTTTCTTTTTCTCACTTCAAGTTTAATGTTTGTTTAAAATATTCATTTATTTCCAACTATTTTAAATTCATTAAAATTTTATTTATTGATTGTAGAGTGGAAATTTTATCTATTGATTGTAGAGTGGCAGTCATTAATTTTCCATAGTCCATGGTGTTGGTTAGTTGTTGTTTGTTTTTCCTCAACGTTTCAGATCACACTCCGTGATCCATCATCAGGAGAAAAGGGAGAAAGAGAACAAAAATGATGAGTGGCTATCATTTACAATTTAGTCTTAGAAAAAATATTTGTTTGCATATAGCATGAAAATTTAAACTCATAACTAACGTAAATATTTTTCTACCAATGCATCTCTTGAACTTCCATTTACAAATTTACAAATCAGAAATTGGTGGGCAATAATGAGTAGGGCACCTTTGCCATGAATTCCTGCAGAGCAACTACATGACTTGAAGTTATCAAATTACCACTATGTAAGCAGAGCTTAATGTGAGAACACAATCTCACTTACCCCATCAACACAACAAAGAGAGAATCACATTTGCCTGCCCAACCTTGTGCTCAGATTTGTAGAGCACTTCTATTAATATTGTTGCTACAATCTACAACCTATGACAAGTATTGTATGGCCATCACTATGATAGTGTTCCTCTACTTGGTGATGCATAGAATTTCTATTCTTTTCAATGTTTGCACTTTGTTTTAGGTGAATTTAGTGTGAAATGATATTTTCCCTATTTGTCTAAATAAGCTATGTATTGTAAAGAGGTGTAGAGTTTTATAGTTATTTGTTGTATTTTTGAATCTCATTTGTTGGGCATTTAGATGTTTGAGTACTAGGATCTTCCCTTTGTAGAGCAAATATTTTTTGTGGAGTTTAGATAGTTGTTAGTGCTTAAGGTATTTGGATAGAGCAAAGTTTATTTCTAATGGAGTCATACCAATTATATAGCTCACAAGTCAATTGTGGGTTGTAATGGATTTTAGTGTAAAGGCATAATAGAGGGGAGTTACAATTTGTGAGCCATAATACCCATTTCAAAAGATTTTGGTGCAATTTTCAATTATGGGTTTTAATAGTCATTTCCATAGTAGAAACACTTTTGGTAGGTACTTAGATGTTTGCCTATTGGGCTTTTCCTATTCGCAAGGGAATGTCTTCTTGTGGAATTTCAACAATTGTCTCTTAGGAAGTTAGGGTTTTAGCTTCTGAGGGATTTGGCTAAGTCAAGTTTAGTTCTTATGTACACAAGAAAATGAGCATAAAAGAGAACAAACTAAACTAATACTAGCCTATTCTACTCATTAACTAATGCAACCTCATGATTGAGCTAAATGAATGCCTACATATGAAGTTAAACAACCTAACTACATGCAAACCTTGATCGTTGGATGTGCTCCTTGATGTCTTGATATGTTGATTGCTCCTCAAATTGACAGCATAACCTTGCATAACATGGAGACTTGAAAATGGTTTGGGATAATGGCTATTTATAGATTTTTGGATGGGGGTGTGGATGGATAGGATTGATTTGGAAGATTAATGGTTGAGGATTGTTTGGAGGATTGGATTGATGAGAGGCCACCAAGTGGCATGATAGGGTTGGAGGACAAAGATGGTCCTTAGATCAAGGGTGGACGATGGTCTTGGATAAAGTGGATGGAGAGGATTGAAAAGGGACAAAGGGACCCTTTTTAGAGGGATGTGCAAGGTGCGTTCCCATCCCTTTGTAAGAAGGTCATGTGATTATGTACAAAATCCCATGCTTTTGTACACGTTGGAGGATGTGAGGGGTTTGAATGGGTTAATGAAAGATTTGGAATGTGCAAGCATGTGATTAAGTTGATTAAGTGGATTAGTCAACTTAATCAAAAGTGCAAAAAATAAGAAATTGAATAAATAGAAATATTTATTTAATTTTGTATGGGGATAAGGATATTAGATAAATGGATATTTATCTAATTTTAGACTATAGAAAAGGACCTAACTAATTGAATAAATGATTAAATTTATTTAATTAATGCTAGGAGATGGTACTAATGAGTAGTGATTTAATAATAAAATATTGGTTAATCACTGTTAGAAAGGGGATTAGATAATTAACTTTCTAAACAGGTTTTTATTTAGTTAATTGTGGAAGAAAGTGGTTTAGTGATGTCCTGATTAGGGCTAGAAGCGGTGAGTGGTTGATTTTAGGTATGTACATTTTTCCCCTCTTTGAGATGGTGTTGTGAAGTAGCATCGTTGCAAAGAAAGATAAAACATAGCACTTGATTGGATTAGAAGATGGTTGGATTAGGGATGATGATGCCCCAACCAGTCAAAGCGAGAGCCACAAGGAGGAAATAATGGTAGGGATGATTCCCCCTCAAGAGGGCAAGTGGCTTTGAAGAACACGAGTGTTATCTCGAAAGGAAGAAGATAGTTGGATAGAGGAGATAGGATGTAGGGTGTTGGAGAAAAGGGATGATGGGGGAATAAGTGATTGGATGAAAGAGATGAAAGGATGGAGATGGATGGATGGAAAGATGCAAATTGATAGATGGAGTTATGTGTTATGTTGCACTAGTTGGGAGAAATCTTATTTGATATGGAATGACACATTATGCACCAAGGTATAAGGAACCAGGGTGACAATGTGTCCCATGCATAAAAGGATGCCCCAACACATCACACGGCATTGGACCACCTTGGTGAGTACTGTGATGGGACAATCGACAAGGTCATAAGAAACCCTATGTTGTATAGCACCATGATATGGAAGACCATGATACTATTGTGGCAAGTAGGTTATAGAGACCGATGTAGATGCAAGATAAAATGATAATGCACACACACAAGCAAGCACATATGCAAAAAATTCTACAAAGACAAACACGATGTTGCCCCTGGTCAAGCTGAAAAGCTAAATATTGATGGATTGATGATGTTGAATTGTGTTGATGATAATAAGAACATAAGGATTGAAAATGACATATCCCAATGATGATGATGGATGTTTGATCAAGGCTTGCAGTAAGGCTTGGAACAAGACAATGGATGTGATTGGATGATTTTGCGTAGATTTCTTAGCTTATGCTGCATGGATTAGGATTTTTCTTTTTATCTTTGGATGTTTGGGAGATTTGGATCACTAGAGGGATTGTATTGGGTTGAATTTGGGGTAGCCCTTAGATAGATACCAATGACAAGGGAAAACCATGTATATCAAAAAGGGATAATAAGATGATTTGGATGGGGTGATTAATGGATTAGATGATGGAGGGATAGATTGATAGATGGTGGAACAAAGTGCTTAGACCCTACCCATGGAGGTCAAAAATGTGTCAAAGGGGAGGATAGGGGGATAAGAGGAGGATTGGGATTAGGGTTCATGATGGATTAGAGGATTTAGGATAGGTGGATGGAGGGGGTTTGGATGTGATCTCCAAGGACTATGTCATATAGTAAAAGAAGTCCCACTCTAGATAGGTGTCTCTCATGATAAGGTGTTGGGGGGATGGATGTTTGTAAGATATGCTTGGAAGGGATGTATCCAAAGAGGTCTTCAAAGCATGTTTTGAATGTTTTGTCCCTATCCTTATCAAGATCAAAAGTGGGAAGGGAGGATGGGATGATGATAGCATAGCTAGGGAGATATAGTGGATGGAATGGATGGGAGACAATAGGATAAACATGGATATAGTGGATAAGAGTGATAGGCGAGGTGAGACTTGCCCCAAAGTGTAGGGTGCAAATGTATGGGGGATTGTGCATGATGCCCACAAGGCATTTTATCATGGTATTTGCCCAAGGAGCCATAGAAATGGTTTTCACTATTGGACAATTTTTTCTCTTTACTTTTTTGCTTTTATTTTTAATTTTCATTTTGAATAATTTTCTAAATTTTTGGGATTTTTTAAATATTCAGATGTGATGGATAGGTAGATAAATGGGTTTGGAGGAGGATGGGGACTTGAGCATCTATTTCCATGGCAAGGTGATAGTGTCCCAATTAAGATAGTTGTTGCACGTGGACCATGTCAAGTGTCATTATGCATATGGATGTTGGTAGATCATGGTTGAGTGAGATGGAGAAGAAGTGGATGGGATGGATGGTAGCTTGGATGGAGGATGAATGGATTATGTAAATGCATGGATGAGAGGGATGTTATGGGAGGTATATATTGGATAATGGATATAGGAGGGGGGATGGGTGCATGGGGGAATTTTGTGAGGTCGAGGAGAATCAATACCAATGTTTGCACACATCATTGTGGATTTTAAAGCTTACATTTTTTATGGGGAGTGAGGAGTAATGGGGATTTAGGATTTATGGTGAATTCTTTATTATGGGATCGGGATGGGGTGTGGTGGGATTACTGACTTGGGATTTGGGGACCCAAATGGACTTAGGATTTTGGGGATTTTTGTATTTGGTGTAGAATGGGGGATAGGGGATTTGGGATTTGGAGGGGATACAGATTCTCCATTTAGATTTATTGTTTTTTTCTTGGGGACCCACATCGTGTTTGTTTTTTCTTTTGGAGGTGTGGGATTTTGTGGCATTTTAGATGGATTTTCTTGGATTTTTGTGTATTGATGCCCTACGACATGATAGTTCTTAGGCTTTTGTTGATTTTTTCTTTATGTGTGGATACACCCAAAGATGATGTGTACATTTATTTTTCATGATTAGGGATTTTAGGGGATAGGGAATTATGGTGTTTAGGGGTATGGGATTTGTGGATGGGGGTGTTGAGGATAGGGATATTGGGAGTCGGGAGGATACAGGGAAGAGTGGATTTAGGGATGGGAGGACATTTGGATTTATGGATGGAAAGACATTTGGGATAAGATGGAAGAGGAATAGTTGCATGCTTTTTGAATTTGCATGATGATGGAGGAGGGATGGAAAAAAATGGTTTGGAGGTTCAACGAAATGCACCTATGTTAGGATTGGAAGAAGTTTCCTTAGGAGGCGTGAAGGTGGTACCAACATTCTTGGATTGTTTGTCTGAGGATATAGAACCAAGTCCAAGTGATTGCATGTTGGTTTTGACATGAATGGGCACCAATATTTGTTGTTCATGAAGACCTAAGCCTTTTCCTTGATAGTTCATGTTTTGGAGCATGTGATTGGCAATGGGATGTTTGTTGATATGGAAACAAGACATGAGTCCATTATTATATGGTTGAGGATGGGTGTTGGATATAAGTTTTTCCTATCCTATGAGAGAACCACCATGGATAAAGGTGTTGGGACCAAGAGGATAGGATGATGGATTTGGGATGGTGTCAATAGGTGATGGTGAGGAGTCAATAGGTATAGTAAAGGATCGATAGGGGATGATGGGGGGTCAATTACAGATGAAGTGGGATTAGGAAATGGATGATTGGATCTTGATTGGGATGAGGGTTGGATGTTTTGACATACTTTGGACTAGGCTCTTGACATAGCTAGATTTGTGTGGATGGTGTGATGGCGAAGGAGTTTGTAACTTCATTTGTTGTTTGAATAGGCTCCTCAGCTTGGGTAGATGGATGAATGGGAGATGTTTGGGGTAGGATTTTGGATAGAAAGGAGGAAGGTGATAGTGTGGTTTTGATGGGTGTTAGGTGGGTGATGACATCATCAACAACATATTTAGGTTATTTTGGATTGGTGGGATGGCATGACTCCACAAGTTTGGTTTTACGATTTTGCTCAATGTCCCTAGCTAGGAGTCCTTGGAGAAAACTCAAGAAGAGGGATTTGGATTTAGTGGGAGAATTGGATGATGGATTGGATGGTGAAGTGGATAGCACGGTTGGTGGATAAGGGTATGATGGAGGTGATAGGGACCTTATATGAGAATGGATACTGGGATATAGATGGGGGATAAAATGAATTGCCCTTGTCAAGGATAGTGTAAGGGTGACCATAAGGTATGAAATTAGGTGTGGGGGCACATCTTGTGCTAGCTAATGCATAGTCATAAGGTGCTTGCATATGCATGGATGAGTAATGGAAGTTTATGGAAAGCTTTCTTTCAATGATTTCATCAAGGTTTTCAATTTTGTCTTGGTCAACAAGACTAATCATCATCGAAATTGTAATATGGATTCATGATTGGTTTTTGATTTGGGATGATGTGATGTAGGATAACTTGATGATTTTGATTTCTAAGGTTTAAGACTTAGAATTTCTTTGATATCAAAATGATCTTAGATTTGGATTTTGGATTAGAGGGGATGGATTGATTTGGATTGATCAAGGTCCAGGATTCATAACACTTGATACTAGGATGGATGATTTGAATTTGATTAATTAAGGTCAATAATATATGACAATTGATCATGGTTGGATTTGGATTGATTGGATTTGATTTTGATTAGGCCTAAGGCCCTTTGATGGTTGGATTGAATTGGATTTGATTAGGCCAAAGGACCTTTTGATGTTTGATTGAAGTGATGGGGATGATTTGTCTTGTTCTAGAAAATGTACTTATGTAGGAACAAAGGTGCTTGTGTATTAAAGAGGTGCTCAAGTAGAACAAAGGCACTTGTTTAGGACAGAGGTACTTGTTTAGGAATAGAGGTGCTTGTTTGTGAAAATATGCCCTCAAGCTTGATGTTAGGGCTTGAATTTGCTGGATTTTGAGTGGATTTGATGGGGAATGATTATGGATTAGGTATAGGACCCTTGGATGATGGTTTGGATGATGATTTGGATGAAAATTGATTAGGTTTGGATGAAATTGGATGGGGTTGAAAGGGGTTAAGTTCTTAATCAATTTTTATTTAAAAGGATGATTTTGATTAAGGATTGGGATTAGATGTTGATTGAGATGGATATATGGATAAGGGATGATTGATTTGAGATGGGGGTGTAGAGACCTAAATTTGTCCTAAGATCAACCTTATTTTAAATTAACTAAATGATCAAGTTAGTTAATTTACCACACTTAATGTATCCCACTTACTAATTAAATAATAGACTTAATATTTAATTAGACATTTTCCCTCTCACACATAATTAAATAATTTTATTATTTAATTATCCACCTTTTCCACCTCATAACACATGGCTATTTTCTCTCCAACATGTTTCCACCTTTTTCCAAATAAAAAGATAAATTTTACATAGTCATAACACATGGCTATTTTCTCTCCACTTCATCTCCATCCTTTCCTAAATTAAAGGGGACACATATTGCATGACTACAACAAACTCTCCTTAATCAGGTAGGAAAACCCTCTCATGCATCCTCCGCTATTGATCTTTTCATACATTCTCCAATGTTGATATTCTTCCCTAAAAATCTATAAATAAGAGCTTCACACTCTCATTTGACCATCCACTTTCATCCTATCCATATGCTATCATTTTTTTTATCCACTTTCATGCTATCCATATGCTATCATTTTTAATCCATTTTTATGCTATCCATATGTTGTCAAAATAGTACCAATCTTGCAAAGAGTATCCACATCATAAATATTTCAGAGAAAATCCACTTTCAACAATGGAGATTATGGTAACTTTGCTTTATTTTTTCTTTGATTTCCATTTGTATGCTCTATATGAGGTTTGTGGTAGTTTAAAGTAGAAAGCTCTCATATTTTGCATTTGTTTTCTAGTTTTAAATCTAAATTATCACTCACATTTTGGTGACTTGGACGGGGAGATTTATTTCTCTTTAACCTTGTCACTGTGTAGTGTTTCTTGTTTCAGTTTTGTAAAGTTTACATGCATTTTATGAAAAATCCAGAGGTGAGATTTCACAAGAAGCTTGTTGGGAAAAAATCAAGGTCATAGTTACGCTCAGAGAAGTTGAGAGACAAAGAAAAACATATGAAACACAATATTTTGGGATAAAATTTTTTGGTGCCCCTTATTGCTCAAAATCTATACGGTTTGTACCACCTTCTCTATGCTAGCTTCTGGTAAAAAAAATGTCAAGTTTAAAACCGCTTTTAAAAAAATTGGAGTCTTTCATTATTGTGAAAAGAAAAAAAAATTAAAATCTTTATTTAAATTTGGAATGCAAATGTACATAGAAGGAATTTAAAAATTCTTCCAAATCAATTTAAGGTTTTGTTTTGAAACAATTCATGGTTTTTGTTTAAGTTAAAATCACGGTTTTAAAAGATTTCTAGTTTTTTAAAAGTTTAAAAGCTCTAAATTAAAATCAATTTAGAGTTTGTTTCGAAGCTTGGGGTTTTTCTTAAATTTATGGTTTGAAAGTTTTAAATTACTTAGCAAAAATTTAAAATCTAAAATCCATGGTTTAAGTTAATTTTTGTGGTTTCTTTTAGATCCATGGTTTAGTGTTACAGTGTTTTTCCATTCGAGCTTTATAAATTTGTGATTTTGTGTTATAGGCTTTAAAATCTATGAAATCCATTGGAAAGTCTTTGAAATTCCATTTTAAAGTCTTAAAATCTACTTAAAGTCTTTGGGGAAATTAAAGTTATTTTCAAGCCAACAAAAAATGTTTGGATGTATGCCAAATATCTTTAAATCTATTCCCAAAGGTCGAGTAAATTGTTTTCCAAACTTTCATAAATTAGTAAAGAACCACTCCTAAAACAACTTGAAATTAGTTAAAACTACCCTAAAAATCATCTAAAACATCTTCTAAAATCATCAAAAGTGCTTTGAAATCCTTAAAAGCTCCATTAAAAGAGTCAAAACTGCTTTAAAATTGTCCAAACCACTCTTAATTCACCCAAAACCACATGTCTCTCTCAAAACCTCTTTCAAATATTCTTGAACCATTGTAAAAATGTCAAAACCACCTTCCCAATACCTAAAACTGCGTACAAAAACCATGGATTCATTTTAAGGTTGTTTTCTTGGTGCCCTAGTTCCTGATCATATGAGCAACTAGGGGCGGTTGCTCCAGTCCTAACGCCCAACACCAAGTCACATTAGGGACCAAAGGCTAGCCTATAGGGGGCTAAGCCTTGACCCCTCTCCATTGAGCATTTTGATCAAGTAGGTCATTTTCAAACCTCATTTTCTTGGTCATATTGAGGTTGATTTGAGTTTTTTTTTTAATAGGCTAAAACTATCCTCTACATCATGGTGATATTGGTTTCTTCTTAAGATTCTTTGTTTTTCCAGAATTTTTATTTTATCACTGTTGTCTTTGTCTTGTTGCAATTTTTAGAGCTTCTAGGCTTCATAACTTTCATAAATAGACTATGATTTAGGTGATCTTTTTTTGAAAGTTGATTTTTTTTATTCTCTCTGCAGTGGTATTATTAGCTTATGAATTTTTTAATTTTTTTAGTGCACAATCATTGGCCCGTCATCAATCTCTAATTTCAACACATGCTAACATCTTATTTCAAAGTTTATCTTTACCTATTGTTTATTGTGTTCTAACCTATTCATTTTTAGACTCACTTATCCAAGAAAAATCTTTATCAAACTACTAACTTGGTGGTTTTATAGGACATTTTAAAGAAGACATTGATTACACATACTTTCTATTTTTGTATGCTTTGTCTTCTTTTCTAGTTTTCTCACATTGGAATTTGGGATTAAAATTAACGTTCACACTTCAATTTGAATCAATCGATTTATGTGTGTCTTTTAATCCCAAAGTGATATCTTTTGTATGCTCTCCTCTCACATTCTTTGGCAAACTTGAGGATCAAAAACAAATATCATCTTCCAAATTTCTTCTTAGGGGGCCTACCTTGGATTTTATCACCAAGAGGATGACTTCAACTCTAGCATCTTTGACATTCACGTCCTCCTATTTCAAATTTTGAATTTTTCTGAACAACTCCAATACATAAGCTCCAAGAATAAATTTTTCTTTTAACATGGTAACCATTTGATTCCATTGGGTTGTTCTTAATTCATCATTTGCTACTCTTTCTCTCTACAATTCTCTCCACCAAAGTGTAACATGTCCGTTAAGTTTTTTTGTGCTAATCTTACCTGTTGTGGGTCACGAATGTTTTCGAATTTAAAATATTCTTCCAATTCTCCTATCCAATCTATTAATTCTTTGGGGTTTAACGTACCTGAGAAATTTGGAACCTCCATTTTATGATCTCCACTAATTCTAGAAAGCACTCTCAAGAAATATTCTCCTTCATCTACTAACTACTCATTCTCTCTTTCTTGTTCATCATTTACAACTTCTTCATCATTTGCATGTTCATTTGCACATTCGAGTTCCTTCTCAAACTTGCAACTAAAGTTCTTACGTAAAATTGATCAAAAATTTCCTCCATTCTAGGATTTCTCCGTCTTGAGGGTATTTTCTCTATTTTATCACAAAATAATGAATATTACCTTTGCTATTTTCCATATAAACATATCTCTCTCACGAATTCAATGTCCCTCTCATCCCTCTACAATTGCAAGACTCCTTCTCATGCACCTGCAATTATCTCCAGAGCCTTTGAGATACTGCTTACTGCTTCAACTCTCTACAACTTATACAACTCCCAGTAAGAAAACCGTTCTTTGATACCACTTAACATAGTCAAGATAGGGGGGTCTCTTTAGATAACCCAATCTTGTAGCCAACAACACAAAAATTCAATACCGCAACAATAAACTTCAACAATTTTATTCATATGGGTAATAGAATTTAGAAATACATTATTACAACTTTTCAATCAGTTGAGTATCCTTCTAAGACAATTTTCTACTTCAAATACTACTCCTTAGCCAACCAACTCCGCACAATACTTATCTATTGTCTTTTATTCCTCGCAGTTTGAGAAGTTGAAGCAGTCCAAATGTTAATAGATGAAACTATGATTTCATTATAATGGTTCAATAGTTCTTAAAACATTCAATATTTACTTTCTAAAGGATCTTGGTTGATCATTCACCATGTGAACATGGCCTTCAACACCTTTCAATGCATTGGAACCTTTGAGAATTCTCATGAACTGGCATCGGCGGATTATGGAAAATTTAAACTTTTTATTTAACACCGTTTCGGTAAAACAATACCTTTGGGAACTCTTTATCATTGAAAATTTGAAGCTCGTTGAACCTTGAACTTTTTATTGCACATATATCAGTATTCGGGTTAGCCCTCGGGCTTATATTTCATTGCTTTAACAATTCTTTGAACATATTTCTTGACATCACTCCATGAACCAACACTTAATTGAACATTTAAAATGACATATTTTAGTCTCTTCATATAATGCCTTTCTATAAATTTGGCCATTTGACGAATCAAACAACTATTGAACTAATATTACATATTGGTATTTGCACCTTTGAACTCTGATTTCAGAAGTTTAGTAAATATGAGAACTTAGGAACTCCTTCGTCAGCATGAAGATGAGTTCAAGAACTAAGGATATCATCAAAAAAACCTTTTTGTGAAGTCTTTTGGGATGCCTTTGACTAGTGACAAAGTTCAAAATCTTGAGTAGTCACTGAAAAGACATAGCCTATGGGTAACTTCGCTTATAAACAAAGTTCATGAACTATAAAATCGTTGACACACAATAGAAATGTCCTCACATTTGTCCAAGTTACCTTTGGTGCTTAACAAAATTCATCACCTAGTTTTGTCAGTGAATATTAGAGTTCAAGATTTTTAATAGGTGTTGAGATACTCCTTTGAACTCCTTTCGACACAAGATATGGTTCAAAAACTATGAATATTTCTGAAAAGCAAAGCATCTTTGGAGGAAATGAAAATTCATGAACTTAACCAAATTGTCCCAAAATTTACCAAATTACTTCCAACTTAACCAATTTAAAATTGAAACATCGATTTAATGCTTCTACAAGATAGTATTCTAAACTTGACCAATTTTGGATCTGACAATGCTCTAGAAGCAAAGTTACCCAAAATAACTGAAACGAGCAAAACTGAACGGAAACAAACCTGAAATGTTTTCAGTCAATGTAGGATCACGCATGCACCTAGATGCTCCTACATCAAGTTGTATGGGTTTTGTTTGAAAATTGCATTAAAATACGATACTCTATTATAAGCTAGCAAATAGTTTAACCTTTCTAATGTGTACTAATTAAGCTAACAATTAGATTACATTCATTAAGGAAAAAAGTACAAAAATATGATTTGAGATTTTCTTTATTGAAAAAAAAAGTTTTTAAAATGAAACTACACTATGAAAGGAAAATTCTTAAAAGATGAAGGAAGATGAAGAAAATGTCCTTGATTCAATGTTTGAGAAATTAGAAGCCTATAATGAAGCTATACAAATCAATACAATAGAAATAAGAGCCCACTAGTTAGATATAGACTCATGATAATAGAGTTTTGATAGCATCCTAATATCAAAAACTAAAGTTGCTTAGAATGTCAAGAAATGTAGGTAGGACAAAATTTGGAAGAACCATGGTCACATCTATTTACGATTATGGGTCCTATTTTACAACCTTTAGATTTCTAAAATTGGTGCACCATGGCCTATGGAAACCTGTAGAGTTTTTAGAAGTGGAATCTAATCTATTTGTAGAGAGAAATGCAGCCTAGACCTATAGATTAAACAAAAAGAAAAAGGTTAGGACTACTTGGAAGCCTATTTTAGTTAGGCTAATGTTTGGTATATCTCAACGCTACATGTAGTCAAATAAAAGAAATATGGTTTGTGATATTATCCTAGTTTACCTTATGTTAGGAATAATAAATAAATTGATAGTGATGCAAGATCAACCTAGACCTATGAACAATCTTGCATCAACCAAAAATATTTCATTTCAATTTATTTTTGTTTTACAGTTCATTGGTTTCTTTTCTAGTAATTTTGGTGAAAGTCTTTAGTTGAAGACTTAGACTAGTAGATTAGAATAATTTATACATCACCCAATTTGATCAGATTGCCATGTGTCTTTGTTCAAATCATTAATAAAGCTCCTCAAGCATGCCCACATGTCTATTTGATATTTCATGGCCATTACACTTTGGGTCATGCTAGATAAGCTTCTTATATGCTTGTTTATGGTACTATTTAATTTTTTTGTTTACTAATATTATTTAACTTTTTTGTTTACTGGTATTATTTTTAACTTCTTATTTAATTATTTACATGTTTTACATATTGAGGACTATTTAATTTATTTATTGAGTGACTAAAGTAAGTAATATTTATTTGTGGCTTTGTTTTACCACAAGATGAATCTAGAAAAAGAAAAATATATCTCACTAAAAAATCAAACACCACAACTCCCCTGTTGTAATGTCCCTTACCTAAATTACCCTAAAAAATTCAAAGTCACAAGTTAGGGTTAAGGTTTTAGATTTACCATTTATATTATCTTCAAAACTACGTAATTTCTATGCTTGAATTCTGCAATTATGACATAGGAAAACACATATACAAAATATAGATATACAAATATACATCTTTAACCATTAGGGTTAGATAAGATTTTTCTTGCATTCAAATTCATAAATAATATCACTATTTGAGAAATCATACATTCATTGTCATGCAGATAATTCCATTTGTTTACAACACTCAGCCATAAAAGAGGAGGTATAGGGAGACATGACAGGGTACCTTTTGACAACAGTCCTCCCTCCAAGCAGTCCCCTCACCATTCTTCTTTGACTGGTGAATCTTAATGTGCTAATAAACCCTCAACATGGGGATTAGGGAGAAATTGTTACCCTTGGGTGCCTTTATCCATTTATCCCTTTTACATGATAGTAGGGTGCCCTACTAGCTGTTCTTCATACTTGTCAATGTAAGGGTGCCTTTAGCTATTCTCTCATAATGCATATTTTCCCCCCTTCTCCATGTTGACAGTTTATTGCGGTAATTTTATGTATTTTAATCTATGCAAGTGATATGCAATAAGTAAAGATAATTGATAGACAATAATGATCTGACCTGTTGTTTCTTATTCTATTTCTACATGTATATATGATAATGATTCTTATTGAACTTCTAGTTTAGTTCAGAGTTTGTAATGTAATCCTTGCTATCTTTATTAGTCTATATGACTGGATAAAATATATATATTTTTGCAGATTGAATATCTTCTATTATATTCAATGATCTAATGATCCAATGATTCATAATTGCTTGATTATTCATGTTCTCTATATGAGACTATTGTATACATATACATACATACATACATACATACATACATACATACATACATATATATATATATGTTATTTTCTTGCTGGTCCCTATCTGATATATTCTTCACTCTCTCTTTATACTTTCCAAGGGAGGCAATTCTCTTCTAAAGATTGTGCCTTTTACAACAGACAACCCCTCACAACAGTCACACCTTTTACTAACTTGCATCCTTTGTTAATGGTTAATAAAGATAATTTCTGCCCTTATTAAATCGTTTCTTTGAATTATGATTGTTCCTTCCTTGGGAAACTTTTGATTTCCTGATGAATAGATGAGTGAAGATTGCTCGATTTGAGTGATGATTGCTTATGTCAATGAATTGATTTATCCTTAATATCTATTTCTTGAAGGAGTCACTACCCTTCATGACTGCATTTTTGAGAATACTTTACTTTTGAGTTAATTGATAGATTTATTTACTATTGATGGTTTCTTCACAAGCAAATGATTTCCCTTTTATATCTTATTGTTAATGGAGTCCTACATTTGTAGGGTCACAACTTTTCGTATTTTGGGTTTCGTCCTTTCTCGCATCATCATTATTCTTGAGAACCTAATTTAATTTACTTGTAAAATTACTTAGGTTTCTATTCTCAATTGAATTCTTCAATGATGTTTTGGATGCCTTTCTCAAATGAAATCTTCTCCCCTTTTATATCTCAAGTTTGAGGGAGTCACACTTTTTCGCTTCACTAGTTACAACTCTTCATTATTGCATAAGTTAATTTGTTAGTGCTTCTCAACCCAAGAAGTGTTTGATACTAGAGCTTGATAGATTTGGCATTTTCATAATTTTTAAGCATAAAGTAATCTTAAACACACATATAATAACTTGTTTGAGAAATATTAGACATGAAGAAAATACGTAATACATGAAGTGCACGTGATACGAAGTATACACGTAGGACACAAAGCATAAAGCATATGTAACATATGAAGTATACACATAAGTACATGCCAAGCATGAAGCATGTATGTAAATATATGTGATACATGAAGTATACGTAAGACACAAAGTATATGCATAAATACACGTAATACACGGAGTATGAAGCATTTTTTTTTTGCTAGGATTAGCTAGGTTTTTAGCTTGGTCTGGGCCTAGAGAGACCCTTATGGGGGATCTCTTCCCATCAGCTTTATCGTCTGAGACCACAACTGGGGGATCTCCATCCCTAATGGGCATTATCACCCTTTGGTCAAACCCACAAGCTTGTTTGCCCAATGAAGGTACACAGCCTGCGAGCACGCCAACCTAGAGAAGGCACACATAGCCTGTGAGCACGGCAGCCCAGTGAAGGCATGCATGACCTGTAAGCTCGTTGGCCTTGCGGGGGTTTGAACCTTGGTTGCCACCAAAAAAACAGTGTGACTTGACCATCGAACCATGCTCTTATCGGCAGAAGCATGAAGCATATACATGCTACACGAAGTATGCATAAATACACATAATACATAAAGCATACATGAAATACATGAAGCATACACATAAATACATGTAATACAATAAGAATGAAGCATACACATAATATACGAAGTATAAGTACATGTAATACAAGAAGCATGAAGCATACACATAATACACAAAGTATATGCATAAATACACATAATACACAGAGCATGAAGCATACACATAATACATGAAGTATGAAGCATACACATGAATATACACAAGTCATGAATTATATACTTGAATACACGTAAGTCACGAAGTATACACTTGAATACACGTAAGTCACGAAGTATACACTTGAATACACGTAAGTCACGAAGTATACACTTGAATACACCTAAGTTACGAAGTATACACTTGAATACACATAAGTCACAAAGTACACACTTGAATACACATAAGTCATGGAGTATACACTTGAATACACATAAATCAGGAAGTATACACTTGAATACATGTACGTTATGAAGTATACACTTGAATACATGTAAGTCATGAAGTATACACTTGAATACACGTAAATTATGAAGTATACACTTGAATACACATAAGTCAGGAAGTATACACTTGAATACATGTAAGTCATGAAGTATACACTTGAATACATGTAAGTCACGAAGTATACACTTGAATACATGTAAGTTATGATGTATACACTTGAATATACATTGCATCAACTATCGTTCACAGGATGGTAGGAGGGATGCTTTGATACCAATTGTAATGTTCTTACCTAAATTGTCCTAGAAAATTCAAAGACACAAGTTAGGGTTAGGGTTTTAGAATTACCATTTATATTATATTCAAAACTACATAATTCTTGTGCTTGAATTCTACAATTATGACATAGGAAAACACATTTACAAAATATAGATATACAAATATACATCTTTAACCATTAGGGTTAGATAAGATTTTTCTTGCATTCAAGTTCATAAATAATATCACTATTTGAAAAATCATACATTCATTGTCATGTAGATATTGTTGGTATGTGGAGACTGATCATGCAAATACTATACACTTGTAATGTATCCTTGCCAGGGTTAAGGGCCGGACCAAGCCCTGAGTGGGGGTTTGGGGGTGACAGCCCCCAAGAGCAGGGGTTCAGGGGTGCTGCCCTCGAAAATGTTTTTCCTCTTTTTTGCACATTCAGGGTCGGTAGTTAATTTTTTGTTAACCGACAAATGAAAAATGACATTGTAAAACCCTAATTCTCGAAGCTTTCAAAAATCTTAAATTATAAATGGCTGGGATGTATGTTGCGGTATGGAATTCGTGAGATTGTAATCTATTTTGCACTAGATAATAAAATCATTGGATGGCTGAGTTTATGTGGATGTAGCCCATTTTGGGTGAACCACGTTTAAATTCTATGTTGATCTCTTTTGCGTTATTCTTCATTGTTATATTTGGGTTATTTAATATGCATATAATTGTTAATGTTTATTTATCTGATCTACCTAAACCCTAACAGATAACTTTGTTTGTTTACAACACAGCCATAAAAGAGGAGGTATAGGGAGACATGGCAGGGTCCCTTTTGACAACAATTCTCCCTCCAAGCAGTCCCCTTGCCATTCTTCTCTGACTGGTGAATCTTAGTGTGCCAATAAACCCTCAAGATGGGGATTAGGGAGAGAATTATGCCCTTGGGTGCCTTTATTTGTTTCTCCCTTTTACATGACAGTAGGGTGCCCTACTAGTTGTTCTCCATACCTGTCAATGTAGGGGTGCCTTTAGCTGTTTTGCCATAGTGCATATTCCCCCCTTCTCCATGTTGATAGTTTATTGTAATAATTTTATGTATTTTAATATATGACAATGATATGTAATAAGTAAAGATAATTGACAGGAAATAATGATCTGACCTACTATTCCTTATTCTATTTTTGCATGTATATCTGATAATGATTCTTATTGAACTTCTAGTTCAGTTCAGAGTTTGCAAGGTAATCCTTGCTGTCTTTATTAGTCTATATGACTGGATAAAATAGATATATTTCTATAGATCGAATACCTGCTATTACATTCAATGATCTAATGATCCATTGATTCATAATTGCTTGATTATTCATGTTTTCTATATGAGACTGTTGTGTGTGTGTGTGTGTGTGTATATATATATATATATATATATGTTATTTTCTTGCTAGTCCCTATCTGATATTTTCTTCACTCTCTCTTTATACTTTCCAAGGGAGGCAATTCTCTTCAAAAGATTGTGTCTTTTACAATAGACAACCCCTCACAATAGTTGCACCTTTTACTAACTTGCATCCTTTGTTAATGGTTAATAAAGATAATTTATGCCCTTATTAAATCGTTGCTTTGACGTATCTTATAAACCACACCATATTTAATTTGTATCGTTTAGTAACAAATCACCTTCCATAGCATCTTTTTGTCTTATTCTGAATTCCATAAATTGTACCATTTAGTATCTTATACAAATTACACTTCATAGTGTTTAAATGCTTCCTTTTAGTAAATGGATCATACTTCTTAATGTATTTAATCATTGCATCCTTTATAACTTCTCTTGAATCGCATATCTTATTATATAATAAACAACATGTTGTATGTTATTTAAATAAGACATTTTGTCTTATATGGAGTCTACCATGAAGTTGTTGATGTGGAGTAAGTCAGTGGAGGATGAATTAAATCTTTACTTTAATTTATTAACTCTTACTCGATATCCTTATACATTGTCTGGTGGTGGATATTAAACCTATGTTGAAGTTAGTATACTAGGATGCATAAAAGTATGGGGCATATTATCATTTTGAAATTCATGTTGGTTTTCTTAGTTTGAGTGCCAATTAATTTTTCTACTTCATAGACCCAGAGACATTATGGATTTGATAAATTTTAGCTCATTGAATTAGTATTTCCTTCACTATAATATATTAATATTTAATTTTTATAAACAAATATATATGAATATTTCATTTTACTATGTTATAATAAATTTTATTATAAAATAGTATTTAATTATATTATTTTATTAAATTTTTTTAATCAGTTCAAAGCAGCTAGGGTTGCACCATTATATTAATGAAAAGTATCAACATTACATTGCATCAATGGATAATAAATAGTCACACTGGTCAAAACAGAGATCCCATTTTCCTACCAAAAAACTACCAAGCAACCCTAAATAAAATGTTACCAAAACCTGCTAATCCCCTTACATATTATCTGTTTGCATACATATATATTTATAGACATGAAAACAGGGCTGAGCCCTAGATTGAACCCCTGCCACCCACCTACAAAAAGCACTAAACACACAAGCTCATGTACCCCTTACCCTTGGTCAATCCTAGTTGTCAGCTCCCTCCTCGTCTGCAAGCCCTTCCTCCACAATGAAATCCTAGAGCCAAGCTGAGCCATCCTTTGGCAATAGATCTAGAACTTGTTTGAGAAATCTAATGCCCTGCGTCGTAGCAGAATGGAACCAAGGTAGGGACTCTGGAGATGCTAAAAAGACCAGAGGAAAACACTCTGGTGGTTGCCCACAACGGCAAATGACATAGTAGTCTCCCGGGATCGGAATGTCTTGACCCTCCTCATAATTATGCAGAACATCCTCTAGCCCTCCCAAAAATCTCCCTTTTATGAGCTTTTTGTACAATTGTCTGGCTATTTCCTTCAATCCCCCCACCTCCAACACAGATGCTAGGAACATGGCCACCACATCGGTGTTAACCCTGTATCTATGCTCGGCCCACATGAAGGCATCTCCTAGAACCATCTTCACAGCATGAAGAATGAGCCCATGCCTTGTTTTAAATATCAATCCCAATCTTTTATCTGTCACCATTCCCAGGAATACCAGTTGCCTACTTAGGCATTCCAAGACAATTGGTGTATCCATGACATCTTTGTCTCCTGCCATGCCGAGACTACAAAGAAGGTTTGTAAGGAATGTCATTGGCATCTGGACTCACCTCAATTTAATGAGGTTGCCATATCTACCTCTAAATTCACACGCATCTCATCATGAATGAATGTGTCTCTAACTCCCTTTGCATGTAGGGTGCAATCATCGATTTAAGTGACAATGTCACCTTGATCAATACCTGCCCATGAGGCCTTTTTGGCCAAATCATCCGCCAATTTGATCCCTTCTTGATAAATATGTGTTACCTTAAATTCAACCATCTCTGATATGATTTGTGAGATGGGAATGAGCCACTTTCTAAGCTTCCAGTTAGGTGTCCACCCAGTCCAAATGGCATTGATTGTTATCATTGAGTCCCCTTCTAGATGTACTCTCCTTAGATTTTTTCTCTTTGCACATTGTAGTCCTATTAAAGCCACCCTAAACTCGGCTTTGTTATTCATCCCAACCCCTAGGTAGGTTGAGTTCTCCAAAATCTTTCGATCTTCATGATCTCTGATCACGCACCCTGCTCCACTTTCACCCGGGTTACCCTTGGCCGCCCCATCGAAATTGATCTTCACCCATGCCTCTACTGGGGCCAACCATCTTACTTCTTTTCTTTCCTCCTTAATGGGTTTAACACTCAGAGCCCCACAAACGGGGGAAATATGCTATTATTTTATTGATATTAATATAATTCATATATGGCCATTATATTCTTTTTGTATAAATATTAAATATTAATATATTATATTAATATTAATATAATATTCATACTAATATGATTGTTTAATTTTTAAATTATAATTGAATAAATAGAATTATCATTATAATGTATTTATATTTATGTTATAAAATGAAATATTGATATATTGATGTAATCTAAGATTCAACACTATTATTATTGCAAAAATATTTAGAAACTCAGAACTATTTTTAAATTATCCTTCTCATTCCATTCCATCCTCCTCCAACTAAAATAAATACCAAATTTATACAAAAACAAAAATCACCCTTTTTGGCAGATTTTAACAACTTTCTAAAATTGTCATTTTTGGTAACTTCGCATCCATATTCGTATGGTCATAAAAATTGCCAATTATTTAAAACTAACTAAAAGAGGACTAATTGTCAACTTTCTAATCTAATTGCACGTAAATTTCAAAAAATAATTAGAAAAAATAACTTAGAAAAATCCTGAAAAAACATTAAGACCTCATTTTGAGGCCCTAGATGATCGAAAAAGGTTTTGAAAAAGTGTTAAAATGGTGACCTACCTAACTTGCCAATTCAGTGGGATTTTCAATCAACTCCTCAAGATGCATCTGCCCACCAAATTTCAGCTCAAACGGACGCCGGGTCAAAAGTTATGACCTCTGAAAGTTTCTGCATCATATATATTTGTGTCATCGCAATAATAGCTAGTAAAATTTTATAATAAATGAAAAAGAGACTCAAGAATTAGCAATATTAGACTGAAATTCACATTTTCTACATTCTCCAATGCAAAATCCATTGTAGTCTATGCTAACCAAACAAATATTAAATCAAACTCAAAATCAACTAATCAATTCATGAAGAGTATTTACCAATAAATCAGTTCCACATCAATATTAAACAAATATTTAATCTAAGAAAAAAAATTCAACTACAAAATGCATACTATTATTACAACACTATAAGGTAGGTACCAGCCACTAGGTGGCAATTGTTTTGTTTCTATTTATTTATTTACCAATACTTAAGCAATTCTAACTTTCATAAAAATACACATAATAAGTCTCTCTCTCTCTCTCTCTCTCTCTCTATATATATATATATATATATATATATATAACTCCACATAAAAATTTAACCCCAAAATATTACTCATCTGCATGTATTTTACATATATATTTTTATAACACACACATGCATATGTATAGTGTTGTGTGTATAGATACATAAAATTTCTTTTTATTTAATCTCTTTTTTTTTAAATAAACATTGAAAGGGCTTGAACACTTGGAGGCCAGCAACCTTCCATGGTTGTGGCCCCCTTGTGGGTCATGGCCTTGGTTGCGCCCACAGTGGGGCCACAAATCCCATGTGGGCCATAGCCCCTCTTGGGTTGCACCCATGGCAACAAGGTTTCAGTTGCCCATATTTTTTTAAATTGATTTTTTTCCTCTTTTTTTCCATGTTTGTATATATTAATTATATTATATGTATTTTATTTATTATTTATAAATTTTATTTTTATAATATATAGATGTATATTTATTTTATTTTATTTTTATCGGTGAAAATGGCTTTGGGCATACCCATACATAACAGTCAAAATGATAACAATTTCAAGGTTTCTCCAATGGAGGGTCAAAGCAACAAACCTTATATGGTTCTATTTTCTACAAAATGTTGACTACAAATTTTATACATATATAAATTCTATATTGTTTATCATGTATTCCTATTTTATCCTTGGACCTGAGCAACAATAGCACCATCTCTATCTCCATCTTCTCTAGATTTTGAGCTCCCAAACTCTAGCGCGAATGACCAATCCACCTTTGTTGAAGAAGAAGCACTCGTGATGGCCTTTAGGAACTCAATATCTATTTAGCTTGATGCTTGCGTGCAATATCATCTTCTCCAATAGACCTTATGCTGAAAGGCACCCAAGGCCCAGAGTATGGTGGATTGATTATTGGCCAAGTTCCATTATCTAGGTTAAAGCCCAACCCCAAAACCATATTGTCCATAATTTTCTTAATTCTGCATCACTACCTTGGCTTAATGAGGATCTCTACAACTATTTGAATTACCTCTTTCGATTCCCCCACATCTAAAAGGACCGCTAGAAACATTTGTATTTACTTGGTATCGGTGTGCTTAGGAGAGGGATGTTTCCCCTAACACCATCTTCATGATATGAAACACCACCACAGATTTTTTTCTAAATACTTTCTTTAGCCTAAAGTCTAACATCTACCCTAAAAATGCTATTTGCCACTTTTTCTCTTAAGCACACCAAGGTGTCCATTCTTCAAGTTCTATATGCCAAACAAAGCAAGGTTGTATGAAACTTAATTATCTTCCTTGGTGGCCTTAGTGAAGTTGGCATTAATACAAATACCTCCTTGCACTAAATTCCTATGTATTTGTCCTAACGAGAAGCAAGATAAGCTTCACATATCACCTCTCCATTATGTTTTTCATTTAACTCGGTTGAGATAATAAGGACAAGAGATTGAGTGCAAATTCTTGCCACACAAGAGGAGCTATTTTTCAATTCCATGCATTTTCTCATGGCACGACTCTTGATGTGATGATAATCACAATATTCATTTTCACAAAACCACGATGGTTTAGGTTGGTTTTCATTAAAGGGTTGAGTGAGAGGGAATGTAATGAGGTTATCCTTGATGAGCTTCTAGAAGACAACTTCAATGCACTCACCAAGTGGGGTGTTTTTAAGTCCTACCAATGGATCTAGTTGGGGACGTGTGCCAAGCAGTGGTATAATAAGAATTCAGATTATCTCCGGGCAGACCAAAAGCAAAAAATGAATAGAGGAAACAACTAAGATGTATTTACAAAACAAGGGCGTATATACAAAAGAACATACAATCACAAACAAAGAATGACTGTAAGCAAAAATTTTAGATCACTGTAGGCCAAACCTACACAAAATTGTTGCAACCACTTGCCTCTGTCAAAGACAAGTTGAATAAAGGAGTTGATCTCCCTCGAACCAAACTTGCTTTTTTTAGCTAGCTATAACAACTAAGCACTATCTCCAACATGTGCCAATCTACAAAAAATTCTCTTGAAATAGAGATGAGCCTCATTACAGAAAACAACATTGCTACGTGGCAACTATAAATAATAGATACTTAACCTATTCCATTGCATATAATGCACTTTCATATCATCAGAGAGAGGAAACAGAACCTAGGTTAGTGTTGAAAGAATTGGATTGGAATAAACATCCATTATCAACTATAACTTCACTATCACTGATAACCTCCTCATGCAAACTGAGGATAAATGAGAATACCTCTAGCTCACATGGCAAATAAAAATATGCCTGACTGCATTGTTGATCCTCAAGAGAAGAAACTTCATCTTGTAGAGCAAACTAGAAAGATTCCAGCTTAGTCATATGTTCAAGTTGGGATAACTTAGGCATAAACATGCCTTGCTGCTCATTCACATCAATGTCCCACACAAAGGACTCAACCTCTATTGCAATACCAACACATTCAAAAGCTAACAAGTCTTCCACATCAAAATGAAAGCACTCATAATCATTTGTAGATCCATCAAGCTCTTGAACAAATTTTTCATATATGTTGTTACATATTTCACATTTTGAATCATAAGCATGACTCAGGCTGCAACTCAAAACATTAGCACATAAATCAATGTCATGAGACACTTCAAATGAAGAACCATATTCTTCCAATTGCCTCTCTGTTTCACTTTCACCTGGGCAACTTGTTGTGTCATATTCATTACTGCAAATAGACTGATGACACATATCTTCTATGCACATTCTTATTTTATTTCCATGTGGTTGAGATGAAACAAACTCTGCATGAGGAAGACAACATACCTTGCACCAAAGAAATAGGTTCTCATATGCGTCCATATAATCACCATCCTTAAAATCCAGGGCAAGCTTGTCACACTAAAACTCCATGGTTGTACCAACAATGGTCTCTGATCAGTTATCATCACATGCAACCACTTCCACATCTACCTCACGAAATCAAATACTGACTGCCTCATCACATATAGGAACAAAAGAGGGCAATACATCAAACAAGAAACTAGTTTCTTCCTCATCCCATGTTTTATTGTCCTGTGCATAGATTTCATCCTCGACCACAGAAGCTGATCCATATGATTGTTCATCCCTTTACACACCATCCTCATTGTTCACTACACCACATATCTCAACATTGGACTGGAAGTCACCATTGGTCTCATCATTTTCACTTTCACTTGATGAGCTATCTAGCCAAAGATAAGTAAATACACTACCTTCATCATCTGCATCATTATCATATGATGCACCTCTTCCACTTCTATCCTTCTGACTACACAATCATCATGATGAAGAGGGTAAATTAGAAAACACACAACAACAAAAATTACACATAGAAAACATAGTGTTATTTTATTGATTTGGACAACTCATTACATTACAGAAGCTCAAATACAATCAGAGGAATCAATCCTCCATAGGCTGCAACACATTATAGCTACCTATCTCAAGACTTTGGAATCTTCTGCCTTCTGTAACCCTAAATGAGCTAGAGTTTCTATTTTCTTTCCTTTTCTTGACTCTACACTTTCCCCCTTATCTCTACTACTGCCAAGGGTTCCAAAAAATTGTTTTTAATAGCCTTTTTGGTAGCCTCCAGCCAAATTTCAAATTTTGCATCTTCCTCCAAAAATAGGTCAACTTCTGGGACCCATAACTTTTTATCTGGGTGTCCAATTGACGAACCGTTTGAAGCACCGGAAAGCTTGTGGAGTGCTCCCCGCACTAAGAACATGCTTTGTTGGTTCTGCCCATTTTGGGCCTATACAGGGCCGTTTAGTGCCTCAAACCTAAATTTGAATAAATTTCAGGTGTTTTTTTTTGGAAACAAAAACTTTAATATCTTTCATCTCACAAATGATCTTTGCGTGATTCCTTTACCAAAGGTCTTATTTTTTATTTATGAAGCTCCCTGTAAATTTTCACTTCAATCTATGCCCAAATACAAATTTTCTAAAAATAGCAGTTTGGAAAAACTAAAAGTTCTACATCATTATTGAAGCAATTATGGAACCAGAACTACGAATTATGAAAATAAATTGAAACAACATCAATGATTTTGAATCGACATATTTTTTTTTGGTGATGCATGATTGCCCTTACACCACTTGATGCTCCTACATCACATCATTATCTGATATTGTGTTTGGATCACACAAAGCATCCATGTCCTTGCTGCTTACAATAGTTTGTGCATTACCAACAACTTCTGCATCTGAGGATATAGATTTTTCCATCATACCCCTCTTAGTTTTGTCAACATAATCAATAAAAAAGTATACATGTTGCATACTCATAATATAAAACTCCCCCCGTATAGAAACTGAGCTTAATGTAATATCATAAGCTCTCAAATGCATGTCAATAGAAATAGGAAGATCAGGTCTGAAATCCTCTGGGATGTGGGATAGGGCAACTGCAAATTTGTGGGTGAGATCCATGTTGGACTCCCCTTCATGTCATCTAATATTTATAAGTTTTTGGACAAGAATTGTAGGGTCCAAACCACTTGCAAATTCTTTAAATGCAGCCTCTAAATGATTCCAAGAAGTAAAATGGTGGTCAGGGGAACCAACAAGCCATTTCCATGCCATTCCACATAGAGATCTGACAAAAAATCTTATCCACATATCTTCATCTTCAAATTGAAATTTATCTAGGAAGTTTGAAAATGACTCAATATGTGCCTTTCCACCATAAACTTCAAACCCATCAAATAATGGCATCTGATAATATATTTTGTTGGGCATGGACTACTTTTCATAATCAACCCACAAGAGGTCCAACTATTTATATGTAGTATCATTAGAAATAGGAGGGGGCTGAAAAAGTGAGCTATTGTCAACAACAGGAAGGGCACTAGATTGTGCCCTGGACTGACGTAGCATGATTTGATTTTCTAACTCCCTTTCTTGCGATAGTAAAAAATCCAATAACTGCTTTTCTTTTTTAATTTCATACTGCAACCTAGTTGATCCATTTTGATTAGGTAGGGGTGCACATAGGTCTGAGTTGTATGAACAACAAGGACCTTCATCCTCATTGTACTCATGGACACTCTCTCTATCATAGTATCTAGGGCTCTCATCATATGATACATTTGAAGAAACTTCCCTATGGTAAACTTGTCCATTCCACTTAGCCATAGCTGATTACAAATCACTTATGTAGTATTACATGAGAGTAGATATGACCATTTTCTATATTGAGAGAAAAGCCATGTTTCAAAGCTGGAAGAAAGAACATGTACCATAACCAGCTACAGTCTCTTTGAATCATGGACATATAAACAACACTTTGTTTTATTTAACAACAGAGTCACCACCTCAGTGATTGAGGAAAACCTTTAAAGCATGACTAATATTCAAAGCCATAAAACTAATTTTGGGTTTCTCATACTAGGAGAGTCTTTAATTTATTTGAACCCTTAAATTGTCCCCAACAATGACACCAATCTGTTGGGACCCAAAAAAGCTACAGCCTTGAACCCTAAAACATTCCTAAATCACCTAGGCTAGGGATGGTCATTCTCGGTGATAGAAAGATGTTCATTAATAGGTTTAGGGTAATTTTGGCTAACTAATAGGAGTGGGTGAACTCTTCTGCTCTTTGATCTTAGCTTAAACTCTGGAGGGATATTCCAAGGGTATACCTGAACATGTATTGGCTTCAACACCAGATGAACAACTAAAAATGAAAGGACAACCAAACCCAAATCATCTTTTAGGCCCCAAAGAACGTCACTAGACCTAAAACAAGTGGTTTCCACTAATAACCCCTATATAGCTGATGAAAAGGCACTCCCATTGACAATGGAAAGTGTAGGTATGCTTGTTTACAAGACATACACACCAACTACTTGCTTCACACATGATAAGTATGTATTTGATTTTAAAGAGTGTGGGTGATCATAGAAACTTTAGATCGGTGCCTAATATATTAGGTTACAGAGTCCACAGTTTAGTAGAAGGAAGAAAACAATAAGAGGAATGAAACATGCACTTTCTGGATACCCAGATGCAAGAAAGACAACTATCCAAGAAGAGAATACTTAGTAATCCTTTGCAACATACAATCATTCATCTATAACCATAAAAGAGATCATTACATAGAATGTAATGTTTTATGAATTTGTCTGATTCATTTGATTCACGGTTAAAATCATACCATGAAATGTGGTAAGAGGAAGCCCTAGCTAAACTTAGGATTTCCCTGAAGAATTAAAGAAGGATAAATTCTTACAATGATAACTAAAATTGATTTGAAAAACCTTTCATACCCTATTCTGATCTACTAGAGAACTATAACTTTTCTACTATTTTGAAACCCTAGAGATCCTTGTACTTAGTCACCTGAGAAATGTAAAGTGACCAACCCCCTGAATAAGAAAACTGATCCTGCCTTTATAGCCATCATCTGTCGATTTGAGAAAGATCTGGGAAAGATCTAGGCACAAATATCTGCAACAACCATCATAATTACAAATAATATCTTCAATAAACATCTTAACTTCACTTGTCTTTTAGTTAGCCAATCACTTCATAGTGATGGCACTTTTGGGAGTGGTCAGTGTGCTTTCCAGGTAGTTAGAGAGGTTGGGAAACTAGGGAACCAAACACTAAAAAAATTAGACTCACTCTCCTTTTTCTTAGAAACATACACAGCCAAGAATTTAGAATGCACAACAGAAACTCAAATCAAGCATGGAACAAGAACACAATCACAACACAGTGATTTACCCTGGAAAACCCCAATCTGGGGAAAAACTAGCAATAAAGATCTTCATATTAACTCTCAACCCCAATCGGGCTGAGCATGGAGGCTTCAACCAGCCACACATACAATGGAGTCACCAAGCCATTATATAGACTTCCATACATGCAAAACCATGGGCTCAAAACCATTAGCTCCAAAACCATGGACCAATACAACTAGCACAAAACCATGTGCTAAAGACCACTAATGGTTAATCCACCAACTCGAACCCAAGAACTAGTTTAACCCAACAATCCCCCCTTTAAACTTGGTCTTGGGGTTAGCACCAAACCCCCCTTTCACAAGCACCAAGTGCAATGCCCTCTCTGTCACTAAGATCAACATCAAACTGGGAATCCACATGACTCTAAGCCCCCCTTACCACCTAGGAGAACTCCTCTCTTACCATGCCTTTCCTTTCAGGGATGGACCAAGCCATACCAGGTCTTAGAGCCATAAACCCAAATACATGTATTAAATTTTACATACAACTCCATTACAATCTTGTTCTTGCTACAGCCAGTGTTGGCTGTGGGTACCTATAGCACCTTTGTTGTGGGTACATGCAGCAAATGTATACAATGACTTTGATCAGGCAACATGCCTACAACAGTAACCATGACTAATCTTGCATAGACCTGCTCAACCTTCTTCAGGGACGCTCAAATGTTATATTTCAGCAAGAATACCAAATCAAAAAATAAATGTTGCCTTATCTCCACACATTGGTGAGCTGCATTACCCCTCTGCAGACACGAACGTTGGAGCTTGCCAAGAATTTAAAATGCACAACAGAAACTCAAATCAAGAATGGAACAAGAACACAATCACAACACAATGAATTACCCTGGAAAACCCCAAACCGGGGAAAAACCAGCAATGAAGATCTTCATATTAACTCTCAATCCCAACTGGGCTAAGCCTGGAGGCTTCAACTAGCCACACATACAATGGAGTCACCAAGCCATTATATAGACTTCCATACATGAAAAACTATGGGCTCAAAACCATGAACCAATACAACTAGCACAAAACCATGTGCTAAAGACCACTAATGGTTAATCCACTAACTCTAACCCAAGAACTAGTTTAACCCAACACTTTTGTCTTATTCATTTTGTTGGATGCAAGGTTTTTGGTGCTTGCCATGAGCCTTTGCATTTTTCTTCTTTTATTGGTGGTAACTCCATCTGGATTCTCTTTTTATTTCCTTCACCCGTGGCTGCTTCTCTGCAAATTTTTTGAACTCTTCCATGGAGCCTCTTTTCTTTCTGTAAGCAACTTCAAACTCTTCTTACCACCTCTATTCCTTCTTATCCCATGCTTTATTAGCAAATATTTTGTTTGTTGAACCTGAGTAATTCTACCCTTATCAACAAATTCTCTCTATTCAGAACCTTAGGAAGTTTGGCTTCCTTATGCTTTTTATTGACCTTATCACTTTATCAACAAAAAGAGAAAACTTTAAACTTGTGAAAAGTTCATCTCTTAGCCGGTTTGCTGATATCTTTCTACCTTAGCCCTTTTCTTCATTATCGGCAAACCGGGCACATTTCGAACTAAAGGGCCGCAACACCATACTCCTCATTATCGACAAAAATATGTTTTGCCAAACTTTACTTATTTCTCCTTTGTCAACAAAAACTTGTTTTCACAAACCAAGTGCTTTGTCGCTTTATCGGCAAAAAATGCCACCTACCAAGCTTTACTTTTCAACTTGCCTTATCGGCAAAAAAGGCCTATCGGTGAACTACCAAAAATCCTAGCTAGTTCATTAGTTCGGCCCTCAGTCAATTCCTTGACAAGGTATTGTTTCTCCTTTTCATGCTTTAGCCAAATTTTGTCTCAATTTGCCCCATCAGCAAATTTGCTCTGTGCCAAACTAACTTCATGTCTTACATATTTTTCCTTCTTAGCAACTTTTCTTCATTTCAAACTTTACTTTTTGGTTGTATAGTTGCCTTATCGGCAAATCAACACTTTTTAGAACTTGGCTTATGCTTCCTTTTATTAGAGAAAAGAAGCTATGAGGAACTTTTGACTTTGACTGTTCCATATCAACAAAAAGGAAGAAACAAGAACTTTGGCCTTCTTTCAACTCCACTTGTCTTATCGACAAAAAGTCTGTTAGGTGAACTACAAATCAGTGAACTTGAAAAAGTTAGAACATACGCCACTTTGCCGATATCTTTCTGCCTTAGTCTTTGCAGAAACACTTTATCTTAGCCGCAATAGTCACCCTTTCCTCATTTCCGCTTTGTCGGCGAATAGGTAGATCGCTAAACTTTAGAAAAGTTATGAAGTTGGGAAAAAGATCGATTTGCCGATAAAGGAAAAAAACATGAAAATATTCTAAGGAAAAGACCAATTTTTACTAAGGCAAAAAGTATAAGACCCATTCTTTGAAGAATCATAACTTCTTCATTTTAAGGAATTTTAACATGGTTCAAAAGGCAAAGTTGCTCAGAATTTAATTCTCTATTCGATGGTGACATTTACCAAGAAATTTGTATAGGATTTTTTAAAAAAAATTTTGGGGGCAAAATGGGCAATTTGAGGACTGATTTTTCAAGTCCTAACACTATCTATTCCTTATTGTTGATTTCTTATCTTGCAAGCTTGTGGGAATTTATTTGTTGTTATTAATCCTTGTAAGAGTGGAATTTTGTAGTGGATTTGGTTTTCTATTTTAGGAAATATTATGATGAGCACTAATAGAATCGCTGAGAGGTTCAATAGAACCTACATTGGGCTATGGAAGCTTAAGGTAGTGAATATTGGAATTGGTCATGTGTTTTCATGTTGCATGTTTGTGACTGAAAGATCCTATTTGTTTGTATGTGACTACCCTTTGGCATGGTGGTTGTGTTAGAATGTGGTCATGCACAATGAATGATTGTTCATGTTGGATGCTTACTTTTAGCCCCTAGTCACATGGAAAAGCAGTAGTTGTGTTGACTATTGCATAGAGTGCTTATGTTGGTACAACAATTTTAATCCTTGGTTATGTGGAAGCATTATATGATTAGCCCTTGGTTGCATGCAAGTTCTAGAGTTGGTCTTTTGGTGATTTGGAGCTCCTAGATAACTTGGTTCCTCCATATGCATGTACTTGATGATGGATTTGGAAATAGTTTTTTGGTGGGCTTAAGTTCCTTGACAACCTTTGATTCTTGTACTTGCATGTTGTAGATTCATGTTATTTCGGATATGTGGGTTTTGTAGATTTCTTGTTTACAATATGTGGTTATGCTCACATGTGATATTTCATTTTTTTAGTTTGTAAACATGTTTTTTTTTAGGTTTCTAGGTTTCAATATGTTTAAATGGATTCATATTTGTATGTACAATTTTATAGGTTTTACACGTTAATCAAAACCTATGGTTTTGTAGATCTATGAAAAGATAGTTGTTCAATGTTTTTTGGATGGAGATAGTTACATATTTGTATACATAATTTATGCATGGTTTGAGGAGGTTGGTTGTAGGCTGTACACCTAAAATTGACCAGGTTCGTCCTAACATCACCTTTCAACACTTTGTCAACACCTCCTATCCCACTTTCGACACCTTGTCAACATCACCTTTAGACACTTTGTTGACATCACCTTACATGTCCTTATGACACCTTACGACACATTCATCCTAGGTCTCCCTTTATCCCAAATTAATTAAATAAATCATATTTATTTAATTAAATAAATCTTATTTATTTAATTAATTTATCCTCCCATGTCACATGTCTCTCATATTTGATTAAATAATTTTATTATTTAATCAATTATCTTTCACTTGTCCTAATCCTTATCCACTTGCACAAAAGTCAAACTAGCTTTTAATACTAGCCATCCAATTCAAATTTCACCTTTTAATCTCAACCGTTCACATAAGGATTAGCCCTAGAAGCTTCCACCCTTCTCCTAATCCTCCACCTCTTAATCCTAGCCATCCATTGCACCTCTTAATCTTAGCCCTTCATACTATCAATCAGTTCTATATATAAATCTAGCCTCAACCTAGCCATTAACATAGCACAACAATCAAGTAATGTTATGCTGCTAAAATTGTGAGTGTATACATCTAAAAATGACAGAAATCATCCTAAATAAATATTCTAAATATTTATTCCATTCTTCTATTTATTAAATAAATATTCCAAATTTATTTAATCGATTCACTATTCCATAATTAAATAAATTCAATTTATTTAATTAAAATTCTTCTAAATGTCCTACCCAATTAAATAATCATAAATTATTTAATTAATCCAAATTCCTCTATCCTAAGTTCTAAATTCAAAAATCCACCTCACCTTGTCCACCTCATCAGGTTGCACATGTAATTAAATATATTTAATATTTAATTACCTTATTTTCCCTCACCCACATGGCCTATTTCTTCTCAAATCAGAGGTTAGTTAACTAATCAATCAAAAGTGTTAACTAACCTGTCAATTGAGTTAATCCCTCAATCAACCCAGTTCACTGGTCAATTAATTCAGTCAGTTCCATAATCCACTCTTCTAACTGATCAATCAAGTCTGTTAACTGTTCAGTCAATGGAGTTAACTCTCCAATCAATTTTGTCACATCCCCTCTTTCATGATGGAGCTGGGACACTTGTCACATTTCTATTGGTTGCACATTCCTCAACCATCCTCAGGCGTTGATCTTCATATCTCCTCTCAACCATTGATTCCCATTCTTCCAAGTCTATAAATGAAACCTCATTCTTCCATTCTAATCATCCAGGCTTTTGACATCGTTACTCTGCAGAAATATCACCAGCGTGCCTTTGGCACCCTTTGATCATTCACAAGCTTGAGATCACATACTTGCATTGGAGCTCATCTTCATTGCATATCACAATAGCCATTTACCATCGACTTCCTTGAACACAGCTTTAAAAGATTGCACTCTCTGAGGGCTCACTTCATCTGCAAAAGGACGATCATAATAGGCAAACAACAGAAGCATCGATTTCAGGGAAGGTTTGCTTTGTACTATTCATTGCTATTTTCGTTTAATCTTCTTTGTTATCTCATATTCTATTGATGTTTGGGTCTTATTTAATTCATTTGATTGATCACCATTTTACCCTTACATTTTTGGCGCCCACCGTGGGGCCTTTGCCCCTTTATCTCATCAAAATCTGAGCTCTTTTGAAGACAGGTTCCATACAGGTCACGCAGAATCATGCACAGGCTACTTCGGCACATCTAAACATTTCCACGGCGCATATAAAAACTGTTACGGTGCTTTTATCACTTTAGTGCATTTGTGTATTTTTGCGGCGCTTTTGCGCACTACTATGGTGCTTTTGGTTATATTGTGCATCTGTTCCCTTTTACTGCACTTTTGAAGACTGTTGCTGCGCATACATTATTACTGCGCATTTATTCCTTTTAACTGCGCATACGTTCAATCTTACAGCGCATTCATAATAGTTGCACTTCTATTGATTATTTCTGCGCATCTGATCACTGAAGCTACGCATTTGTAACAGACTGAGGTTTAAGTACTTTCTTAGGGAAATTTGCTAACTCTAACCTTTTTGCAGGTATTTGCTGGAGCGGTTTTGCAAGATAGGCTCAAGTTTAGTCTCATGTAGTTGCATCTAATTAGTTCACATTTCATTTTCTGAGGGAAAGTAAAAATTGATGTTCATTCAAATCTTCATCTAATTCTAATTGGGGAGAAAGTAACTGGTTTATTTCTTGCTTGCATTGCAACACTTTCCAAGTTATTGCTATCTGGGCTTAAAACTGAACACACCTTTGATTTTGAGATTAAAATGAACCATTGCTATATCGTGAGACCAGAATTTCAAAGTTAACAATCTCATGCTACGCGGTTTAAAATTGAACTCATCAATGATCTTGAAGTTAAAATGAACCATTGCTATATCATGAGACCTGAATTTCAAAGTTAACAATCTCGTGCTACGTGGATTTAAAACTGAACTCACCACTGCTTTCTAGGATTTAAAACTGAACCACTGCTATATTGCTGAAATCACTTCAAAGTTCTGTGTTTGAGTAGATTAGCCCAATTAGTTTTTTCACTTTTAACTAGGGTGGATTAATCAGTGTATTCTGTCCTTGTGAATTACAATAGGCTTATGCTCTCCCCTCCTCTGGGTGATCAGAGTGCCAGACTTGTCATTCTATTTGTTTAACCTTTAGGAGGGGCTTGCCCTTGGATGCACGCTTGTCCAAGTGGGAATGACCCTGAGTGGTAACAGGCTAACGCCAAGCCCTACCAAGCCACTTAAAATAAATTGTGCTTGAGGTGAAAACTTCCTGCAACAAGTGCTGTTATGTTACACCGACGGCCAACCTCCCCCAAAACCCTCTCAGGTGCAACCCTGTGAGGCTGGGAGACTCCATAACGGAGAGTAGCGCCACCGCACATGTAACCACTTGAACGGTTGCCCGCATTAAATACCTTTTGTTCTAGTGGCCCAAATCCCTTATAATCCATTTCTCGCCTAGGATTCTGTGCTTGCTTTTGTCCAAAATAGAGTCGAAAAAAAAACTACAAAAATAATGAAAAACTACAAAATATTCTTTGTGCTTGCTGTGTTTTCTTGCTGTTAATTCATAATATCAGATCAGGAAGAGCTTTTCTAGCCAAAAAATACCAAAAACAGAAGAAAAATCAAAAATTTTGCAAAAATATCAGAGCTGCACATATACTATTTTCTGCTGTGCATATACCACGACTTGCTGCGCTTTTGTCACGACTTGTTGTGCATACATGTTGTTGCTATGCATATACACACTGTTGCTGCGCATTTGTACTTAACTAGAGCTGTGCTTTTACTGCGACTTACGGCGCATTTGTTCATTCCTGCTGCGCATCTGTTTTTGCGCATGTGCGACAGTGAGCATTTGCCCTACTTTTGAGAAAATATTTTCACTTGATCAGAGCACCCATTTCAGCCTAGTTTCACTTTCTGAGGTCAGATTCAACTTTACAGTCAGTCTTCATCTGTTTCACCCAAGTCTCTCTCTTTCGTCAATCATCCCATTCACTTTCTGTCCAAATGCCTCTTGTCCCAAGGTCAGTTTGTCCCATACCAATTCGACGTAGGTCCTTCTTCATTTCCTTTAGTGAATTCACGTAAGCCTAGTAGGTCACTGTACCTTTGCTAGTAGTCTTGTTGAACGACTAAGCCCTACACAGTAAGACTGGTATCAACTACCCTTACTAGCGGCTAACGTCTTGTGTCAACCGTCTTACTTGAAGTCATTGAGCGAGAGAATCCTTTGTCCAAATCTTGTCCTAGGTATCCCATTCACAATAGTCTCAGTCAGCATCTCACCAAAATTTCTAATTCTGGTCCTCTTCATCACCACCCACCTTGCATGGTTCTTACTCGATCCCAGTACAACAAGCAAATTGAAATGGCCGAATCATCTGATCACCTCGCCCCACCACGTGGTGGTGACAAAGAAATTTCTCATGAAGAATTAATAGCGCACATCCAAGATAGCAAATTCCAACACCTGGTAGAGAGGGTGCTCCTTGAAGACCCCAATAAATACTTCCACCATCTTGCTAATCTCGAAGTCAAACTCCCTGCAGACTTTGACATAAGCTCCATCATGGAAAATGTAGACAATGATCATGAGCGGAGATGTGATGGTCATGAGAGGGGTACGAATGACACGGTCCCACATGCAAATGAGAGAGATACAAATGACAGGGTCCCACATGCAAATGATAGAAGAAAGAAACACATAGATCAAAATGCTCCTATGGATGACGTGAGACAACAAATTGAAAGTCTAAAACAAGAAATATCCAATCTTAAGACTAGTACAAGTTCCAAGCAATACTCTTTGGAAGATGTAGCTCCATATCCTTTTGACAAAAGTTTGGTCATGAAACCCTTCCCCTTTCAGTTCGGAATCCCAAAGTTTGACAAATACAAAGGGAAGGGGGACCCTAGAGATCATATCCGGGAATTCAATGCCGCATGTTTAGAAGTAGCTCACAACGAGACCTACTTGATGAGACTATTCCCAAGATCCTTAGGTGGTCAAGCTATGGAGTGGTTCTCGCGTCTCCCACCAGGAATCAAAACTTTTGATGAACTTGTCAATAAATTCATAATGCACTTCTCCTACAACATAGAACACGAGGTATCTATGCTAGATCTATGCAATACCAAACAAAAGAGTGGTGAGTCATTCGCCACCTTCTTACAACGATGGAGACAGCTAGCTAGTAAGTGTTCTTATGATATACCTGAGAAGCAGCTATTGGAAATGTTTGTCCACAACCTAAACACAGATCTTAGCTATCAGATTCAGATACAATGCCCTACATCATTCTCCAAAGTCATTGAAATGGGCCTATTCATCGAAAAAGCTATGATCACTAAGGGAACTCTCAAGCTCTACAAAGACACGCCTAATTCCAATTATACAACAGATAAGTCAAAGTTTTAGACCAAGAACAAGAATGTGGTTAACGATGGGGTAGTTGACGCCAAGGCGGCAGCTCCTAAACAACAACCCATATTCAATCTTAAGGGGGACGCAAACAATGGTGCAATCAACAAACCACCCTCTCGGGAGCCTAGATCTTGGTACAATTCAAACCCACAAAGAAAATTCACACCGTTAGGCAAGTCTCAAGAATCTGCGCTCTGGAAGTTGTTGGCTAACAATGAAATTTCTCTACCGCCAACAAGTGATTACGAGCCTATGGTCAAACCTCCCTACTGGAAGGACACAGACTATTGTGAATATCACCGAGGAAGGGGGCATACAACTAACAACTGTATCCACCTCAAAAATGTCATTCAAGATATACTGGATCAGAATCAGGGAGGGACACAATAGCATACCTCCAATGAAACTCATGTGGCCTACAGGGATCCACTTCTGAATCATAACATGCCATATAACAACAATGTCCACAACAACAACAACCATGGCCACAACAACAATGGCAACAACAGCAACAACAACAACAATAATCGCAATCGGCCAAATCAAAACAGCGGGACGAGTAATGCTAACTATGCAAGTGTTCCATTTGACTACACCATAAACTGCATTTCTGAACATATCCCGCAGGTCAATGTCATCTCACCCAACCAACAACCAGGACCTAACCGAACTAGTTGTAGTATAATTACCCGCAGTGGTAAAGTCACACTCAATACCGTTCCTCCAAGGTCGTCACCATCTCCATCCACTTCCCGTCAATACAATGTCCTCGACCAGTTACAGAAAACCTTAGCTCACATTTCTATATTGGAGCTATTGCGTCTATCTCCTTCTCATAAGGAGATTCTTGAGAAAGCCTTAGTGGAAACCACTGTCCCCACTAACCTGGCCCAAGAGAAGTTTCAGACCATGGTAGGCAATTTGACATCCTCCACTTCCATATCGTTTATAGAGCAAGATGATCTTTCTGTATCTCAACCCCACAACACCCCTCTGCACATTGTCGCATTCATACATAAGCACTGCATCAAGAGGGTTCTCATTGACAGGGGTGCCGATTTAAATATCTACACATTGAAGCTAGTCCTTGCACTGGGGTTCTTCGAACAAGCAGTTGATCCAAGGAGGAAAATTACCATTAAGGCATATGACGAGGAAGAAAGAACCACAAAAGGAACGATTGTCCTACCCATTCAAGTGGGACCGGTAATTAAAGATGTGGTGTGCCAAGTCCTTGATCGGGAGCTTGCTTATAATATCCTATTAGGGAGACCATGGATCCACACCATGAAGGCTGTCCCCTTGACCTATCATCAATGCATTAAGTTCCCGCACAATGGCAAGCAGGTCACCATCCAAGGCGACCCCGACCCCTACCAGCACTGCAATTCTTTCCGTGCCAAACCCGAATGTGTCATACCCAACAACAGAGCCTACATTTCCCCTACCCTGCAATAGGACCATACCGCTGAAGCTTCCTCCTCAAGACCCAAACCGCTGAAACTTACCATAAAAGAAAATGGCATGGGGGAATACTCCATTGAGCATAGCCTCAACCTTGCCACAATGCCTTTGTCTCCTTGCTCTTTTGGCCAACCCAAACATCCACCCAAACATTTTCCAAAGCCATCTGCTCCTCCTGTAGCTCCCGCAAATCCCTTTGTAAAATGGGGGACCTTATCTGATGAGACAGAGGAGCGAGATCTCCTGCAGTGGCTTTATGCTAAAGAAGAAAACACACCCCAAGAACCGCCTAAACTCCCTACAGAACTCTATGGGCAGGGTGAGACTATCTTGCACAGGATGGGGTACGAAGGACAAGGCCCCATAGGCCTCAGAAAAGAAGGAATCATTGAACCTATACAACCTTCTACATCCTCTTTGGCTAGAAACACAACTGGTCTAGGGTACAAAGGTAAGGGCAAAGCTAAGGAAAATGCCTGCCTTGTGGAGACAATCCAAACGCGCCAAGTGGATAGTGACATAGATTCAGATGATTCAAATGAGTATGAGTGGGACAAGCTAACAGAGCACTCCTACGATGACAAAGAGGTTGACACCATCCAAACTCTTAGCCCCTACCATGAGAGACAAATGCAACGGGACAGACCACTGGAGTCTGATTTGCTCACCCCTGAGATTATGGCTTTCGAGGAAAGTTTAGATTCCATTGTGATAAACAACTTGGAAGAAAGTACCACCCAGAGCACTACCCCTGCCAATGCCCATAGCATTTCCATTCACACCATCAATGAATCAGGTCTCTCATCTGACTCCCTTCCCCTCTTACACCCTAAACTTATTGACTGGGATCTTCAAGGAACCCCCCAATTAGATATGTTCCAGAACGATGATGCTTACATTGATTATATGGAACTTAGGGACCACTTGCCAAAAGGAGATCATAAAGCTGGTTTTGCTATAGAATTGAATACCGTGGCTTACTTCGGGGAGGGTGCCAAGCCTTCTAGTCGCAAAAACATAAAGATTAAAAATGGATCTGACAGTAAAAACTGCCTTGCGGCAGTGTCAGATCATAAAATAGTAAAAAGAAAGGACGCATCTGACGGTGAAAACCCAACTGTGGCACCCGACGATGGATTGCTTGACACTCTCCCTAGTGATATGTATCAGGAAAGGTCATAGATTGTGGTGGAGCCGACCGAGCCCGTGAACATTGGAATCGAAGAGCAGCCCAAGATTATCCACTTTGCCAAATCTTTTACACCACCAGAGAAAACTAGGTTTGTACCATTCTTTAAGAAGAAGAGAGGCAGCTTTGCTTGGTCATATGCTGACATGCCAGGTTTGGACCCAAACCTGATTCTACATCATTTACCATTGGATCCAGGGGTGAAACCAATAAAATAGAAACTAAGAAAAATGCATCCTCATATAGCCCTTCTAGTCAAAGAAGAACTCAGGAAATTGCTAGATGTGGGGTTCATTAGAGCCATAGATTACCCAGAATGGATATCTAATATTGTCCCAGTATCCAAACCAGATGCCCGGGTTTGACTTTGCAATGATTTTTGAGACTTAAATAAAGCATGCCGCAAGGATGACTTTCCACTGCCAAACATCGATATCATAGTCAACCTTACTGCAGGACATACAATGCTATCACTCATGGACAGATTCTCAGGGTACAACCAAATCAAAATAGCACCAGAGGATCAACACAAAATAGCTTTCACTTGCCCATGGGGTACCTTTTGCTGGAATGTCATGCCTTTTGGGCTAAAAAATGCAGGTGCTACATATCAGCGGGCCATGACAACTATATTCCATGACATGATGCATGTAACTATGGAAGACTATGTTGACGATATCTTGGCAAAATCTCTCACAAGGGACTCACACCTGGACATATTAGAAAAAGTCTTTCAGAGATTGGACCAATTCCAAGTCAAACTGAACTCGAAGAAATGTGTGTTTGGGGTAACATCAGGCAAGCTACTAGGCTTCATCGTGTTGGCAAACGGAATAGAGGTAGACCTGGCCAAGGTCAAAGCTATAATGGACATGCCACCACCCAAGACTCTAACACAGTTGAGATCCTTACAGGGCAAGCTGCAGGCCATCCGCAGGTTCATCTCATAGCTGGCAGACAAGTGCCAACCTTTCAGCCATCTCCTACATAAGAACATTCCATTTAAATGGGATGAGCGGTGCGAAGAGGCATTCAACAAGCTAAAAGAGTATCTTATGAATCCTCCCATACTCATGCCTCCGATCCAAGGAAAACCTTTAATTCTCTACATCTCTGCTACACCCACTGCTCTTGGAGCTCTTCTAGCGCAACAAGATTACGAGAACAAGGAGAGAGCTATATACTACATCAGTCGAACCCTAGTGGGCTACGAGTTGCAATACTCACAGGTTGAACGATCATGCCTTGCGGTGGTTTTTGCTTCACAAAAACTCTGACATTACATGTTGGCACATCCTGTCAAACTCATTGCCAAGATCGACCCATTGAAATATCTTCTTAGCAAAGCAGCTCTCACAGGTCGACTAGCAAAGTGGGTTATGCTTCTTAGTGAATATGATATAGAATATGTGGACAGAAAAGCCATTAAAGGACAAATCATCATTGACCAACTGGCTGAGGCACATTACAAGACACTTCACCGATGCAGTTTGAGTTTCCCGATGAGTCTCTATTCACTCTGTCAACATCTCCTTGGAAACTCTACTTTGACGGATCTTACACCAACCATGGATTGGGGGCAAGTATCCTGTTTATCACTCCCCAAGGTGACACAATTCCAAAGTCCTACAGGTTGTTATTTCCATGCACTAATAACATAGCGGAATATGAAGCCCTAGTGATTGGTCTTAAAATGGCAACTGAGTGGAAAATCCAAGCACTATGTGTCTACGGTGATTCTTAACTTATCATAAATCAGGTCAACGATGAGTATCAAACCAAAGATGAGAAGCTCATCCCATACAAACGGATGGTTGATGACCTCAAAGAACACTTTGGGACCATCTCCTTCGAACAAATACCCAGGATAGAGAACAAAGCAGCAGATGCAATGGCTACCATAGCCTCTCTTCTAGAAATTCCTGAATATGAGTCACGGTATGAGTTCTTAGTGGAAACCATCCGGCACCCGACTTATGATCTCCTTGAAACCCATTCCATTTGTCTCTTGGTTGGATCTGATTCACCTTGGTACGGTAAGACTTACACTTACCTCAAGGACAATATTCTCCCACCGGACCTCTCTTCCAACCAAAAACGAACTTTCATCTGACAAGCCTCCCGTTACACCATCATCGCCAATACCCTTTATCGACGTGGTCTGGATGGTACTCTACTCCGTTGTTTGGAACAAGAAGAATCCCTAACTGCCTTACGAGACGTACATGAAGGGATATGCAGAACACACTCCAGCGGCCCTTCCTTAGCCAAGAAACTCATGCGTTTGGGTTATTATTGGCCCAATATGGAAATGGATTCCTATCAGTTCGTCAAAAAGTGCAAACAGTGCCAAATACACGAGAATCTGATCCATGCACCTACTCAAGAATTGAGGCCTTTAACGACACCCTGGCCCTTTTGTCAGTGGGGACTTGACCTTGTGGGAAAAATTCATCCACCCTCTTCCAACAGCCACAAATTCATCATTACTGCCACTGAGTATTTCACAAAGTGGATTGAAGCCGTTCCCCTAACCACCGTCACAGGAAAACAAATTTCTTCTTTCATTTTGAATTACATTATCTGCAGATATGGCATTCCTTCATCCATCATAATGGATAATGGAAGACCATTCAAAAATCAGGATGTCTAGGAACTCTGTGAGCATTTCAAAATCCAACATCGCTTCTCCACTCCATACTACCCCCAAGGTAATGGCCAAGCTGAGGCATCAAACAAAACCATTCTAAAAATCCTAAAGAAGACTGTCAATGAGGCTGGTCGCGACTGGCATGTCCAACTCAATCCCGCTCTATGGGCCTACAGAACTAGTATACACACTCCCACAGGTGCTACACCCTACGCCCTTGTCTATGGTTCAGAAGCCATCCTCCCCATTGAGGTCGAACTACCATCCCTCAGGTTGTCGTTGAAAGGTCTTATATCAGACGAAGAATACAGAGTCTCCAGGTTACAAGAGCTAGAGCTATTAGAAGAAAGGCGCTAGAAAGCCTTCGATCATCTTAAAGCATATCAATAGATGATGTCAAGGAGCTACAACCACAAGGTTCGCCCACGATGTTTCAAGGTTGGGGACCTCGTCCTCAGAGAAAACCCTCGCAATCAACAAGACAGAGAAAAGAAAGGTAAGTTCGAGCCTAACTAGCTTGGACCCTATGTGATTGTAGCTGCTTATGGATCAGGGGCATATCAGTTGGCCACTTCCGAGGGTGAGTTGTTTGATGACCCAATCAACAGCATGCACCTTCACTGGTTCTATACCTAGGAGAATCCCAATGCAAGGGGGCACAATAAAATCAAAAAATCAAAAAATCAAAAAATCAAAAAATTAAAAAAAAAAAAAAAACAATTGAAAAGAGAAAATACAAAAAAATCAGAAAAAAATAGAAAGCCTACAAAAAAATCATCCTTTGGTGAAAACCTGGCAAATAGGCGCCTTGGATAGGTATCATGATGAAAACCTGGCAAACAGGCGTCATGTTTACTTTCTAGCTTCTCATGCAAATAAAAGCAAGTGATGAAAACCTGGTAAACAGGTGTTACTTGTGATAAACCGCCTTCTCCATCTTTGAGAATCCAATCCCCTTAAGTCCATTCTTTCTCCATTTTCCCCATTCGACCCATATCTATCCCACAAATATACACCTGATAATTACCTATCATGGCTTGATACTCTCCTTGTGGCCTTGTCAACCAAGGTTTCGTCCCATACCGTCTCCTCAATGTGAGCCTAGTATAGGATCTCTTGTCAGTGTCCATGGTCCAAGTCTGTGAACTACGTTGCCTCTGCGCCATCACGTAGGCAAGGCCATTATTCTAATGCACCCCCGAGGCTTCCATTTCTTCCATGGTCCCATTCGTCCCCTTTCTTGTCTTCATTCTTGTCGTCTTTCTTCTAGTCCATCCATGGTCCATTAGGGTTACCCCGAACTACGTTGCCTCTGTGTCGTCACGTAGGCAAGGCCATTTAGCAATGAGCCCCCGAGGCACTAGGTCAGTCCCTTAGGGTCCGTCTCCCCAATAAGGATTGTGCAATCTTCTCACCAAACAAGCAAATGCAAGCAGAACCCGCGCCTCAAGCAGAAATCTTGACTGTGAGCATCTTAACCTATCCAATGCAAAGCAAATACCCAAGGTCTTCTAAATGATTTTATGCAAATTAAGGCAAGAACTAAACACATATCAATGCACATATGCTTTGTAGATCGGAAACATGGTTAACAATTCGAGTCCAGATTTTTGCTATCATACCTTCCTATGCTACTCGAGGATGCCAAAAGCTAGAGATGCTATGATGGGGTCATGATTACTTTCTTTGTTTGTTGTTTGTGGATTAAACTTTAGTAATGTGAAGCCTTGTCTAAGGACATGATCGGCAAAAGATCATCGAGGACATCAAAGGTCTAACATGAACGGGGGCAATCCTTGTTTGTTGAAACGCAAGAAATACTCATGTCATCTAGATTCAATTTTGACTAGATGCTTGTATTCACTTGCTAAATCACAATCCATGTAAGTGGTGCTCAGGTCATCTCGGTTTAATTATACCTAGATGCTTGTATTCACTTACAACATCTCAGAAAATGTACCAAAAACAAAATGCCCAATGATGAAATAAAGCACTCTAAAAGCAAAACATCCATCCTGTATCCATATGCACATCCATACATCCATATCCCATACAATCCTCATTATCCAACCTATGCAGAGTAACAATATCAAATACAGTTTCTAAGTCATTCTATCATAACCATTCTTCTATCTATCATGTCATTCTTGTGTCGATAAAAGTACATTTGGACTTCACAAAAACAACGCATATAGGAGCATATCATATCATATGTAGAGCTAGTCATGAACATGATTAGGTCAGTCGAACACATCACACAAATGCATTAGGTCAACAAAAAAAAAAAACAATCTCATATAGCATCAGATAGTCCATCTAAGTCTACACATACATCACACCATACAATAGAAGTACATCATCTCATAACATATGCAATAGATACACAAAACTGCATCATCATATATAATATCATATAAAAGAGGTCCAAATGTACAATATCACCATCTCTCTCAAAAATCAAAAGTGTCATATGCAGTATACATCCAAATGGATGGTGATACATGTCCCAAAATGTACAAAATATCGTATGTGTCTATCCCTGCTGCTGTGGGCCACCACTGCCAGCTCCTGACTGCTGGGGACCCATCACGGACGCCCCTGACTGTGATGGACCTGCTCTATGAGTCACCCCCGACTGACTCCTGAAGCTCCCTGCCCTCTGACTCGATGCCACGGCACCATGGTATAAACCTCGATAGTACTGAGCCTGTGACTGAGCCCTGGCAAGCTCTGTCTGTGCCTGTGCCAACTGCGTCTACAACTGGCCCACCTGTGCCTGTGCCTGCTGTACCTGCCCAACCAAAAATGAGCTCACTGCATCTGTCCCCATGGAAGCTACAGCGGTGTCTCACTCTACACGGACAATGCGTAACTATGCATCGGCCATATCTCTCTCACGAGTCAGCCCACTGATCACTGCGACATCCGTATCTTGCCTCCTCTCGACCCTCCTTAGCTGTGCCTACAGCTCTCGCACCTGTCCCCTCAGGCTGGCCATAGTCCTCTCATGCACATCTCCCTGTACTGGCCCCTGTGCTGCCTTTGCCTGTCCTGGCCCCTGTGGCTGGGGCACCTGCTGCTGTAGTACCTACTGTGGTGGCGGCATCTGCACCTGCTGCTGCGGTATCTGCTGCTGTGCCTCGGCTTGTCCTGGCACTGCCTGCTCAACCTGGCCTATCCTCCTTCGCTGTCTAGGCCTCTCTCCAGTTCTACCACCCCGTCATCCTTATCTTCCTCTAGCTCCCCTCCGCCCTGGGCCAACCTGTCCCTCCTCCTCTGAGTCTGCCTCATCAATGCGAGGCACTAGCATACCAGGTCCTGAATATCTCAGGAAAGGATGTGCAGTGATCCAATCCTCATACTCCTGCGTCACCCCTGTGTCTACTATCTCTCTCCTCATATCCCATGCCACATAAGGAGTCTGCTGAAACTCTGCTAAGGCCTCCTCGTACGAAGCCATCGGCCCCCATCAGACCCTCTCTGCATGTGTCCGTGCAAAGTGCGCCTATCCCTGTGGCATGCCCTGCCTCCTGCCAAACTGTCTCAACACTCGGCCCACCATCTGTCTCTCTAGGATATGCTGTGTCCGGCCTATCAACCACCTGGTCTGAAAGCAGTACGGCAGCTCATCTTCCTAGTCGTCCCAAGGTTCGCAGTCTAGATATGGTCGCCAGACGACCACATCTACTCCATCCAAGGTATGCCTCCAATACTCTGGCTTCCCCAGCCTGTGCTGGGAAATCACTCCTGCGTAGCCATAACTGTATGGCTCTCCTCACTACCTCGCGAAGACACATATCGGCCTAGTCACCGCTATGTGCTCCCACAACCAAAACTGTAGCAGTAGTACTCCAATCGATAGACTCGTGCTGCGGTGGTACACCACCTGATGCATGTCGTGGTATAAATGGGCTAGTACGTAGACTCCCCATGCATATCGGGTGCCCTCAGTCAACATCCGCTCCATAATCTTGTCCCATCCGATTGGGAACCCATGCGATCTCCTGTCTGGGCATACAACGCCCCTGATCAGTCCAGCCACAATCCCCGGGAAGTAGTCATAGCAATCATACATATCCTGCCACAGGATGACCTGTCCAACCAGCTCGGGATCATCGAACACTCGCTGGCACTCGGCGAGTCCCGCATCCCGTTGTGCGTCATACTCCACTAACTCACCCACCACGGGTAAGTGCAGTATCCGGTAAACGTCCTCCAACGTCACGATCATCTCTCCAGTCAGAAAGTGAAAGGTCCCATCCTTGCTATGGAATCTCTCCACAGCAGCTATCAGCAGTCCTCGATTCGCCCGCACCTCGGGCATGAAGCATACATAGTCTAAACCCATGGCACCAAGCGCCACTCTGTCAGTCTTTGTTAGCATGTATCTCTGCAATAGGGGCATGGGAAACGTCTCCCTCGACTGCAATGTGTCTCGAATATCCTCCTACAAGCAAGCAAGGCAAGGAATTAGTCTCAAACGGCATATATCATACTCAACATACCTACCGAACTATATCAACTAAACTTAGCATTTCAAATTGATCAAAACAGCACACTACATCTCTTGACTAGATTCCTGCAATCTCAGAGATAGCTCATCAGTTACCGCGTCAAACAGGACGCTAATCAAATCAATTTGGCTAAGTAATTTGCTATCCAAAGCCAATGCGCCACTACAGGTGGTAAATGTGTCATTTCTTTATAATAGCACCGTTTCTTGATGCATGCGCTGCCAAAATCAGCATATGCACAGCCTAAATGCAGATGCGCTGCTACAGTGCACATATGCGCGGTTCCCGTACATGTGCCGCAGAACTCGGCATATACGCCGCCCAATTACGAAAGTGCCGCTAGATTCCGCATATGCGTCGACTTCACGCATGCGCCGCTACATTACACATATATGCTACCTAATCACGTATGCGCCGCCTAATTACAGAAGCACAGCTACAATGCACAGATGCACCGTTTTCATGCATGCGCCGCTGAAACCGGCATATGCGCCGCAAAATGACAAAAGTGCCGCTTTGCGAGGCATATGCGCCATTCTGCACTTTAACGCATCCATTTGACCTATTTTCTACATGCATTTATGACACCTAAAATTGACCCTAGGAGAAATTTTTTGAAGCACATACTGGGGGTCCTACCTCTGCTGGCCGCCCGAATCGACGGACTCGCTTGAATCGATGCTCCTCGCGTGGAATGTCTGCTGCTCTAGCTGCCATGCTGCTCCAAGTTGCTCCAATCTCTCTCAATCCAATTCAGAGAAAACAAGTGTACAAATGACTATCCTTGTGGACCCAACTCCTATATATAGCCTCCAAACCCTAATTCTGGCTAGGTGATGCCTGTGACTACTTCCCATGCCTGTTTTTCCTCTAGTTTTCTTCCCATTTCCCTGAAACGCGTCCTTTTTCCTCTTGCCTATCCTAACCCCTTCGTCTTCGTGAGATTGTCTGTCTCTAATTCTTTCGCCCTTTTCCCGTCCAATCTCCCGAGGGGGCATCCTATCGTCGTCAAACTTGTACCAGGGGCAAACTGGGGCATGTATCACTATCAGACTATTGACTTCTTTGAAGCAACGCTGTAAACTACATTGCATCAAAGAGGGGCAAAATGTATACGTCTAAAAATGACACAAATCATCCTAAATAAATATTCTAAATATTTATTCCATTCTTCTATTTATTAAATAAATATTCCAAATTTATTTAATCGATTCACTGTTCCATAATTAAATAAATTCAATTTATTTAATTAAAATTCTTCTAAATGTCCTACCCAATTAAATAATCATAAATTATTTAATTAATCCAAATTCCTCTATCCTAAGTTCTAAATTCAAAAATCCACCTCACCTTGTCCACCTCATCAGGTTGCACATGTAATTAAATATATTTAATATTTAATTACCTTATTTTCCCTTACCCACATGGCCTATTTCTTCTCAAATCAGAGGTTAGTTAACTAATCAATCAAAAGTGTTAACTAACCTGTCAATTGAGTTAATCCCTCAATCAACCCAGTTCACTGGTCAATCAATTCAGTCAGTTCCATAATCCACTCTTCTAACTGATCAATCAAATCTGTTAACTGTTCAGTCAATGGAGTTAACTCTCCAATCAATTTTGTCACATCCCCTCTTTCATGATGGAGCTGGGACACTTGTCACATTTCTACTAGTTGCACATTCCTCAACCATCCTCAGCCGTTGATCCTCATATCTCCTCTCAACCGTTGATTCCCATTCTTCCAAGTCTATAAATGAAACCTCATTCTTCCATTCTAATCATCCAGGCTTTTGACATCGTTACTCTGCAGAAATATCACCAGCACGCCTTTGGCACCCTTTGATCATTCACAAACTTGAGATCACATACTTGCATTGGAGCTCATCTTCATTGCATATCACAACAGCCATTTACCATCGACTTCCTTGAACACAGCTTTAAAAGATTGCACTCTCTGAGGGCTCACTTCATCTGCGAAAGGACGATCGTAATAGGCAAACAACAGAAGCATCGATTTCGGGGAAGGTTTGCTTTGTACTATTCATTGCTATTTTCGTTTAATCTTCTTTGTTATCTCATATTCTGTTGATGTTTGGGTCTTATTTAATTCATTTGATTGATCACCGTTTTGCCCTTATAGTGAGCAATCAACATATCATATCAATAGTATCATTGAGCATAGCTAGGTAGTACTAGGGTGCATGCTACCTCTGCTCTATTGGGGAGAAAGGATGATTTGAGGTGAAAGGTTGTAATATTGCATTCATCTTTCTATTGTTTTCCTCATTTCATTTTATGTTCTTCAATTTGGTACGCTCGGTGGAACTCCCGTCCCTAGATTTAAGCTTGTTTTACAGGTTTTAGTGGCTTTTTATTGCAGGTTAGAGTGCATTTTTATGAAGATGTGGGGTGACCTATCACAAAAAGCCTCCTATGCCAAATTTGACCTCACCGTTGTGTTTGGGAGGCCCAAAAACCCTAGTAAGCATATAAAATTTGTCAAATTTGGACACTAGATTTTTTTTAATTTTTTTAAAATGTTAACCACTGTTGCAAGGCCTACCATATGGATCCGTATAGTATGGATTGTATGGATCTATATAGTATGGACCATACGCGTATGACACTCCTACTACAATTTGTAGATATATTAGGTTTTATCCATTACGAAATACCTTTTAACCATGGGTTTTCTTTGTTTATTATCCAAAGGTTTTGATTTGGTTTGACAATAGGACTTTGCAAGTTTTATTTTAGCATTTTTATCAGTGGGCTAGAGATAGGTTTAACCACTATTTATTAGCGAGAATCTGTAGATATTTTGTCTACCCGTCGGTCCTTGCTTCAGTTTTCTGCCAACTATAGCCACCCATTGGTTTCCCACCCTCCGCAATGTGCAAAACTCTGACTCCTGCACAATCCATCCACCCCTCTAGCCTTAGGGTGACCATGGCCTTAAACCCCATGGGACCACCCACGAGGTGCCCCAGCAGCTGCTGTGCCCTTTAAGCTTTGGCTCATGGTCACTAATCTAACCAGAGCCTTTGCAAACCCTTCAACTGTTTGAGGGTTTCCCTTAACCTGATGTCATATCCCTAACCATAGCCTGTAACTGCAACCCTTGGCCATAGCTATCCACTTCTATGTGAGTGCTTTTCATCCCAAACTGCTAGGCATAGAGTTTAACCCTTAACAACATGCTCCTCTTTTTATTTTTACACCCCTTGCAACCCTGGTCACATGGGTGACTAGGGCTCCGCTAACCATAACTGTGCCCCTAACCACTAGCTAAATCACCTATCTAACAACAACTTGTGACTACTCTGATCCTAGCTGCTAGTAGCTAAGTTAACTGCTAAGTCTAACCCCCTTCTTCCTAGAGCCTTAAAGACGTTTTTTTCTTTTTTGCATAACTTTTGTATAACAGGTCAAATTTTCATGAAATTTGAGTCATTGGAAAGTTGATTCAACCAGCTTCATAGTGGTGTCAACCTCATCAGTAGATTTGATCATATTTTTTAAGTATAATTAGTCAAACTCATCATTTTCTTAGAAATTTCAAATTGCTATATCTTTTGCAAATTTTATAAAAAAATTGACATTTTTTTTTAAATTGCTTAGAATTTAATAAGAAATATGATTATCTCATCTAACCTTTTGTATCTTTTCATCTAACATCTATTTTTTCAGATTTAATCTTTTTCATAATAACATACTTATTTTGTAGCACTGTTTGCCAAACGCCAAATTTATCAAAACTACTAATAAGTTTTCTATAGGTTCGCATGTCAAAGGCTAATCATTAAACCTATCTTTGTGTTTTCTTTATTTGGTGGGTTTTATCATGACTTGGGGTGTGTATGCTCTTCCCTTGTGCCTAGTGTGATCTTGGGAATCAAAAACACACTTAAGCCACTTTTATTCACATACACACACATCTTTTTTTATCTAAGGGAATTAATCTTGCTTGTGTGGATCAAGATTGTGTGTATGCTCTCCCCTTGTGCCTAGTGCAATCTTGGGGATCAAAAACACCTCTTGCATTCACTTTTGTCACCCAAGGTGTGCTTGTGTGTGTAAGCTCTTCGCTTGCACCACTTGGTGATCTTTAGGATCAAAAACACCTTGCATTACCTTTCCCTTTAGGAGACCTTCTTGGGGATTTCATCACCCCAAGGACAAGCTCAACCACACATTTCGGTGGGGTATATCAAAGGGGGAGAATGGAAGCTATACCTCAAACTAGTCACATAGTCATTGGGACAACCTCGGGGCCCCTGGTAATTCAAGAAACAAGGTGAAGTGACTTGTCACATGCCTTCAACAGACTAGTGTTCATGGACTTGTGCCCCCTCATACCTTGTGTATATTGGGGTCTCCCTTAGCAAACTTGTACATCCTATCTTAAGACCTTTCAACCATCTTCTAGTGTGGTACAAGGTTCAACTGATTAAGCCCGAAGTTACTCACCATGTACTTCCAAGGGTAGAAATAGAAGTTTTCTTTGGGAAAGACATCAAAGCCTCCAAGGAAAGGGAGAAGGTGAGCCCTTGTGCCACTAGACCCCTAGCTATTCACCCTGGAAAAGATATTCCTAGTTAGGTAGGAATATTGATGAGGTATTCTATCATGTGGGCCTACACTACGAAGTCACACCTACTTGAATAATCTAGGGTGTTGTTGTGTATTGTGTGTGATCATTTACATAATTCCAATCCAAAACTCATAGCCTTTGCAAACTTATGCATAAATGTGTGACATTTATCATTTTCCCAAATTGCCCAAGTGAAGCTTTAAGTCATCCGTAATCATCCTAATCATTTCATACCACCTATCCTCTTATCCACTTCATCCTAATCTATCCTAATCATCCCATCAGTTCATCCTATCAGCCCTAATCATCTAATCGCTTTATCACAGCTATCCACAATCATACTAATCATCTCTATTCATCCTAATCCATAACCATCCTAATTATCCCTCTTATCCATCTCATATCCCTAGTCATCCCTAATTATCCAATCCAATTCATCCTCATCGTAATCCAATTAATGATGGGGAATTGCCAATCAATCTACAATAAAAATGAAGGACCGAATCTGTGACCCAACAATGCCACCACATTGAATAGAATAATTAGGTAATTAGGATTAGAGAGGGAGAAGGGAAGTCCAAGAGTTGCATGGCAGGAGCTGTGAACCGTTGATTGCACCATCCATCCTATGGTCGAGGTTGAGTTTTGAATGTGTTTTCACCGTGTTATTATGAAGCGAGTAAAGGGATGAAGGGGAGGCCTCACATGACTCATTTTCCTTTGGCATATTGCAATAAATCCCACTGCATTTGCATGGCAAATTTTTGAGCAATCTCTACTCAAGTGTAGCATGATTTGGAATGGTGATGTTCATTAATCCACAAGCTCAGGAGAAATGATTTCAGATACAAGAGAAGCCAAATGCAAATGCAGGAAAAGCCAGGGGCAATGGATGCTGGCTAAAGATAGGTATAATCTAATTCTATATCACAAAAGAAATAGATCTTAGTAAAGAAATAGATATTGAAAAAGTTGGGATTGCCTTGAAATGAAATGCAGTTTATTACTTCATCTAGTTGAGAAACATGGGTAGTAGCAATGGGCAAGAATAGCAACTAATTTACCAAGTCACAAAGGTAAACAATGCCGAGAGAGGTGGCATAATCATTTGCGACTGGATATCAAGGTTCTTCCATTTATGACTTTTTTTTCTTTTCTTTTCCTTGCTTTGTAATGCACTCATTGAATTTTGAAAAGCAGATGATGTTTGTGCTATTGGAATGGTTCTATGCAGGAAGGTTGGAGTTCTGAAGAAGAGTGATTGCTGGTGAAATTACACGAGTAGTTCAGAAACAAATCCGCACAAATTGCAAGGTAGCTTCTAGGGCTGAGCTGTTTGCAATGGTATGAGATGTTTGGTTGAGTTGCTTTGCTGAAGGTAATTTGGTTGAGTTGAAGAGGTGCTAAAGATGTTAAGAATATGTTTCTATTGGTTGGTTTCCAAGTGTTGATGAGGTTGAGTTTTTTATTATCTGATCCATAGTCATAGGTTTGGTATATGACTTTAAACTCAAACAGAAACTAATATGGATCCTTAGAAGCAAGACCCTTGAAGTTTGGTAGGTTTGAAGGTGAAATGTTCTTCATAGGGGCATTATCTTCGTGAGCAAGAACAATAGGGTATGAGAAGGTCCTAGCATTTTCATGCAAAGTATCTGCCTCATCATTGTAATGTCAATTTGCACATATTCAGGTTTAGTTGCATAAATTTAATGTGATGACCTCATTGGTTTTCCTTGTAAGTTGAATCAAGTTGGTTAAAATGCATTGAGTCATAAGGTTAATCCTTTAAGTTTGTTCTGTGATAAAAATTCATCTTACTGCATTTGCGCTAATATCCCTTTCAACTGGATAGTAGCATTGGGTCTTTTTGCACACTATCCTACGCTAAAACTCACCAACACGAGATCTACGCTAAATTTAGTCCCAACCGGACATGTTCAGTTGATGTCAGAAACCTCGCTGATCTAGTGCAAGGTAAAAGTCCCTCTAAACATCTTTGTTAACACTTTGTGCTAAAACCAAAGTCAATGGGATATGCATAGAAATTCATACCCACTTGATATATCTAGTCGTGACCTAAAACTCTGCATATCCATTCGTGACTAAAAACCTCACTTATCCTGTTGGTCGCCAAATCTCCATAAGTGCCTAACAGTCTAGCATCATACTCAATATTTATGGTGATTTATGGGGGGTATAAACGGTTTGAGATCCTTCATTCTACTTCATTTTGTATTTGATAACTTCTTGAGCTCCGCATTTTCTAAGGTGTCTTGGTTGATTTCACAATCTGTGTTGATTTCAAGTGCATTTGCTGACTGTGGATTTGATCTCCTTCTTCTGCATCTTCGCATTCACAGGTAGGTGGGTTTCAAATTTGCATCTTGTTTTTGAATTCATGGTGTTTAAGGTTTAGTGTCTTTGATTGATGGAGCATGCCTTTGGGATTTTGGTCTGGTTTCATCTGAATTTTAGTTTAGAGCTCCTGGAAATTGTCGACTTGGGGTTTTGAATCAAGGTTTTTGTTTAAAGAGATATATATGTATACATGTGCAAAGGCATCTTAATCATCATAAATTTCTACATTCCCCTCTGTAGAAACTTTGATTTCCCTTAGAAATTTATGGTTGAGTCCTAAGTTGGAAAACCCCTTTAGAAATTTGTCTTACGTAAAATTGTTGTTCAAATCGACATATCTTATGTGTTGGCATTGGCATAGTTTGCCATTGATGTCAAAGGTTGTTGCAAAAGGATGTTCATTCATATTCAATTCTTGATGTTCTCCATGGACTCCATGGATCTGAGAGAGGTTGCTTCATCTCATGGTGATGACATGGATTGGTGTTGTTCTTTCTTTGCATGGGTTCATGATCTTTACATGGGTTCATTATACAGGGATCATATTATACTTGTTGTTAGATGCTAATCACATAAGTGGTGTTGATTCATCTAGTGATGTTGTTTTGGAATAGGACCTTAGTCAAAGGTAATGTTTGGTTGAATTGATCAACTCTCATGCTAAGACTTGTCATACTTCAGATGTAAGGTAAGAGTCATGATGCTATTACTTCATTTGGTCTTGAAGAGCTCATGCTTTGAGATGGTATGTAGTCTTAGGTGACACATTTCTAAAACCCTAGAGAACTTCTAAAAGCCCTAAGTTCTTTGTTCAAAGCCCTATCTGTCTGCTGCCTTAAAACTAGGGTTTGTGTAATTACATGTCAAAGGACCATCTTTGTCATTAGGGTTTATCATTATGTTTTGAAGTCCCAATTTCTGTTTATCCAAAACCCTAAACCCTATCCTAATGTCCTAAAACCTAACCCATCATTCAACCATTGTACTTTTTGTTATAAACACTATTGACTTGTGATTAAAGGTTAAAGTGACTTTAGTTATAAATTTTAGGGTCCTTAGTCCATTGTAGAACCGGTCCCATCTTCCTTGGTAACTGGATCCTCAGGTAAAAGCATCTTAGACCGAGTGCTAGTTTTAAATCTATGGTAAGGATTTAAAGTTATAAAGCAAGAGAGAAAGAGTTGAGGGATGTAATTGAAACTTGGTTAAAAAATAAATGATCATTCTTCAACCTTAAACTTGATAGGCATATGATGTCATTGCGCCCTAGTTTTAGTTACACATAGTTCTTGTAACTGTATTTTGAACAATAATAATTGAAGAAGAAATGTAGTGTATTCTAGAGTGTGCATGATGGTCTGAACGTTGTGAGAGTTTTGAAGGTTATGGAGACTTGACAAAAACCCTAAGTGCTTTGAGAGTGTTTTGGTGATTGCTTGAAAAGGTGTGAAGTAATCATAATGGCAGAGAATACAAAATAATTGCAGGGTTTTGATGATAGAGAACATATACATAAAGATTTAAAGAATGATTGAAGGAAAAGGGAAATAGTTTTTATTGTATGTATAACAGAGTTTATTATACCATACTCTATTTGCTTAGAGATAAGAAGTGGGATGATGGAGTTCAATGTGTTGGAAACTTGCAGAGATGTTTTTCTTGATGACAAGTAATGAGATTTTGAGTGTGAAGTTTTTTATTATGACCAGACTGCTCATATAGGTGTGTTGATAGAGATTTTGTTTGACATACAAAGGAATGTCATGTATATCTATCTCATGAATGGAGGCAGAAAGATATCAATTGTAGAGAGATATCATAAGGAAGTTTGCTGAGATTACTTGCAGAGAAAGCATAAGAAAGTTTGCAGATAATGTTTGTAGAGGTATGCATAGAATTAATGTATGTTTGAAAATATCTCTTTGCTTAGGATGTCCTTTATGATGATCTGACATAAGTGCAGAGATAGATATTTTTTAAAAGTATTTGAAATGTTAAGATAATATTAGGAAGATGTCTTGCAAAACCTGATAAGGATAGTGTTATGAAGAGAAACAGAGAGATAATCTGTAGGTACTTTTCACTCACATTTGTGGTGTAATCCATTTTTGCCAGTGATGCATATCATTATTTCCAGTGAGGCATATCATTGTTGCTAGTGAGGCATATCATGTTGCCAGTGAGGCATGGTATTTTATGTCAGTGAGACAACATTATGTCAGGGAGACATCAAATGTACCTAGTGAAGGTCTTAATTTTTGCTAGTGAGGCATAATAAAGTGCAGATTCAAGAGTGGTTTTTAATCCCTTTTTAAGGGTTTTCCACTCATAAAACATGTGTCATGGTTCTTTATTGATTGTATCTATATTTGTGCCTTGATATCTTTCTTTTGATCAAGTTCTTTGCTATCACACTTATCATTGTATATGTATTTGATGAATCCTTAAGTTCTCTTTAAGCTTTGTGTCTAGTGGATTAAAGGTGTAAAAAGTTTTAAAGTTTATAGACCACTAATTCACCCCCCTCTCAATAGTCATGTACTCCAACATTATGCATTGTATTTCCCTGGTAAACCCTTGTGTAGGTTTTGCGCTAAAATCAAGGTGAAGTGGATATATTCACTTAGCACCAATTTCCTCTAGATTCCTCTGCTGAAATGAAGGTTTGAGTTTTTTCGGCCTTTGTGCTAAAAGATGTGACAACCTGACATATCCACGAGCCCCAAAATACGCAGAATCCTATGCCAGTCAAAATTACCACTAAAGCTCTCAAAATTGTTTACGCTAAACTCGCCTAGGAGTGGATATATCCACTTGCCCCTAAGAACCCCACAAATCTACTTCCATTTAAATCGCCCTCCAAATGGCCTTTTATAGGGTTCAGCACTAAAAATCATGACCACTAGATTGTGCTAAAACATGCCCCGACCGGACATAGCCACTTGACTTGAAATTCTCCACCATCCAGCTGAAGCCTAAAACTTTGCCATAGGTATTTGTTACATCAGAAAATGTCCCCTTGGGGGCTCTTCCCTCTTAAGGTTTAGCTCTTGGGTCATTTTTATGCATTTAGAGAATCTTGCATGATAATTTGACATCCCGATGAGGAAACCCTGAAGTTTCATGGCAAATTGGACTCAGGGGATGCATTTAACAATAATCCTGCCTGAAATAGTGGGAGGACTTGGGCGCCCGTGCCCTAGTCCTGCCTTATTTTAGGTCAGGACCAATTTTGAAGTGTCAGTTTATGACCGTTATTTAGGTCCTATGCTGACATGATAAGTTTCAATTTTGAAATTCTTGGCGGGAATGTTTGTAGTTGCATATATAAGCATGATTAGTGATTCATTTGTAAACTGGATGAAAATTAGATGGCAATTGTGAACTTTATACATTCTTGTGATTAGAGCATTCACAATATTCATTGTGTAGCAGAGCAGAGCATTGTTCTTATGTTTGTGTTTGTAGATTTGGCATCCATCTCCTCATGACATGAAGATCATCTTCCTTCCATGAGATCTTCACTACAAGGTGATATCATTTGTGTTTTCAATCATTTATCATTTGGATTTTGCCTCTATCCCACAGGGATATGCACTCTTTATCTGACAACGGTGTTCGAAAGACTTGAATGTCTCTCTGGGGCTTTGTTGAGGCAAGCCTCTAAATACCACAACCCCAACCCATTTTTCTATGATTGTAGGTTACAAGTTATAGAAGAAGAAAAAGTGGAGTTGTAGGAGAGCAATATAGACTGTCAGAATTGCAGATCAAAGAAGAAAATAGTGACCTGGACTCGAGCACCTGCTCATTAGTCCTCTGGATCACGTAACATGAAAATCTCTGGAATAGTAGGAACAGGTTGCATACAAGATTCCCAGATCCTAACAAAAATGGTGGCATTGGACTAGGGTGTCCGCTCATTAGTCCTCGACTTCTCCATTTTCTGAACTTTGAAATTTGGTATGCATTTGATTGTCATTTGATATCTCTGTGTGCGAGCATTTTCTGTAATTTGTCTGTTTGCTTTAGAATTTGCATAATTAGAGTTTTGACCATAAGTGGCCTTAATTGAACAACAAAATCACATGATTCCAATCTTCCCCTATGTTCTGAGTGACCGAAGGCCTGTAGTAGACTTCCTATTCAGTTGAAGTCCTTGAATGTTTAGTGGAGAAAGGAGGATTTACATAAACCATTGAAATCAACCCTAAACAAATCCTCTTTATTTTTCCTACTAAACATTTTGGTGAACCTGTGATTTTAGAATTTTTGGCACCTTTCTGAGTGTTGTGCTTCAGATTTACATTCATTTCATTCAATCATATCATTGTTCATCTTATTGCATTTGAAAAATTTGAAATTTTTTTGGCATTTTAAGCTTTCATTTTCAAGTAATTTAGATTAATTGGCATTGAATTTCAATAAATTTCTATCATTCTCATCATATTTGATTTAAAATACATAAAATTTTCATTCATCATTCATTTAGATTGCATTTTCATGATCAAATTGATAAAAATTGCCTAAAATTTTGCATTTTTCCATATAACCTAGTTTTGCATTAGCTAGGGTTTGTAGTCAAAATCTTGTTTTAGATTTTACTACCCTTTTAAAACACTCATTAGGACTTATTTATAACTTTAGTGTTTCATCATAGTGGTTTTCTTGTAAAATTTCACGCCTAGGGTTTGAAAACCTTGATTTTTCACTAGATTTTGGCATTATCGTCTCTCTAAATTTGCACCATAGGCATGTTGTAAAGGATTTTTCTACACTAATTTTCTATTATTAGGGTTATTATCTGCTTCCCCTCCTCAAATTATTTACAACACCTTTATATTGGGCCCTTGCATTGAAAATTTTGTGAAATATTGCATATTTTGGCTATATTTTCCCTACGGTTTGACCTTGAGTGGCACTATAAGCGTGTTGTGACAGATTTTTTTGCATTATTTGGCTGTTATTACTATTATAATTTTCTTTCCATCATCATTTCCACACAACACCCTTTGCCATACTCTTTTGCATTGAAATTTGGTGAAAATTTGCATATTTTAACTATATTTGCCCTAGGGTTTGACTTAGATTTGCACTTCAAGCATGTTGTGAGGAATTTTATGGCTTTAGGTGACTAATATTACTGCTATAATCTGCTGCACCTCCTAAAATTCTTTACAACACCCCTTTTTATTAGGTCTTTGCATTGAAAATTTGTGAAAAATCACATATTTTAGTGTATTTTCACTAGGTTTTGACTAGTCATCATTCTAGATTTGCATCAAAAGCATGTTGTGAAGGATATTATTTCTATATTGGACTTATATCAAACATATTACTTTCTGCACTTGATCAATTTCCTTACAACACCTTTTCTTTCACTTATTTGCATTGAAAAAAGTTGAAAAAATAAAGCATTTTAGGTCATTTTCATACATAGTTTTGCACTTATCTCTTCCATCAAATTTGAAAAGATTTTAAAATCTGAATTCACATTGATTTGAATACATATACACATGGCTTCTAATCACAACAACAAAAATAGGTTCCCTCCTAAGCCTTACATGAAAAGAAAGGTCCCCGAATTTGAAATTGTGTTTACACCTCATGATAGAACAATTGGAGAAACTGAAGGACCTCTCTATATCACTGTGAAAATAATAGGAAATCTTGTGGATGGAACCCTTATTGATCCTAATTGCATGACCAATGTGGCAATGAAAGAGTTTCTCTATTCATATCAATTAATGCAAGGCTTTTATGACCCTTTAGATATGATGATTAAGAGACATAAGGGAACATTTATAAACACTTATGGGAAGATATCCTCATTGGTTACTATATTTGAGAAATCTGTAGGACAATGGTTTGATGTTTTCCCCATTTCTGACCTCTTTCGCATAAAACTAGGACATCCATGGCTAAAGGCTATGAAAGTTGTCCCTTCAACAATCTATAACTGTGTAAAATTTCCTTTGAATGGACAAGTGATTACTATTCCTCGCAATAAGTATAAACCTTTGGTTACAAGACAAAACTTTACACTTGATTACTTTTGGGAGAGATCTGAAGTGGAACTAGAGCCATGGACAAATTTTAACTTCTTGAGCTATAGAAACTGCTAAACAAAACTATTGCATCAAGTGGTCGGTCCTTCTATGCAAGAAACAATAAGAGACGAACAACCTACATTTGAAGAGAATCCTAGACCAAAAGGAAATGGACCCTATACTGAGGTTCCTCCCCGCCATCCTTACAAGGATTGGGAGGTAGTCATCAATAGAAAAACATTCCACCTAGACAAATGAGATTTAATCCTGGTGCTTACTCCTCTAAAACACAAAAACCTATGGAAGAGAAAAACACTATCTTACAAGAGATTGTTGCAAGTATGGGTCTAACTGGTGTTGTCATTGATGTCAACATACTCCTGTTGCATTAATGATAAGGATTGGATGAGCTGTGTATTGAGGATATTGAGAAAATTAGTCTCAATCAGGAACAGTGAAGAACAATGAAGATAGTAAGGGAAAAGTCTAAGATAAGATGAGGATCAGAGGATGTGGTTTAAAGGGTTTGTAGATATGTTTCTTAAGGTGATCCAGTTAAGATTTCAGAGGTCCACATGAAGATCTGAAGAAGTTGTGGTCATTCAAGTAAAACTGGTTCTGGTAGGTGCTCAATGGTGACAAAGTGATACAGACAGGTCCAGTGAGATCCAGAAATGCATTATCCTATTATGCGGATTTGAGGGAGTGTTAAGGAAGTATTTGTGGAGTGCCAAATTGATTGGTTTGTGGTTTGAAGGTTTGCAAGCATCTATCCTTTATGACAGTGATGACAGACTGTGTTCTTGAGTTTCTAGATGAAGGAGAGAAGGATTTCAAATTCCTTTATGACAGTGATGACAGACTATGTTCTTGAGTTTCTGGATGAAGGAGAGAAGGATTTCAGTAAGTAGATGAAGTATGGATGTTCTTGGTGATTCAGGCAAGCTTGTGAAGGTCTTTGTATCATGTCCAGTTTGTGTTGGTGGTCCGCATCGAAGTTGGAGCTCGCAATTGAGGAATAACTTCCGAATGATGATGTTCTTCCTGAGACTGGCTGATCAGATAAGTTTTACATCTTGTGGATGATCTTGTAGATGTTTGCCGACTTAGATGATCATTCCTAAGTTGATGTCTTGTATAACTAAAGGATTGTGAAGTCATTTCAAAGTTGTCCTTGTGGTGATGAGAGTGTGGTAGTGAGGAAAAGAGTGAAAGGCAGAGTAGAAGTATTGGGCTTAAATGGAACTGATTCAAACATGGTGAAGATGCTATTTTCCAGTTCAAGTAGGTGATACTTATTTCTTTGTAGACAGTGTGTCTCTTGTAGGCAGTGAGCCTCTTGTGAGTAGTGTGCTCGGGTAGTGAACCCTAATTGGCATGTGCCATTTTGTTCTTTCTATTCTTCTAATAGAGAATACAATCTTAGGTTAATCACCCCCTGGTTTTTCCCTTAACCGGGTTTTCCACGTCAAAATGTTGGTGTCTTATGTGTTGATGTGTTTCTGCTTTTGATTTAGTTGCATTATGTTTCATGATTAATATGCTGCTAATCACTAAGAGGATTTAAGTGAGAAATTGGAGAAAGTTTTGGACAATTGATTCACCCCCCCTCTCAGTTGTGTGCTCTAAGTCTAACAATTGGTATCAGAGCCAAGTTCCTCTAAAAGGAGCTTAACTGCTTGAGGAGATCCAGGATGTCGTCTTACAAGAAGGATAGTCTGAAATTTGATGGAACCAATTTTAATCTCTGGAAAGGTCGCATAAAATGTCACTTGCAATGTATGGGAATGGCGTACTAGACCATGGCTACAACACAGTATGTACCCCCATAGGGTGGTCCGAAAACCTAAAATAAAATCACAGATGCTGAAAACAATCTGCAGACTATAGAGGCTCTTCTAAGCGCATTATCTGATTCAGAGCTCTCAAATGTTATTGACCTACCAACTGCCTTTGAGATTTGGCAAAAACTAGAACTTTTGCATGAAGGAGACAAGTATGTTAAATGTGCAAGGTTACAGAGTCTAAAAGGGAAATTTGAAAATCTAAAAATGAGAGATGATGAAAATATTACTACTTTTATGCCAAGAGTAAATGAGATTGTTTGTGGAATTAGAAATGTTGGTGGAGTCCTGGATGAAAATGAGATTGTTGGCAAAATTCTCAGATCCCTACCTGCTTCTTACAAAATCAAGGCTGCTGCCATTGAAGAATTCAAAGCCCATACTACTGTCACAAGAGATCAATTGGCTGGAAAATTGGCTGCATTTGAAATGACAGAGTTTGAAGATGACCCCCCAAGGCTGAATCTGCATTCAAAGCTAGTGCCTCTATTAAAGGTAAACAAAGGTTTGATCCGGGAGAGAATTCATCAAGGAAGTTTTCATGGTATGAAAAAGCAAGAAAAGATCTGGAAGAAGAAGAAGTAGAAACTGCTCAACTTGAAGCCCTTATTGCAAAGAGGCTGCCAAGAGGATCTGGTAAGTATGAAGGAAAATTACCTTTTTAGTGTTTTAACTGCAATAAGATTGGTCATTTTGCCTCAAGGTGTTCGGAAAGGTTTTCAAGGCAAAATCCTAACAAGCCAAGGTTCCAAAAGAACTGTTATTATGTACATGAAGATGATGATAATGAAGGAGTAACAAATGATGAATCAAAGATAGGAAACAAATCCAGAAATGAATGGGTGTTCATTACCATCAAGGAAGAAGATCCAATGTCCTCTATATCTGTTAATGATAAGACTGTGGAAAGAGCTCTGGCTGCCCAAGTTGAAGAAAAGGATGACTGGGTCATTGACAGTGGTTGCTCTCACCATATGATAGGTGACAAAATAAGTTCATAGATTTGGAAAGGTATGAAGGAGGAGTGGTAAAGTTTGGTGATAATTCTGCTGGTAGAATCAGAGGCAGAGCAACTATTTCTCTTGATGGAAGGAACAAAACTGGTAATGTACTGTATGTTGAAGGTTTGAAGCACAAACTTCTCAGTGTTGGACAGTTGGTGGACAAAGGCTATGATCTCTGGTTCAAGAATGGAAAATGAAAGATCTTTGAAAGTTTCGGAATAGAGATTGCATCCAGTACTCAAACTAAAGGTAATATCTTTCACTTGGTTGGTACTGGTAAAAGTTGCTTATTTGTTCAAGTTGATTAGAGTTGGTTGTGGCATAAGAGGATGTGTCATGTGAATTTTGATAATATCATCAAGATAAGCAATACTCAGGCTGTAAGAGATCTTCCAAAATTGGTGAAACCTTCTAACAGCTTGTGCAAAGAATATCAATTGGGTAAGCTGAGCAGAGTCACATTCAAAAGTAAGGAACTGTCTTCTACCGGATTATTGGACTTAGTTCATACTGATCTTTGTGGTTCAACAAGAATTAGGAGTATTCAAGGTGATAGATACTTCATGCTACTAATTGATGACTATTCCCGGATGATGTGGGTAGCCTTTCTAAAAGAGAAATCAGAAGCTCTTGAGAAATTCAAAATATTCAAGGCTATGGTAGAGAATGAAACCGGATTAAAATTGAAGTGTCTGAGGTCTGATAGAGGTGGAGAATTCACATCCGGTGAGTTCATAGAGTTCTGTGAGAAACATGGAATCAAGAGACAGTTGTCTACTCCTAGGACCCCACAATAGAATGGAGTAGTTGAGAGAAAGAACTGGACCATCCAGGAAGCATCTAGGACAATGATGATGGAAGCAAATGTTCCTTAGATCTATTGGAGAGAAGCTGTCAGTACTGCAGTCTATACTCTTAATGGAGTTCAAATCAGAAGCAATACCGGTAAGACTCCTTATGAACTTTGGTTTGGCATCACTCCTATTGTGAGGCATTTTAGAGTCTTTGGTAGCAAATGTTACATCAAAAGAGATGAAGAACTAGGAAAGTTTGATGCTAGAAGTGATGAAGGAATATTCTTGGGTTACTCTACTCAAAGCAAAGCATACTGGTGTTATAACAAGAGACTGAGAAAGATGATAGAAAGTACAAATGTGAAGGTTGATGAAGGAATTGAAAAACCCTCAAGATTTTATGAATATGATGAAGATGATCAGAATGGTGTTCTGACTCAAGGAGCCCAAGCCTCTTCTGAGATTTAGATCCAGATTGATCCGGTAAATCAGGAAGAAGAGATAAGTTTGAATGAGCCTGATCAAGAAGCAAAAATGCAAGTAACTCCCAAAGTGCCCAAGTATGTAAGACTGAATCACTCTGAAGATCAGATCATAGGTGATAAAAGAAAAGGTGTACAAACAAGAAGGAAAATTGCTCAAAATTCAGATGAGTATTGTCTGATTTCAAAAATTGAACCTAAGATAATGAATGAAGCTTGAAATGATGAAAACTAGACTAAAGCAATGGAGGAAGAGTTGATGCAAATTAAGAAAAATCACACTTGGGATCTTGTTCCTAGACCTAGAAACAAAAATGTGATTAGAACCAAATGGGTCTTCCGGAACAAACTAAATGAAGTTGGTGAAGTAATCATAAATAAAGCCAGACTGGTCTGCAAGGGTTACTCTCAAATAGGAGTTGATTTTGAAGAAACGTTTTCTCTGGTGGCAAGAATTGAAGTAGTCAGATTATTTCTTGCTTTTGTTGCTTTCAAGGATTTCAAGGTATATCAGATGGATGTCAAGTCCGCCTTCCTAAATGGTGACTTGGAAGAAGTATACATTGAGCAACCAGATGGATTTCAATTGTTTGATCATGATGATATGGTCTGCAAGTTGAAGAAAGCACTATATGTACTGAAGCAAGCCCCAAGAGCCTAGTATGAAAGATTGGATAAGCATCTTTTAAAGATTGGTTTCAACAAAGGTACTACTGACAGTAATTTGTATTTCAAAATTGATCATGAAAACATCCTGATTGTTAAAGTGTTTGTTGATGATATCATTTTTGGAGGAAGAGATAGTATGTGTAAAACTTTTGCAAATCAAATGAAAAGTGAATTTGAGATGTCCATGCTTGGTGAAATGAATTTCTTCTTGGGTCTGCAAATCACTCAAACAAAGAAAGGAATCTTCATTTTTCAAACCAAATATGTGAAAGAATTATTGAAGAAATTTGGGATGGAAGACTCAAAACCAATGAATAATCCCATGGCAACTGGATGTAAATTGAGCAAAGATGATGACTCTCCTAAGGCTAATCAGACAAAGTACAGGTCAATGATTGGAGGACTATTATATCTTACTCAAACTAGACCAGACATTATGCAGACTGTTGGTCTTGTTGCTAGATTTCAGGCTGATCCTAGAGAATCCCATGTCATGGAAATCAAGAGGATTTTTAGATATCTAAAAGGGACAGTTGAGTATGGTCTGTGGTATCCTAGAGATCATAATTTCTCTCTTCATGCATATACTAATGCGGATTGGGCAAGAGATGTGGATGACCGGAAGAGTACTAGTGGTGGAGCATTCTTTTTGGGGAAGAGATTGGTTTCTTGGCTAAGCAAGAAACAAGAGGCAATATCTCTATCTACAACTAAAGCAGAATATATTGCAGCAGCAGGTAGTTGCACTCAAGTTTTATGGATGAAGCAGATGCTAAGAGATATCAAAGTGGAGTATGAAGAAACTATCACAATCTTCTGTGATAATTCAAGTGCTATAAATATATCTAAGAATCTGGTGTTGCATTCAAAGACTAAACACATATCCATCAAGTTTCACTTTTTGAGAGAGCAAGTGAACAAAAATGAAGTCAGATTGGAGTTTGTGCCTTCCAAGGATTAGATTGCAGATATCTTTACTAAACCTCTACCTAAGGACTCTTTTCAGTATCTCAGGGAGAAGTTAGGGGTTATTGCCCCTCCGGTGATGAACTAAGGTGCACTGATTTGCATTAGTCCGGTGGGTATCATAGTCACATCTTGTGATCTGGATTGATGTTGGGGAGCTGCTACTCAGGGGGAGCAGCTGGTATGTTTCTGAAGAGTTGAAGTTGCAAGTATGAGCCCTTTGCCATTGATGTCAAGTGGGGAGAGAAGACATGTGAAAAACAAGTAGTTGCTGATCAAAGGGGGAACAGTAAAGGGAGAAAAGACATGTGAATGGTTGTTTCTGATAGGGGGAGATGTGACAGTAAGGAGAAGTTCTTGTCTTGATGACCAAAACAGTTTTTCACATCATATGTTGCCATCAATGACAAAGGGGGAGATTGTTGCAAGTATGGGTCTAACTAGTGTTGTCATTGATGTCAACATACTCCTATTGCATTAATGATAAGGATTGGATGAGCTGTGTATTGAGGATATTGAGAAAATTAGTCTCAATCAGGAATAGTGAAGAACAGTGAAGACAGTAAGGGAAAAGTCCAAGATAAGATGAGGATCAGAGGATGCGGTTTAAAGGGTTTGTATATATGTTTCTTAAGGTGATCCAATTAAGATTTCAGAGGTCCACATGAAGATCTGAAGAAGTTGTGGTTGTTCAAGTAAAACTAGTTCTGGTAGGTGCTCAATGGTGACAGAGTGATACAGACAGGTCCGGTGAGATCTGGAAATGCATTATCCTATTCTAGGGATTTGAAGGAGTGTTAAGGAAGTCTTTGTGGAGTGTCAAATTGATTGGTTCATGGTTTGAAGGTCTGCAAGCATCTATTCCTTTATGACAGTGATGACAGACTGTGTTCTTAGTTTCCGGATGAAGGAGAAAAGGATTTTAGTAAGTAGATGAAGTATGGATGTTCTTGGTGATTCAGGCAAGCTTGTGGAGGTCTTTGTATCATGTCTAGTTTGTGTTGGTGGTCCGCATCGAAGTTGGAGCTCACAATTGAGGAATAACTTTCGGATAATGGTGTTCTTCTTGAGACTGGCCGACCGGATGAGTTTTACATCTTGTGGATGATCTTGTAGATGTTTGTCGACTTAGATGATCATTCCTAAGTTGATGTCTTGTCTAAATAAGGGATTGTGAATTCATTTCAAAGTTTTCCTTGTGGTGATGAGAGTGTGGTAGTGAGGAAAAGAGCAAAAGGCAGAGCAGAAGTATTGGGCTTAAATGGAACTGATTCAAACATGGTGAAGATGCTATTTTCTAGTTCAAGTAGGTGATACTTATTTCTTTGTAGACAGTGTGTCTCTTGTAGGTAGTGAGCCTCTTGTGAGCAGTGTGCTCGGGTAGTGAGCCCTAATTGGCATGTGCTATTTTGTTCTTTCTATTCTTCTAACAGAGAATACAATCTTGGGTTAATCACCCTGTGGTTTTTCCCTTAACCGGGTTTTCCATGTCAAAATGTTGGTGTCTTATGTGTTGATGTGTTTCTACTTTTGATTTAGTTGTATTATGTTTCATGATTAATATACTGCTAATCACTAAGAGGATTTAAGTGAGAAATTGGAGAAAGTTTTGGACAACGGATTTACCTCCCCCCTCTCAGTTGTGTGCCCTAAGTCTAACAGAGATAAGTGGTAAGACAAAAAGAAATAGACAAGCAAGAGAAAGGAGGAGGAGACGACAAGCTTATGCTCAATGACTTGCATCTCAACAACATAACATCTCACCAAACATTGAATCAAACCAAGAAGATCTTAAGAATGGAGAACTTGAAGAAAAGAATAAGAGTTGGGTTATGGTACCTTATGTACCACTTTCCTCTAACATTTGGGAGTGGGAATATGATGATGATTTGCTTGATGACAACCCTTAGTTAGGTTGTCCCTAATGGTAAGTATTTCTAACCCTTTATCTCTCTTGATGTGTTTCCCTCGTGATGTGTTATGTGTTGTTTAGGCCTCTTGGGATGACCCTTAATTCTTTTGTAAGGTCCAGGATACCAAGAGACCACCTCTCTTGTGACCCTTCTTCTATTTGTGTCATCATTCTTCTATATTGCTTCTCCTCTATTTTCATTATTATGTGTTGTATCTTACAGATATAGCGTTGCAGTTGGTGACTTGGGGGCACCCTTCTGCATGATTGTCCCTAAGGCACTTGTTTCTCCTATGTTGATTTATTGTTTCCCTTCCTCTAGTGTTTCTATCTAGCTGGAAGATGATGAAAAACATATTATATTGATACAGACCTAGTGTCCCTTTAGTGAGAAATCAAAAATTGGACTTAGTTCCTATTTGACAATGGGGTTGTTATATATTATCAGATGCTTGGCTAGTAGAAGCACTCCATGTGATCTTTATGGTGTCTTATCGCACTTACAAAAAAAATAATACTACTGCTCCGTGCACTTTGTCTATCTTGAATCTTGCATTCCTCAATTCTCTATGCATTGTTGTTTATCATGATTATATGGACACTGACACTTTTCTTGCAGGGATGTGTTCATGGGAACATTTGGCGATCGTAAAGTACATGTCACCTCCAAGGGGCATGGGCTTTGTGAGAGCTCGTGTTCCCTTGTGTGTTTTCTTCCTATCTTAATGTGCTTGGTATTAGTACCTGATATCAACCACCTTAAGGTGGGGGCATATATAAGGTAAGCTGTCTGTTTTAGATGTTAGCAATGTGCTTGTTCTCAGGTGCAGTCCTAAAGACTGGTGGCAATGAGTCCCTCCTACACTCTAAGATTTGTTTGAAACCAACTTGCAATCATTTAAGCCCTCTACGGAGGCAGGATATCACATCCTTTTCTTAAGCCCTCTGTGGAGGTGGGGATGGTGTATTTCTTGCGAAGAGTGCACGTCTTGTCATTTTGAAAAAGTCCTCTGTGGAGGCAGGGAGTGGTTCTATGACTAACTCAACCCTTAAGTGTGTCTTCGGCTATTGTTTTGGCGAAGCGCAATCATCGGTGTGTGCCTATAATGTGCCTGAGATGGTGATGAACCTAGAAATAGGAACACTCCATCGCTTGTTTGCCATGTTTTCTCTGAGTCTTCCAAGTGTGTGTGTATTGCGTGTTTGTTCCCAAGCATAGTCTTAAAGATCGGTGGCGATGACCCTCCTATGCTTTGGGATTTGTATGGTGTGTTTGATTTGTACGGCATGTTTTACATGTGTGTTGCCCCATATGCAGTCTTAAAGATCGGTGGCAATGAGTCCCTCCTACATTATGGGTGGTGTGCTTACTTTCCTTGTACTTGCATTTGCATTTCATATATGAAAATAAAAAGAAAAAGAAATCATCTATGTCTTCATTGCATTCACTATATTCACTATGTTTTTCATGTCTTCAATGTTGTCTTCTTCATGTTTTACATGATTGTAACTGTCTTCCCCGTGTTTTGCATGCCTATTACTATCTTCATTGTGACTAGCGTGTCTTCTCAGTGCTTGGCGTGTTGGCTGTGTTTATTGACCATACTTTAATCCATGTATTGGCCTTGCATTTATACATACATTAAAGTGGGGGCTTTCCCTCTTAAGGTTTAGCTCCCGAGTCCTATTTATTCATTTAGAACATCTTGCATGATAATTTGACATCCCGATGAGAAAACCCTAAAGTTTCATGGAAAATTGGACTCAAGGGATGTATTTAACAAGAATCCTGCCTGAAATAGGGGGGAGGACTTGGGCGCCTGTGCCCTAGTCTTGCCCTATTTTAGGTCAAGACCAATTTTGAAGTGTCAGTTTATGACCATTATTTAGGTCCTATGCCGACACGGTAAGTTTCAATTATGGAATTCTTGGTAGGAATGTTTGTAGTTGCATATATAAGCATGATTAGTGATTCATTTGTAAACTACATGAAAATTAGATGGCAATTGTGAACTTTATGCATTCTTGTGCTTAGAGCATTCAAAATATTCATTGTGTGGCAGAGAAGAGCATTGTTCTTGTGTTTGTATTTGCAGATTTGGCATCCATCTCCTCATGGTATGAAGAACATCTTCCTTCCATGAGATTTTCACTACAAGGTGATATCATTTGTGTTTTCAATCATTTATCATTTGGATTTTGCCTCTATCCTGCAGGGATACACACTCTTTGTGAGGCCTACTTTTTACACTATTATTCAGGAGACTATTGGCAGTGATAATTTAACTTTGATTTATGTATGGAGAGACTATTGATCTAAAATCTTGCTCATTTAACCTAATTGATTTTTAAGGAAAATAATTGTGCAATGATGTTTTAGATGTTTATATGGTTATATGATAGGATGTTAAGGATGCATGTATTTTTGCTTCGGCTGTGATATCTCTATGTGATATTGACTTCGAGTTTGAGTGTGCAAGTGTTGCTAACAAAACCACAAATATAGGAGACCATCTCATACCTATGTTGTATCCCTTGTGAGCCGATCTAGTTCAATGAGGAACTAAGATCAACCCCGTGTTTGGAAAATGTTGTAATGTTGTAATATGTCGCATGAGGTCAAGGGAAAAGGGGTGATCTTCTAATTTACTTTTGTTATGATAAGTGTTGTACGAAATGTTGCTTTAATCTTGTTTAAATTTTATTTCTTTTTGACCCTTTTATCTTGTGTTTTATTTGACTCTGGGAGTTCTAACTAGGCATAAATCAACCATGGGTTATACCCCATGGGTCTAGGGACCTTTTGGGCTAAGATAACCCTGGGTTAACTTCCATATGGTCACTTAAACATCACAGTGAAGTTAAGTGACGAATTTGGAAGTATGGGGGACAATGGGATGAGTGGAATCCAGACTCAAGCCACCTATAAGTCATAAAATATCTCCATGATTCCCTAATAATGGAGTGTTGTCTCCATGTGCCTCTCTTTTGGTGGGGTTTCCCTTAATTTGGGGTAGTGTGTCATCCACTCCTTTTGTATTTTATTTTACTTAATGTATTTTTGATTCACCTTGTGTTGTAGGTAGGGAACCTATGAAGTGGGGGTCAATTGTTTTATGACCACAAAGATAATGGGTGAGTTGTGGATTAGTTGTTTAATGCCACTTGGGAGATTAAGAAAATGGAGGGAACTAGTTTAAAAAGAGGAGAAGAAGGGAAGTGTGGGGGGTTGGATAATGGTGGAAAGAAGGAGACTTTGGAGAAGGAGGCTAGAGTGGAGCTCTTCATCAAATTCTTTCCATAATTGGGCTTTGGAAGGTTGGTGAACAAGTCTACTCTCTTGTGTGTACTGTTGCTTATTATGTATGTTTTGCTTCTTGCTTGATGGATGATTGTGCAAGTGTCTTCTTTGTGTGTTCTGTTATTCTTGGGGTTTTGTGTTGGGTGTGGAAAGAGCTCCTTCCAGTTGGAAGGCAATGCTCATCTTGTAAAGGGAAGGGGAGGTGTGCCCCTCCTTGGTGTCATCTTGTTTCTTGTTATAAGAGATGCTTTGAAGGCATGATTGGTATTTTAGCCAAGAGATGACACCTAGGGATAGAGATGTCTACTTCCCTACCCACCTTGAACTCACCTAGGCTAAGTCTTGTAATGTGAGTAAGCCATGAGGGTTGTGTGTTATTTGCTGGTTGTTGTGTGATCATTGTTGAGAAGTGTTGTTTTGTCTATTCCACCCTGGTATGAGAATGGTCTCCCTAGCTCGGGAGTGACCCTCTTCCAGGTCAAAGGTAGGGAGGAGAGCTAGATGGTTGCTGATTTCCCCCTTGTTGTTTTGCAGGCTACAGATGGAGCATGTCAAAAGGATTTGAAGATAGTCTTGCCTTGTTAAGAAAATGTCATATCTTCCTATATGAAATGAAAGCTTGGTCTTTTAAAGTTTCATTGTGTAACAGTTTTAGAGGGGAGAATCTCTCTGGAAATAGTTGTTAAAATTGTTGCCTTGGTGTGGAGGATTTAACCTCCTTTAAGTGTGTAATTGAGTTGCAAAATTTTTACAGTATTTGTTATCTGTTGGCTTTATCAAATTATAGGGTTGGGTGAATGGATGTGAAATGTGGGCATGACACTCTTTATCTGACAATGGTGTTCGAAAGACTTGAATGTCTCTCTGGGGCTTGACTGAGGCAAGCCTCTAAACACCACAACCCCTAACCTATTTTTCCATGATTGCTGGTTATAGGTTGTAGAAGAAGAAAAAGTGGAGTTGCAGGAGAGAAGTGCAGACTGTCAGAATTGTAGATCAAAGAAGAAAATAGTGACATGGACTCAAGTGCCCACTCATTAGTCCTCTGGATCCCATAATAGGAGAATCTCTGGAACAATAGGAATAGGTTGCAAACAAGATTCCTAGATCCCATCATCTACTCATTAGTCCCCGACTTCTCTATTTTTTGAACTTTGAAATTTGGTATGCATTTGATTGTCATTTGATATCTTTGTGTGCAAGCATTTTCTCTAATTTGTCCGTTTACTTCTAAATTTGCATAATTAGGGTTTTGAGCATAAGTGGCCTTAATTGAACAACAAAATCACACAATTCCAATCTTCCCCTATGTTCTAAGTGACCGAAGGCCTATAGTAGACTTCCTACTTGGATGAAGTCCCTAAATGTTTAGTGGAGAAAGGAGGATTCACATAAACCATTGAAATCAACCCTAAACAAATCCTCTTCATTTTTCCTATTAAACAATATTAAGACATGTTTGCACTGAAATCAAGCTCCACTAGACATATCATGTTTGTTGATTGTGGTTTTAGCACAAGTCTCTTTGAGATCTCTTTCACTACTCTTGCGTGGGATTCGGCTTTGTCTGACTTGCGTGAGTTTTGAGGTCGACCGACTAAGTCAGTGAAAGAGTGTTTCAGAGCAAGGTCGGATGGGGTCATTTTAAGTGCAGTGTCATTTTCTTATTTTCAGCGGGACTTTAGATGTCACCGATTTGCAGAGATATTTGAAGTGTCTAACCAAGTCAGAGATGGAGTCATTTAGCGCATGGTCGACACAAGAGGTTTTTAGTGCTAAATATCTTTTCAAAGCTTGCGGGGTTTTGAGGTCCCACCGATCTAATTGGTTAACATGACAAAACTATGTGGATCAAAAGTTAATGTTTTCAGCACTGAATGGGTTTCAAAGCATGGCACGAGTTTTAATGGCCACTGACTGACTGGTCGAGTTGAAATGTTTACAAGTCGGTCAAACTCCATTTTAGCGCCAAGACCAAATATCTTTCTAGTTTATGAAAACTTTGGCCAGGTCGAGTTAAGTTATTCTTTTTAGCTCATAACAATTCATCTACTTTTTTGAGGGAAATTCAAACCAGGTTTCAAAGGAAAAACAAATAGTTCATGCATACAACCCTAGCTAAAACCCTAAGTGCATTTCTTGGAAAGAAAATGTACTTTGAAATCAAACCCTAATCGCATACAGTCGAAGAAGGATAAGTGGAAATGCTACCTGGTTAGTTGTAGAAAATGTATTCGAGTTGCACAGGCAGGAAGCGGTCGCAGGATCGAACTCGGGGGCAACAACAACAAGAATGCTCAACAGGCAGTAAAGATCGCAAAGGGGCCCCAAAATCTTTATCAAATGCAAAAACAGTTTAAACAAGGAGGTTTCCCTTTTATTACCCCAGCCAAATCGCCATTAATGCTCGACATACAGTTCGACAGATTAGGGTTTTCGCGCGACTTTTCATTCACTCAGACTTGGTGGGGAAATTAGACGCGATGGACCTGGTCGGTGAGAGATCTTTTTTAATGCTGTGACCATAGGCTCAACTTTATGTAGTTTGTGGGACTTTATGGTTCTTCAGACTTGTGCAAACTTTGGCATCATCTGACTTAGTTCGTGATTGAACGATACAATGCAAGTCAAAGACAATTCATTTTAGCGCAAAATTCTGTCAGGAGGGAAACCAGTGCCAGAGTCGGTGATAAAGGAATTTAATGTAAAGTGAGTTGGGAGGCAAATCAGCGCAAAGGTCAGTACAAGAGCAATTTAGTGCAAAAGGCAGTTGGAGAGAAATTTAGTGCAAAGGGCTATTCAAGGCCATCAAAAGAGATATAAAAATTCAACTTAGCAGATTCCTGAAATGATTTTTTTTTAACATCATCATTCAATTATGGCCAAAATGCACTTTGACCACTTGACCACTTAGGAGGTGAAAATCTACTTGACATCCTAGACCAAAATTTGAAACAGGGGGTCCCTATTTTAAAATGGGGCATGTGTGCGAGGCACAACAAATGGCGACTCTGCTGGGAAATGCTCTCGAGCATTTCGATGATAAACTTTCAGTTCGAGCCCAGAATCTCTGTGTTCCCCACATATTAAATGAAAAAGTAGGATACCCTATTAAAGAATCCAAGATCACCAACTAGTGCAACCATCCACATCCTGAAAACTTGAGTGTGTGTGATTGTGTTCATTCCCATTCTTTGGCAACTAAGTTCATCCAAGATCTTCCGCGACAAGCTAGGAAGTTGAGAGCATTCTACCACCAAGAAATGCTCAAATATTTGAGATGTGATGAGCCTTGAGGAAAATAAATGGCAGATAATACTTCTGACACAATGGTAATTGATGAGAATTATTTCTGGATAGTACCTCTTGTGAGAATTTTTAATTGGTAGTCTCTTTTTTAATTGCACCGTAATGGGTTTGGTGTTGAAAAACACCTTTTATTTTCACCCAATACAGGCTAGCAACACTTAGTGTCACTTGGCTTCTTTCTCGATTGATAGTGCATGTGGTAGAATAAGGAGTCAACCTTTTCACTTGACACAAGGTCACTCAGACTCGCTTAGTAACTTTAGGATCATTTAAAGTGTGAGAGATATATGGTTAGAAAATGCTTCAGGTGTACCAAATAATGACTCATTTTCTATGAACAGGCATCATACCTCTTAGCCGAACAACGGAAACCACGATGGGATTTAAGCTAAACCTTGGCTTCTCAAGGAAAACTCAAGATTATTCACCCATCAAAGAAGCACTTGCAGGTCCACACAACTTCCACCACTTCCTAAAACAAAGACCCCATGCAAAAGCAAGCACAGCAAGCAGAAGCAAAACCAAAGGACAACTAACCTAAGCAAAGCATCTAACAACTATGGAAAGCAAAGGAAAGAAAGCAAGACTAAACTAAAGGCAACCTATGCTAACCAAAGCAAACAAACCTCTAACTATGTACACTAAGATGAGGCATGACTACCTCTCAGGCCTGGAAGTAGTGCTTTAGGAACTAGCCATTGATAAGCAATGAGAGCTCCTCACCAGTAAGGCTCTTGAGTCGATACGTGTTGTCTCCAAGGATCTCATAGATCTGATAGGGACCCAACCAAATCAAACTTACCATGTTCTCCTTTCTTTTCATGTGCCTTATCCCAATATAGGACCAAATTAGAAATGTGGAAAGCCTTGACCTTGGCTCTTTTGTCGAACCATTGTTTTACTATTCCCTAATGTTTAGCAAAGTTTTCTGTAGCAGTATCGCATTTTTCTTCAAGGTGTAGCAATTGGGCTAACCTAGAGGATAATTGATCATCAGTTTCAAGGTAGTCTTGCATGAATTGTAGTATCAGAATCCTCAAATGGATGGGAAAGATGGGTTCAATTCCATAGACTAGGTGGTAAGGTGATGTGCCCAAGGCCACTTTGTGTCAGATTCTATCAGCCCATAAGGTGAATTTAAGCTGAGTATGCCAGTCTCTAGGGTTTTTGTCTAATAGTTTCTAAATGACTTTGAGTAGATTTTTGTTCGTTGATTCAGCTACCCCATTCCCTTGTGGATAGTAATTAGATGAGAACTTGAGAGTGATCCCATAATCAAATGCCCAGTTAGAAAAATGTAATGACAAAAAGGCAGGGCCATTATCACAAACTAAAGAAAATGGACAGCTAAATCTAGTAATAATATGCCTTTCAACAAATTCAACAACTACCTCTATGGTGCATTGTTTACAAGCTATTGCCTCAGACCATTGGGTGCAGTAATCAGTAGCGATCAGAATATACCTGTGGCCTGTAGAGGAAGGTGGATTGATCATACTGATAAAGTTGAGGCCCCACTGAGCAAATGGTCATACCTCCACTGCTGGTTGCAAGGGCATTGCAGTGTGTCGCTCTGTGTGTGCAGTAGTCTGGCATTTATGACAAGTTCTTACATGTGAATATGCATCTTTAAATAAAGTTGGCCAATAATATCTAGCTCAAAGAACCTGATTATCTGTTGAGTGTGTTGATCCATCACCTGTACTGAATTTCTCATGAAAATTAGTCAATACTTGATTTACTTCTGACTCATCCAAACACCTCAGATAGATCCCCTGGTGATTCTTCTTGCAAAGGACTGATCCTTTTATCATATAACTGCTACTTTTTAGTCTGAGTGCTCTCCTTTGAACTGAATTCAGCTGTGGTGGACAATGTTGATTAAGTAGGTAAAATATGATATCTGTACCATTCATCTTTTGAAATGTCCTCTAACAGGTACTGCTAGGATACTAAACCTAGTCCTACTTCGGCCATTGGTCTAGTTAGAGCCTAACCTCTTACCAACTTCATGGGTTGAATATCTATATCGAACTCTTGCAGGATGTTGACCCATTTCCCTCTTCTTTCTCCTAATTCACTTTGCATCAATAATGCTTTAATGGCTACATCTAGGACTATAGCGATTACCTGACTTCTTAAGATGTAGTGACGGAACTTCTTGACTGTCTTTACCAGAGCGTATGCTTGTTTTTCCACATTTGGATACCTTAGTTCTGCGTCTTTTAATGGAGTACTCATGAAAGTGATGGGCCTTTCATCATCAACTAATCTTTTCTGCATCAACATTGCAGCACAAGTATGCTCGGAAGCAAATGAGTAAATCTGAAATGGCAAAGTGTAATCAGGACCTACGAAGATAGGTGCATTGGCTATAGCTTGTTTAATTTTTGTGAAGACAACCTTGGCTTCTAGAGTCCAATCCATTTTAGCATCCTTTTTTAGCATGGCGTTAAGAGGTCGAACAATCTCAGCAAAAGCTGTAATAAATTTATGCACGAAGTTGATCTTACCAAAATATGACTTTAGCTCCTTCTTGCTGGCTGAGGGAGGTATCTTGAGTATTGCCTGGATTTGGTCTGGGTCGATAGATATTCCTTACTTAGATATCACATGTCCCAGCAACTTCCCCTCAGTTACTCCAAAGATGCATTTCTTGGGATTGAGTGATATTCCATAATCTTTGCATCGCTGTAACACCTTCCTTAAATCAGCTACATGATTTTCTCACCTTTTCGAGAATACCGTGAGGTTGTCCATGTAGATGATAATACATTTTACAACTAATCCTTTGAAAGAAACATCCATTGCATGTTGAAAAGTTGCACCGGCATTTATTAAACCAAATGGCATGAAACGATAGGCATAGATGCCCCATTTGCAGGTAAAAGATGTCTTCAATCTGTCTTCATATTCCACCATCACCTAGTTATAACCAGAATACCCATCCAAGAATGACATCATCTAGGACCCATTAACAATCTATAATACTTTGTCCAATGAAGGCAGTGGGTAATTATCCTTTTCAGATGCTCTATTTAAGTTACGAAAGTCAACACAAACCCTGATTTCTCCATTTTTATTTTGGATCGGAACTAAATTTGCTACCCATGCGGAATATCTGACTGGAAATATTATCCTTGCTGATAATAGCTTCTGAACTTCTTTGAAAATCAATGGTTCTAGTAAGGCATTTACTAGCCACTATCTTTGTCTGAATGTCTTCGCTCCTAGCTTCAATGGAATGGTATGCGTGATGATCGAGGTATCGTATGTCTTTAGATCTTCATAGCTCCAGGCTATAACCTCATAGTAATCTCTTAATGTGTGTATGATTCCTGTCTTTTCTTCTTCAGTACTAGCTTTCCCAATGAACACATTCTTAACATTTTCTTCTGTTCCCAAGTTAAATGGGTCACACTTGCCCCCTGGAGATTCTCCTTCTTTCCTTTGGGTTCCTAAATTGTCTGCATCAAACAATCTTTCCAATTCTACCATTCCCCATGGAATCATATTTGTTTTTAGGTTTAGCACCCCTTCTAAATCCATTTTAGTAGGTTCCATTTCTTCTTCTTCTATTATCTAAGCAGTGAAAACATTAGAAGAAGTAAAGAAGTTAATTATGTGTTGATCATCTTCAAAAACTTGAAAGTTTGTAACATTATCAGGTATAGACGGGGTAGCGACAAATTCAATAGAAAATTTCTTCAATCCTGCCATGGATGTTGGCTCTAATGTACATGTTGTCTAAGCTAGAGCATTTGCGACATGGTTATGTCTTGTCAGGATCAATTGGATGTTAAAACCATCAAAGCATTCTATCAGATCCCAAACTCTATTCCTATACCAATTCAACCTCTTATCATTACATTAGTACTACTTTCTTACTTGTTTTACCACTAACTCAAAATCACCAAACACCTAGATAATTCTGACCTTCTTCTGTAGTACCAGCAATAATCCTTGCACCAATGCTTCATACTCAGTTACGTTGTTTGTGCATGGAAATTGTAGTCTTTGTGATGCCAAATATAAGCTCCCAGTAGGACCGATTAATTTGACCCTTGCTCCAGACCCTTGTTTGTATCTTGAACCATCAAATCTTAAGGTCTATAGGTGAAAGTCTTTGCTGTTATCGCTTTGTTTTACTGAATTCTTCTTATCAAGCAGAGGCTTTGATTCTTCCTTCTTTTCAACAACTGGTACCTTCTTCAGAATTATGGGGATTTTTAATTGTCTTTGCACTTGTTTGACTGCCTCTTGACACAACTAGCAAGTAAATTCAGAATGTGATGTATCATGTATACGACACCAGTTGGACAGTAATAACTCCTCCATTTGGACCTGCTTTCCAACAACAATTTGATCCTGTATGAATTTGGCTACGAAATCATGGAATCCTTTAAATATCCCTGGTTCATCTTCTTCTTAAGAGTTTCCTGGATCTGATTGAACGTATGCTTCTGTGCTTTCTGGTTTTTCTGTAAGTGGAGGGTTAGGAGATCTTAAGCAACTTAGCATAAGGATTTCCTCAGTCTGATTGACATGTGGGAGGTAAACTCCCAAATCAACCTCTGAGAACAAAATCTTGTTGGGTTGATTATACTCCTTAATCATATGTTTCACCTTGGGTTCTCTTTCAATACATATCTGGTTGGCCAATCCTTTCCATGGCAGCCACATATGAGAAAAGTCAGTCGCCATGTAACCGTTCAAAGTTGTAGACCAGTCTCTACTCAAAAGCATACCATATTGATCCGGAATTTCCACTATTTGAATATCTATATATTGCTGCACCCTTGGATCAGAAGCCAACTGCATGTGTATTCTATTCAACTCGCCTACTACATTCACTTCAGCCTTATCTAGTTGTGTCACCTTTCTAGAAGACTTGGCTGGAGTGAGCCCAAGTGCTTTACAGACTGATAATGGCATCACATTCATGGAAGCACCAGAGTCTACTAAATAGTTATGAAGGTTTCTATTGAATATCCTGAGTGTTAAGAGGAAAGAAGGACTTTCCCTCTTGTCCTTATACAATGTTATCTTTTGTTCCACATCAGTCACATGTACTCTTTCTTTCCCTTTGTCAACATTATCTTTGGTGACATTTTCCTTTTGTACATAATCAATTTTGGTTCCCGCACCCATATCTTGGAAGAAAGATGTCCTAACCTTAGGTATTTTAAGTAACTCATATACAAAAAGACTAACCTTCATTTTCTTGAGTTCCTCAGCAACATACTGCCCCATTTTCACTATGTCAAACCATTGAGAACCTTCAGTAGTAGCCCCTTGATATACTGGTTGATGAGTGACTTTTGGGGGTTCAGGGTTATTAGAAGCTTTTGGGTCTGGTGGAATTTGATAGCTATTTGGAGGAATGGAGGTGGTGAAAGGACCTTAGGCTTGCTACTTCTTAGGTTGTAAGGAGTCTTATTATAATGTTGATAAGAATTGACCTCTTCAGACTCTTCTTCCTTAGGCTGGTTATCATCTTGGAATGGAAATGTATAACTATCAAGAACTAAGGAAGCATCATACCTATGAGAAGGAACAATTTCATACCTTGTTGGTGGAGTCTTCTGAGTTTCAGCATTCTGAATCTCCATCTGGAAGATACTGGATGCAATTTGAAATTCTAGGTAATCTAGTTCTGAATGGGCATTCGTGTTATGCAGTCTGCACCAAGTAGACAAAGTTGCTTCATCTAACATCACATGACTAGGAGGTCTGGTATCATTGTTCTGGTTTTCCAAGGGTGATGGCACCCCTCCATTGTTCAGCTTGGTATGCCAGGATCAGTTCGACCGTTGTTGAAAATTTGAATTTTGATATTGGCTCTGATTTTGGAACTGATTCTGATTTTGAAACTGAGACTAATTTTGATTATGGAAATATTGTTGATTCTACCCCCTTTGCTGTGGATAAGCATTCTGGTTCTTGAGGTGGGTAACTTCGGTAGTAAGCTTCTTCATTTGCTCAACCAGTTCTTTGATATCATCTCTATCCTCTTTTGCTTTGGCTTCTTTTGAAGACTGTAAGAAGGGCATTTGTGCTAGAGGCATTTTAGTTACTGGGTTGCCTGGGTGGATTACTAAAGCTTGCATTGCAGCTAGGTTTGGAATTGGATTCATCACAGGAGTATGATTGGCCAAGGCTTGATTTATTATTGGTATTTGATTAGGTATGGCTACAAGCCCCTTATGGTTGAGTGGACCAGAGGCTGTCTGTCCTAGTTGGGTACTTACAGTGATAGTTGCAGAATATGCCTAAGCCAAAGTAGTAGGGATTAGATCAGCTCTCCTTGCGAACATGGAGGTAAGTTTGTCTAGGGCAACATAGTAAATAGGCAAGGCAGCGGCTTGTCCTACATCATAAGGATCTTGCAGATGACTGAAAGCTTTCTGAAATCTATTGTTGTAGGAACTTATCATCTCTCCTTCACCTCGACGAATTTCTACAAAAGACCGATAAAGATCAGCTAGAGTGGTAGGCATTTGAAACCTATCTAGAAATGTGTTCTTTAGGTTCAGCCATGAGTTTATGGATGCTGTAGGGAGGTTAGCAAATCAATAATAAGCTTCATCTTGCAACGAATAAGGGAACAACCTACATATCACATCCTCATACTATACTTGCAACATGAACATGTTAGCCTCAAAGATTTTAATATGCTCATCTGCAATCCTATTTGGATCGTTTACTCTGAACTTTGAACAAAACTTATCTGGGTTCTTTGGCATATCATGGTAGGCATTGAATAGAAAAGGAGACTAGTTATTTCTTGCAAAGAAAGCCATGATATGAGGATTAAAAGGAGCTACAGCTGTGTTCCTTGGGGCTGACTGAGCTCTTGGGGCTCTTGGTATCCCTTGATCCCTTCTTGTTCATCTGAATTCTGTCAGAGACAGTAACTCTTCTCCAGCTAAGTTGGATCTAGTATGCCTATGTCTAGTCCCCAGACTTGGTGATTTTTAAGTAGAGGGAAATAGTTCTTTGGCCCTCCTTCTAGTGCCAATTCTATTGATGGTGGTTTTAGCACAAGTCTCTTTGAGATCTTTTTCACTACTCTTGCGCAGGATTCTTCTTTGTCCGACTTGCGCGATTTTTGAGGTCGACCAACTAAGTCGGTGAAAGAGTGTTTTAGTGCAAGGTCGGATGGGGTCATTTTAAGCACAAAGTCATTTTCTTATTTTTAGCAAGACTTTGGATGTCACTGATTTGTGGAGATATTCAAAGTGTCCAACCAAGTCAGAGACAGAGTCATTTAGCGCATGGTCAGCACAAGAGGTTTTTAGTGCAAAATATCTTTTCAAAGCTTGCAGGGTTTTGAGGTCCTACCAATCTAATTGGTTAACATGACAAAACTATGTGGATTAGAAGTTAATGTTTTTAGCGCTGAATGGCTTTCAAAGCGTGGCATGGGTTTTAATGGTCACCGACTGACTGGACAAGTTGAAATGTTTATAGGTTGGTTAGACTCCATTTTAGCACCAAGACCAAATGTTTTTCTAGTTTATGAAAATTTCGGCCAGGTCAAGTTAAGTTATTATTTTTAGCTCATAACAATCCATCTACATTTTTGAGGGAAATTCAAACCAGGTTTCAAAGGAAAAACAAATAGTTCATGCACACAACCCTAGCTGAAACCCTAAGTACGTTTCTTGGAAAGAAAATGTAGTTTGAAATCAAACCCTAATCGCATATAGTGAAATCTCAAAGAAGGATAAGTGGAAACCCTACCTGGTTAGTTCTAGAAAATGTATCCGAGTTGCACAGGTAGGAAGCGGTCACAGGATCAAACTTGAGGGCAATGGCAACAAGAATGCTCAATAGCCAGCAAAGATCGCAAAGGGGCTCCGAAATCTTTATCAAATGCAAAAATAGTTTAAACAAGGAGGTTATCCTTTTTATTACCCCAGCCAAATCACCATTAATGCATGATGTACAGTGCGACAAATTAGGGTTTTCACGTAGCTTTTCATTTGCTCAGACTTAGCAGGGAAATTGGACGCGATGGACTTGGTCAGTGAGAGATCTTTTTAATGTTGCGACCATAAGCTCAACTTTATGTAGTTTGCGGAACTTTATGGTCCTTCAGACTTGTGGGAACTTTGGCATCATCTGACTTAGTTCGTGATTGAATGATACATCGCAAGTCAGAGATGATTGATTTTAGCACAAAAGTCCGTCAGGATGGAAACTAACACTAGAGTCGGTGATAAAGGATTTTAACACAAAGTCAGTCAGGAGGCAAATTAGTGTAAAGGTCGACACAAGAGCAATTCAGTGCAAAAGGTAGTTGGAGAGCAATTTAGTGCAAAGGGCTATTCAAGGCCATCAAAAGAGATATAAAAATTCAACTTAGTAGATTCCTGAAATGATTTTTTTTTTTAACATCATCATTCAATTATGGCCAAAATGCACTTTGACCACTTGACCACTTAGGAGGCGAAAATCTACTTGACATCCTAGACCAAAATTTGAAAGAGGGGGTCCCTATTTTAAAATGGCGTGTGTGTGCGAGGCACAACACTGTTGATGGTCAAATCCGTGCTTATCTGGTTTGAAACCAAATCCCTGCTGGGAGTATTAAGTGGGTCTTGCTCTAGAATCATATCCCATTGCATATATCCACTTAAGGACTAAATCCCCGCTCAAGCATTAGAACAAGCTAGCACTAAGTTTGAACTGTATTATATATATCCACTAGAGGTCAAAATCCCCGCCAAAGTAATAGATTAAGACGACACTGAATTTGAACTTCACTGCACATATCTGGTTGATGTTAAAAGGTTTGCTGACTCTGGTGAAGGCCCTAAGTCACGCTTTTGCCTAAAATGCATTGCTAAGATACTTTTTAAGGAAATGGAGATGATTAAGCCAAGGGATTTGAAGTAATTGCATGGTATCTGTCTTGTTTATGTGCATTAATTTGAATCTAAGGATTTCATGCATTAAAGTAGGTTTTATTCTTAATATTTACTATCATATCCAGTGAGGCCTCAAAATCCCACTACTTTGTTTTTCTGCTTCTGCTTATAATTCATATGGTAAAATGTTAAGGAATGGATTGCAATGAATATTTTTTATGTTTCCTTAATGAATGATAGTAGGTTTTGGGATTAAAATTAATGTTTATTAGGCATTTTGACCCTATGTCCTATTGTGGGGTAAATCCCCGCTTTTGGGTCTAGATTTCTACTTTTGGTGAACAATGAAAACACACAAGTATTAGCACTCCTAGGCTGCCTAGTAATCATGAAACATAGGTCTGGACCTCTAGGGTAGGAAATTTCAAAGATTACTCATTAGGTTCCTATCCTGCAGGATAAATGACTTCCTGAGCCATAAACATGAAGTACAAATTTAAAGGGCTCCCCCCAGTGAGCAAGAACACATCAGCTTGGATCAATGTAGGAGATACCGACCTTAGACACACTGACATAAAAGATTTTAGACTAAGGATCTTAGGTCCTAATCCAACACCTCGGGGCAAGAAGATTAGAGACAATGGCATTGCTCATGTTGCTGCTTTTCTGACCTATGTCCAATGTCATGATATGATAGTAGCATGTGCAGATAGATATGATCAGTTGTCAAGAATGGTTTCCACTCAAGAGGGTAGAGTATTAGTAGATCGTAGCCCCTTAGCATTGGATGAGACCTTTGACATTCCTCCCTTTCCAATCCTAACCATGATGGATAAAGATGAAAGTCAAAAGATGTGCAATCAAGACCCTGAGACTTGTAGAAAGAAGATCAACGAGGGGTTGATGAATAATAAGAGAGTAGCCATGTCAAAACTTCAACAAGTATTGTATATGAGTGATTTCAAAGAAGAAATAGGAGACCTAGTCACTCTCCTGAGCAGAATTATGGGATTGCCCTCTACTTCCAGTTTTCAAGGTAGGATGTTTTCTTATGTGGAGGAAATATTGCATGGAGACAAGAAGATCCACTGGGGTTCCCAAAAATGGTTATAAATAGCCCTTTTTGGTGGCCTCCAGCCAAATTTTGAATTTTGTATCTCCCTCCAAAAATAGGTCAACTTTCGGGAGTCATAACTTTTGATTCGGGTGTCCGATTGACGAACCGTTTGAAGTGCTAGAAATCACACAGAGTGATCTATGTGATCTACATGCTAAGACTTGGATTTGCCTATTCTTCCCATTTTTAGGGCCATATGGGGCCGTTTAGTGCCTCAAACCTGACTTTGAATTATTTTCAGGGGTTTTTCAGGAAACAAAAACTTTAATATCTTTCAGCCCAAAAATGATCTTTGCCTGATTCTTTCACTAAAGGTCTTATTTTTTATTTATGAAGCTTTCTATAAAGTTTTGCTTCCATACATGCCGAAATGCAAACTTTCCAAAAATAGCAGTTTGTTATTTTTAGCAGTTTGGAAAAACTGAAAGTTCTATATCATTATTCAAGTGATTATGGAACCAGAAATACAAATTTTGAAAAGAAATAAAAATATTAACAATTTTGAATCATCATCTTTTTTCTGGGTGATGCAAGATTGCCCTTACACCACTGGATGCTCCTGCATCAGACACCCAGGGTAATTTGAGAAGTGACCTTGTCACATCTCAGGTGTTTTTTTGAGGAAAACCCAAATGGTCAACCTTTGCCTTAGACAACCAGGAAGAATCTACAACATGCCTTCCTTTCCACTTCACTAGATATTCCTCATATTGCTTGTTCCCAGTATTTCTTCCCACAAGGCTATCCAAGACTTCTTATATCTCCTCCCTTGAAATAGATACTAAAATACTACACTATTCTTCTGTTGGTCAATCCTCTATTCCACCTTCATGATATTCTATTAAATCACCAATGTTGAACATAGAGGAGATGTTGATCCCACTCTGTAGCTCTACCTCATATGCATTTCATGAATCATGCTTCTTCAGAATCCTGCATGGTCTGAATTTTTTCATTTTCAACTTATTATATGTTCTAATTGGAAACCTCTCTTTTCTCAAGTGAATCGTGACTTCATCTCCTACATGAAATTCCTTATATCTCCTCCTCTGATTTGCCTTAGCCTTGTACTGAAAATTCATCTTATTAATGTGATTTCTCACCTCTTCATGCAAATTCTTCAGGTGTTCTACAAAGTCTTTGGCTTCAATACTTGTCTTTTCTCCCTTGTCCAGTTTCCTTAACTTTGAAGCATTTCTTAGACTACTCCCATATACAATCTAGAATGGTGATTTACCTATACTCCTATTGACATAAATGTTGTAAGCAAATTCTTCTTGTGGTAAAATTAAATCCCATCCCTTGGGCTTATCTCCTACTAAGCATTGTAGAAGGTTACCCAAACTCCTATTCACCACTTTTGTTTGTCCATCAGTCTGTGGATGGTGTGCAGAACTGAACTTCAAATCTGTCTTCAATTTATTCCACAATGTCCTCCAGAAATAACCAACAAATTTGGTATCTTGATCTGAAACTATGCTTTTATGTAGACCATGTAGTCTCACCACCTCTTTGAAAAATAACTCTGCAATATGAACAACATCATTGGTTTTCTTACAAGGAATAAAATGTGCCATCTTTGAGAATCCGTCCACCACCACAAAAATGGAATCATGTCCTCTTTGTGTCCTTGGTAAACCAAGAACAAAGTCCATACTAAAATCATCCCATGGCCTCTCTAGTACAGGTAATGGCTGATACAACCCTGCATTCTAACTTGTTCCTTTTTCCATCTGACACACTCTGCAACTCTGCACAAATTTCCTCACATCTTGCTGCAATTGTGGGCAATAATAATGTTCATTAACAATAGCAATGGTCTTACCTTGACCAAAGTGTCTGGCTAATCCCCCACTATGCTTCTTCTTAATCAGGCTCTCTCTCATAGAACTCCTAGGAATGCACAATTGGCTTCCTCTAAACAACATGCCATCTTGGATTATGAAATCTAACCATTTTGTCATGTCCAAAGCAATAGGTTCCAAACAAGCTTTCCAAGTCTCTGAAAATTGGGATCTTCAGGATACAAACTTTTGAGCTCATCGGACCCAACAACCTATGTCTTCATTTCTGTCAACAAATTTTGCCTTCTACTTATGGCATTTGCAACTCTGTTGGACTTCCCACTCTTGTGCTTCAAAACAAAAGTATACCTCTGCAAAAACTCAACCCATTTTAAGTGCCTCTAGTTCAACTTTCCTTGACTATTAAGATATTATAAAGTGTGATGATGAGTATATAAAACAAACTCTTGGCAACAAATAATGTCTCCATTTCTTCAAAGCATAAACTATAGCATAGAACTCCTAACCATAAACATATTACTTTTTCTTGACATCATTAAGCTTCTCACTGAAATAGGCAATGGTCTAACCTTCTTGGCTAAAAGCAACTCCTATAACACTACCACTAGCATCACAATCTACCTGAAATACCTTATTAAAATCTAGAAGTGCCAAAAGAGGTTGCTCTGTGACTTTTTGCTTCAATGTATCAAAGCTCTTAGTTACACTTGTAGTCCATTTAAACTCTTTTCTATCCCCTCTTATTGTCATAGTTAGGGGTGCACAAATGCTACTAAAATTTTGATAAATTTTCTATAAAAACTTGCCAATTAACCATGAAACGATCGTACCTCTGTAGCACTCCTTGGTGTAGGCCATTCAATGATAGCCCTCACCTTCTCTGGGTCCATCTTAAGACCTTCCTCTGAGACAACAAATCCTAGTTATACCAACTCCTTTGCAAAACTACATTTCTTCATATTAATCAACAACTTCTCCTCCCTCATCTTCTCTAAAACTCTTCTGATATGCATCAGATGCTCCTCCCAAGTCTTATTGAAAATCATAATTTCATCTAGATAAACAATAACAACATTTCTCAAAAATCCTTTAATACCTCATTCATGAGTTGCATGTATGTGCTCGGTGCATTGGTTAGCCCAAATGGCATGACTAACCATTCATACAAAACTTCCTTTGTCTTGAAGGTTGTCTTCCATTCGTCTCCTTCTCTGATTCTAATCTGGTGCTACCCACTCTTCAGGTCAATCTTTGTGAAGTACTTGGCTCCATTCAAACAATCCATTATCTCATCCATTCTAGGCAATGGAAATCTATACTTGATCGTGACCTTATTGATGGCTTGGGAATCTGTACACATTCTCCACTCTTCATCTTTTTTCAGTGCTAGTACTGCAGGTACCACACATGTACTTAGGCTCTCCCTTATCAGTTCCTTCCTCAACAACTCTTGAACTTGTCTATTTAGCTCTTCATTCTCTACATGAGTCATTCTATGTGCTGCCTTATTCAACAAACTAGCTCCTGGTATCAAATCCATTTGATGACTTGTCTTCCTCACTAGTGGTAAACCTTTTGGTACATTATCAGAGATAAAGTCCTAAAATTCTTCCATTAGATCTGAGACTTCTACTGGTATATCTTTACATTTCTCTTGACTAATCTTAAGAATCAACACAAAGAAATGATGCTCATGCTTCATACCCTCCAAAAATTTCATATCATCTACCAAGCAAATTCTAGCAGTACTACATACATTTTCTTCTACCTCCTTTAAGGGCTTCAACTTATGACAAACTCCATCCTTTGTCAAGGAATATGTGTTTGCATGTCCATCATGGGTAGCGCACCTATCATACTGCCATGACCTTCCCAATAACATATGACATGCATCCATTGTTATGATGTCACACATCACCTCATCATGGTAGTCCCCAATCTTGAATGTGACTAAACACTGCTCATTGACCAAAGCTCTATGGTCATGCAACCATGAAATTCAATATGGATGTGGATGCCTTCTCCTTGTCAACTTCAACTTGTTAACCATCTCTTCTGAAACAACATTGTTAGTACTTCCACTGTCAACAATAATATCACAACACTTACCTTCACACTTGCACCTTGTGTGGAATAAACTCTTCTTTTGATCTAGTTCTAATATGACAACACTTACCTTCATGCTTGCACCTTGTGCAGAATAAACTCTTCCTTTGATCTAGTTCTTTCTCCTCATTCAGCAAGGTTCTTCTAACAATTAGGGTTTCTCCCTTTTCAACATCTTCAAAATTCTCAGATTGTGCATCTTCATCTACATGTGCAACTCATGCATTATCTTTAGGTCTTCTATTTGTCCTTCCTTTATGTTACGGACACTTGTATGCTTGATGCCCTTCTTCTCCACATTGTAAACAGGTTCCTCTGAAACCTCCTCTTCCAAGTCCTTGCCTAGGTTGACCTCTTCCTCTTTTCTCGCCATTATTTTAGTCATAAGGGTGGTCGGTATTATCTCCTCTCTGATTTTGACTGGTTCCAGCTTCTTCACTTTTCTTTGGATCTTCATTTCAGCCTCCATAGGATCTTCCACCAGTTCTTCTTCCTTGACCTCTTCCTCTTTGCTTGCTTTCGAATCTTTTATTTAGCTTCTCTTCTACCTTTAGGGAAAACTAGTATGCATCTTCTATGGTGGTCATTCTGACTAGGTTCAGCTCTTCTTGAATACTTGGCCTCAACCCATTAATGTAATGGGCTACCTTCTCCTTGTTGGCCTCTGCATGGCCTATTCTGATAGTAATCTTATAAAAATCTTTTGTATACTCCTTAACAAATTTGTTACCTTGCTTCAATCCTTGCAGCTTCTTAAGCAACTCTAACTCATAGTCCACAAGAATGAATTATTTCTTTAGTTTGTCTACCATCTGATCCCACCTGATAATCTTTCCTTTTCCTCTTCTATTTCTCTGCAACTAGACCTCCTTCCACCAAATACTGACATGGCCCTTCAACTTTGTTTTCACAAACTTGACCTATTCTGGATCCTCTAAATCTTCATACTCAAAATATTCTTCCATATCATTGATCCAATCAATAAGCTGTTCTGGATCCAAATCTCCAGATTGGGTAGAAACTTCAGTCCTGGGCCTCTTTCTGATCTTTGAAATGACCCTCAACAACCTAACTTCTGCAAGATCTCCTGCAGCTTCTTGTTCCTTGTTCGATAGCTCTTCTTCAGCTTCATATTCACTTTCTTCTCTTGTTCTTAACTCAAACACTCTTCGCAACTCCTCTTGCAATGCATGGCCCTAAAACCCTCTTCCATCAAAGCATTTCTCCCAACACGGTTTCTTCATGGAGGCATTTTGATCTCTACAGGAAACCCACAACCTCAGGTCTTGGTGTAAACTGCCTCACGGTCGGCGATCTCTCTACACACTCAGGAACCCTTGCTCTTTATTCCAATACTCATATTTCTCCTATCATTAGAAATTAATCCTAGTACTTCTGAAAATATCTTATCCAAAAATTCCTTCCGGACCTTTTCTTCAGCTGATTTTTCTAGAGAATCAAAATGTGTATCAACACTGCTGACTACGGTTTTGAGATTACCGGAAGAGGAGGCTGTCGGATCTATCTGGACTGATGGCATAATCTTTTCAAGCACTCCGGAAGCAGCCTCTATCAACTCACAGTCTTCCATATGAGACTTTAGGAGTTTTTCATTTGCCTTAGCATTTGCAAATGTAGCTATCTTCATTGTCTGTACCGGAGAGAGGGAGTCAAAGTTGAATGGACCTTTTAGAAGCTCCGGTTCATCAATCTCTATTGTTTCCTGGCTTAGAAAATTTTGAACAGTTTGTGCAGTGTCTCTTGCTGGAGACAGATGTTTCTTCTCTTCAGCAGTTTTGTCCTTTGGAGTCTTTACATTCTTCCCACTTTCAGTTGTGGTTTTCTCTGTTGGAATCTTCTCTTTCTCTACATCCTTGGTGCTGTCAACCTCCTTTTCTTTTACTGCTGCTTCTTTCTCCTATAATTTCTCTTCTTCTTGGGATCCGGAGACTATAGGAGAATCCGGAGAGGAGATGTTAGTCTGTTCAAGGGGCACTTCTTCCGGAGCAGATGATTCCAAGTCCACAGCTGTTTCTGCACCTAAGTCCTCTACAACAGGAAGATTAAACCTTTTGAAGGCCTTCCGGAGGATCTCTTCTGTCTCTATGGCCACCTTGTCAGTCTCTCCAAGCATGAGTTGATTCATTCTTGCTTTACTCCTGAACTCATCTTTGCAGTCCTTGAATATTATGTTCATTGTCTTGGGATCAATTTGAGGATATAGATGAATAGCTATCTGCTCCCGGATCTCAAGATCTTGTGCCTGAGCATTATTCTTTCTTATTTCTAATTCCTTTTCTAGGCTTTTAGGAATTAGAGATATGATCTCAATGAAAGCCTTATTGTATATGTTCAGATACTTGACTGTGGCTTCCTGCAGAATCTTTTGGTCAGCCTCATTGTAGTCATCATAGAATTCAGTCATTGGTTGAAGGTTTCCATCCACCATGACTGACTTGATTACACTCTCTAGAGACAGGGTGGGCTTTTCAACAACTACCTCTGCCATTTCTTCCTTGTCTTGGCCTGTGGAGGGTTTACCGAATCCTTTCTTCTTCTGCTTCTTTATTTCTTTTACTCCCTCATCTGACTCAGTTTCCTCTTCATCCTTTTGGCTTTCATAAGCCCTTGTGGCTTTTGTCTTAGATCTTTTACCGGATGCTTGGACTTCCGGTTTTGAGCTTTTGGTTCTGAGAGGTGTAGATCCTTTTGATGATCTGGTCCAGGTTGAGGTTTCCACCGGAGCACTTTTCTTGCTTTTCTTTTCTGCCTCTTTCTTTTCTTCCTCAGCCTTTCTTCTCTTTTCCTAGTTGGCATCAAGTGCCTCCTTTGGGATGCCTAGGCCTTGAGCAATATGCTCTACTTCTTTTCTTACCTTCCTCTTTATCTCAGGTTCCCTGAGGTCTACATGGATCTTCACACTCAGCTCCTCAAAGGTTCCAAACCTTTCTGCCTTTGGATCTTTGGGCTGACTTAGCATGTGTTGAACATGCAGCTCCACTATCTGTTCATCCACTTCATACCCCATGGGCATGATCCACACAGTTCTTGGTTCTACTGCCTCCATTAGACACTGATCTGTTTCTACCATGAAGCATACTGTGTCTTTGTACTTTTCAACAAGGGATTGGGGTATTCTTTCTCTTGCATGCATCATGCTTTGGAAGTTCTTGAAATATCCCCATAGAGCTATTTTTCTTGCTTTAGCATCCCCAAGTCCATGCAAATAATCTCTGATTTGGATGGCAACCGGTCTGTCATTCTGCCATATCCATCCACTGGATCCGGGAAGCTCATTCATGTAATAAAAGAAGAGACAAAGGATCAAATTGCCATATTTGAAGGAGTTTTTCTTGTCCTTGATCTTCTGCAGATTTTCAAAAAGTTGGTTTACAAGAAGCTCACACAAGTCATAGTTTGCATTCTCCTTTAGCATTTGATAGGCTGTGTAAATTGCAGTTCCCGATACTGAATTTTCCCTACTGGAGTGATAGATCTTGTAACCTATTATCATAGATGCAAATTTGACATCCGGTTTAGTGATGTCTTCAACTGTCATAGCTCTCTTGTCAAACTTAGATCCGGTTGCATCACTAACTGTCTAATTTTTGACAGACTTGAGAACAGGTAATCCACCAGATGAGTGCAGACCGATTACTGACCTAATTGCATCTTTGGTGATCTTGAAGGGCTTATTCAACCATAGAAAGTTGTCATGCACTCTACTTAGTACATACCAGACCCATTCATCTTCTTCAAAACAGGGGAAATGGATGCACTGTGCAAAGTTCTTATCCCGGGAGGCTTTGTACTATAGTTTAATCTCAAAGGAGTTGTCTATCAACTGTTTGTGATAGATATCCATCAATTTTGAATCCCCAAAGTCTTCAAAATTCGCATGAATGTAAACCCTAATGTCCTCCGTATGCAATACACCATGCGCGGAACACTAGAGAAGGCTCCTAGTGGATCTACCTCCAAAGATTTGTATGGATGTTTCTTGAATGTGGGACGAGGTCTATCAGAGATCTTAACTATATTCGGAGTAGCCATTTTTTCAAACATTTGCAGTGAGATATAGAAAATGGAAAATACCTTGTGCGCCTTCGGTTATATGGAGTGGTTGGATTGATTTTTGTATGTAGTAACTCCTGCAAGTGATCTTCGGTGAACTTGATGAATTTTGTTGTAGAGCTCCGCTTTTCGCTTCTTCTTGGGTGTGGAATGATCAAGTGATTATTGAGAAATCCCTTATATTGTTTCGCAAACCCTAATATCTGTTTGCAATAAATGCTCGACCTATATTATTCAGGTTTGCCTTATCCGGATAGCTTAGAGTACAGATCAGTCCTGATCTATGAACATCATGCGGATCTTCCAATCATGAACAAATCAAGATGATACATTACAAGAATATCCCAAACACTCTGTCCAATCCGCAGAATAAGACAATGCACTTCCAGATTTCTCCGGACCTTTTGTAATCTTTTGTCATTCCGGAGCATCTCCCGGAACAGGTCTTACTTGATTGATCACAACTTCTTCATCTCTTCATGCGGACCTCTGAAATCTTATCTGGATCATCTCAAGACTTATATCTACAAACCCTTTGCTCCGCATCTTGTGCCGCATCAGGCATCACTTGATTGGCTGGGGGAACAGGATTTTCTTTGAGTCTCCCCCTAAGCCAGAGCTCACCTTTTAATTTCTGGAAGGAATGTCAGCACCAGAGTCTGGTGCAGATCCAACCTCTACATTCTCTAAACTTTTCTTCACCCAGATCTTGTTCATCTGATTCCTAACTTCATCCGCATTCATCTTTTGTTTACCCTTGTCTTGATTATGATTATACACCGGACCTCTTCTGTCCTGATTCTTACTTCTGCAGATTTTTGCATTATGACCGGACCTGTTACAGATTTGGCAAATAATATTTCCTTGCATATTTGTCTGATAACCTCTTGATCTACATTGATTAGCCATATGACCTACTCTATTGCATGCAAAGCATCTACCATTGAATGATTTGTTTATTTGCATATTTCTGCATTCATGAGACTTGTGTCCATACCTTTTGCAATTAAAGCACTGTCCAGAGAAGGATGAATTAGTCTGATTCATTCTCTTCCTGCACTGATTAGCTTTGTGACCAAAGTGATTGCAGCTGTGGCAGTATCCATTGAAGGATGGATATCTTTGAGTATTGGGTTGTCTTACCGGAGGTCTTTTAGGCCTATTCCTTAGATTTTCTGATCCAAAATTCTTTTGACCAGATCCGGAGCTTTCTCCTTTCTCATATCCCAAACCATACTTGTCATCTATCCTCTTTTGACTTCCAAGAAGTACTTCAGGTTGGGCAGAGCTTATCTTGAATTTTTCTTTATATTCATTTGCTGTTTGAAGATCTCTTTTGAGAGAGACAATTTGATCCTCAAGTTTTTCTTCATTATCTTTGGCATCTTCAAGATCAGATTCAAGATGTCTAATAATCCTGTCCATCTGGTGGCATTCTTCTAATTTCTCTTTAAGAGATTGTCTTAGATTGTCTTCAGCTTTTCTTTTTTCTTCAATCTCTTGAGTAAACTTTATAGTTCCTAATTCCATTTCATGTCTTAACATAATGACTTCTTTTGATAACTTTTCACATAACTTGGTTTTCTCAGTCAATTCTTCATTTGTATTGCTTTCTTCACTTTGTCTTGCCAATTGTTGGAGCAGTTCCTTTCTCTTTTTCATAGACTTAATTTGTCCTTTAGTTCTCTCATGAATTCATCAGCCTGTTTGAGTCTTTCCTTTAATTCATTGACTTCAGAGTTTGACTGTTCAAGATCCTCAAGGGTAGTCTTGAGTTGCTCCCTTAAACCATATGCATCCATTTGAACTCCCAGATCTTCCTCAAGCTGTTAGGCTCTATTAGGAGGAACTTAGCTCTGATACCAATTGTTGATAACTGAGAGGGGGGGTGAATCAGTTATGCTAATTATTTCTTCTTTTGAACTTTCTTATTAATCAAAGCATCATTAAATCAAACAAACAAACATTACCATGAAATGAGAAACACATGACATAGTATTTTTGACGTGGAAACCCGGTTAAGGGAGAAAACCACGGGGTGATTAACCCAAAGATTATTCTCTGTTAGAAGAATAAGGAATTACAAAAATGGCACTTGCCAATTAGGGCTCACTGCCCGAGCACACTGCTCACAAAGAGGCACACTGCCTACAAAGAGATACACTGTCTACAAAAGAATGTTAGACAATACTTGAACTGATTGGAAGCATCTACATATGCTGGAGTTTAGTTCCGGTTAGGCTCAGTACACTGATCTGCTGCACTTCATCTTTCCTCTATTCTTTAATCTACTTTCCTTTCACATACTGGATCTTTCTTACTACTTTTGCTCTGCTCTACACTTATTCGCATACACCATCATACTCAACTTCTCACAACAAAATCCATCCTCTATATATATATCCGCACTAGTGATTTTATTATCTTTCTAGTCGGCACCCAGAATAGTTTATCTTCTCACAAACTTTGATCTGTCGGCTGAATCCTTGCATATCAAGTAATGCGGATCAAGCATATACTTGTAGATATCATTAATCATGTCGGCCAAACATGATTCATGCCTTCACAACCTTTACCATCAATAGTAACACATCCGGAAAATAGTCTGATGCTCTGTCAGTCAGTTCTTCCTCTGTTCTCACTGTCTCTCAGGAATCCGCTACTCAACTATTCATATCTTTTTCTTTGTCCATCACCGGAGGCTAAATCCTTGGAATATACTACTCAAGGTAGTCCTCTTGACTTTCCCAAATCTGCACTGCACCAAGACACTTCCTCTGAGAGGTCCAGACCAATCTGTTGGACCTTGCCACATGCTCTGTTCTTGTTCACCGGACCACAACAGTCTTCATTCTGACTTCCGGTAGAGGCACACCATGACTTGCGGATATGTGGGATGACCTTTGTTGCCATCAATGACAACAACCATGAATCCATTTAGTGTCTCTTGCCAACAGTTCAATGTGTTGGAAACTTGCAAAGACATTTTTCTTGATGACAAGTAGTGAGATTTTGAGTGTGAAGTTTTTTATTATGACCAGATTGCTCATATAGGTGTGTTGATAGAGATTTTGTTTGACATACAAAGGAATGTCATGTATATCTATCTCATGAATGGAGGCAGAAAGATATCAATTCTAGAGAGAGATCATAAGGAAGTTTGTTGAGATTACTTGCAGAGAAAGCATAAGAACGTTTGCAGATAATGTTTGCAGAGGTATGCATATGGTTAATGTATGTTTGAAAATATCTCTTTGCTTAGGATGCCCTTTATGATGATCTGATATAAGTGCAAAGATAGATGTTTTTTTAAAAGTATTTGAAATGTTAAGATTATATCAGGAAGATGTCTTCCAAAATCTGATAAGGATAGTGTTATGAAGAGAAATAGAGAGATCATCTGTATATACTTTTCACTCACATTTGTGGTGTAATCCATTGTTGCCAGTGAGACAGATCATTATTTCTAGTGAGGCATATCATGTTACCAGTGAGGCATGGTATTTTAAGTCAGTGAGACAACATTATGTAAGGGAGACATCAAATGTACCTAGTGAAGGTCTTAATTTTTGCCAGTGAGGCATAATAAAGTGTAGATTCAAGAGTGGTTTTTTATCCCTTTTTAAGGGTTTTCCACTCATAAAACATGTGTCATGGTTCTTTATTGATTGTCTCTATATTTGTGCCCTGATATCTTTCTTTTGATCAAGGTCTTTGCTATCACACTTATCATTGTATATGTATTTGATGAATCCTTAAGTTCTCTTTAAGCTTTGTGTCTAGTGGATTAAAGGTGTAAAAAGTTTTAAAGTTTATAGACCACTGATTCACCCCCTCTCAGTGGTCCTATACTCTAACATTATGCACTGTATTTCCCCTCTAAATTCCTAAGTAGGTTTTGCGCTAAATTCAAGTTGAAGTGGATATATCCTCTTAGCACCAATTTCCTTTGGATTCCTTTGCTGAAATGAAGGTTTGAGTGTTTTTGACCTTTGCGCTAAAAGATGTGACAACCTGACATATCCACTGAGCCCTAAAACACCCGCAATCCTATGGCAGTCAAAATCCCCGCTAAAGATCTCAAAATTGTTTGCGCTAAACTCGCCTAGGAGTGGATATATCCACTTTCCCCTAAGAATCCCGCATATCTACATCCATTTAAATGTCCCTCCAAATGGCCTTTTATAGGGTTCAATACTAAAAATCATGACCACTGGATTGCGTTAAAACATGCCCTAACCAGACATATCCACTTGACTTGAAATTCTCCGCCATCCGGTTGAAGCCGAAAACTCTGCCATATTTATTTGTTATGTCAGAAAATGTCCCCTTGGGGGCTTTTCCCTTTTAAGGTTTATCTCCTAGGTTCTATTTATGCATTTAGAGCACTTGCATGATAATTTGACATCCCAATGATAAAACCCTGAAGTTTCATGGCAAATTGGACTCAGGGGATGTATTTAACAATAATCCTGCTTGAAATAGGGGGAGGACTTGGGCACCTACGCCCTAGTCCTGCCATATTTTAGGTCAAGACCAATTTTGAAGTGTCGGTTTATGACCATTATTTAGGTCCTATGCCAACATGATAAGTTTCAATAACAAAATTCTTGGTGGGAATGTTTGTAGTTGTATATATAAGCATGATTAGTGATTCAATTGTAAACTAGATGAAAATTAGATGGCAATTGTGAACTTGATGAATTCTTGTGATTAGAGCATTGAAAATATTCATTGTGTGGCAGAGCAGAGAATTGTTCTTATGTTTGTATTTGCAGATTTGGCATCTATCTTCTCATGGCATGAAGAGCATCTTCCTTCCATAAGATCTTCACTACAAGGTGATATCATTTGTGTTTTCAATCATTTATCATTTGGATTTTGCATCTATCTCGCAGGGATATGCACTCTTTATCTGACAACAGTGTTCAGAAGACTTGAATGTCTCTTTGGGGCTTGACTGAGGCAAGCCTCTAAATACCACCACCCCCAACCCATTTTTCTACGATTGTGAGTTATAGGTTGTAGGAGCAGAAAAAGTGGAGTTGTAAGAGAGTAGTGTAGACTGTCAAAATTGTAGATCAAAGAAGAAAATAGGGACCTGGACTCGGGTGCCCGCTCATTAGTCCTCTGGATCCTGTAACAGGAAAATCTCTAGAATAATAGGAACAGGTTCCAGACAAGATTCCTAGATCCCAACAAAAATGGTGGCATTGGACTAGGGTACCCATTCATTAGTTCTTGACTTCTCCATTTTTTGAACTTTGAAATCTAGTACGCATTTGATATCTCTGTGTGCGAGCATTTTCTGTAATTTGTCTGTTTGCTTCCGAATTTGCATAATTAGGGTTTTGAGCATAAGTGGCCTTAATTAAACAATAAAATCACACAATTCCAATCTTCCCCTATGTTCTGAGTGACCGAAGGCTTGTAGTAGACTTCCTACTCAGCTGAAGTCCTTGAATGTTTAGTGGAGAAAGGAGGATTTACATAAACCATTGAAATCAACCCTAAACAAATCCTCTTCATTTTTCCTACTAAACATTTTGGTGAACCCATGTTTTTGGACTTTTTGGCACCTTACTAAGTGTTGTGCTTCAGATTTACATTCATTTCATTCATTCATATCATTGTTCATCTTATTGCATTTGAAAAATTACAAAAGAAGTTGAAAATTTTGAAAAAAAAATTGGCATCTTAAGCTTGCATTTTCAAGTAATTTAGATTAATTGGCATTGAATTTCAATAAATTTCTATCATTCTCATAAGATCTGATTTAAAATACAGAATTTTTTCATTCATCATTCATTTAGATTGCATTTTCATGATCAAATTGATGAAAAATGCCTAAAATTTTGCATTTTTCCATATAACCTAGTTTTGCATTAGCTAGGGTTTGTAATCAAAATCTTGTTTAATATTTTACTACCCTTTTAAAACACTCATTAGGACTAATTTCTAACTATAGTGTTGCATCATAGTGGTTTTCTTGTAAAATTTCATGCCTAGGGTTTGAAAACCTTGATTTTTCACTAGATTTTGGCATTATCGTCTCTCTAGATTTGCACCATAGGCATGTTGTAAAGGATTTTTCTGCACTAATTGGTTGTTATCAGGGTTATTATCTACTACCCCTCCTCAAATTCTTTACAACACCTTTTTATTGGGCCCTTGCATTGAAAATTTGGTGAAATATTGCATATTTTGGCTATATTTTCCCTATGGTTTGACCTTGAGTGGCACTATAAGCGTTTTGTGACAGATTTTTTTGGAATTAGCTAGCTTTTATTACTGTTATAATTTTATTTCCATCATAATTTCCTCACAACAACCTTTGTCATACTCTTTTGCATTGAAATTTGGTGAAAAATTGCATATTTTAACTATATTTGCCCTAGGGTTTGACTTAGATTTGCACTCCAAGCATGTTGTGACAAATTTTATTGCTTTAGGTGACTGATACTACTACTATAATCTACTTCATCTCCTAAAATTCTTTACAACGCCCCTTTTATTGGGTCTTTGCATTGAAAATTTGTGAAAATCGCATATTTTAGTGTATTTTCACTAGGTTTTGACTAGTCATCATTCTAGATTTGCATCAAAAGCATGTTGTGAAGGATATTATTGTTGTATTGGACTTATATCAGACATATTACTTTCTATACTTGATCAATTTCCTTACAACACCTTTTCTTTCACTTATTTGCATTGAAAAAAGTTGAAAAAATCAAGCATTTTAGGTCATTTTCATACATAGTTTTGCACTTGTCTCTTGCATCAAATTTGAAAAACTTTTAAAATATGATTTCACATTTATTTGAATACATATACACATGGCTTCTAATCACAACAACAACAATAGGTTCCCTCCTAAGCCTTACATGAAAAGAAAGGTCCCTGAACCTGAAATTGTATTTACACCTCATGATAGAACAATTGGAGAAACTGAAGGACCTCTCTATATCACTATGAAAATAATGGGAAATCCTATGGATGGAACCCTTATTGATCCTAATTGCATGAATAATGTGGCAACAGAGGAGTTTCTCTATTCACATCAATTAATGCAAGGCTTTTATGACCCTTCAGATATGATGATTAAGACACAAAAGGGAACCTTTATAAACACTTATGGGAAGATATCCTCATTGGTTACTATATTTGAGAAATCTGTAGAACAATGGTTTGATGTTGTCCCCATTTCTAACCTCTTTTGCATAAAACTAGGACATCCATGGCTAAAGTCTATGAAAGTTGTCCATTCAATAATCCATAACTATGTAAAATTTCCTTTGAATGGACAAGTGATTACTATTCCTCGCAATAAGTATAAAACTTTGGTTACAAGACAAAACTTTACACTTGATTACTTTTGGGAGAGATCTGAAGTGGAACTAGAGCCATGGACAGATTTTAACTTCTTGAGCTATAGAAACTGCAAAACAAAACTATTACATCAAGTGGCCGGTCCTTCTTTGCAAGAAACAACAAGAGATGAACAAGCCGCATTTGAAGAGAATCCTAGACTGAAAGGAAATGGACCCTATGCTGAGGTTCCTCCTTGCCATCCTTACAAGGATAGGGAGGTAGTCATCAACATCAAAACATTCCACCTAGACAAATGAGATTTGATCTTGGTGCTTCCTCCTCTAAAACACAAAAACCTATGGAAGAGCAAAACATTATCTTACAAGAGATAAGTGGTAAGACAAAAGAAATAGACAAGCAAGAGAAAGGAGGAGGAGACGACAAGCTTATGCTCAATGACTTGCATCTCAACTAGAAAACATCTCACCAAACATTGAATCAAACCAAGAAGATCTTAAGAATGGAGAACATGAAGAAAAGAATAAGAGTTGGGTTATGGTACCTTATGTCCCACTTTCCTCTAACATTTGGGAGTGGGAGTATGATGATGATTTGCTTGATGACAACCCTTAGTTAGGTTGTCCCTATAGGTAAGTATTTCTAACCCTTTATCTCTCATGATGTGTTTCCCTCGTGATGTGTTATGTGTTGTTTAGGCCTCCTGGGATGACCCTTGATTCTCTTGTAAGGTCCAAGATACTAGGAGACTGCCTCTGTTGTGACCCTTCTTCTATTTGTATCATCATTCTTCTATATTTCTTCTTCTCTATTTTCATTTTTGTGTGTTGTGTCTTAGGGACATAGCATTGCGGTTGGTGACTTGGGGGCACCCTCCTACGTGATTGTCCCTAATGCACTTGTTTCTCCTCTCTTGATTTATTGTTTCCCTTCCTCTAGTGTTTCTATCTAGCCGACGGATGACAAAAAACATATTATATTGATACAGACCTAGTGTCCCTTTAATGAGAAATCAAAAATTGGACTTAGTTCCTATATGACAATGGGGTTGTTATATATTATCCGACGCTTGGCTAGTAGAAGCACTCCATGTGATCTTGATGGTGTCTTATCGCACTTACAAAACAAAACAATATTGTTGCTCCGTGCACTTTGTCTATCTTGAATCTTGCATTCCTCAGTTCTCTATGCATTGTTGTTTATCATGAGTATATAGATGCTGACACTTTTCTTGTAGGGATGTGTTTGTGGGAACATTTGGCAATCATAAAGTACATGTCACCTCTAGGGGGCATGGGATTTGTGAGAGCTCATGCTCCCTTGTGTGTTTTCTTCCAACCTTAATGTGCTTGGTATCAGTACCTGATATCAACCACCTTAAGGTGGGGGCTTATATAAGGCAAGCTATCTATTTTAGATGTTAGCAATGTGCTTGTTCTTAGGTGCAGTCTTAAAGATTGGTGGCGATGATTCCCTCCTGCACTCTGAGATTTGTTTGAAACCAACTTGCAATCATTTAATCCCTCTACAAAGGTGGGATATTGCATCCTTTTCTTAAGCCCTCTGTGGAGGCAGGGATGGTGTATTTCTTGCGAAGAGTGCACATCCTGTCATTTTCAAAAAGTCCTTTGCAAAGGTGGGGAGCGATTCTATTACTAGCTCAACCCTTAAACTTATCTTCGGAGATTGTTGTGGTGAAGCCTAATCATCGGTGTGTACCTGTAATGTGCTTGAGATGGTGATGAACCTAGAAATAGGAACACTCCATCACTTGTCTACTGTGTTTTCTCCATGTCTTCCAAGTCTTGTGTATTGTGTGTTTGTTCCCAAGCATAGTCTTAAAGACCAGTGGTGATGAGTCCCTCCTATGCTTTGGGATTTGTATGGCATGTTTTGCATGTGTGTTGCCCCATATGCAGTCTTAAAGACTGATGGCGATGAGTCCCTCCTACATTATGGGTGGTGTGTTTACTTTCCTTGTACTTGCATCTGCATTTCATATATGAAAATAAAATGAAAAAGAAATCATCTCTGTCTTCACTACATTCACTATATTCACTATGTTTTTCGTGTCTTCAATGTTGTCTTCTTTGTGTTTTTTTGTGACTGTAACTGTCTTCTCCATGTTTTGCATGCCTATTACTATCTTCATTGTGACTGGTGTGTCTTCTCTGTGCTTGGTGTGTTTGTTGACCATACTTTAATCCATGTATTGGCCTTGCATTTATACACATATTAAAGTGGGGGCTAAATGTTACATCAAAATATGTAACCTTGGGGGCTTTTCCCTCTTAAGGTTTAGCTCCCAGGTCCTATTTATGCATTTAGAGCATCTTGCATGATAATTTGACATCTCGATGAGAAAACCCTGAAGTTTCATGGCAAATTGGACTCAGGGTATGCATTTAACAAGAATCCTACCTGAAATGAGGACTTGGGCGCTCGTGCCCTAGTCTTGCCCTATTTTAGGCCAAGACTAATTTTGAAGTGTCAGTTTATAACTGTTATTTAGGTCCTATGCCGACACGGTAAGTTTCAATTACGAAATTCTTGGTGGGAATGTTTGTAGTTGCATATATAAGCATGATTAGTGATTCAATTGTAAACTACATGAAAACTAGATGGCAATTGTGAACTTTATGCATTCTTGTGCTTAAAGTATTCAAAATATTCTTTGTGTGGCAGAGCAGAGCATTGTTCTTGTCTTTGTATTTGCAGATTTGGCATCCATCTCCTCATGACATGAAGAGCATCTTCCTTCCATGAGATCTTCACTACAAGGTGATATCATTTGTGTTTTCAATCATTTATCATTTGGATTTTGCCTCTATCCCGCAGGGATACACACTCTTTATCTGACAATGGCGTTTGGAAGACTTGAATGTCTCTCCAGGGCTTGACTAAGGCAAGCCTCTAAACACCACAACCCCCAACCCATTTTTCCATGATTGCAACTTACAGGTTGTAGGAGCAGAAAAAGTGGAGTTGCAGGAGAGTAGTGCAGACTGTCAAAATTGTAGATCAAAGAAGAAAATAGTGACCTAGACTCAGGTGCCCGCTCATTAGTCCTCTGAATCCCACAATAGGAAAATCTCTAGAACAGTAGGAACAGGTTGCAAACAAGATTCCAAGATCCCAACAAAAATGGTGGTACTAGACTAGGGTGCCTACTCATTAGCCCCCGACTTCTCAATTTTTTGAACTTAAAAATCTAATACGCATGTAATTGTCATTTGATATCTTTGTGTACAAGCATTTTTCATAATTTGTTTGTTTGCTTCTGAATTTGCATAATTAGGGTTTTGAGCATAAGTGGCCTTAATTGAACAACAAAATCACACAATTCCAATCTTCCCCTATGTTGTGAGTGACCGAAGGCCTGTAGTAGACTTCCTACTTGGCTAAAGTCCTTGAATGTTTAGTGGAGAAAGGAGGATTTACATAAACCATTGAAATCAACCCTAAACAAATTCTCTTCATTTTTCCTATTAAACAGTATTAAGACATGTTTGCACTGAAATCAAGCTCCACTAGACATATCCCGTTAATGGTCAAATCTACACTTATCTAGTTTGAAACCAAATCCCTGCTGGGAGTATTAAGAGGGTGTTGTGCTAGAATCATATTCCATTGCATATATCCACTAAAGGACTAAATCCCTGCTGAAGCATTAGAACAAGCTGGCGCTAAGTTTGAACTGCATTGTATATATCCACTGGAGGTTGAAATCCCTACCAAAGTAATAGATTAAGATGACACTGAATTTGAACTTCAATGCACATATCCAGTTGATGTTAAAAGGTTCGCTGACTTCGGTGAAGGGCCTAAGTCACGCTTTTGCCTAGAATGCACTACTAAGATACTTTTTAAGGAAATGGAGATAATTAAGCCAAGGGATTTGAAGTAATTGCATGGTATCTATCTTGTTTATATGCATTAATTTGAATCTAAGGATTTCATGCATTAAAGTAGGTTTTATTCTTAATATTTACTTTCATATCCAGTGAGGCCTCAAAATCTCGTTGCTTTGTTTTTCTGCTTCTGCTTATAATTCATATGGTAAAATGTTAAGGAATGAATTACAATGAATATTTTTTATGTTTCCTTAATGAATGATATTAGGTTTTGGGATTAAAATTAATGCTTATTAGGCATTTTGACCCTATGTCCTGTTGTGGGGTAAATCCCCTCTTTTGGGTCTAGATTTCTGCTTGTGGTGCACAATGAAAACACACAAGTATTATCATTCCTAGGCTACCTAGCAATCATGAAACATGGGTCTAGACTTCTAGGGTAGTAAATTTCAAAGATTACTCATTAAGTTCCTGTCTTGCAGGATAAATGACTTCCTGAGCCATAAACATGAAGTACGAATTTAAAGGGCTCCCCCAAGTGAGCAAGATCACATAAGCTTGGATCAATGTAGGAGATACTGACCTTGGACACATTGACATAGAATATTTTAGACTAAGGATCCTGGGTCCTAATCCAACACCCTGGGCCAAGAAGATCAGAAATAATGGCATTGCTCATGCTGCTGCTTTTCTGACCTCTATCGAATGTCCTGAGCTAATAGTAGCATGTGCAGATAGATATGATCAATTGTCAAGAACGGTTGCCACTCAAGAGGGTAGAGTATTAGTAGATATTAGCCCCTTAGCATTTGCTGAGACCTTTGACATTCCTCCCTTTCCAGTCCTAACCATGATGGATAAAGATGAAAGTGAAAAGATGTACAATCAAGACCTCGAGACTTGTAGAAAGAAGATCAACGAGGGGTGGATGAAGAATAAGAGAGAAGCCATGTCAAAACTTCACCAAGTATTGTATAGGAGTGATTTCAAAGAAGAAATAGGAGACCTAGTCACTCTCCTAAGAAGAATTATGGGATTGCCCTCTACTTCCACTTTTGAAGGTCGGATGTTCCCTTATGTGGAGGAAATATTGCATGGAGACAAGAAGATCCACTAGGGTTCCCAAAAATGGTTATAAATAGCCCTTTTTGGTGGCCTTCAGCCAAATTTTAATTTTTGCATCTCCCTCCAAAAATATGTCAACTTCCGGGAGTCATAACTTTTGATCTGGGTGTCCGATTGATGAACCGTTTGAAGTGGTGGAAATTGTGTGGAGTGATCTATGTGCTTACAATTAGATTTGCTAATTCTGCCCATTTTTAGGGCCGTATGGGGTCATTTAGTGCCTCAAAATTAACTTTGAATTATTTTTAGGGGTTTTTTAGGAAACAAAAACTTTAATATCTTTCAACCCACAAATAATCTTTGCCTAATTCCTTCGCTAAAGGTCTTATTTTTCATTTATGAAGCTTCCTATAAATTTTTGCTTCCAGACATGCCCAAATGTAAACTTTCCAAAAATAGCAGTTTGTTATTTTTAGCAGTTTGGAAAAACTAAAAGTTCTATATCATTATTCAAACGATTATGGAACCAGAAATACAAATTTTGAAAAGAAATGAAAACATCAACAATTTTGAATCATCATCTTTTTTTTTGGGTGATGCAATATTGCCCTTACACCACCGGATACTCTTGCATCAGACACCTAGGGTAATTTGAGAAGTGACCTTGTCACATCTCAGGTGTTTGTTTGAGGACAACCCAAACAGTCAACCTCTACCTTAGACAACCAAGAAGAATCTGTAACAAGCCTTCCTTTCCACTACACCAGATATTCCTCATATTGCATGTTCTTAGTGCTTCTTCCCACATGGCTATCCAAGACCTCTTCTATCTCCTCCCTTAAAGTAGATGCCAAAATACTCCACTATTCTTCTATTGGTCCATCCTCTGTTCCACCTTCATGATATTCTATTAAATCACCAATGTTGAACATAGAGGAGATGTTGATCCCACTTGGCAGCTCTACCATGCATTTCATGAATCATGCTTCTTCAAAATCCTACATGGTCTGAATTTCTTCATTTTCAACTTATTATATGTTCCAATTGGAAACTTCTCTTTTCTCAAGTGAACCATGACTTCATCTCCTACATGAAATTCCTTATATCTCCTCTTCTGATCTACCTTAGCCTTGTACTAAAAATTCATCTTATTAATGTGATTTCTCACCTCTTCATGCAAATTCTTCAGGTGTTCTGCAAAGTCTTCGTCTTTGATACTTAACTTTTCTCCCTTGTCTAGTTTCCTTAACTCTGAAGCATTTCTTGGACTACTCCCATATACAATCTGGAATGGTGATTTACCTGTACTCATATTGATAGAATTGTTGTAAGCAAATTATTCCTGTGGTAAATTTAAATCCCATCCCTTGGGCTTATCTCCTACTAAGCATCATAGAAGGTTACCCAAGCTCATATTCACCACTTTTGTTTGTCCATCAGTCTATGGATGGTGTGCAGAACTGAACTTCAAATCCATCTTCAACTTCTTCCACAATGTCCTCCAGAAATAACCAACAAACTTGGTATCTTGATCTGAAACTATACTTTTAGGTAGACCATGTAGTCTCACCACCTCTTTGAAAAATAACTCTACAATATGAACATCATTGGTTTTCTTACAAGGAATAAAATGTGCCATCTTTGAGAATCTGTCCACCACCACAAAAATGGAATCATGTCCTCTCTATGTCCTTGGTAAAGCAAGAACAAAGTCCATGCTAATATCATCCTATGGCCTCTCTGGTACAGGTAATGGCTTATACAACCTGCTATTCTGACTTGTTCCTTTTGCCATCTAACACACTCTATAACTCTGCACAAATTTCCTCACATCTTGTTGTAGTTGTGGCCAATAACAATGTTTATTAACAATAGCAATGGTCTTACCTTGACCAAAGTGTCTAGCTAATCCCCCACTATGCTTCTTCTTAATTAGGTTCTCTCTCATGGAACTCATGGGAATGCACAACTAGCTTCCTCTAAACAACATGCCATCTTGGATTATGAAATCCAACCATTTTATCCTGTCCAAAACAATAGGTTCCAAACAATCTTTCTAAGCCTCTACAAAATCTGGATATTCAGGATACAAACTTTTGAGCTCATCGAACCCAACAACCTCTATCTTCATTTCTGTCAACAAAAGTATAACTCTGCAAAAACTCAACCCATTTTAAGTGTCTCTAGTTCAACTTTCCTTGACTATTAAGTTATTATAAAGCCTGATGATGAGTATATAAAACAAACTCTTTTGGCAACAAATAATGTCTCCATTTCTTCAAAGCCTAAACTATAGCATAGAACTCCTAGTCATAAACATATTACTTTTTCTTGGGATCATTAATCTTCTCACTAAAATAGGCAATGGGCTTACCTTCTTGGCTAAAAACAACTCCTATAACACTGCCACTAGCATCACAATCTACCTAAAATACCTCATTAAAATCTAGAAGTGTCAAAAGAGGTTGCTTTGTGACTTTCTGCTTCAATGTATCAAAGTTCTTAGTTTCTCCTGTAGTCCATTTAAACTGTTTTCTATCCCCTCTCATTGTCTTAGTTAGGGGTGCACAAATGCTACTAAAATTCTGATAAATTTTCTATAAAAACTTGCCAAACCATGAAAAGATCATAGCTTTGTAGTACTCCTTGGCATAGTCCATTCGATGATAGCCCTCACCTTCTCTGGGTCCATCTTAAAACCTTCCTCTGAGACAACAAATCCTAGGTATACCAACTCCTTTGCAAAACTACATTTCTTCAGATTAATCAACAACTTCTCCTCCCTCAGCTTCTCTAAAAGTCATGTGCTATGCATCAGATGCTCCTTCCAAGTCTTACCGAAAATAAGAATGTCATCTAGATAAACAATAACAACATTTCTCAAAAATTTCTTCAATACCTCATTCATGAGCTGCATGAATGTGCTAGATGCATTGGTTAGCCCAAATGGCATGACTAACCATTCATACAAACCTTCCTTTGTCTTGAAGGTTGTCTTCCATTCGTCTCCTTCTCTGATTTTGATATCATGATACCTAGTCTTAGGGTCAATCTTTGTGAAGTACTTGGCTCCACTCAAACAATCCATTATGTCATCCATTCTAGACAATGGAAATCTATACTTGATTGTGATCTTATTGATGACTTAGGAATCTATACACATTCTCCACTCTCCATCTTTCTTTGGTGCTAGTACTGCAGCTACTACACATGTACTTAGGCTCTCCCTTATCAGTTCCTTCCTCAACAACTCCTAAACTTGTTTGTTTAGTTCTTCATTCTCTGCATGAGTCATTCTATGTGTTGCCTTATTCAACGAACTGGCTTTTGGTATCAAATCCATTTGATGACTTATCTTCCTCACAGGTGGTAAACCTTTTGGTACATTATCAGAGATAATGTCCTGAAATGCTTCCATCAGATCTGAGACTTCTGCTGGTATATCTTTACATTTCTCTTGACTAAGCTTAGGAATCAACACAAAGTAATGACATTCATGCTTCATACCCTCCAAAAATTTCCCACCATCTACCAAGCAAATTCTAGCAGTGCTACATACCTTTTCTTGTACCTCCTTTAAGGGCTTCAACTTATGACAAATTCCATCCTTTGTCAGGGAATATGCGTTTGCATGTCCATCATGGATAGTGCATCTATCATACTGCCATGACCTTCCCAATAATATATGACATGCATCCATCATTATGATGTCACATATCACCTCGTCATGGTAGTCCCCAATCTTGAACGTGACTAAACACTGTTCATTGACCAAAGCTCTATGGTCCTTTTGCAACCATGAAATTTGATATGGATGTGGATGCCTTCTCTTTGTCAACTTCATCTTGTTAACCATCTCTTCTGAAACAAGATTGTTAGTACTTCCACTGTCAATAATAATATCACAACACTTACCTTCACACTTGCACCTTGTGTGGAATAAACTCTTCTTCTGATCTAGTTCTAATATCACAACACTTACCTTCACACTTGCACCTTGTGTGGAATAAACTCTTCCTCTGATTTGTTCTTTCTCCTCATTCAACAAGGTTCTTCTAACAATTAGGGTTTCTTCCCTTTCAACATCTTCAGAATGCTCAGATTGTGCATCTTCATCTACATGTGCAACTCATGCATTATCTTTAGGTCTTCTATTTGTCCATCCTTGATGTTGCAGACACTTGTATGATCGATGCCCTTCATCTCCACATTGCAAACAAGTTCCTCTGAAACCTCCTCTTCCAAGTCCTTGCCCAGGTCAGCCTCTTCCTCTGTTCTCACCATTATTTTAATCACGAGGGCGGTAGGTATTATCTCCTCTCTGATTTTGACTGGTGCCATCTTCTTCACTTTTCTTTGGATCTTCATTTCAGCCTCCATAGGATCTTCCACTAGTCCTTCTGCCTTGACCTCTTCCCCTTTGCTTGCTTTCAAATCTTTTATTCATCTTCTCTTCTAGCTTCAGGGAAAAGTGGTATGCATCTTCTATGGTGGTCATTTTGACTAGGCTCAACTCTTCTTGAATACTTGGCCTTAACCCATTAATGTAATGGGCTACCTTCTCCTTGTTGGCCTCTACCTGGCTTATTCTGATAGTAATCTTATAAAAATATTTTGTATACTCCTTAACAGACTTGTTACCTTGCTTCAATCCTTGCAACTTCTTAAGCAACTCCAACTCATAGTCCACAGGAATGAATTGTTTCTTTAGTTTGTCTACCATCCGATCGCATATGGTAATCTTTCATTTTCCTCTTATATTTATCTCCAACTAGACCTCCTTCCACCAAATACTGGCATAGCCCTTCAACTTTGTTTTCACAAACTTGACCCGTTCTGGATCCTCTACATCTTCATACTCAAAATATTCTTCCATATCATTGAACCAATCAATAAGCTATTATGAATCCAAATCTCTAGAATAGGTAGAAACTTCAGTCCTAGGCCTCTTTCTGATCTTTGAATTGGCCCTCAACAACCTAACTTCTGCAAGATCTCCTGCAACTTCTTGTTCTTCCTTAGATAGCTCTTCTTTAGCTTCATCTTCACTTTCTTCTCTTGTTCTCAACTCAAATACTCTTCACAACTCCTCTTACAATGCATGGATTTGCCTTTGCATGGCCCTAAAACCCTCTTCCATCAAAGCATTTCTCCCAACACAGTTTCTTCATGGAGGCATTTTGATCTCTACATCAAACCCACAACCTCAGGTCTTGATGCAAATTACCTTATGGTCGGTGATCTGTCTACACACTGAAGAACCCTTGCTCTGATACCACTTGATGAAGGAGGTAAATAAAAAAACACACAATAATAGAAATTAGACATAGAAAATAGGGATATTATTTTATTGATTTAGACAACACATTACATTACAGAAGCTCAAATACAATCAGAGGATGAATCCTCCACATGCTACAACACATTATAGCTTCCTATCTCCAGACTCTAGAACCTATAGCCCCAAATATGCTAGGGTTTCTATTTTCCCACCTTTTCTTGACTCTACACTTTCCCCCTTATCTCTACTACTGGCAAGGGTTCCCAAAAATGGTTATAAATAGCCCTTTTTGGTGGCCTCTAGCCAAATTTTGAATTTTGTATCTCCCTCCAAAAATAGGTCAACTTCTGGGAGCCATAACTTTTGATTCGAGTGTCCGATTGACGAACCGTTTGAAGTGCCAGAAAGATTGCAGAGTACTCTACACAATATGAATTAGCTTAGCTAATTCTACCCATTTTTAGTGCCGTACGAGGCCATTTAGCTCCACAAATGATCTTTTCCTAATTCCTTCACCAAAGGTCTTAGTTTTCATTTATGAAGCTTCCTATAAATTTTTGCTTCCATACATGCCCAAATGTAAACTTTCCAAAAATAGCAGTTTGCTATTTTTAGTAGTTTGGAAAATCTTAAAGTTTTATATCATTATTCAAGTGGATTATGGAACCAAAAATATAAATTTTGAAAAGAAATTAAAACAACATCAACAATTTTGAATCATCATCTTTTTTTGGGTGATGAAAGATTGCCCTTACACCACTGGATGTTCCTGCATCATCCATAAGTCTATTCTTCCACATGTGCATATTTCTATCCCTTTTCCTTTGGTTTTTTAAGACTTGGAAAAGCTCTAAACTCTCTAAAAATCACATCTCTAAAAAATCATTTTCTAGGTTAGTGGGGGTTCCAAAGCTTATAATATTTTACATTCTCACCATATCTTGTGAAGATGTATTTCTAAGTTTTGGATCCAATTTAGACCACTTTTCTTAAGGCGCATGAACATAAGCCTCACAACCAAAGACCCCTGAATGTGAAACATAAGGATTAGGGACAAGGATAGAAAAGCATTGGATGGATGGATTGAGGGATTGTTAATAGTGGATGGGATGGATGGGAGATTCATGATGGATGGATAGATGGATGGAGGGGTCCATGATGTGACCTCCAAGGATTATGTCACATAGGAATTATACGCTCTACTATAGATATGACACTTATGATGTTGCATTACAAAGCTTGTAACAATATATGGTTTGATTAGTTGTAAAAAATTGGGTACATCAAGAGATGTCCAAATAATGTTTCAACATTATGCCCCTATCCTTATCAAGATCAAAGGGAAATAGGGAGAACAAATGGGAATGATGGAAAGGATATGTGGATATGATGGATCGGGACAATATTAGAAGGGATAAGATGAGATAGATGAGACAACTTGCCCCCAAGTTCAATGTGCATAAACAATCAATTTAAACATGATGCCCGCGAATGGATTTTTATCATGGTACTTATCCAAGGTGCCATCAAATGGTTTTCACCATTAGATGAATGATTTCTCTTTACTATTTTTATTTTTGAATTTTATTGTATTTTTTTGAATTTTTTGAGTTTTTCATTTTATTGATTGGATGACATTGATAATATGATATTCAGAGGGTCTTTGCATGCACCTGTCAATCTAATATGGTTGTTGTAGATGCTTTTTCATAAAATGTCAGTAGTGACCTACCTAGGGTAATTGTTTTGTCAGGATCGTAGCACTCATGTACAATCCATTGATGTTGTGATCCTCATTGATAATGGAGTTGGCCTCATCTAAATGTTTACATCTTGATAGGGTACCTTCATAGCCCTTACGATTAAATGTTTTTGCTATAATGCGACGAATTTGGGATTTGAGGTTTTTGGATTTGAGGCGTGATATTAGATTTGGATGGGGGATGTTGGATGTGGAATGATGCAATCAAGGTTTGTTAGGTTTAGACAAATAGATTAGTAATTTAGATTAAGTTTGAGGATTCCTAATTCTCCACACTTGGGATGGTGGGTTATGGATTTTGGATTGCAAATTAGGATGGAAATTAGGACCAACAATCTTATATAATTCAGGAGGAGGTGGACACCTATTATATGCATATTGCTTCTTACGATATTGAGTGATTATTTGATTTGGACATTTAGAACCAACATTATTATATAAGCTATAAGGAGGTACATACATCTATTATATGCAAGGTGATGTGGCTTCACATTTTGACTTGGATATTTTTCTTTGTTTGATTGACTTGGTCCATTTTTCTTTTGGACCCATATTGCTTTTATGTGTCTTTCTTGATTTTTGGATTCATACACCTTTGATGTTGTATTTGGATCTTCTAATTTGTATGCTTTAGAATTTGGTTGGTCCCAATTAATAGGTTTAGGATGTGGAAGATAAAGTTTGATGGTATGGATAGTGGAGGTGGAATGAATGTTGGTAGCAAGCTTGTTGTAGGGGTTGTGAATGGTCCCTATCTTGATGCTTTCATGACTAATGTAGGTTGGGATAGGCTCTAGGATGCCTTGACAATGATTGATGTAGATTGGGATAGGCTCTAGGATGCCTTGATCATGAAGGCCCAATCCTTTTCCTTGATAATTCATGCTTTTACATATCTTGTTTGCAATAGGATACTTGTTGTTTTTGAAGCATGATGCTAGCCCATTGGTGTGTCCCAAGAACTATTAGAACTATTGTCCCATCTATGAGAAATCCTAACTTGATAAAGGTGGTAAATCCTAGTTGATAAGATACTTGTGCTTTATCAGTGTGTACATTTGTCATGTCTTGATCATTGTTTGTTCTTGTTATGCTTTGATAATTTGAATGCTCAGTGATAATTTGTGCATTGATAGGCTTGATATGATCAATGTCATTTACTTGATCATCTATCTATTTATGGGGATCAAGTGTCTCATCATGGGAAGTGAATGCTAATGGATGATGAATAGGATTAATATGGATCTCTTGACCATAGATAGGATCTTGGTCATAGATAGGATTAATGTGGATAGTTTGATATTGTTTTAGAATGATTTGATCTTGATTTGGATGGGAACATGGTTGGTCATTCTTTGGAACAAGTTCTTGACATAGCTTGATTTGTTTGGATGACATAGTGGAGGAGTGTTATTTTTCTTTGACATCACCATTGGAAATGAATGTAGCGATAAACTCTTTTAGTTGGACACATGGATGGGTGAGGGATTTTTTATGCTTATGGATTTGGGATTTTATGGATGTGATGGACTTTTGAAAGGATAAACATTTATTTTACCATATAGGTAGACTTGTAGGAATGAGGGCTTTAGGAGGCTCTAGGGTGCTCTTGATAGGTGTGGGTTGGATGAATTTCTCATGGACAATAAGCTTGCATGTGCTAGAGGGGGATAACATTAGATGAGTAGAGTTGCATGACCTCACTACTTCTCTTTTGCCTTTATGTTTAGGATCATTTGCTAGTAGTCCTTAGAGAAAGAGAAAATTTGAATAGGACCATTTGGACATGTGATGACTAGATGGTGAATTAGATGTTTGGATTGGGTGACAGTTGGCTTGGTGGGAGAAGTTGGAGTGCAAAGGTTGTGAGAATGGAGGATATACATAGGATGTAGAGGCTATAGTGGTATTTCCCTTATCAAAGGTATCATAAGGATGACCTATAGATATTTGATTTGGATGTGAGGGCTTGCTTATGCTAGAATCATCAACATATTCCTCTTGATCTACACAACTATCATCATCATTGGTATATTCCTCTTGATCTACAAGGCTATCATCATCATCAGTATATTCATCTTGATCTACAAGACTATCATTATCATTTGCATAAAGGAGCTCATTTAATGTATGCATGGCCTTAGGTGAGCTTATCAGTGACTTTGGATGGATAATTTTGATATATGATCTTAGTGGATAGGGTTATTGGAAATAGATTATTTGGATGGATTAGTTTTCTAAATTTGGAATAAGTGTATATCACATTGTTTTGGATCCTAAGGATGTGTTGGTATTTGATTAAGATTGTTGGAATCCATGGATAGTTGTAGAGTTTTAATTGATGGATTATTGGCCCTAGGATAGTTAAGGGTCCCAAGTATTAGATTTTAGGCCCTAGGGTGATTAAGGGTCCTAAATGATGGATGGGATGATTTTGAATAAACAGGGATCTAAATGTGAGATTTAAGTTATCCAAGGATTGCTAGGATAGGTAATGGATTTGGATGATAATAGTTGTTATGGATAAGTTGTGTAGATGAGGGGTTGGTTTGAATGGAACAAGGGATGGACTAAGGTGTAAAACAGATGGAGTGATTAGGATAAACGTGTGGTTTAGATTGATGTAAGAATATTAGATCGAGACTAATATGGGAAGGGTTATAGACTTGAATGAACAAAGGATTAAGGCATGAGAAATGAGATAAGGGCTAAAAGGTAGTGGATATGGAGTAATTAAAAAGGAATGGACTTGTTTTGTTAATGTACAAGTGTATTTATGATTTGGACTAAGGTAAGATGAAATGATTTTTAGTTGAAGGTTGGACTTTGGGTTATGATTATTCTAACCTTGGCTGCATTTTTGTTTCAAGGATACCAATTGGTTAGTGTTTTCAAAATAGTAACAAAGGCTTTCAAAAACTTGACTAGGTATGAAAGGTTTAAAAAGTACTTGGTATTCATAACACCCAATCAAAAGACACAACAACAATCCTAGAATTAATCATGAAATGAGTGTCAATTTTTCGTGGGCCCACCAATAATGCTATCTACAAAGCAAAGGATAGCTAGGGAATGCAAGGTCATGTACCACCTATGCACCCATTACCATGGAGGTCAAAGCCTTGCCCACATCAAAATCTATCTCAACAACTTGGAAGCATGTGTGTGAGTATCTTTGTTGAAGTACACAAGACAACTGAGAGGGGGGTGAATCAGTTGTAGCAAAAACTTAACTTCTTTCAAACATCAACACATTAACCACTTAATTATGATTTAACCATGAAAGCATATAATCAAAAACTTAAACACATGAGACACCATATTTTTATGTAGAAAATCCAATAAGGGAAAACCACGGTGAGTGTTAGCTCACAATATAAATGATATATCAAAATTTACAACAAGGTTTGCTACCTTAGAGCTCACTGCCAAAAGGGGCTCACTGCTAGAGGTTTTGGCTCACTACCAAGTTGGTGAACTGAGATAGTAGCATCTACATCATGCTAGGGTTCGGCTCCATTGAAGCACATTGATTCTTCTTCTTTTCTGGCTTCTTTACGCAACCACACTTATATTCACATCTTCACATCATTATACCTTATTTGCAACTTTGTTACATGTATTTATACAATTCATCCACCGCGGAATGTACATTAAGGTCAGCATTACAATCATCAACCATTGGAGCAATCTCTAAGGTCAGCATACATTAGAATAGGTCTGGACCTAAACAGATTTGAGAAGGAAAAGAATTAATGCATACCACAACACGCCTTAGCTGGGACTCAAATGCAATCTCCCTTGCAACAACATGCTATCACAAACTTCAAAGCATAACCGCAAGTAGTGAAAACAACCAGGTCAACCAAGACTGGTGTTAACACTAAGACCTTTAGGAACACGCTTCAACCATGATCCAAATTAGACTTTGCAGACCAATCAAAAAGTACGAAAATGATCTAGAGACATCCATAAGTACATTACAATCACCAAGAACATCCGTACAACCCCCAAACACTCTATTGAGAAGATTCTTCAAACCGAACCACTTAAACATTGTTGTTAAATTTTGTCAGAAAGGAAAGATTGCTTGCAGAGCACCAAATCATGAACCATTGCAAAGTTGTAGGCACATAACATCATCCCAAACTTAGTTCTAGAACTATAAACCATAAAACTTAATTGCGGAGAAATTTAGAGCAGAATACATTCTCCCTATCACCAATAAATACTCAGAAAAATAGTTTTTAATCAGATGAACAAAACTAATTCAAACCTTCACATCGAAGGCTCAAACTTGAGATATAGCAACTACAAGAATCCCTTGACATAACTTCAAAACTACAAACAGAGATATTCAATCTATAGGATATGCAGAGCAAAACACTACATTGTTCTGGCAGATAGAATAGTTTTGCTCTTACTCAAACTTGATCAATTAACTTTCTTAGATGCTGACATTAAGTGTTGACATCAATGACGACACTTACTGCTCATACTTGTAACAATCTCCCCCTTTGTCATTGATGGCAACACATGATGTGAAAAACCATCAAGACAACTAATCTTTCTTTGCTTCTTTGCTCCCCCTTTATGCTTTCTTTGGCTACAACTTTCTCCTTAAGTTTTTTGAATGCACTTCTCTCCCCCTTTTACATCAATGGAAAAGGGTGCCAGACCTTCTCTCCCTCTTTAGTTGTCAAGGGTCAACACATATTATACTATCACTGCACTACTCCCCCTGTTAGCAACACTGCAACACTTATTGCTCTTTATCAAGAACTCGTATTAGCAATACCTACCTGCTCCCCCTGAGGGGTAGCCTTCAAAACATCAATCCAGATCAAAAGATGAAACTTTGGATGCCACTAGACTAATGTACTTCCTATGCATCTTAGTTTAGAGCAAGAGGGGTAATACCCCCTAACTTCTCCCTAAGATACTCAAAAGTATCTTTAGACAGAGGCTTGGTGAAAATATCTACAATCTAATCCTTGGTAGATACATATTCCATCTTCACTTCATTCTCTATTACCTTTTCTCTTAGAAAGTGATACCTTATTGATATATGCTTTGTCCTTGAGTGCATCACTAGATTCTTTGAAATGTTTATGGCACTTGTATTATCACAAAAGATTGAAATTGGTTCTCCATACACAACTCTTATTTCCTTCAATGTTTGCTTCATCCATAGCACTTGAGTGCAACAACATGCTGCAGTAATATATTCTACTTCTACAGTAGACAAAGAAACTAAATCTTGCTTCTTGCTCAACCATGATACCAATCTATTACCCAAGAAGAAAGCACCTCCACTTTTTTTGTCATCAACATCTCCAGCCCAATTTGCATCTGTATAAGCACTAAGAGTGAAATCAATATCTTTAGGATACCACAATCCATAGTCTGAAGTGCATTTTAAATACCTCATGATCCTCTTAACTGCCACCACATGTGACTCCCTAGGATCTTCCTAAAATCTTGCCACAAGACAAACTGCATGCATTATGTCTGGTCTAGTATAGGTTGAATAAAGTAGTCCTCCAATCATAGATCCATACTTTTTTTGGTTAGTCTTACGTGATTCATCATTCTTGCTCAACTTGCAACTAGTTACCATAGGGGTACTACTAGCTCAGAATCCTCCATTCCAAACTTCTTCAACAACTCTTTCACACACTTGGATTGAGAAATGAATTTTTTTTTTTTGATTGAGTAATCTGTAGTCCTAGAAAGAAATTCATTTCACAAAACATAGAGATCTTAAACTCCTTTTGCATTTCCTTCGCAAATATCTTACACATACCTTGATTGCCTCCAAAGATAATATCATCAACAAAGATAGGCTCTAGGAGCTTTCTTTAGCCCATACAAGGATTTCTTCAATCTGCACACCATGTCACCTTGGTCTAATGATTGAAATCCTTCTGGTTGTTCAATGTAAAACACTTTGAAATCTTTGTGTGCTGCCAAAAACATTCTTATTGTCTCAATCCTTGCCACAAGAGCATAAGTCTTCTCAAAGTCTATACCTTCAACCTGAAAATATCCTTTGCATACCAATCTTGCTTTGTTTCTTACAACTTCTCCATTTTCATTCATCTTGTTTCTAAAAACCCATTTAGTTCCAATCACATTCTTATTAGTAGGTCTATGAACTAATTCTCAAGTTTGATTCTTTTCTATCTGCACCAGCTCTTCTTCCATAGCTTTTACCCAATTTTTCATCTTTACAGGCTCCACTTACAATTTTAGGTTCAATCATTGAAAGTAAATAGAGATTTACCTGTTCATCTATGATACCTTTGCTCTTATCACCAATTATCTTGTCTTCAGTGTGATGCTTCTGCACAAACCCTAGGGGTCTTAGGAATCCTTTCTAGAGATTCTTCAACTTGCAATTTCTTCATCTTTTTATTCTTCATTGCTTGAAGACTCATCTGATTCATATCCATTTGTCTCTTAGTTCATCAAATACTTTCAATCATCATGAAAACTACTCTGTACTGGAAACAACTGTGTTCTCTCAACTCAAACTTTTGTTACTCATTACTCTCAAGCCAATTATCAAAATTAGATGAATTTCTGGATGTAGATGTAACCAATGATCAATAAGCATATGCTAGAACCACAGAGTATTATCTTCAACAACGGCTCAATGTGGACCAAATTACCATAACATTGTAACTTGATCTTATCAGATAGACACTTAGCCATAATTTATAACCTATCTTCTTTCCTGATCAAATCTTCTTGCATAACAAACTTCTTAATCTGCACAACTCCTTCTTTATCCCATCTTAAACCTTTGTTGCTTGACCTTATCTCTTCATGTTGAGGCATCAGTATCAATTCTTTGGCAAGGGAGAAAAGATTTCCAATAAGACTTCCCCTCAGCCAAAGCTTTAGTCTTAGTTTCTAGAGGGAACATTTGCACCAGATACCAGTACATGCTCATCCTTAATCTTTGTTGCATCCTTTTTCACCCAAATCTTATTCATCTCCTTCTTGGTCTCTGCCACATCAACCTTTTGTATTAGTATCTTCCTTTCTGCTTGAATATCCTTCTTCAGTTCTTGCTTCTGTAGAACTTTTCAATATGTCCAAGCCTATTGCAATTATAGCACACCACATTCCTCTGACTATTGTTCCTTTCATTCATTCTAGATCTGCATTGATTAGCCTTCTGTCCAAATCTATTGCATGTAAAGCAGTTACCATTGAAAGATGGAGCATTCCTTCCATTGTTGTAACTATTCCTTATCTGACTTCTACAATCATTAGCTTTATGACCTATTTTATTACAAGTGAAATGTTGACTGGAGAATGATGGAACATTTTGATTTATTCTGCTCCTACACTGAGCAGCCTTATGAGCAAACTTATTGCAATTAAAACAATTGCCATTGAAAGATGGGTACCTTTAAGCATTTGGTTGCCTGACTGGTGGTCTTCTAGGCCTATTTCTTTGATTCCTAATTTGCTTGTCTTTGTCCTTCTTGTTCTCAGTGTCCATTATTTTTCTTAATTTGGAACTTTCATCTTTCTCAAATCCCAAGCCTCCTTTGTCATCAGGTCTCTTCTGACTAGCAATTATCTCATCAAGCTTTGCTGAACTTATCTTAAACTTTTCTTTATAGCTTTTTGCTTTCTCCAAATCTGACTTTAGGTTCCCAACTTCCTTTTAGAGCTTAGCACATGTGAGGCCTACCTTTTTCATTCCTGTACATTTGACTATTTACCTTACTGTTGCTGATACATTTAGACTTGTGGGACTATTGATCATGAATTCCTAAACTATTAGACTTTATGATGTTATGGGAAAACAAATTGGGTGATGTTAGATAGATGTTTATATTATGATGTTATGGGAAAAATAATTGGGTGATGTTAGATAGATGCTTTATATTATGATGTTATGGGAAAACTAATTGGGTGATGCTAGATAGAAATTTTTTTTGTGATTCAATCTTGGGAATGGATGTTTGAAATGCAGAATTTAGGATCTAATTGTAATGTGACTTCCTTTATGCTTATGTGAACTTGTGATATTTTATGCGAGTGAATGTTTTAATTTGCTTTGGCTATTATATGTGTGTGTGTGTGTGTGTGGAATTAACTTTGCAGTTGAGTGCACGGGTATTTCTAACAAGCCACAGAAATTGGAGATCATCCCACACACGATGTTGTTATCCCTTGTGAAGCTGATCTAGTTCCACGAGGAACCAAGATCAACTCTGTGTATGACAAAATTCTGTAATGTTGATTGCATGTTGTTAATCGGGCTAAGTCTACCCCTCTTTTAATTTGAATTCTATGGGTGTTGTAAGAATTTTGTCTTTGAATTTCTTTTTTTAAATTTTAAATTTTGAAACCCCTTTTCTTGTGCTTTAACTTAACCCTAGGTGCTAAAAAATGAGCTAAACTTGTCCCTGGGTTGTAACCCTTAGGTCTAGGGGCCTTTTTGACTTGGGTAACCCTTGGTAAACCTCCATATGGTCACCTTAACTTCACCCTGAAGTTAAGTGACGAAATTGGAGGCATGGGAGGGAGAGGATGAGTGGTCCCAACACTCAACCCATCCCTTTCCACTTCCCAAGGTTGGAGATGTCTCCAAGACCCACCAATTGTGGAGGACTTGACTCCAAGTCTCTCTCACAATTGGTGAGGGTACCTTGGAGTTGTGTGGTCCCTCTTGGGAGGAAAGGAAGGGGACACATGTGTCACCCATTCCCTCTTAAGCTCCACTTTTCTCTCCCACATGTTGGAGAGAGGACAAGTGGAGGGGTGAGAGAGACTTGGGGATGGGTGAGTGGCATGTGTCAACACCCATCCCATGGGTCTTGCTTGTAGTGGGGAGGAAGAGTGAGGAGGTGACAAGTGTCACCTCCCCATTCCTCTAAGCTCATGGGTTGAGCTTATTTTAATCCCACTTGGAGAAGGTTATGGGTTGTTGAATTTTTGGATAATTTGATTGTTTGAATTTTACTTTGGGGAAAAAGATAGAGAGAGTTTTGTGGCTTATGTTGGAGGAGGATTTGGAGAAGCTCTACATCAACCTTCTACCATAATTGGGCTTTTAAAGGTTGGCTTCAAGGCTAAGGCCTTCCCTTTGTATTTTTGTTTGCTTGCATGATGCATATGTGTGAGAATTATTTTCTTGAGTTTTTATTGTTATTGTGGGGAAAATTTGTAGGATGTTGTAAGAGCCTCTCCCACTTAGGAGACGATGCTCAACAAGTGTGGGGTAGGGGAGGAGTGAACCTCCTTGGGGTCATTACCTTGTTTTTGTGGTGTTGTAAGCCTTGACGGCAAAATGAGATTTTGAGCAATATGTGAAATGGCTTGAGAGCCAAAATGGAAACTTGTGGAAATTGTATTTAAATGTGATGGCTAGAGGCCTTATGAGGTATTTGTTTGGGATATTTGTAGGAGTGGCACTCTTGAGTTGAGTGTGTCCACTCCCCTACCCCTTTGAACTCACACTGGTTGAGTTCTTGTGTTGTGCTATTCATGGGTGTAAAATTGTGTTTGGGTTGTTTTGAGTGCCTTGTTGTGATGTGGAATGAGTTCCTAAGTGTGTGGATGACCTCCCTAGCTCAGGGGTGACCCTCTTGCAGGTCTATGGTAGGGAGGAGAGCAAGATGTGTGGTTTTCTTTCCCCTTGTTGTGATATGCAGGTCCATTGGAGCTAAGTTGTGAAGTTGGAGAAACACCTTGTTCTTGGAGTGATATTTTATTTTCCTTTACTCTTGGGAAAGAGCTTGGCCTATTTAGGAGTTACATCTTTTGTTGGTTTTCAAAGAGGAGGACTTTATCCTCTCTCTTGTTGTAAAATTATATTTTCTTAAGTTGTGTGTAAGCCATTTTCATTGTATTGAAAGTTATAAATTGTTGATTAATTCTTATCATTCAAGAAAGGTTGAAGGAAGAAAATTTGTTTTAAAAGTCATTTCAATTGTATGTAAATTTTAAAATTTGTCAAATAGAAGAGTTGTGGTTTTTAATTTTGAGATAAAACTAGAAATTTGTATTTTGTTATTATGAAAAGAAAGAAAATTAGTTGTTGTTATGAATTAAAGGTATCTAATTATTGTATTTGTTCTTTCTTTACAAATGTAAAAATTAATAATGCAATGAATGTATTTTGTTAGAAATATGAGTTCTTGCTTCATAGAAAATTGACCAAAAAAAATGTATATAGGTCTTTGTTTATTTGTTTAAAAAAAAAAAAAAATGTAAGTGTAGAAGAAAAAGATTATGGTTGAAAATATATAATATTTATATATATTTTGAGTAACTCAAATGAATGTATTTTTTTAAAATGTCTTTACAAATAAATTGATTTTATTAGGCTGTCAAATAAAATTCATAGATAACATTTTATATACAAAGGTATATATATATATATATATATATATATATATATATATATATATATATATATATATATATATATATATATATATATATATATATATATATATAATTTTATTTCATTTTTAAATAAACTGTAATTTTGAAACTTCTGTGTATGTGTATATATATATATATTTAAATATATTTAAAGAACATCAAATATTCACTGAGAAAAAAGAAAGAGGAAGCGACTATGTATAATAGTTCGCAGGTTTTGTTTATACAAAAAAAAATTATTAATGGAGTGGTGGGGGGTTCGAACCCCCCCACTGTCACTGCTTTTACTAAGGGTGTGGGGAGGGGGGCGGAGCCCCCACCCACACCCCACTATGTGGGATGTGGGTGGGGGCTCCATCCCCCTCCCCACACTCCCCACTACCTTTAAACTCCCCACGGCCTCCACCTTCGCAGCGTTCACTACACCCTCTGCAATCTCTGCCCCGCACCGTAACTCCTGTGCCGTTCGTGGCCACCACTCCTACCACCGCCACCCCTGCACTAGTCACCTTCGCTTCCCTCTCAGCGACCTCCGTCCATCCTCTACCACAGTGCCTCCCACTGCGGCCACCACACCCACAGTGCCACCCTCCTCAAGATGCCACCACCGCCACTACCCCAGCAGCATCTCTTCTCCCTGTCACAAAATAAGATTAGGGTTCTAGCAAAAGAGAAAGAAAATATATTTATTTAAAAAAAAAAAAACTAGAGTATAAATTAAATATACACAATCAATATATATATATATATATATATATATTATGCATATGCCAACATATGCATTTCATATTTATCCTCCATTACAACCTGCAACACAAACCAAGAAAACACAAAATGAGAGAGAAAGAGAAAGAAAGATAAAAGTGAAAAACAAAGAGGAGAAAATGAGAAAATAGGGCTAGGGTTTTTGTAATAAAGAAAATTATATTTTATTGTTGGAAGAAATTAGGGCAAGGTGGAAATAATTTAATACATTTAAAATATTGAGAGGTAGTTATTTTAAACAATCGAGTTAAGGAACCTAACTCCATGAGAACGATGTAAACCACAACGTTATTAATTAAAATTTAATATTCCTTTAATCATGTTGAGGCAATTTAATTAACGAAATTAAATTGGACGTTGATTTAAACCCAGATCGAAAACCTAGCAAACCTATTTAAAAGAAGTTAGTAAATCCGTTTCCAAGATCTGATCTACCATGAAATTAACAATAATGTAAATAAAGCAGAGATAACTCTGATTGATAGAGAATGTGAAGGAGAACAAATTGATCAAGCTTTGTTTGAAAAATATTTAAAATTATCAAAAACATGAAGGAGAACAAATTGATCAAACTTTGTTAAAAAAAACAACATATAAAATTGTAGAAAATGTGAAGGAGAACAAATTGATCGGACTTTGTTGAAAAATGTTCAATTAATCTTAATCAACTAATTTACCAATTCAACTAGTGAAACGTAAGTAATTTATTAATCCAAATCAGTAAACCTCTTGATCAAATTAGTTTTAGTACAATAAACCCTACTCACGCCCGTGAAGCATTATGCTGCCAGATTTTTCCAGAATTTAGGGTTTAGCTAGGTTAGTGAAGTTTAACCTTGTCAGAGAATATAATAATGTTTTTTGCCAAGTATCATCATTTGAATTCTGTATTTTATCATCCTCTCATGCATTTGGCTTTTGGTTATTGATTTTGAATTACGTCAAAATCCCTTCATTCACATAGGTTAACTTAGGGTTTCGATCGTTGATCTTAACCCTATTGGTGACGTTAATCGCGTCGCTTCGACCCCCTAGTTGGCCTTCATTGTGATTGGTATGCGCACGTGTATCTATTACCCCACATTCAACTATTTTGTTTATGCCTTAAGCGTAACGCCACTGAGCACACTTACGCGTGCGAGGGGGTTTCTAGGGAAGCGTGGAAATTTTTTTGATATTTCATGTCATGACCACATGACAAATGTAGACATGACACATGTGATGCGTTTTGTGACCGCATGGGAAATGTGGGCATGACAGCACATTCTTCTGATTTGCTTTCCACCATTAGATTTAGGTCCTCTTCTACTTTTTCTCTTTCTACAAATTCCATTTTCAAATCATTTAAGGTTTCATTTGCTAATATAAATTGTTCACTAACCTCCTTATATTTTTCTTTGAACTTCTTGACTTGCTCTCTTAATTTTCTGATACATTCATCTCTGCTTCTTTGACATTCTCCTTCAGATCTCTGATTTCTTCTTCAGTTCTTTCCAAGTCTTCAAGAACAGCCTTCTTGTGTGTCATCCTAGATCTACCTCAAGCTATTAGGATTTCTTCCGAGGAACCCTCACTCTAATACCAATTGTTGAAGTGCACAAGACAACTAAGAGGGGGGGTGAATCAGTTGTAGCAAAAACATAACTTCTTTCAAACATCAACACATTAACCACTTAATTATAATTTAACCATGAAAGCATATAATCAAAAACTTAAACACATTCACACATGAGACACATGAGACACTAGATTTTTATGTGGAAAACCCAATAAGGGAAAAACCACGGTGAGAGTGTTAGCTCACAATATAAATGATATATCAAAATTTACAAGGCTCACTGCCAAAATGCTCACTGCAAAGGAAGGGGCTTATTGCAAAGGAAGGGGCTCACTGCCGAGTTGGTGAACTTAGATAGTAGCATCTACATCATGCCAAGGTTCAGTTCCATTGAAGCACACTGATTCTTCTTCTTTTCTGCCTTCTTTACACAACCACACTTATCTTTGCATATTCACATCATCATACCTTATTCACAACTTTATTACATGTATTTATACAATTCAACAACCTTGAAATGTATATCAAGGTTGGCATTACAATCATCAATCATTGGAGCAATCTCTAAGGTCGGCATACACACATACATTAGAATAGATTTGGACCTAAACAGATTTGAGAAGGAAAAGAATGAATGCAGACCACACCACGCCTTAGCTGGGACTCAAATGCAATCTCCCACGCAACAACATGCTATCACAAACTTCAAAACATAACCGCAAGTAGTGAAAATAACCAGGTCGGCCAAGACTGGTGTTAACACTAAGACCTTTAGGAACATGCTTTAGCCATGATCCAAATTACACTTTGTAGACCAATCAAAAAGTAGGAACATGATCTATAGACATCCACAAGCACGTTACAATCACCAAGAACATTTGCACAACCCCCAAACACTCTATCTAGAAGATTCTTCAAATCAGACCACTTAAACATTGATGTTAACCTTTGTCATAAAGGAAAGATCACTTGCAGAGCACCAAATCACGAACCATTGCAATTGTAGGCACATAACATCATCCCAAACTTAGTTCAACAACTGCAAACCATAAAACTTAAATGCGGAGAAATGCAGAGCAGAATACATTCTCCCTATCAGCAATAAATACTCAGAAAAATAGTTTTTACTCTAGTGAACATAACTCATTCAAATCTTCACACCAGAGGCTAAAACTTGAGATATAGAAACTACAGGCATCCATTGACATAACTTCCAAACCGCGGATAGAGATATTCAATCTACAGGATATGCGGAGAAAAACACTACACTATTCTGCCAGATAGAACAGTTATGCACCTATTCAAACTTGTCCAATTAACTTTCTTAGATGCTAACCTTAGGTGTTGACATCAATGACAACACTTACTACTCATACTTGCAACAATCTTCTTGGGCCTAATTGGTATTTGATGTACCACGAAAAAGGACAGCTAAAAGGTTCCTATTTAGGATTAATAAGCTTCTAGGCAATAACCTAGAGTTGATGTCACTCAATCATAATGTATGAATAAGCACACTAGGTATACTATAGGAGTTTCAAGGTGCAACGTCAATACAAAACCAATGCAACTTAATGACATCATGTCATTAGAACCTTCAAACAATGCCCATAGAATTTAATGGATATATGTCAATAGACCATTTATGCAAAAGTTATACAATCATATGCACAAGAGTTAATATCACTCAACCTTGAAACACAAACCATAAAACACAATGACATATTTAATTAGACCCTTCATGAAAATCATACTCACTCAATTGATGCAAAAACAAGCATTCTTGGCATGCCATATGAGTTTGGTGCAACCTTAAAATAAAACCCATACAACTCAATGCCATCGTATGCCATTAGACCTTTTAACATAATGATATGTGTTATTAGACCCTTCATGTAAAAGCCATACAATTATTATGCACAAGAGTCAACATTACTCAACCATTATGCAAGCACACTAGGCACACTAAAGGAATTTAGTCAATGTCCCTCAACCTTGAAACAAAAACCATAAAACACAATGACATATTTAATTAGACCCTTCATGAAAATCATACTAACTCAATTGATGCAAAAACAAGCATTCTTGGCACACCATATGAGTTTGGTGCAACCTTAAAATAAAACCCATACAACTCAATGCCATCATATGCCATTAGACCTTTTAACATAATAATATGTGTTATTAGACCCTTCATGTAAAAGCCAAAATTATTATGCACAAGAGTCAACATTACTCAACCATTATACATGCATCCCTTGACATAACTTCCAAACTGCAGACAGAGATATTCAATCTACAGGATATGTGGAGCAAAACACTGCACTGTTCTGGTAGATAGAACAGTTCTGCATTTACTCAAACTTGTCTAATTAACTTTCTTAGATGCTGACCTTAGGTGTTGACATCAATGACAACACTTACTACTCATACTTGCAACAATCTTCTTGGGCCTAATTGGTATTTGATGTACCACAAAAAAGAATAGCTAAAAGGTTCCTATTTAGGATTAACAGGCTTCTAGGCAACAACCTAGAGTTGATGTCACTCAATCGTAATGTATGAACAAGCACACTAGGTATACTATAGGAGTTTCAAGGTGCAACCTCAATACAAAACCCATGCAACTCAATGATATCGTGTCATTAGAACCTTCAAGCAATGCCCATAGAATTTAATGGATATATGTCATTAGACCATTTATGCAAAAGTTATACAATCATATGCACAAGAGTCAATGTCACTCAACCTTGAAACAAAAACCATAAAACACAATGACATATTTAATTAGACCCTTCATTAAAATCATACTCACTCAATTGATGCAAAAACAAGCATTCTCAGCACGCCATATGAGTTTGGTGCAACCTTAAAATAAAACCCATACAACTCAGTATCATCGTATGCCATTAGACCTTTTAGCATAATGATACGTGTTATTAGACCCTTCACGTAAAAGCCATACAATTATTATGCACAAGAGTCAACATTACTCAACCATTATGTAAGCACACTAGGCACACTAAAGGAATTTGATGCAACATTCAAACAAAACCCATACAACTCAATATAACATATTCATCATTTTACCCTTCATGCAAAAACCATAAAATAATTATGATTCATGTACTGCATCACATATATTTTATTAGACCCTTCACTCAAAGGACACAAAATCATCATGCATGAGATTCAATGTCACTCAACTATGATGCATGAACAATCACACTAGGCACACCATAAGTTTGATGGAACCTTCAAAACAACCCACACAACTTAGTGACATATTCATCATTAGACCCTTTACACAAAATCCATACAATCATCATGAATACAGAGTCAATGTCACTCAACCATAATGTATGAACAAACACACTAGACAAACCATAGGAGTTTGATGCAACCTTCGAAGAAAACTCATACAACTTAGTGACATATCCATCATTAGACCCTTCACACAAAAGTCATACAATCACCATGAAAAAGATATCCAATGCCCCTCAACTATAACTCATGAACAAGCACACTAAGCACACCATAGAAGTTTGAAGAACTTTCAAATAAAACCTATGCAACCTTCACATGAAAGTCATGATCATGCACAAGAGTGAATGTCACTAACCATAATGCATAAGAAAACTAGGAAATACTATAAGAGTTTGATGCATACACAATAACACTAAGCACACCAAAGGGGTTTGATACAACCTTTGAAAAAACCCATATAATTCAATCTCCTATATTCATCATTCACCATTCACCAAAAGAGTCATAGAATAATTACAATTCATGAACTCCACATATACTTTATTAGACGCTTCACTCAAAATGCATACAATCATCGTGAAGCATAAGATTCAATATCACTTAATCAAGATGCATGAACAATCACACTAGGCATGCCATAGGAGTTTGATGCAACGTCCAAAAGAACCCATACAACTTAGTGACATATTCATCATTTGACTCTTTGCATAAAAGCCATACAATCATCATGAATAATAGTCAATGTCACTCAACCATAATGTTTGAACATGCACACTAGGCACACCATAGAAGTTTGAAGAACCTTTGAAGAAAACCCATACAACTCAATAACATATATGTCATTATGCCATTATACCTTTCAGATGGAAGTCGTGATCTACAAGAGTAAATGTCACTAACATAAGAACACTAGGAACATTAGAAGAGTTTTATGCACGAATAAGCACACCAAAAGGGTTTGATGTAACCTTCAAACAAAACCCATACAATGCAATGTCACATATTCATCATTATACCCTTCACATAAAAATCATACAATGATGATGATCCATGAACTCCATCACATATATTTTACTAGACCCTTCACTCAAGAGGCATATAATCATTGTGCATAGGATTCAATGTCACTCAACCATGATGCATTAATAATCACACTAGGCACACCATAAGAGTTTCATGCAACATTCGAAAAAACCCATACAACCTTGTGACATATTCATCATTAGACCCTTCAAACAAAAGCCATATAATCATCATGAATAATAGTCAATGAAGCCATATAATCATCATGAATAAAAGTCAATGTCACTCAACCACACTAGGCACACCATAGGAGTTTGATGCAACTTTCAAAGAAAACCCATATAGCTTTGTGACATATTCATCATTAAACCCTTCACACAAAAGCCATATAATGGTCATGAATAAGAGAGTTAATGCCACTCAACTATAATGCATACAATTCAAATAAAACCCATACAACTCAATGGTGTATATTCTATTATACCCTTCACATGAAAGTCATGATCATCATGCACAAGAGTGAATGTCACTAACCGATTGTATGCATAAGAATGTTAGGAACACTATAAGAGTTTGATGCACACTAACCATGATGCATGCTTCACAAAAGAGCCATGAAACTCGTATGATACTATGTCACTAACCTTTATGTACACCATATATGCCATATTCCATTAGAACCATCACACACCAAAGTTAATGTCACTCTACCATGATTCATTAACAAGCACACTAGACACATCATAGGAGTTTGATGCACCCTTAAAAGAAAATTCATACAATCATGTGCAAGTGTGAATATCACTAACAATGGTTCATGGATAAACACAATAGGCACATTAAATATAGTAATGCAATTGTTTAATTATAAATAAATAAACTACATTTAAAACATTTATTTGATTAAAATCTTCAAAAATAGAAAAACTAAAAATAGCATAAAAAGAATGAGACCTCTTCAAGAATGTCCATGGTCATACTTAAAGTGTTTATGGAGGGATATTTCTGCCCCTACACAAGTTGAGCAATGTAAATACAAAGAATTTAAGCCTTCGTTTAAAGTTTATGTTTAAGTTTTTACCACTATACAAAAGCTTTTCCAACTTAATTATCAAATTTATTATCCAAAAGTGTAGATTTATTCCATGCCTAAATTTAATGACTTCACATGAAAATCATCAAATTTATTATCCAAAAGCACTTCCCTCAACTTGCTATTTATATTTTTGGTAAACTTTTACATTTTTGAGATAAACAAAAATCAACAATAGAACCAATAACATCACTAAATAGCATACACAATCTAAATGAATTCTAATCAATAAACATTTCACACCTAGCCTCAATAAAAGTTCAACATTAAAATTATCAAACAACGTGTATGTTTACCATCTAAAACACTTCCTTTAACCTGTTATTTATATTCTTATAGGAAACTTTTATATTTATGAAATGAATTAACATATATTTCAAAATAAAATCAACAATGAAATCAATAACATCATGAATACCATGAACATACCAAATAGTTTTAGAGGATGCAAAATCCTCCATTTTTAAGAAAATTTTAAAAAGACCAATTTTTTTTCCATAATAAGAAGGTTAAATTACATACAAAGGCTAAAAATACTAGAATTATTAAAATATATGCTCAAGAGTGAATGCCATTAACAATAAATAGTGCACGAATAAATGCAATAGGCACACTAAATATAGTTATGTAATTGTTTAATTAAACATTTATTTGATTAACATAACAATTTATTAACTTTAAGAATAGAAAAACTAGAAAAACCATAAAAAGATTGAGAGACCTCTTCAAGGATGTCCATGGCCATCCTTAAATATTTTATGGAGGGATATTTCTATCCCTCCTTAAAAAATAATACATCTTTATTAATTATAATTGTCCAACAATGTTTACAAGGAATTTAAGTTTTCCTTTGAACTTTAAGTTTTTACCACCATTCAAAAGCATTTCCAACTAAGATATTGATATCTTTTAATTAGAATAAACTTCCCAAGTATAAATTTATTTCCTGCAATCCAAGTGAACCCTGCACATTGTCGTTTCATACCTAAAGTTAATAAAAAAAACTTCACATCAAAAATATCAAATGATGTGTACATTTACTATCCAAAACACTACCCTCAACTAGTTATTTATATTTTTAGTAAACTTTTACATTTTTCAGACCAACAAAATCAATAGTAAAATCAATAACATCACCAAATAAGCATGCACAATCCAAATGAATCCTAGGCACTATACATTCACACCTAACCTCAATAAAAGTTAAACAACAAAATCATCAAATCATGAATACCATAAGCATAACTGCAAACTCCTCCTACCTACCCTGCTCATTTTGGGAAATGATGACAATTTTGTGCAAGTAGGGGAGCTTGAAAACCAGGGTCTACTGGTTGTCCACCTCCCCTACTCATTCAATTGAATGAAAAGGCGTCCTACAGATTTGATAACCTGAGAATCTTGACAAACAGAGTTAGCACGTTGGCTATCCACTTCCCCTGCTCACTGAGTTGAATAGAAGTACATCTTAGAGATTCTATAACCTTACAATTTAGTGATGACTTTCTACATCAATAAAAGTGTAAGAGACAATTGCAGAGATGTCCTTACTCAATTGCCAATGTTCCCAATCCCATACACCACCATTTGAAGTTATTTGTCAGTTCCCAATAATTCTCATTACACTATTCAACGCTTCAAAGCTATCAGGTTGTTCTAAAACTGTGAAACTGTGGCTTTAGTAGTTCAATCTGAGCTGCCTCAAGGAACAGTCCACCATGGAGCTGGGTCCGTTTGCATTCTGTATTCTTACTGGGAACCACACATTTATGAAGCTCCCTTTTCTGATTGGCCACCTTGGGACCCCCACATGTTTGAGCATTGCATAAAAGACAATTCAAAAAAAATTGGGTGCTTCCTTCCTCATAATCACCATTGTTGAGGGCCACATTTGATTCCCAAAACTCATGATTGAGCGCTTCATTCCCCACTGCTGGGACCCATGGGTTTGTCCTCTAATAGCTGGGCGCTCAGTAAGAAAGTTGCGAATAATAAAATATGATGCAGTTGTTACAACTTACACGTCAACCAGTGGCAGCTCCTAATCTTGGCAGGAATAACTTTAATCACAGCAAATTCAATATTTAAGGATCCACTATTTGGGGCAGTTACTACATAATTTTAGTTGGCGACTTCTGTAGCAGTTTTTTGGCAACTACCAGAAGCAATTAAAAGGGACCTCTAATCGCCTTGAGGGCCCTTCAGACCTGAATGGGCATAATGTAGTAGATTCATAAGGGATCAGGAATGAGATTCAGGGGAGCGTTGGCTAAGACAAATTAAAATTCAATTGACCAGTTTAAATAAAGGAGGCATCTAAGATGTAATCACTGACATATGCCAGGCCTATCAAGTGCTGAGAGGAGGTTTGAAAGAAGAAAAACATTGTGTTATTTATGTAGATGACATAGTAACCAATAAAGAAAATCCCAGGCCGGGTACTATCATCAATCATTCTTAGGGGTCTGATATATATGCAGGTGTGCCGAAGGACTACACAGGTGAGAGTGTTACCATGCAAATTTATTTGTTGTTCTTCTTAGGGATAAAAGTTTGGTAAAGGGTGGAAGTGGAAAGGTTGTTGACAGTGGTCCTTAGATATAGGCTTGTGGAGAGTGGATGAGGTGGAGGCAGGGGTGGACAACATTGAACGAGCTAAGAGGATGTTGAATTGCTTGCACTGTCCGAGTCCCCTTTCAACTCCTCCTGCAGTGACTTTCTCTTAATCCAACTGGAGACCAAAACAGAATCCAGAATACATGCTAGCTTACTTCCTGGTGACGTAGCCTGGATAAGCAGAAGAAATCCGGAGTGGAAGTGGCAATGGTAGTGGCAGTGGCCGTGGCCGCATTCCTCCATTTGCAGGAAGATGGGTCGCAACAGCAGTGTCATCGGTCCATGAAACTGTTTAAGCATTTTATGGAATGATTTTTGTCTGTGTAGATTTCCACATTACGCATACATGTCAGTGCAATTAGAATTACAACATCTAACCAAAATCGGCTTCCAATTATTATGGATCTCCATACTATTCAAGAACTGTCATTTAGGCACAGGCTCTAGTGGATACTACCAAAAGTTTCTGTTGTTGGCTCCAAGCCTGTCATTGTATCTTTTTGAAAACATCACGAGCTTTTCATCAAGCCCATTTTGTGCACATTCTATAATCATTCCAATCCATTCCATAACACGAAATTACATTAAGACATTTGTGAAGCAATTCACTTTCCTTCAGCACCATAAAGACTAAAGAAAATTGTAGCACTATTTTGAGCCATCCCATTCTTCTTTGTGACAATTATATGCCTAACAACCACCTAGTTTAACCAATTTTGTAAGACAACACAGAACATAACCTAGAATAGCAACAGTTATTTTTTTATACAGATTATACATATCATTTTCTAAAATCACATGTTCATTGTTTCTACCGTGGAAAAGTAAACATTAGTTCTACTATTGGAGCTAGATCAACATAAATTTGTAAAGGTTCAGATCATTTTTCCGTGCCTTCAATTGCTGAGGCCCATTTATCATATTTTACTTTCTAAAAAGTATGATTTGATATTTTAAATGGAATATGTGTTCAATTTTTAAGTATGTTGTTTGAGGTTTTGAAAGAATTGGGGTTATACATTCAAACATGTATTTAATTGCAGTCATTACACATATGAAATAACTACCAAACTTGACAAACTTAAAGACAGGAAAAAGCTAGCAACTAAAGATCATTAATCAATTTGAAGAAAAACCTTTCCAACCTGGGTGGGAGAAAGCTCAAGACTGTGTTTTATTAATACAACTCTTTCCTATATTTTGCAATGCATGTATCTTAAAGGAAATTTCAATGTCATTTGAGCATTGTAAACATTGTTACCTACTAATTGCACTTATCATGCAATTCAAATCCCATGGTACATGTCCTATGCTTGGATCTATCTCTCAAGACTACTTACTCCATTTTCCTTTTCAAAACCAATTAGTCATATATTTTCATATTCATGCAGAAACGGTTGGATTTTAAAAATAGATATTTATTAGGAGGGCAAGGGAACAAAAGAAAATGAAGCAATACCCAATGGCCTATCTAAGTCTTAGTCAACTTTGATCTAGCATTCCAAGAAATCTTTGGATTTTTAGACAATTAAATGTCAGGAAACTAATAAGAAACTTTATTAAGAGAGCCTAAAAACACTTACACCCTCTTATTTTTTAATTCCAAGCACAAAAATCAACCAAAATGGGTAAAGGACTTACGAAAGTCTCCTTATAAGAGACACCCACTCATTGCATGACAAGGACTTCAACTTTTCATGGAAACATGCAAGTAGTAACATCATTATATCTATTGCTATCTAAACAATACAAACTGTCAAGAAGAACATTGTGGATATACTATTCTTTTAGCATTCTCTTAGCATTTGTTCAAACCTTTTACAATTATAGTTGCAATCGAAGATGGTAAGAAGGAAATTGATGGTAGTCTTCCAAATTTGTAATGGTCTTGTATATAATATATGACAGCTATTTGGGGATATGCCCAGAAAGCTTGCATTCAAATGTACCTACAGAATAAAGTAGATGACAATTTTACAAATTTTGAGATGGACCTATATCTAAGATATTGGAATGAATATGGATATTTTCACATGTTTATCACTATTATGTTTGGAAAAGATAGAACAAATATGCAATATGGTAAATCATCTCTAATATGTGCTAAAAAGAAAGTAGAACCACCCCTAATATATTTAAGGCTTTTCTTCATCATATGAAGCTAGTTGCAGAAAAAATAGATGCCACTTTTCTAAAATCTTGTTGCTATACTCCTATGACCTAGACATATCTGTGAACATTTGTCCAGAGCTTGTAATTACAGTTGTATAACTAGCATTCAATTATAATTTTGGGTTGTATTGAAGGGATTTTTTCATCACATAATGTTGTGCTCCAAGTAATGTATGGCAACCAGAGCTTCAGTATTCCTGCTAGCTTTGTCAAAGAAGAAACATAGTTTCATTCTTATTTAGTTTTAGTGAAACATGGCTCAAATGCTAGTCAGCAGTTAATAAGACTCATCAGAGGAAAATTCTGAAGGGGATACACACTAAGTCCAGAAGTAGATGAGCTTGATATCACTAGGGATTCACTTCATATGGTGAAAGCACCAAGTCTCCTTCAAAAACTATTAAAGAGGACAGTAACCTCTAGCTGTGAATTGCCAAACCCTTTGTGTAGAGTTTCCTAAAGGAAAAATTCAAATAATGCCAGTGTTAATGCAGAAACAAGGAAAACTTACCTGAGAGCACAAATCAGCTTTAAGGTCGATTCTGTTCTTGGAGCCACCTCTTTGTTAAGGTTCTTCTTAGGTTTTTCGAAAAGTATTCACAGCCACACCAGCAACCTTCTGACATTTGGAAACGCCCTTCTTCCACAAGGCAAAGAAACCAAAGGTTCTTCTTGGGTTTTTCCCTCCTGAGCAGTAGCCCTCACAAGGCTGAATAATTGTCTGATGGTTCCAAAAATAACAAAGAACACTAAATAGTACAAAAGATCAAAAAAATCACATAAAAAATGTATGAGACAGAAAATTAAACAAAGAAATTCTAACACATTCCAAATGCACACGAAAAAATTAACTTACACAGTCCAAATTATACCAAGAAATTCACTAAGACAGTCCAAATGCACAGAGATAACTGCAAATAAAAATTGAAAACTAACACTGCAAATAAAAGAAATTCACTAAGGCAATCCAAGTTGACATACAGATAACTGCGAACAAAAGTTAAAAATGAAAAAATGGGCACACAGAAAAACAATGAATACCACAAACAGAGCAGTGAACGAACAAATAAATCAAAACAACAATTTATGCTGCTGCACCTTCTATTCTTCAACTATTTATTTAGCTGCAAACCGCAAACGGTTAAAATATGCATCCTTCAAACCGCAAACGGTACAAATGCAAACGGTAATGTAGCCTTCAAACCGCAAACAGTAAAAAATGCAAACGGTAAAAGATAACCAGATTGTTTTTTTTCCATTCCTTTCCTTGGAGCGGCCTATTAAAACATTATTTCCGTTAGAAGGAGCGGCGCCTTAAATAACATTTGTACGGAATAATAGTAGTGTACATACGCTCCAAGCTTTATGGAATGAATCTACACTTTACATTGCCCGATTAACTCACTTAGGGCATGTCCCCATGCCATTGCTTAATTTTTTTAGCAGATATTTGTGGAGCCAGTGACCCCATGATACTTTATTTTTCTACTTATTTTAAGCAATTATTTTAAAGTTTTTTATTATATAAAAAGAAAAAAATAATAGAAGAAAATAAATAAAAAAAGAGAGAAGGAATTAAATGCAGCCACATGGCATATTTTTCATTATGCAGTGGCTGCTTGTTTCCAAAAGCTGCTCCACAAAAATAGGGAAAGATTCTATATTATCCTTTTCCCATAATTTAAATTTCCATGGGGCCACTCCAACTGCGTAAATTTAATTAAATTTAAGCAGAAAAATAGCTTAAGCAGCAGCATGGGGACATGGGGTTAGTCTGCCTCTCAATGTTTGCCTTTGTTTTTCTCACTTCAACTTTAATGTTTGTTTAAAATGTTCATTTATTTCCAACTATTTTAAATTCATTAAAATTTTATTTATTGATTGTAGAATGGCTATCATTTACAATTTAGTCTTAGAAAAAATATTGGTTTGCATATAACATGAAAATTTAAACTCATAACTAACGTAAATATTTTTCTACTAATGCATCTCTTGAAGCTTCCATCTACAAATTTAGAAATCAGAAATTGGTGGGCAATAATGAGTAGGACACCTTTGCCATGAATGCCTCCAGAACAACTAGATGACTTGAAGTTATCAAATTACCACTATGTAAGCAGAGCTTAATGTGAGAACATAGTCTCGATTACCCCATCAACACAACAAATAGAGAATTGCATTTGCCTGCCCAACCTTGTGCTCAGATTTGTAGAGCACTTCTATTAATATTGTTGCTTCATCTACAATCTATGACAAGTATTGTATGACCTGTAGCACATTTCACAGTTGAGTATATTGTCTTTTCATTGATGTCAAAATATCAGGATATCAGGATGTTGCATTTCACAGTTTTCACAAGATGCAGTTGACAGGATATCAGGATGTTGCATTTCACAGTTTTCACAAGATGCAGTTGACAGTGGTTTGGTATCATCTTAGTTTTCAGTGATGTGGTCTTCATGGTAATGATTTCAGTGATGTGGTCTTCAGTGAATAGTTTTGTTTCAGTTAAATGGTGTGGATATGTGACATGTTCTATGTCATGTTATATAATTATCAATTGAATAAATGGTATGTGTGACATCTATGATATCTGATCTATAGTCATCTGTAGTTAGCAGATGTGGTCAGGTTAAGAACTTGGAGAAAAGTTAGATCATATGGTATGAAGATCAAATTGTCATATTTGTTTATTACCTTACAAAATCTAAACCTAGAAAGAAAAACCAAAATCAAACTATCATAGCACTTTTATTCTATTCGACAGTTGACCGGCTGGAGCGGTGATTGTCACTTAAGTGACAACTTAAGGGGTGAAGACTCGTTAATCTTACCGGCCCCATTGCCTAGGGTGCCCAGTAACCGGTTACAGTTTTGTGTGCTCCGCGGGAAACGACAAATCAACGACCATCTTTGAATCCTCATGTGGCGGGCACCGCAGATCGGAGGGTTATATTTTAAATGGAAAGTTTAGTCAAACGGTTAGTTCGTGCCTTTAAAGTTGACGTCCTCCATTGTTCAAAAAGGCAATAAAACTGTTTTTCTTGACCTATCTCACCGAATTTCAAGGGCCACTGAAGTTGATTTTTGTGTGAAGGAAAGAGTAAGATTTAGAAGGTTTCTAATTGATAAGAAGATGAAAAGGCAGAGTTCTTCGAAGGGGTTTCATTTTTCTTGTTTTGTGTTTTTGATTTGATTAGAGAATATGATTAGATTGAGAAAAAATATGATGTTGAAGTTGAACCGATTTTTGAAGATTTTGTTTTGATGGAAGTTTATTTTGTATATAGAGAGATTTTGCATTGCAGGTGTATAATGATTGCAGATAAGGGGATGATCTTGATGAGTGTGAAAATATTTTCAGAGCATGAGAAAATAAGTTGATTTTTGAGTTGAAGAGTTTTGAGAGAGGTGTTTTAGGATGAGAAAGATTTCTTGAGAAGATGAAAGATTTTATTATGAGATGAATGTTTGCAGGTATGATGGTGCAATTTAGATTGAAAGGTTTTTATGATTGAAGAGCAGAGCATTAATTTTTTGTTGATAGGAAGATGCAATCAAGATTGAAGTGTTACAGAGCATATTGAAGTTTTGAAAGATAATCATTTTCAGAGAAGGTTATTTTTTCACTTTTGCAGTCAGAGAGTTTATTATATTGTGAATTGATTTTGGAATTGTATTGCAGAAGAAAAATACATTTATTTGATTCTTTTTGAAAGGGAGAAATAAGGTATTGTGATTATTGAAACAGGGAAATCCCCTGATTTGTTCTTTTCATTGAATGTTGATGTTGTAATGTCAGTGAGACATGTAGAGAAGTACAATATGCTAGTGAGGCAGAATTGTAATGTCAGTGAGACAATTGTAATCAGAAATTTGTGTTAAGCCAGTGAGGCAGTTGAGTGGTTTTTATACCCCAGGAGGGTTTTCCACTCGGGAAATTTCTTGTGTCAAGTTTTGTTTTGATACTCTGCATATTTTCTTTGTTGTATTTGAAGAATTCCACAATTGTGAATTTAAATTAAGAAAAGGAGTAAAAAGTGTTAAAATTGTTAACAACACTGATTCACCCCCCCTCTCAGTGTTGAGTGTATTCCTACAATTGGTATCAGAGCTTGGTACCCTGTCAAAGCTTAATCAGCTTGGGTAGATCATATTTCTGGAATACTTATCATGGCAAGTCAAGAAGGTTACTCTAATTATAAAGCACATGTGTTTGATGGTTCTAACTATGCTTTTTGGAAATTCAGGATGGAGTCATATTTGTCATCTCTGGGGTATGATGTATATGCTACCATTGTTACTGCATATACTGCTACAAATCCTCCTAGCACAACTGATGAGAAAAGGGCATATGAAAATAATGCTAAAGCTAAAAATGCATTATGTTGTGGTCTTACCAATGACATACTTGTCAAAATCATGGAGTGTAAAACAGCCAAGGAAATATGGGACAAACTGTCTAATATTTATCAAGGAGATGATAAAATCAAAGAAGCAAAACTACAATCCTACAGAGCCAAATTTGAAAGTCTCCAAATGAGTGATGATGAGAAAGTGGCAGAATATCTTCTAAGGGTCCAAGAAATTGTAAATGCTATCAGAGGACTTGGTGATACACTGGAAGAGAAGACAGTTGTTACAAAAGTCTTAAGGACTTTAAATCCAAAATATGAATCCAAAGTGTCTGCAGTAGAAGAAAGAGACTTAAGCAAAGTTACCTTTGATGAACTTCATGGCACTTTCACAGCTTATGAGATGAGAATTAGCAATGACATATCTTCAAGCAAAGAAGCTGCTTTCAAATCAGTCAGAAAAGAAAAGGAGATTTCTGATTCAGAAGATTTGGATGATGATCAAGAAATATCTCTTGCAAGCAAGTTGAAGAAGGGATCTGTTGGTAAATACAAAGGTAAGCTTCCATTCAAATGTTTTGAGTGTGGAAAGATTGGACACTATGCAGCTCAGTGTCCTTACAAAGACCTAGACAGTGATGAAGATGAAAACAAGAAGCAATTTAAAAAGAAACAGTTTGTTTCTAGAAGGAAAAATAATTTCAGAAAGAAAAGAAGTTTGTTCATCAAAAATGTTGATATGTCTGAAAGTGATTCAGATGATTTTCTTGATGAAAATGCACAGACTTTATTTATGGCTATTCTAAATGAAGTTCAAAATAAAAAATGTGAGGAACAATCAAACAGTTGTGAAGCTGTGATTGATTTTGAAGGAGAATTGATGTGTGCATTAAGTCAAGTCAAGAAACTTAAAAAGGAAATCATTGCACAAAGAAGTCAGTTTCAAAAAGAAAATGATATCATGAATAACAAGTTAACTTGTTATGAGAAACAGATTACTGATCTAATTCTTTCTCTTGAAGAAAGTAAGAAAATTATTGATGATAAAGACAAAGAGTTGAATAACAAGGACAAGGAATGTCATACACTTGAAGCTGAAATTGTTGGTCTGAGAAGAAGACTTGATATGTGCAGAAGTAGTGATAAACTTGATGATCTTCTTGATAGACAAAAAGGATTCAAAGATAAATCAGGTCTTGGATTTGAAGAGGGACAATGTTCTCAAAAGGCTAGTACAAAAGGCAAATCAATCATAAGGACAACAAACTACAATAGAAGTGATACTTTCAGGTATAATGCTCACTTTACTGGATATTGTTTTTGTTGCAACAGGTTTGGACACAAAGCCAGTGAATGCAGATTTGGAGTCAGAAGAGAAATGCATTTATTTCCAAGGAATCCATTCATGTTCTTAAGAAGTTTGAAGTGTCACAATTGTAAAAATTTTGGGCATATTGCCAAATTCTGTAGACCTTCATTGCAAATGCAACAAACAACAAGAAATACTGTTTCAGGTTTGTCTTCTTTGAGTTCTGAAAAGAAATTGTTTGTTTGGAAACCTAAGGTAATTAATAAGAGCTTTGATGTTATGATTGCACAAGCTGCTTTTCATGCCAAAAGGAAGGAACAATGGGTGATTGACAGTGGTTGCTCCAACCACATGACAGGGGACAAAGATAAGTTTGTGAAATTTGAAGACATTAATGAAGGTTCTGTTATGTTTGGAAATAATGATTGCATTATGATCAAAGGCAAAGGTACAATTCTTCTTGATGATGAAACACCATTACATGATGTGTATTTTGTAGAAGGACTGAAGCATAATTTGTTAAGTGTCAGTCAAATATGTGACAATGGTTTTAATGTGGTTTTTGATGCACATGGATGTGAGATCAAAAAGAAATCAGGTAAAGTTATTGCAGCAGGTCTAAGGACTAGTGGTAACATCTACAATCTTCATAACTCAGAAACTAAAAGTGTTGATAGTCATATCTGTTTCATGGGTCAAATTGAGGAAAGCTGGTTGTGGCATAGAAGACTTGGTCATGTGAATTTTGACAATCTTGTGAGAATCAGCAGGAATCACAATGTCAGAAATATGCCTCATATTTTAAAACCAAGTAATACTATATGCAAAGAGTGTCAGCTGGGTAAGCAAACCAAAGTTAGTTTCAAGCCTAAGGAGTATTAACTTCAAAACCTCTGCAGCTGGTACATTCAGATTTGTGTGGTCCTACAAGGACTAAAGCTCTGGGAGGAGAAAAATATTTTATGCTTTTCATTGATGACTTTTCAAGAATGACATGGGTAACATTCTTAAGGCATAAATCAGAGGTATTTGATAGATTCAAAATCTTCAAGAAGATGGTTGAAAAGGAATCTGATTTCAAGCTAAAATGTTTAAGGTCAGACAATGGAGGAGAGTACACTTCAAAGGAATTTGAGGAGTATTGTGAAAAACATGGGATAAGAAGGCAATTTTCCACTCCTAGAACTCCACAGCAAAATGGAGTAGCTGAAAGGAAAAATAGGACTATAAAAGAAATGGCAAGAACCTTACTACATGATGCAAATCTGCCCAATGTCTATTGGAGAGAAGCTGTTCATATAGCTGTATATACTTTGAACAGAGTTCAATTAAGGGTAAAGTCAAATTATACTCCTTATGAACTTTGGTATGGTAAGTCAGCAAATGTTGGGTATTTTAAAATTTTTGGAAGTAAGTGTTACATTAAGAAAGATAATGATAGCTTATGTGGTTTTGAGTCTAGATGTGATGAAGGCATATTTCTTGGTTATTCTACACATAGCAAGGCATATAAGTGTTTTAAGAATAGGCTCAAAAGAATAATTGAAAGTACTAATGTTAAGGTGGATGAGGACTTGCAGCCCTGTATGCAGTTGATTCATGACAATGAAGTTGATCATCATTCACAGAAGGAAGAAGAAATTCAGGAAGAGGAAGAAGATCCTAAAAAATCTGTTGGTGTTAAGACAAAGACTCTTTCAAAGGCTTTTCAAAGAGATCATCCTCATGAGTTGATCATTGGGGATAAGGACAGTGGTGTGTTAACAAGAAGAGGAAAGCTTGATGCTGCACATAATCAAGCACATGTGTGTTTGATATCTGAAATGGAACCAAAGAATTATGTTAAGGCTAGCAAAGATGAAGCCTGGATTAAAGCCATGGAAGAGGAGTTAAGCCAAATAGAAAAGAACAAAACATGGGAACTTGTTCCAAAACCAGAAGGTAAGAATGTCATTGGATCAAAATGGGTGTTTAGGAATAAGCTTTATGATAAAGGTAAAGTTGTTAGAAACAAAGCCAGATTGGTTTGCAAAGGGTATTCACAAATTGAAGGTATTGACTTTGAAGAAACATTTGCTCCTGTTGCTAGATTAGAAGCTATAAGAATGTTTTTAGCTTTTTCAGTTTATAAGAATTTCAAAGTTTACCAAATGGATGTAAAATCAGCATTTCTAAATGGAGATCTTGAAGAAGAAGTTTACATGGAACAACCAGAAGGTTTTGTAAATAAAGATAATTTAGATCATGTTTATAGGTTGAAAAAGGCTCTATATGGTTTAAAGCAAGCTCCAAGGGCTTGGTATTATAGACTGGATAAGTTTCTGCAGGAACAGGGGTTCACAAAAGGAGGTGTGGACAGTAATTTGTACTATTTAATCAAAGGTGAGGATATTCTGGTTGTTGAAATTTATGTTGATGATATCATTTTTGGTAGTAACAATGATGATATGAGTCATTCATTTCCTAACATTATGAAGTCAGAATTTGAAATGTCTATGTTGGGAGAATTGTCCTTCTTTCTTGGTCTTCAGGTATCTCAGCTTGAAAAAGGGATATTTATCTCACAAAATAAATATGCCAAAGAAATGTTAAAGAGATTTCAAATGGATGATTGCAAACCTTTGGGTACTCCTATGGAGACAGGACATAAGCTAAGTAAAAATGATGAATCACCTAAAGTAGAACAGTCTATAAATAGATCTATGATTGGGAGTCTTTTATATCTCACTGTTTCTAGGCCTGATATTATGCAGGCTGTTTGTTTGGTTGCTAGATTTCAAGCTTGTCCTAAACAATCACATTTGAATGCTGTTAAGAGAATCTTTAGATATATTAAGGGTACACTTGATTTTGGTTTATGGTATCCTAGACACAATGATTTTACACTTCTTGCCTATACAGATGCAGATTGGGCAGGGTGTCCTGATGACAGAAAAAGCACAAGTGGGGCAGCTTTCTTTCTGGGTGGCAGATTGGTTGCATGGCATAGTAAGAAACAAGATTGTGTTTCTCTATCTACAGCTGAAGCTGAGTACATTGCTGCTTCATCATGTTGTACACAGGTACTTTGGATGGTACAATCACTTCTTGATATTAAGGTTGAGGTTAAAAAGCCTGTGTCTATTCTTTGTGATAACACAAGTTCTATCAATATGTCAAAGAATCCTATAATGCATCCAAGAACTAAGCACATTGCTATCAGATATCATTTTCTAAGGGAAAAGGTGATTGAAAATGAAGTTGTTTTGGAATATGTGCATACTAGTGATCAATTGGCTGATATCTTCACAAAGCCTTTGCCAAAGGAGACATTTGAAACTCTGAGACAGAGACTGGGAGTTCTGTCTCTTGTCTCTCTTCAGTAAGTTACAGAGATATTAGATTCAGGGGGAGTTGTTTTCTAGATTATTTTAATGTCCTGAATCTCATTTGTACATAGTCTGTATATAGTTTTTGTACACAATTTTTTTGGCAGTGTTACAGTATTATGCATTTGATTAGTGTAAAGTAAAGTGTTGGTTTTGGCAAAAAAATTTTGGATTGCATTTACAAGAACATAAATCTATTAGTTGTGGTATTTTTTGCCTTTGACAATTTTATGTCAAAAAGGGGGAGAAATGAGTTATGGTTTTGCCATCAATATCAAAGACAAAGGGGGAGTTTTGTAGCACATTTCATAGTTGAGTATATTGTCTTTTCATTGATGTCAAAATATCAGGATATCAGGATGTTGCATTTCACAGTTTTCACAAGATGCAGTTGACAGGATATCAAGATGTTGCATTTCATAGTTTTCACAAGATGCAGTTGACAGTGGTTTGCTATCATCTTAGTTTTCAGTGATGTGGTCTTCATGGTAATGATTTCAGTGATGTGGTCTTCAGTGAATAGTTTTGTTTCAGTTAAATGGTGTGGATATGTGACATGTTCTATGTCATGTTATATAATTATCAATAGAATAAATGGTATGTGTGACATCTATGATATCTGATCTATAGTCATCTGTAGTTAGCAGATGTGGTTAGGTTAAGAACTTGGAGAAAAGTTAGATCATATGGTATGAAGATCAAATTGTCATATTTGTTTATTACCTTACAAAATCTAAACCTAGAAAGAAAAACCAAAATCAAACTGTCATAGCACTTTTATTCTATTCGACAGTTGACCGGCTAGAGCGGTGATTGTCACTTAAGTGACAACTTAAGGGGTGAAGACTCGTTAATCTTACCGGCCCCGTTGCCTAGGGTGCCCAGTAACTGGTTACAGTTTTGTGTGCTCCGCGGGAAACGGCAAATCAACGACCATCTTTGAATCCTCATGTGGCGGGCACCGCAGATCGGAGGGTTATATTTTAAATGGAAAGTTTAGTCAAACGGTTAGTTCGTGTCTTTAAAGTTGACATCCTCCATTGTTCAAAAAGGTAATAAAACTGTTTTTCTTGACCTATCTCACCGAATTTCAAGGGCCACTGAAGTTGATTTTTGTGTGAAGGAAAGAGTAAGATTTAGAAGGTTTCTAATTGATAAGAAGATGAAAAGGCAGAGTTCTTCGAAGGGGTTTCATTTTTCTTGTTTTGTATTTTTGATTTGATTAGAGAATATGATTAGATTGAGAAAAAATATGATGTTGAAGTTGAACCGATTTTTGAAGATTTTGTTTTGATGGAAGTTTATTTTGTATATAGAGAGATTTTGCATTGCAGGTGTATAATGATTGCAGATAAGGGGATGATCTTGATGAGTGTGAAAATATTTTCAGAGCATGGGAAAATAAGTTGATTTTTGAGTTGAAGAGTTTTGAGAGAGGTGTTTTAGGATGAGAAAGATTTCTTGAGAAGATGAAAGATTTTATTATGAGATGAATGTTTGCAGGTATGATGGTGCAATTCAGATTGAAAGTTTTTTATGATTGAAGAGCAGAGCATTAATTTTTTGTTGATAGGAAGATGCAATCAAGATTGAAGTGTTACAGAGCAGATTGAAGTTTTGAAAGATAATCAATTTCAGAGAAGGTTATTTTTTCAATTTTGCAGTCAGAGAGTTTATTATATTGTGAATTGATTTTGGAATTGTATTGCAGAAGAAAAAATACATTTATTTGATTCTTTTTGAAAGGGAGAAATAAGGTATTGTGATTATTGAAATAGGGAAATCCCTTGATTTGTTCTTTTCATTGAATGTTGATGTTGTAATGTCAGTGAGACATGCAGAGAAGTACAATATGCCAGTGAGGCAGAATTGTAATGTCAGTGAGACAATTGTAATCAGAAATTTGTGTTAAGCCAGTGAGGCAGTTGAGTGGTTTTTATACCCCAGGAGGGTTTTCCACTCGGGAAATTTCTTGTGTCAAGTTTTGTTTTGATACTCTGCATATTTTCTTTGTTCTATTTGAAGAATTCCACAATTGTGAATTTAAATTAAGAAAAGGAGTAAAAAGTGTTAAAATTGTTAACAACACTGATTCACCCCCCCTCTCAGTGTTGAGTGTATTCCTACATGACCATCACTATGATAATGTTCCTCTACTTAGTGATGCATAGAATTTCTATTCTTGTCAACGTTTGCACTTTGTTTTAGGTGAATTTAGTGTGAAATGATATTTTCCCTGTTTGTCTAAATAAGCTATGTATTGTAAAGAGGGGTAGAGTTTTATAGTTATCTATTGTATTTTTAGCAAATATCATTTGTTGGGAATTTAGATGTTTGAGTAGTAGGTTCTTCCCTTTGTAGAGCAAAGATTTTTTGTGGAGTTTAGATAGTTGTTAGTGCTTAAGGTATTTAGATAGAGCAAAGTTTATTTCTAATGGAGTCATACCAATTATATATCTCGCAGGTCAATTGTGGGTTGTAATGGATTTTAGTGTAAAGGACTAATAGAGGGGAGTTACAATTTGTGAGCCATAATACTCATTTCAATAGTTTTTGTTGCAATTTTCAATCATGGGTTTTAATAGTCATTTCCATAGTACAAACACTTTTGGTAGGTACTTAGATGTTTGCCTATTGGGCTTTTCCTATTCGCAAGGGAATGTCTTCTTGTGGAATTTAGACAATTGTCTCTTAGGAAGTTATGGTTTTAGCTTCTGAGGGATTTGGCTGAGTCAAGCTTAGTTCTTGTGTACATAAGAAAATGAGCATAAAATAGAACAAACTAAACTAATATTAGCCTATTATACTCATTAACTAATGCAACCTCATAATTGACCTAGATGAATGCCTACATATGAAGTTAAACAACCTAACTACATGCAAACCTTGATCGTTGGATGTGCTCCTTGATGTCTTGATATGTTGATTGCTCCTCAAATTGACAGCATAACCTTGCATAACATGGAGACTTGAAAATGGCTTGGGATGATGGCTATTTATAGATTTTTTGGATGGGGGATTGGATGGATAGGATTGATTTGGAAGATCAATTGTTGAGGATTGTTGGGAGGATTGGATTGATGAGAGGCCACCAAGTGGCATGATAGGATTAGAGGACAAAGATGGTCCTTCGATCAAGGAGAGATCAAGGGTGGATGATGGTCTTAGATAAAGTGGATGGAGAGGATTGAAAAGGGACAAAGGGACCCTTTTTAGAGGGATGTGCAAGGTATGTTCTCATCCCTTTGTAAGAAGCTCATGTGATTATGTACAAAAGCATACATGTTGGAGGATGTGAGGGGTTTGAATGGGTTAATGAAAGATTTGGAATGTGCAAGCATGTGATTAAGTTGATTAAGTGGATTAGTCAACTTAATCAAAAGTGCATAAAATAAGAAATTAAATAAATAAAAATATTTATTTAATTTTGTATGGGGATAAGGATATTAGATAAATGAATATTTATCTAATTTTAGACTATAGAAAAGGACCTAATTAATTGAATAAATAATTAAATTTATTTAATTAATGTTAGGAGATGGTACTAATGAATAGTGATTTAATAATAAAATATTGTTTAATCATTGTTGGAAAGGGGATTGGATAATTAACTTTCTAAACGGGTTTTTATTTAGTTAATTATGGAAGAAAGTGGTTTAGTGATGTCCTGATTAGGGCTAGAAGTAGTGAGTGGTTGATTTTAGGTGTGTACATTTTGCCCCTCTTTAAGATGGTGTTGTGAAGTAGCATCGTTTCAAAGAAAGATAAAACATAGCACTTGATTAGATTAGAATAAGATGGTTGGATTGCGGATGATGATGCCCCAACCAATCAAAGCGAGAGACACAAGGAGGAAATGACAGTTGGGATGATTCCCCCTCAAGAGGGCAAGTGGGTTTGAACAACATGGGTGCTATCTCAAAAGGATGAAATTAGTTGGATAGAGGAGACATGATGTAGGGTGTTAGAGAAAAGGGATGATGGGGGAATAAATGATTGGATGAAAGAGATTAAAGGATGGAGATGGATGGATGGATAGATGCAAATTGATAGATGGAGTGATGGGATGGGGGGCCAAAAAGGGGTCTTAAGTGGCCACATTTTTTTTTTCTAAAATCAGGAAATACTGACCTTGGATGAGAAATTGAGCATAGTTACACTCAAAATTTTAAGATGCAACAAAAACAATGTTCATAGTGCTCCAAGACTACTTTCTAAACTACTAATTTTTTTTTTTAAATGGTATAGATTAAGGGGTTCAAAAAAGGGAGCCACAGAAATTGGTGTTGTTTCTGTCAAAAAACATAACATAGCATGTTTTGTGGCTCCCTCAAAAGGCTAACTTCTTTTTGGTATTTTTAAAATCATTTTGGTGAGAAATTAGCTAACAACATGTAGTTTATGCCTAATTTTTCTAATAAATTTTTAACGAATATTTGATTTTTTACTAATTTTCAAAGTGGACACATCATAAAAACAGAATTTTGGCCATGCTACCCCTGTAAATTTTGAAAACTAATTGAAAATTAATTTTTTTAATATGTGTAGAATGGAGTCCAGTTTATAAAAATGTAATTTATTTGAAATTTCAATGAACGGTTAATTTATAATGAAAAAAAGACCAAACACTAGTTTTTCCCTAAAAACGGACACACAAACAAAAGAAATTAAAGATGAAAGGCTTAACATTGTCAAAATGTGAAAAAAATTACATCGTTAAATAGCTAAGAGAAAACCTAACATTACCCAGGTGTTCAATTTGTTCAACCTTGAAACACGTGCAAATATGAGGGTTAGCACTAATGAAATTATGTGAAATCCTGTAGAATATGCAACAACACATTTTTAGACGTTGGGAAGGCACTCCAAGCCTTTGGATTGGAAATCCAAAGCAAATCCTAAGCCTAAGGCATGGGATTCCCAAAGCAAAATATAACACGAGCATGTTATAACGCGCTCATGCTATGTCTCCCTTTAAATGATTTTATTCAAATTTCTTAAGTATGTTTGATGTATGTATATCTGTGTGCTTGTATGTATGTATGTATGGTTGTATGTATGTATGTACATGTATGCATGCTTGTATATATGTATATATGTATGCATGTTTGTATGTATGTATGTATGTATGTATGTATGCCTGTATGTATGTATGTATGTATGTATGCATGTATGTATGTATGCATGCATGTATGTATGTAAGGGTTTTGGGTTTAGGGTATATAAGGACCTGAGCCCGTATAGTTTTTAGGGTTGAGGGTTGAGTTTTTTGGGTTTAGGGTTTAAGGTATAGTGTTGAGGGTTAAGGGTTACAGTTGAGGGATAATATTCATCTTGTTGAGTGTATAAGATTAAGTGTGTAAGGCATGGGGATTAGGGTTTAGGATATTGGGTTTAGGGTTTACGATATGGATTGAGGGTAAATAAGGCATAGGATGACTTGGGTTGAGTGTATGGTTTAGGTTTTATGTATAGGGTTGAGGTATAATATTCAGGGTTTAGGATATAAGGGTGAGGTTATAGGGTATAGGGATGAGGGTTTATGGGTGTAGGCTTCAGGGTTTAAGGTATAGGGTTGAGGATTGAGGGATTAGGGCTTAAATATATGGTTGAGGGTATAGGGTAGAGGGTTGAGAGTTTATAGTTGAGGGATAATGTTCAAGGTTGAGTGTCTAAGATATAGGGTTTAGGGTTTAAGGTTAAGGGTATAAGGCATATGGATGAGGGTTGAGGGTTTAGGGCATAAGTATAGGGTTGAGGGTATAGGGTATAGGGTAGAGGTTTGAAGGTTGAGGGATAATGTTCAAGGTTGAGTGTCCAAGGTTAAGTGTATAGGGTATAGGGTTTAAGGGTTTAAGGTTTAAGGGTTTAAGGGTATCTAGGGGTTGAGAGTTTAGGGTTTAAGGGTTTAAGGTTTGAGGGATTAAGGGTTTAAGGGTTGAGGGATTAGGGTTTAAGGAACAGTGTTGAGGGTAGAGAGATTAGGGATAGGGTTTAGGGTTGAAGGTTTAAGGATTGAGGGTTGAGGCTTTAAGATTGAGGGTTAATGGATTAGGGTTTAAGGTATAGTGTCGAGGGTAGAGGGTTTAGGGATAGGGTTTAGGATTTTTCTTTTAAGGGTTTAGGGTTGAGGCTTTAGGGACAGGGTTTAGGGTTAAGGGTGAAGGGTTAGGGTTTAAGGTATAGTGTTTATGGTTGAGGGTTTAGGGATAGGGTTTAGGATTTAAGATTGAAGGGTTGAGGGTTGAGGCTTTAGGGATAAGTGAGAGACCTAGATGGCTAAGGGTTGAGAGATAGGGGAGAGATGGGGTGAGGCAGATAGGGGAGGAGAGGGATGGATAAGGGTTGATGGTTTAAAGCTTTAGGGTTGAGGGATTAGGGTTTAAGGTATAGTATTGAGGGTTAAGGGTTTAGGGGTAGGGTTTAGGATTTAAAGTTTAAGGGTTGAGGGTTGATGCTTTAGGGATAGGGTTTAGGGTTTAGGGATAAGGGATTAGGGTTTAAGGTATAGTGTCTAGGGTTGAAGGTTTAGGAATAGGGTTTAGGATTTAAGGTCTAAGGGTTGAGAGTTGAGGCTTTAGGGATAGGGTTTAGGGTTTAGGGATAAGGGATTATGATTTAAGGTATAGTGTTGAGGGTTGAGGGTTTAGGGATAGGGTTTAGGATTTAAGGTTTAAGGGTTGAGGCTTGAGGCTTTAGGGATAAGGATTTAGGGTTTAGGGATAAGGGATTAGGGTTTAAGGTATAGTGTCGAGGGTTGAGGGTCTAGGAATAGGGTTTAGGATTTAAGGTCTAAGGGTCGAGGGTTGAAGCTTTAGGGATAGGGTTTAGGGTTTAGGGATAAGGGATTAGGGTTTAAGGTATAGTGTCGAGGGTTGAGGATTTAGGCATAGGGTTTATGATTTAAGGTTTAAGGGTTGAGGGTTGAGGCTTTAGGGAAAGGGTTTAGGGTTTAGGGTTTAGGGATAAGGGATTGGGGTTTAGGGTTGAGGGATTATGGTTTAGGGTATAGTGTTGAGGGTTGAGGGTTTAGGGATAGGGTTTAGGATTTATGGTTTAAGGGTTGAGGGTTGAGGCTTTAGGGATAAGGTTTAGGGTTTAGGGATAAGGGATTAGGGTTGAGGGTTGAGGGATTAGGATTTGAGGTATAGTGTTGAGGGTTGAGTGTTTAGGGACAGAGTTTACGATTTAAGGTTTAATGACCTTGAGGGTTGAGGTTTAGGGATAGGGTTTAGAGTTTAGGGAAAGGGATTAAGGTTTAAGGTATAGTGTCGAAGGTTAAGGGTTTAGGCATAAGGTTTATGATTTAAAGTTTAAGTGTTGAGGGTTGAGGCTTTAGGGATAGGGTTTAGGGTTGAGGGTTGAGGGATTAGGGTTTAGGGTTGAGGGATTAGGGTTTAAGGTATAGTGTGGAGGGCTGAGGGTTTAAGGATAGGCTTTAGGATTTAAGGTTTAAGGGTTGAGGGTTGAGGCTTTAGGGATAGGGTTTAGGGTTTAGGGATAAGGGATTAGGGTTTAGGGTTGAGGGATTAGGGTTTAAGGTATAGTGTGGAGGGTTGAGGGGTTGGGGAGTTATTTTTTTATTGACTGACATAAAAAAAAACCCTATTTTTGTAACAGACATAAGGCTTGATAAAAGCCGCTAAGGGTTAGGGTTTTCGTTGAGGTATTGTAGCTTTCGTAGCGGTATTGAGTTGCAAGGATTACTAGTTGTGTTGGCAAGAGACACTATATGGATTCATGGTTGTTGTCATTGATGGCAACAAAGGTCATCCCACATATCCGCAAGTCATGGTGTGTCCCTACCGGAAGTCAGAATAAAGATTGTTGTGGTCCGGTGAACAAGAACAGAGCATGTGGCAAGGTCTGACAAATTGGTCCGGATCTCTCAGAGAAGGTATCTTGGTGCAGTGCAGATTTGGGGAAGTCAAGAGGACTACCTTGAGTGGTATATTCCAAGGATTTAGCCTCCGGTGATGGACAAGGAAAAAGATATGAATAGTTGAGTACCGGATTCCTGAGAGACAGTGAAAACAGAGGAAGAACTGACTGACATAGTATCAGACTACTTTCCGGATGTGTTACTGTTGATGATAAAGGTTGTGAAGGCATGAATCATGTTTGGCTGACATGATTAATGATATCTACAAGTATATGCTTGATCTGCATTGCTTGGTGAGCAAGGATTCAGCCGACAGAACAGAGTTTGTAAGAAACTAGACTGTTCCAGATGCCGACTAGAAAGGTGATGAAATTACTTGTGCGGATATATATAGGGGATGGATTTAGTTGTGAAGTGTGTGAGTGTATCAAGATATATGCGAATAAGTGCAGAACAGAGCAGAAGTAGCAAAAAGATTCGGTATGTGAAAGGATAGCAGAATAAAGAACAGAGGAAAGATGAAGTGCAGCAGATCAGTGTACTGAGCCTAACCGGAACTGAACTCCAGCATATGCAGATGCTTCCAATCAGTTTAAGACTGTGATTCTTATCACTTTGTAGACAGTGTGTCTTCTTGTAGGCAGTGGACCTCTTGTGAGCAGTGTGCTCGGGCAGTGAGCCCTAATTGGCAAGTGCCATTTTGTAATTTCCTATTCTTCTAATAGAGAATAATTTTTGGGTTAATCACCCCGTGGTTTTCTCCCTTAACAGGGTTTCCACGTCAAAAATACTGTGTCATGTGTTTCTTATTTCATGGTAATGTTTTTTGTGTTTGATTCAATGCTGCATTAATTAATAAGAAAGTTCAAAAGGGAAATAATTAGGATAACTGATTCACCCCCCCCCCTCTCAGTTATCAACAATTGGTATCAGAGCCAAGTTCCTCCTAATAGAGCCTAACAGCTTGAGGAAGATCTGGGAGTTCAAATGGATGCATATGGTTTAAGGGAGCAACTCAAGACTGCCCTTGAGGATCTTGAACAGTCAAATTCTGAAGTCAATGAATTAAAGGAAAGACTCAAACAGGCTGATGAATTCATGAGAGAATTAAAAGACAAATTAAGTCTCTCTATGAAAAAGAGAAAGGAGCTGCTCCAACAATTGGCAAGACAAAGTGATGAAAGCAATACAAATGAAGAATTGACTGAGCAAACCAAGTTATGTGAAAAGTTATCAAAAGAAGTCATTATGTTAAGACATGAAATGGAATCAGGAACTATAAAGTTTACTCAAGAGATTGAAGAAAAAAGAAAGGCTGAAGACAATCTAAGACAATCTCTTAAAGAAAAATCAGAAGAATGCCACCAGATGGACAGGATTATCAGACATCTTGAATCTGATCTTGAAGATGCCAAAGATAATGAAGAAAAACTTGAGGAACAAATTGCCTCTCTCAAAAGAGACCTTCAAACAGCAAATGAATATAAAGAGAAATTCAAGATAAGTTCTGCTCAACTTGAAGTTCTTCTTGGAAGTCAAAAGAGGACAGATGACAAGTATGGTTTGGGATATGAGAAAGGAGAAAGCTCCGGATCCAGTCAAAAGAATTCTGGATCAGAAAATCCAAGGAGCAGGCCTAGAAGACCTCCGGTAAGACAGCCCAATGCTCAAAGATATCCATCTTTCAATGGATACTGCCACAGCTGCAACCACTTTGGTCACAAAGCTAATCAGTGCAGAAAGAGAATGTATCAGATTAATTCATCCTTCTCCGGACAGTGCTTCAACTACAAAAGGTATGGACACAAATCCCATGAATGCAGAAATATGCAAGTAAACAAATCATTCAAAGGTAGATGCTTTACATGCAATAGGGTAGGTCATATGGCTAATCAATGCAGATCAAGAGGATATCAGTCAAATATGCAAAGAAATGTTATTTGCCAAATCTGTAATAGGTCCGGTCATAATGCTAAAGTCTGCAGAAGCAAGAATCAGGACAAAAGAGGTCCGGTGTATAATCAAAATCAAGACAAGGGTAAACAAAAGATGAATGCGGATGAAGTTAGGAATCAGATGAGCAAGATTTGGGTGAAGAAAAGTTTAGAAAATGTAGAGGTTGGATCCGCACCAGACTCTGGTGCTGATATTTCTTCTGGAAATTAAAAAGTGAGCTCTGGCTCAGGGGGAGACTCAAAGAAAATCCTGTTCCCCCAGCCAATCAAGTGGTGCCGGATGTGGTACAAGATGCGGAGTAAAGGGTTTAAAGATATAAGTCTTGAGATGATCCAGATAAGATTTCCTTGGTCCGCATGGAGTTATGAAGAAGCTGTGATCGATCAAGTAAGACCTGTTCCGGGAGATGCTCCGGTATGACAGAGGATTACAAAAAGGTCCGGAGAGATCCGGAAGTGCACTATCTTATTCTGCGGATTGGACAGAGTGTTTGGGATGTTCTTGTAATGTGTCATCTTGATTTATTCATGATTGAAAGATCCGCATGATGTTCATAGATCAGGACTGATCCGGGATACTCCAAGCTATCCGGACAAGACAAACCGGAATAATATAGGTGAAGCATTTATTGCAAATAGATATTAGGGTTTGCGGAGCAATATAAGGGATTTCTCAAAAATCATTTGCTCATTCTGCACTCAAGAAGAAGCGAAAAGTGGAGCTCTGCAACAAGATTCTTCAAGCACACCAAAGATCTCCTGCCGAAGTCATTGCATAAAGAAATCAATCCAACCACTCCGTGCTAACCGAAGGAGCATAAGGTATTCTCCGTTTTCATTATCTCACTGCAAATCTTTGAAGAATGGCTACTCCAAATATAGTTAAGATCTCTGATAGACCTCGCCCCACATTCAAGAAACATCCTTACAAATCATTGGAGGTAGATCCACTAGGAGCCTTCTCTAGTGTTCCTCATGGTGTATTGCATACGGAAGATATTAGGGTTTACATCCATGCGAATCTTGAAGACTTTGGAGAATCAAAACTGATGGATATCTATCACAAACAATTGATAGATGACTCCTTTGAGATCAAACCTCAGTACAAAGCCATCCGGGTCAAACACTTTGCACAATGCATTCATTTCCCCTGTTTTGAAGAAGATGAATGGGTCCGGTATGTACTAAGCAGAGTACATGACAACTTCCTATGGTTGAACAAGCCCTTCAAGATCACCAAGGATGCAATTAGGGCTGTAACCGGTCTGCACTCATCCGGTGGATTACCTGTTCTCAAGTCTGTCAAAAATCAGACAGTTAGTGATGCAACCGGATCCAAGTTTGACAAGAGAGCTATGATAGTTGATGACATCATTGAACCGGATGTCAAATTTACAGCTATGATAATTGGTTACAAAATCTATTACTCCAGTAGGGAAAATTCAGTACCAGGAACTGCAATCTACACAGCTTATCAAATGTTAAAGGAGAATGCAGACTATGACTTATGTGAGCTTCTGGTGAACCAACTCTTTGAAAATCTGCAGAAGATCAAGAAGGACAAGAAAAACTCCTTCAAGTATGGCAATCTGATCCTTTGTCTCTTCTTTTACTACATGAATGAGCTTCCCGGATCCAGTGGATGGATATGGCAGAATGACAGACCGGTTGCCATCCAAATCAGAGACTATTTGCATGGACTTGGGGATGCTAAAGCAAGAAATACAGCTCTATGGGGATACTTCAAGAACTTCCAAAGCATGATGCATGCAAGAGAAAGAATACCCCAATCCCTTGTTGAAAAGTACAAAGACACAGTATGCTTCATGGTAGAAATAGATCAGTGTCTAATGGAGGCAGTAGAACCAAGAACTGTATGGATCATGCCCATGGGGTATGAAGTGGATGAACAAATAGTGGAGCTGCATGTTCAACACATGCTAAGTCAGCCCAAAGATCCAAAGGCAGAAAGGTTTGGAACCTTTGAGGAACTGAGTGTAAAGATACATGTAGAACTTAGGGAACCGGAGATAAAGAGGAAGGTAAGAAAAGAAGTTGAGCATATTGCTCAAGGCCTAGGCATCTCAAAAGAGGCACTTGATGCCAGCCGGGAAAAGAGGAGGAAGACTGAGGAAGAAGAGAAAAGTAAAGAAAGTGTTCCGGTTGAAACTCCCACCCAGACCAGATCATCAAAAAGATCTGCACCTCCCACAACCAAAAGTTCAAAACTGGAAGTCCAGGCATCTGGTAAAAGATCCAAGACAAAAGCCACAAGGGCTTATGAAAGCCAAAAGGATGAAGAGGAAACAGAGTCAGATGAGGGAGTAAAAGAAATAAAGAAGCAGAAGAAGAAAGGATCTGGTAAACCTTCCACAGGCCAAGACAAGGATGAAATAGCAGAGGTATCTGTTGAAAAGCCCACTCTGTCTCTAGAGAGTGTAATCAAGTCGGTCACGGTGGATGGAAACCTTCAACCAATGACTGAATTTTATGATAACTACAATGAGGTTGACCAAAAGACTCTGCAGGAAGCCACAGTCAAATATCTGAACATATACAATAAGGCTTTCATTGAGATCATATCTCTTATTCCTAAAAGCCTAGAAAAGGAATTAGAAATAAGAAAGAATAATGCTCATGCAAAAGATCTTGAGATCCGGGAGCAGATAGCTATTCAGCTATATCCTCAAATTGATCCCAAGACAATGAACATAATCTTCAAAGACTGCAAAGATGAGTTCAGAAGTAAAGCCAGGATGAATCAACTCATGCTTGGTGAGACTGACAAAGTGGCCCAAGAGACAGAAGAGATCCTCCGGAAGGCCTTCAAAAGGTTCAATCTTCCTGTTGTAGAGGACTTAGGTGCAGAAACAGCTGCGGATTTGGAATCATCTGTTCCGGAAGAAGTGGGCCCTGAACAGACAAACATCTCTCCTCCGGTTTCCCCTACAGTCTCCGGATCCCAAGAAGAAGAGAAACTACAGGAGAAAGAAGCAGCAGCTAAAGAAAAAGAGGTTGACAGCACCCCAACAGAGAAAACCACGACTGAAAGTGGTAAGAGTAAGGAAGGAGAAAAGATTCAAAAGGACAAAACTGCAGAAGAGAAGAAACATCTGTCTCCGGCAAGAGACACTGCACAAACTGTTCAAGAATTCCTGACAAAAGCCACTATAGAAATTGATGAACCAGACCTGCTAAAAGGACCATTAGATTTTGACTCTTTGTCACCGGTGCAAACAATGAAAATAGCCTCATTTGCAAATGAGAAAGTCAAAGAGAAGCTGCTGAAATCTCACATGGAAGACTGTGACCTTATGGAGGTAGCATCTGGAGTGCTAGAAAAGATTATGCCATCCTTTCAAAAGGATCCCACAGCCTCCTCTTCTGGTAATCTCAAAACCTTAGTCAGCACTGTTAGTACACATTTTGAATCTCTAGAAAAATCTGCTGAAGAAAAGGTCCGGAAGGAATTTTTGGATAAAAGACTTTCAGAAGTATTAGAATTAATCTCTAAAGATAGGAGAATTGTGAGTATTGGAATAAAGAGCTTAAAAAATGCTCTTAAGGATGGCGGTGACATTTACAAATTTTGTATATCCTGGTCAAAGGCAACAGCAGCAATTGATAAGAAAATAAAAGAGGAACAGGACAAGCTACAAAGTTTATCTCAAAGTTTTGATCCTCTCTCTTCCTCCATAATAAATCAAGAATGTCAGACTATTGCAGTCTTGAATGAAATAAAGAATCTTGAGAAGGAAAGGAAGAATATCACTAACCGGATGGGAGAACTTAGAAGGATTATAATCCCTAAGTTGGAAACTATGCATGAGGCCATCAGTGATGCTCAGACCACCGCCCAAACAAATGATCCGACAGATCTCAAGTGGGCAGAAGCTTTTGCATTTTTGTTGAGTGGTCACATTTCAATTTTGGATAGAATGAAGCAAAATTGGGCTACAGAAATGATCCAATTGCAGACATCCTTTGCAGACATTCTTCAGTATATGTGAGTATGTAGATATGCAGCTATGTATAGAAAATTTTTGAAAATTTTGGTGTGCGGACCCTACCCTTTGCCATTGATGTCAAAGGGGGAGTGAGGAGCAGTGAAAAATGAGGAATCCAACTAAGGGGGAGTTCCGGAAATTGTATATAAAGATAGAGCATCAGCCAAGGGGGAGCATAGTGTAAACACTTAGTCATTTTTCACTAAGTGTTGCCATCAATGCCAAAGGGGGAGATTGTTGGCAAGAGACACTATATGGATTCATGGTTGTTGTCATTGATGGCAACAAAGGTCATCCCACATATCCGCAAGTCATGGTGTGTCCCTACCGGAAGTCAGAATAAAGATTGTTGTGGTCCGGTGAACAAGAACAGAGCATGTGGCAAGGTCCAACAGATTGGTCCGGATCTCTCAGAGAAGGTATCTTGGTGCAGTGTGGATTTGGGGAAGTCAAGAGGACTACCTTGAGTGGTATATTCCAAGGATTTAGCCTCCGGTGATGGACAAGGAAAAAGATATGAATAGTTGAGTACCGGATTCCTGAGAGACAGTGAAAACAGAGGAAGAACTGACTGACATAGTATCAGACTACTTTCCGGATGTGTTACTGTTGATGATAAAGGTTGTGAAGGCATGAATCATGTTTGGCCGACATGATTAATGATATCTACAAGTATATGCTTGATCCGCATTGCTTGGTGAGCAAGGATTCAGCCGACAGAACAGAGTTTGTAAGAAACTAGACTGTTCCGGATGCCGACTAGAAAGGTGATGAAATTACTTGTGCGGATATATATAGGGGATGGATTTAGTTGTGAAGTGTGTGAGTGTATCAAGATATATGCGAATAAGTGCAGAACAGAGCAGAAGTAGCAAAAAGATTCGGTATGTGAAAGGATAGCAGAATAAAGAACAGAGGAAAGATGAAGTGCAGCAGATCAGTGTACTGAGCCTAACCGGAACTGAACTCCAGCATATGCAGATGCTTCCAATCAGTTCAAGACTATGATTCTTATCACTTTGTAGACAGTGTGTCTTCTTGTAGGTAGTGGACCTCTTGTGAGCAGTGTGCTCGGGCAGTGAGCCCTAATTGGCAAGTGCCATTTTGTAATTTCCTATTCTTCTAACAGAGAATAATTTTTGGGTTAATCACCCCGTGGTTTTCTCCCTTAACAGGGTTTCCACATCAAAAATACTGTGTCATGTGTTTCTTATTTCATGGTAATATTTTTTGTGTTTGATTCAATGCTGCATTAATTAATAAGAAAGTTCAAAAGGGAAATAATTAGGATAACTGATTCACCCCCCCCCTCTCAGTTATCAACAAGTTGTAATCAGTTTGATTTATTGGATAATAATATTGGACTCTCTGCTGGTGGATGTAGCCCGAGTTTGGGTGAACCACGTTAAAACTTGTCTCTCGCTGTTATTATTTTTGTGTATTTTCATTCCTCTGTTTAATCTTTATTTGCATTTAATGGATATCTTCTGTTAGCTAACCCTAACAGCTGTGACCTCGTCATAGTGGTCCCACTGAACTCTGACTTGGTCTAGCTCTCATCCTCAAAGGCCCAGCATCTAACAAGCCAATATGCAAATTGGATCCAAAGCCAACTATCCATCCACCTCTACTTGTAGTCTCGATAACGGAGGCCTAAAAGTCAGCGTGACAGTTATCAACCGCTGCAAACATGCAGTGGGCTCTACCCACATCTCCAACTATCTTTTCAGATCCTCCGGCATGAGGTTGTCCCCCTGATGTATATCCTTGAGGGCACTCTCTGGCTAAGTGCCCCGTACCCCCACACACGTAGCAAGGTCCTTTGGTTTGAACCTGTCCTGTCTGTGTCCTGCTAGACTGTTGCTGTCCATGTTGACTCATGGAACTCTGTGATCCTCTAAAGGACTATTGTGACCTATCTAGTCCCGTAGCTAGTGCCCATTGTTGCTAATCATTGCATGGACCTTGCTAATGCTATTGCTACTGCTGTGGATGCATAGGAGGTAGTGGTGTAGAACTAAAACTGCCCCTATGAGGTGGTTGGGGCCTACGGAACCCCTGGTCCTGATGATGGCTGTGATCCTAGAACTGTAACTATGTCCCGTGACTCTGTCCATAAACCTCCTCTATAATGAGCACCTTCTCAGCGGCCTCGCTCATAGTCTGTGGGTCTGACATGCGAACAGGTCCCGTGATACTAGGATTAAGCCCTCTGATAAAATGACTAACCAAGAGCTTCTCATCCTGTAGGTACTTAGCATAACGTGATAGCTCCATAAACTTGCACTCATACTATGCAACTGTAGAACATCTCTGCTGCAGATAGTGAAACTCATCAATCCTGCGCTGTTTGAAATGCTATGATAGGTATGGAGTCCCGTAGAGCTCAAGGAATGTGTCCCAAGAGAGCGTGTCTAAAGATAGGTAGTTCTTGCACTCCTTAGTGCGCCACCATGTCGGTGTTGCATCACGCAGTAAGTGAACTGCGACTCCTGCCTTCATGTTGCTCCCATAGGGACGCAACATGAAGCACCTATCAAGACTAATGAGCCAGGCCTCAGCCTCAGCTCCCTCTACAGTCCCGATAAAAGTGGGTGGATTCAGTCTGAGTAAATCCTTGATAGAGTCCCCATGGTCTCTGTGTCCTCTAAATGGTGCATCCACCTTGTCTCGCTGCCCATAGTCAAATGGACTATGGTAGATCTTCTCTACCCTCACTCCCTCCTCGCGCATCACATGACGTGGAGGGATCCTACTATGAGCTCTTTGCACTGATGCGACATCCTCTGATGTAGTGGCTGGTATCTCTACATGCGGGTTGACACGTGGCTCAACACATGGCTCAACACATGGCTCAACACGTGGCTCAACATGTGACTTAGCTGTGCCCGGTGATAATCTCTCTAGATCTGCCTATGGCGCCTGAAGAATCTATGGTCCTAAGTCAAGTGCCTGCGGTGCCTGTCCCTCGACTGATGGATCGCTACCTATCTCAATGGACTCACTGGCACATGAGCATGCTCATCTCAATCTAGGAGGCATCCTAAATGAACAAGGTACTTACAAATTAATTGAAATTACGAAATAAATAATGTGCCTAAACAAGCCTAGTGTTTAAACTTGGGCTCTGATACCAAATGTCATGCCCACATTTCCCATGTGGTCACAACCAACAACACACGTGTCATGTCCACATTTGTCATGTGGTCATGACATGAAACATCATTGATAATATTCATTATCTACTACATTTCTAATCATCAATTCAAGATTGCATAATAATTTCATTCATTAACTCAACCACTAACATTTTAATTTCATCAAAATCAAATATCGCATAACACTATAAATTCAAATGAAATCTAACATGTGAACTATAATCAACATCATACCATAGTCTATCTAATCCAATCATAGCATAAGAAATAAATCCTAAAGGTCTGCAAAATGGGATTGAAATAGTCCCAATGTCCATATGTCATCAAAATGTAAATGCGATGTAAGCAAAATATAGGAGTGAGATAAGTACGCCTCACAACTTGAAGTTATCAAATTACCACTATGTAACTAAAGCTTAATGTGAGAACATAGTCTCGCTTACCCCATCAATACAACAAAGAGAGAATCACATTTGCCTACCCAACCTTGTGCTCAGATTTGTAGAGCACTTCTATTAATATTGTTGCTACAATCTACAATCTATGACAAGTATTGTATGGCCATCACTATGAAAGTGTTCCTCTACTTGGTGATGCATAGAATTTCTATTCTTTTTAATGTTTGCAATTTGTTTTAGCTGAATTTAGTGTGAAATGATATTTTCCCTGTTTGTCTAAATAAGCTATGTATTGTAAAGAGGCCCGTAGAGTTTTATAGTTATCTGTTGTATTTTTTAATCTCATTTGTTGGCATTTAGATGTTTGAGTACTAGGATCTTCCCTTTGTAGAGCAAATATTTTTTGTGGAGTTTAGATAGTTGTTAGTGCTTAAGGTATTTGGATAGAGCAAAGTTTATTTCTAATGGAGTCATACCAATTATATAGCTCGCAAGTCAATTGTGGGTTGTAATGGATTTTAGTGTAAAGGCCTAATAGAGGGGAGTTACAATTTGTGAGCCATAATACCCATTTCAAAAGTTTTTGTTGCAATTTTCAATTATGGGTTTTAATAGTCATTTCCACAGTACAAACACTTTTGGTAGGTACTTAGATGTTTGCCTATTGGGCTTTTCCTATTTGCAAGGGAATGTCTTCTTGTGGAATTTCAACAATTGTCTCTTAGGAAGTTAGGGTTTTAGCTTCTGAGGGATTTGGCTGAGTCAAGTTTAGTTCTTGTGTACATAAGAAAATGAGCATAAAAGAGAACAAACTAAACTAATATTAGCCTATTCTACTCATTAACTAATGCAACCTCATGATTGAGCTAAATGAATGCCTACATATGAATTTAAACAACCTAACTACATGCAAACCTTGATCGTTGGATGTGCTCCTTGATGTCTTGATATGTTGATTGCTCCTCAAATTGACAGCATAACCTTGCATAACATGGAGACTTGAAAATGGCTTGGGATGATGGCTATTTATAGATTTTTGGATGGGGGATTGGATGGACAACATTGATTTGGAAGATTAATGGTTGAGGATTGTTGGGAGGATTGGATTGATGAGAGGCCACCAAGTGGCATGATAGGATTGGAGGACAAAGATGATCCTTGGATCAAGGGTGGATGATGGTCTTGGATAAAGTGGATGGAGAGGATTGAAAAGGGACAAAGGGACCCTTTTTAGAGGGATGTGCAAGGTACGTTCCCATCCCTTTATAAGAAGGTCATGTGATTATGTACAAAATCCCATGCTTTTGTACATGTTGGAGGATGTGAGGGGTTTGAATGGGCTAATGAAAGATTTGGAATGTGCAAGAATGTGATTAAGTTGATTAAGTGGATTAGTCAACTTAATCAAAAGTGCACAAAATAAGAAATTGAATAAATAGAAATATTTATTTAATTTTGTATGGGGATAAGGCTATTAGATAAATGAATATTTATCTAATTTTAGGCTATAGAAAAGGACCTAATTAATTGAATAAATGATTAAATTTATTTAATTAATGCTAGGAGATGGTACTAATGAATAGTGATTTAATAATAAAATATTGTTTAATCATTGTTTGAAAGGGGATTGGATAATTAACTTTCTAAACGGGTTTTTATTTAGTTAATTGTGGAAGAAAGTAGTTTAGTGATGTCCTGATTAGGGCTAGAAGCAGTGAGTGGTTGATTTTAGGTGTGTACATTTTGCCCCCTTTTTGAGAAGGTGTCAAGTAAAGTAGCATCGTTGCAAAAAAAGATAAAACATAGCACTTGATTGGATTAGGGATGATGATGCCCTAACCAGTCAAAGCGAGAGCCACAATGAGAAAATGATGGTAGGGATGATTCCCCCTCAAGAGGTTAAGTGGCTTTGAAGAACATGGGTGTTCTCTCGAAAGGAAGAAGATAGCTGGATAGAGGAGACAGGATGTAGGGTGTTGGAGAAAAGGGATGATGGGGGAATAAATGATTGGATGAAAGAGATGAAAGGATGGAGATGGATGGATGGATAAATGCAAATTGATAGATGGAGTTATGTGTTCTGTTGCACTAGATTGGAGAAATCTTATTTGATATGGAATGACACATTGTGCACCAAGGTATAAGGAACCAGGGTGACAATGTGTCCCATGCATAAAAGGATTCCCCAACACATCACTCGTCATTGGACGACCTTGGTGAGTACTGTGATGGGACAACCGACAAGGTCATAAGAAACCCTATGTTGTATAGCACCATGATATGGAAGACCATGATATTGTTGTGGCAAGTAGGTTACATAGACCGATGCAGATGCAAGATAAAATGATAATACACACACACAAGCAAGCACACATGCAAAAAATTCTATAAAGACAAACACGATGTTGCCCCTGGTCAAGCTGAAAGCTAAAGATTGATGGATTGATGATGTTGGATTGTGTCGATGATAATAAGAACACCATAAGAATTGAGAATGACATATCCCAATGATCATGATGGATGTTTGATCAGGGCTTGCAGTAAGGCTTGGGACAAGACCATGGATGTGACTGGATGATTTTGCATAGATTTCTTAGCTTATGCTGCATGGATTAGGATTTTTCTTTTGATCTTTGGATGTTTGGGAGATTTAGATCACTGGAGGGATTCTAAGGGGTTGCATTTGGGGTAGCCCTTAGATAGATGCCAATGACAAGGGAAAACCATGTATATCGAAAAGGGATAATAGGATGATTTGGATGGGGTGATTAAGGGATTGGATGATGGAGGGATAGATTGATAGATGGTGGAACAAAGTGCTTAGACACTACCCATGGAGGTCAAAAGTGTGTCAAAGGGGAGGATAGGGGGATAAGAGGAGGATTGGGATAGGGGTTCATGATGGATTAGAGGATTTAGGATAGGTGGATGGAGGGGGTTTGGATGCTATCTCCAAGGACTATGTCGTATAGTAAAAGAAGTCCCACTCTAGATAGGTGTCTCTCATGACAAGGTGTTGAGGGGATGGATGTTTGTAAGATATGCTTGGAATGGATGTATGCGAAGAGGTGTTCAAAGCATGTTTTGAATATTTTGTCCCTGTCCTTATCAAGATCGAAAGTGTGAAGGGAGGATGGGATGATGATAGGATAGATAGGGATATATAGTGGATGGAATGGATAGGAGACAATAGGATAAACATGGATATAGTGGATAAGAGTGATAGGCGAGGTGAGACTTGCCCCAAAGTGTAGGGTGAAAATGTATGGGAGATTGTGCATGATTCCCACAAGGCATTTAATCATGGTATTTGCCTAAGGAGCCATAGAAATGGTTTTCACTATTGGACAATTTTTTTCTCTTTACTTTTTTTCTTTTTTCTTTTTTCTTTTATTTTTAATTTTCATTTTGGACAATGTTCTAAATTTTAAGGATTTTTTAATATTTAGATGTGATGGATAGGTAGATAAATGGGTTTCGAGGAGTATGGGAACTTAAGAGTCTATTTCCATGGTAAGGTGATAGTGTCCCAATTAAGATAGTTGTTGCACATGGACCATGTCAAGTGTCATTACGCATATGGATGTTGATAGATCATGGTTGAGTGAGATGGAGAAGAAGTGGATGGGATGGATGGTAGATTGGATGGAGGATGAATGGATTATGTAAATGCATGGATGAGAGGGATGTTATGGGAGGTATATATTAGATAATGGATATAGGAGGGGGGATGGGTGCATGGGGGAATTTTGTGGGGTTGAGGAGAATCAATACCAATGTTTGCACACATCATTGTGGATTTTGAAGGTTACATTTTTTATGGGGAGTGAGGAGTAATGGGGATTTAGGATTCATGGCGAATTCTTTATTATGGGATCGGGATGGTGTGTGGCAGGATTACTGATTTAGGGATTTGGGGACCCAAATGGACTTAGGATTTTGGGGATTTTTGTATTTGGTGTAGAATGGGGGATAGGGGATTTGGGATTTGGAGGGGATATGGATTCTCCATTCAAATTTATTGTTTTTTTTTCTTGGGGACCCACATCGTGTTTGTTTTTTCTTTTGGAGTTGTGGGATTTTGTGGCATTTTAGATGGATTTTCTTGAATTTTTGTGTATTGATGCCCTATGACATGATAGTTCTTAGGCTTTTGTTGATTTTTTATTTATGTGTGGATACACCCAAAGATGATGTGTACATTTGTTTTTCACGATTAGGGATTTTAGGGGATAGGGAATTATGGTGTTTAGAGGTATGGGATTTGTGGATGGGGGTGTTGAGGATAGGGATATTGGGAGTTGGGAGGATGGGTGGAATAGTGGATTTAGGGATGGGAGGACATTTGGATTTATGGATGTAAAGACATTTGGGATAAGATGGAGGAGGAATAGTTGCATGCTTTTTGGATTTGTATGATAATGGAGGAGGGATGGAAAAAAATGGTTTGGAGGTGCAACAAAATGCACCTATGTTAGGATTGGAAGAAGTTTCCTTAGGAGCTGTGAAGGTGGTACCGACATTCTTGGATTGTTTGTCTTAGGATATAGAACCAAGGCCAGGTGATTGCATGTTGGTTTTAACATGAATGGGCTCCAATATTCCTTGTTCATGAAGGCCTAAGCCTTTTCCTTGATAGTTTATGTTTTGGAGCATGTGATGGGCAATGGGATGTTTGTTTATATGGAAACAAGATATGAGTCCATTATTAAATGGTTGAGGATGGGTGTTGGATATAAGTTTTTCCTATACTATGAGAGAACCACCATGGATAAAGGTGTTGGGACCAAGAGGATAGGATGATGGATTTGGGATGGTGTCAATAGGTGATGGTGAGGAGTCAATAGGTATAGTAAAGGATCAATAGAGGATGATGGGGTTCAATAGAAGATGAAGTGGGATTAGCAAAGGGACGAGTTGGGATGATTAGATCTTGATTGGGATGGGGGTTGGATGTTTTGACATACTTTGGACTAGGCTCTTGACATAGCTAGATTTGTGTGGATGGTGTGATGGCGAAGGAGTTTGTAACTTCATTTGTTGTTTGAATAGGCTCCTCAGATTGGGTAGATGGATGAATGGGAGATGTTTGGGGTAGAATTTTGGATAGAAAGGAGGAAGGTGATAGTGTGGTTTTGATGGGTGTTAGGTGGGTGATGACATCATCAACATATTTAGGTTATTTTAGATTGGTGGGGTGGCATGACTCCACAAGTTTGGTTTTATAATTTTGCTCAATGTCCCTAGCTAGGAGTCCTTGGAGAAAACTCAAGAAGAGGGATTTAGATTTAGTGGGAGAATTGGATGATGGATTGGATGGTGAAGTGGATAGCAGGGTTGGTGGATAAGGGTACGATGGATGTGTTTGATGAGGAGATGAAGGATGTGGATAAGAGGTGGAGGTGATAGGGACCTTATATGAGAATGGATGTTGGGATATAGATGGGGGATAGAATGAATTTACCTTGTCAAGGGTAGTGTAAGGATGACCATAAGGTATGAAATTAGGTGTGGGGGTATATCTTGTGCTAGCCAATGCATGGTCCTAAGGTGCTTGCATATGCATGGATGAGCAATAGAAGTTTATGGCAAGCTTGCTTTCAATGATTTCATCAATGTTTTCAATTTTGTCTTGGTCAACAAGAGTATAATCATCATCAAAATTGTAATATGGATTCATGATTGGTTTTGGATTTGGGATGATGTGATGTAGGATAACTTGATGATTTTGATTTCTAAGGTTTAAGACTTAGAATTGCTTTGATATCAAAATGACCTTAGATTTGGATTTTGGATTAGAGGGGATGGATTAATTTGGATTGATCAAGGTCAAGGATTCATGACACTTGATACTAGGATGGATGATTTGAATTTGATTAATTAAGGTTAAAAATATATGACACTTGATCATGGTTGGATTTGGATTGATTGGGTTTGATTTTGATTAGGCCTAAGGCCCTTTGATGGTTGGATTGGATTTGGTTAGGCCAAAGGACCTTTTGATGTTTGATTGAAGAGATGGGGATGATTTGTATTGTTCTAGAAAATGTGCTTATGTAGGAACAAAGGTGCTTGTGTATTACAAAGGTGCTGAAGTAGAACAAAGGCACTTGTTTAGGACAAAGGTACTTGTTTAGGAATAGAGGTGCTTGTTTTTGAAAATATGGCCTCAAGCTTGATGTTAGGGCTTGAATTTGCTGGATTTTGAGTGGATTTGATGGGGAATGATTATGGATTAGGTATAGGACCCTTGGATGATGGTTTGGATGATGATTTGGATGAAAATTGATTAGGTTTGGATGAAATTGGATGGGGTTGAAAGGGGTTAAGTTCTTAATCAATTTTTATTTAAAAGGATGATTTTGATTAAGGATTGGGATTAGATGTTGATTGAGATGGATATATGGATAAGGGATGATTGATTTGAGATGGGGGTGTAGAGACCTAAATTTGTCCTAAGATCAACCTTATTTTAAATTAACTAAATGACCAAATTAGTTAATTTACCCCACTTAATTTATCCCACTTACTAATTAAATAATAAACTTAATATTTAATTAGTCATTTTCCCTCTCACACATAATTAAATAATTTTATTATTTAATCATCCACCTTTTCCACCTCATAACACGTGGCTATTTTTTCTCCAACATATTTCCACCTTTTTCTAAATGAAAAGACACATGACTATTTTTCCTCCAACATGTTTCCACCTTTTTCCAAATAAAAAGATAAATTTTACATAGTCATAACACATGGCTATTTTCTCTCCACTTCATCTCCATCCTTTCCTCAATTAAAGGGAACACATGTTGCATGACTACAACAAACTCTCCTTAATCCTAGGAAAACCCTCTCATGCATCCTCCACTATTGATCTTTTCATACATTCTTCAATGTTGATCTTCTTCCCTAAAAATCTATCAATAAGAGATTCATGCTCTCATTTGACCATCCACTTTCATGCTATCCATATGCTATCAGTTTAATTTTAATCCACTTTCATGCTATCCATGTGCTATCATTTTTTAATCCTTTTTTATGCTATCCATATGCTGTCAAAATAGTACCAATCATGCAAAGAGTATCCACATCATAAATATTTTAGAGAAAATCCACTTTCAACAATGGAGATTATGGTAGCTTTGTTTTATTTTTTCTTTGATTTCCATTGGCATGCTCTATTTGAGGTTTGTGCTAGTTTAAAGTAGAAAGCTCTCATATTTTGCATTTGTTTTCTAGTTTTAAATCTAAATTATCACTCACATTCTGGTGACTTAGATGGGGAGATTTATTTCTCTTTAACCTTGTCACTTTGTATTGTTTCTTGTTTCAATTTTGTAAAGTTTAAATGCATTTTATGAAAAATCCAGAGGTGAGATTTCACAAGAAGCTTGTTGGGAAAAAATCTAGGTCATAGTTACGCTCAGAGCAGTCAAGAGACAAAGAAAAACATATGAAGCACAATATTTTGGGATAAATTTTTTTGGTGCCCCTTATTGCTCAAAATCTGTATAGTTCATACCACCTTCTCTATGCCGGCTTCTAGTACAAAAAAATGTCAAGTTTAAAACCACTCTTTAAAAAATTGGAGTCTTTCATTGTTGTGAAAAGAAAAAAAATTAAAATCTTTATTTAAATTTGGAATGCAAATGTACATAGAAGGCATTTAAAAATTCTTCCAAATCAATTTAAGGCTTTGTTTTGAAACAATTCATGGTTTTTGTTTAAGTTAAAATCATGGTTTTAAAAGATTTCTAGTTTTTTAAAAGTTTAAAAGCTCTAAATTAAAATCAATTTAGAGTTTGTTTCGAAGCTTGGGGTTTTACTTAAATTCATGGTTTGAAATTTTTAAATTACTTGGAAAAAATTTAAAATCTAAAATCCATGGTTTAAGTTAATTTTTGTGGTTTCTTCTAGATCCATGATTTAGTGTTATAGTGTTTTTTCATTTGAGCTTTATAAATTCACAATTTTGTGTTACAGGCTTTAAAATCTATGAAATCCATTGGAAAGTCTTTGAAATTCCATTTTAAAGTCTTAAAATTTGCCTTAAAGTCTCTGGGGAAATTAAAGTTATTTTCAAGCCAACAAAAATTGTTTGGATGTATGCCAAAAATCTTCTTTAAATCTATTCCCAAAGGTTGAGTAAATTGTTTTCCAAACTTTCATAAATTAGTAAATAAACCACTCCTAAAACCACTTGAAATCAGTTAAAAACTACCCTAAAAATCATCTAAAACATCTTCTAAAATCATCAAAAGTGCTTTGAAATCCTTAAAAGCTCCATTTAAAGAGTCAAAACCACTTTAAAGTTTTCCAAACCACTCTTAATTTACCCAAAACCACATGTCTCTCTCAAAACCTCTTTCAAATATTATTGAACCATTGTAAAAATGTCAAAACCACCTTCCCTATACCTAAAACTATGTACAAAAACCATGGTTTCATTTTAAGGTTGTTTTCTTGGTGCCCTAGCTCCTGATCATATGAGTAACTAGGGGCAATTGCTCCAGTCCTAGTACCCAACACCATGTCACATTAGCGACTAGAGGCCAGCCTATAGGGGGCTAAGCCTTGACCCCTCTCCATTGAGCATTTTGAACAAGTAGGTCATTTTCAAACCTCATTTTCTTGGCCATATTGAGGTTGATTTGAGTTGTTTTTTAATAGGCTAAAACTATCCTCTACATCATGGTGATATTGGTTTCTTCTTAAGATTCCTTGTTTTTCCAAATTTTTATTTTATCATCGTTGTCTTTGTCTTGTTGTAGTTTTCAGAGCTTCTAGGCTTCATAACTTTCATTACGAACTATGATTTAAGTGATCATTTTTTTTAAAGTTGATATTTTTTTTTCTCTCTGCAGTGGTATTATTAGCTTATGAATTTTTTAGGTTATTTTAGTGCACAATCATTGGCCCCTCATCAATCACTAATTTCAACACATCCTAACATCTTATTTCAAAGTTTATCTTTACCTATTGTTTATTGTGTTCTAACCTATTCATTTTTAGACTCACTCATCCAAGAAAAATCTTTATCAAACTACTAAGTTGGTGGTTTTATAGGACATTTTAAAGAAGACATTGATTACATAGACTTTCTATTTTTGTATGCTTTGTCTTCTTTTCTGGTTTTCTCACATTGGAATTTGGGATTAAAATTAACCTTCACACTTCAATTTGAATTAATTGATTTATGTGTGTCTTTTAATCCCAAAGTGATATCTTTTGTATGCTCTCCTCTCACATCCTTTGGCAAACTTGAGGATTACAAACAAATATCATCTTCCAAATTTCTTTTTAGGGGGCCTACCTTGGATTATATCACCAAGAGGATGACTTCAACTCTAGCATCTTTGACACTCACGTCCTCCTATTTCAAATTCTGAATTTTTTTGAACAACTACAATCCATAACCTCCAAGAATAAATTTTTCTTTTAACCTGGTAACCATTTGATTCCATTGGGTTGTTCTTAATTCATCATTTGCTACTCTTTCTCTCTACAATTCTCTCCACCAAAGTGTAACATGTCCCTTAAGTTTTTTTTGATAATCTTACCTATTGTGGGTCATGAATGTTTTCAAATTTAAAATATTCTTCTAATTCTCCTATCCAATCTATTAATTCTTTGGGGTTTAACGCACCTGAGAAATTTGGAACCTCCATTTTATGACCTCCACCAATTCTAGCAAGCACTCTCAAGAAATGTTCTCCTTCATCTACTGACTATTCATTCTCTCTTTCTTGTTCGTCATTTACAACTTCTTTATCATCTACATGTTCATCTGCACATTTGAGTTCCTTCTCAAACTTGCAACTAAAATTATTACATGAAATTGCTCAAACATTTTCTCCATTCTAGTATTTCTTCGTCTTGAGGGTATTTTCTCTATTTTATTACAAAATAATGAATATTACCTTTGCTATTTTGTATATAAACTTATCTCTCTCATCCTTCTATAGTTGCAGGACTCCTCACGCACTTGCAATTATCTCTAGAGCCTTTGAGATACTGCTCACTGCTTCAACTCTCTACAACTTATACATCTCCTAGTAAGAAAACCTTTCTTTGATACCACTTAACATAGTCAAGATAGGGGGGTCTTGTCAGACAACCCAATCTTGCAGCCAACAACACAAAAATTCAATACCACAACAATAAACTTCAACAATTTTATTCATATGGGTAATAGAATTTAGAAATACATTATTACAACTTTTCAGTCAATTGAGTATCCTTCTACGATAATTTTCTACTTCAGATACTACTCCTTAGCCAATCAACTCCGCACAATACTTATCTATTGTCTTTTATTCCTCATGGATTGAGAAGTTGAAGCGCTCCAAATTTTAACAGATCAAACTATGATTTCATTATAATGGTTCAACAATTCTTAAAACATTCAATATTTACTTTACAAAGGATCTTGGTTGATCATTCACCATGTGAACATGGCCTTCGACACCTTTCAATGCATTGGAACCTTTGAGAGTTCTCATGAACTAGCATCGACAGATTATGGAAAATTTAAACTTTCTATTCAACACCCTTTTGGTAAAACAATACCTTTGGGAACTCTTTATCATTGAAAATTTGAAGCTTGTTGAACCTTGAACTTTTTATTGCATGTATATCAACATTCGGGTTAGCCCTCAGGCTTTTATTTCATTTCTTTAACAATTCTTTGAACATATTTCTTGACATCACTCCATGAACCAACACTTAATTGAACATTTAAAATGACATATTTTAGTCTCTTCATACAATGCCTTTCTATAAATTTGGCCATTTGACAATCAAACAACTATTGAACTATATTTCCATATTACATATTGGTATTTGCACCTTTGAACTCTGATTTCAAAAAGTCAATAAATATGAGAACTTAGGAACTCCTTCGTCAGCATGAAGATGAGTTCAAGAACTAAGGATATCACCAAAACACCTTTCTGTGAAGTCTTTTGGGATGCCTTTGACTAGTGACAAATTCAAAATCTTAAGTAGTTACCAAAAAGACATAACCTATGGGTAACTTCGGTTATAAACGAAGTTCATGAACTATAAAATCATTGACACACAATAGAAATGTCATCACATTTGTCCAAGTTACCTTTGTGTTAGGGTTAGTGGGTAGAAGATATCAATTAAATGCAAATAAAGATTAAACAGAGGAATAAAAAATAAACAGAAATAATAACAGTGAGAGACAATTTTAACGTGGTTCACCCAAACTCGGGCTACATCCACCAATAGAGAGTCCAATATTATTATCTAGTAAATCTGTGATGCCCCGCCATGCAACCCTAGAGTGTTAGACAAAAAATGAGATAACATAACAATTTTTTTTTTTGAAGCAAAGATAGGCATTACACATTAAAAATCACAACAATAATAGAACATTAAATGAATGTACAGCTAACACTTCTAGGGAACATAACCGCATCAGATAAAATTCAAACCATACAAGTGATCTGCATCTCAATGCAACAGAAGAATAATACATTTTACATCAATAGAGAAGAATAATTACAAATTTCAAAACAAGGTTACAAGACCGATTACATCAGTTTACAAATAGAACAATTATGAATGTACACAACAACTTGAAGATGTAGACCAACTGAAACTGGAACACCTTTGCTATGATCTCGAACCGAACATCCGAGAGGACCAATGGATAGCTCTGCCTCCCAACCATATGGAACCCTGAGGTCCACCCCTCCAAGCTAGGAGATAACTACGAGGTTCCACTAGGTCAAGGTTACAACCATGAACACAATAACAAAATCTAGACTCCATGCAGACAAACAAGATAACAAGACTGCATAGATATGGCAGTACTTGCCAAGACAAGACAAATCAAAACATCAACCTGAGTTCAACTATGAAGACAAATCTACACTCCAGAGGTAACAACACAAGATAAAGAGGAAGTGACTGAACTGCGTAAGGAGAGTGTCATCGCATGGTCCTAGCATGGGTTACCCAGGCTATCTCTCACTAGAAGTTGGCCCCCATCTATGGTTACCTTGGCAGCCTCTCTCTAGGCACCGGCCCCATAGGGTGACTCATGCGGAACTGACATGTCCTCTCGTGAAAACAAGGAGGTCAGCCTTGCCAACTAGGCCTTCTCATCCCATCCTTAGCCTGCAAGAGCACTCAAGGCATGGGTGAGGTATTTTACTTATCTTGTTATGTGAATTACTACCCCAACCCTCCTAAATAAGTTATTAAGTTTTCACTTGCTTACAACTTCCATGGGGTTACCCAGGTGGCCTCTCTCTAGGCACCGACCCCACCATGAAAGACACTCCCTTAGCAATCTCTGACCAATCATCCAAAAACCACAACATGCAAGGATAAGGGTTACAAAAAGGTTCCGATCCATTATATATGCCCTTCACTTGGCCACAACTATAAGCAATACATCATGAAACAAAATGACACAATTAACAAGATGAATACCAAACAGTTAGGCCTCTGGAGTCGGTAATTGAATACTTTACTAGGTTACAACATCTCCTTTCCCGATAGGGTCTAAGTTTCAATGACCAAGACTTAAAGAAAATAACTTAATACCATTCATATTACTAGTGGATAAAATAACAATTTTGTCCCAAGGACGACTTCACACAAATTCTAGGCAAGGCTTGCGAAATTGATTCATTTCAATAAAAGAGGTAAACATAATATTACAACCCATAGCCAAAATGATCATACTTCCTTGCATTAACAACAGAAAGAACTCCAAACCTTACATAACACAAACCTACTCATGAAGAATACTAGTTGCACATCTTTAGATTGAAACGACAATGATTTAAGAGACTATAATAACTTAATTCCAAACATTATGAGAAGAGGTGATTTTAAACTAGTTAACAACATCTTCAACCGGACAAAAATAAACCAACTATTGCTTTCCATAAGTAAGATCTTAAAGGATTTAATTCTATCCTACTCTACAATACTCAATTTGATCATTTAAAGCAACCTACCCCTAGTTTGACTAAGCAAGACAAGATTCAAGAAAGATTAATCTTAACCTATCTAACAAACACTATGAATCTATTAGTACTTCCAAAACTTTAGTTTACTTTTAACATGCCTATCAAATTAATAAGCTATGTTTATTGAAGTAGTACTACCACTATATTATTTTATTTACTAGAGAGAACTATGTTTCAAGTTTGATAAAATATATTTCTCAAATTAAATTCATTATACAAAGCAACTTATGACTACTAATATAAACTCTATTTAATAATCATCTAATGCTAGTATTTGATAATGAAAATAATAATAAATAATTAAAACTACCTTCTTCCTATTCTAAATAGCTTAGTATAAGAAGCTAGCCTGACGGTAAGGTTTGCTAGAATCATTACACAACCATTTTAAAATAATTGAAATCTAGAAAATCATGGTGATGCACTCATAAATAGTTGCGGTTTACAAATATATAATCGTGGTTTACAAATATCTGTCTAAACTAAAGAGTATCGACCAAATCAACAAGATATGGAAACAAAGATTAAAGCATCTGAGATATTCCCTAATCGGTGGGTGGTTGATAGAGTAAGTTTCTAATAAAAAAACACTTCCTTAAATTTATACTAAGTGATAACTAAAGACTAGAAGATTTCATTTTTACGAGCACAGCCTGGGCAATAAGATGTACGGACAACATCGACAGCAGAGATGAAATTATTGAAAGGTCTAATGTCCACCAATCTCCACAGAAGGTAATGCACTGATTGTTTTTTATTCTTTATGAGGAATTGGTCATTCATGTTGCAATCAACATCAAAAGAATAAATAAGATTCCATTTAATTAGAATAACACTAAGAAGATCGGAAAATACGGTGGGCAGAAGATTTGATCAAGAGACAAGAAGTGTGGCGTCTAAGGAAATCTGATGCTACTATCTAAAGGTGGCGAAGAAGACATGCAAGTGAAATGTGGAGCATGCGTAAGGTGCAGAAACTGACTGGCTAAATACCTCAAGAAATGAGGTCTCTTGGTATGAAATAAATGTAGTATAGGCATAAATGGGTTTGCTAACAAATAATTCAGAGACATTCAAGTGAATGCAATCGGCAGATTTAACTCCTCATTCTTTATAAACATTTTGCTAGCATGCGCAAAATGGGAGATGAAGAACAGGGTATGTGCATTCATCCAAGCATATTTGGAATTGCACTTATCTTGAATAAAGAAGTTGCCAATGCTTGAAACACATGCATGCAAAATGGGGAATTAAACACAGGGCACTTGAAAAGATTAATAAAAAGCCTCAGAGAAAAGTAGCCTAATAATTTTGAAATATGCATAAAAAGGTTTTTCTTCAAGGATGCTTCAAGTATAACTAATGTAAGCTTCTTTTGCATTTTAATTGCTTTCAGAGATGCAGGTTTAGAAGATGATGGCTGGAAAAGCTTCCATAGCCTGAATGATTCTTAATGCACTACACCTATGATTGGTCATTACGTGGGCATGATTGACCCCTTGGTGATGGGGTTTACCTTGAGGAACTCAAAAAGCCATTTAAATCGATGGTGAATGATTAAAAAAGGGTGCAACTAAAGAATTAAATTTTGCAGAGATAGATAATGATGGCACAAGGATACTAGGGCAATCAGTTTGATTCAACACAAAGTAAAATGATGATTACGAGATCTAAATGATAACGTTACAGGTGTATCCTATTATGGGGAAAAAAAATTGCAAACTCGGAGGAGAAATTCAATTAAGATCACATGCAGAGGAATTGAACAGGATGAATACGAAATCACCAATAGTCAAGCATTCAAGAAATGGGAGTCCAGACAAACTAGTAATTGCAAAAAGAAAGATCTCACATTCAAAGATATAGCCATCTCAAGAACATACCTGGGAATTATTTTCCAAGCCTTCGAATCCTCCTCTTGTTCCCTCCTCTTCTCCTCTGCCAGTTCTTCTTCTTGTTACCAGATCTTTTTCTCCTCACAGTTCTTCTCCTACCCCTCTAAATTTCCTCTCCCTTTCCAAATCTCCTCACACACCAAAAATAGACAAACCATAAATTCCCACTACAACATATCCATTTTTCCAGAATCCACCACCTCAAAAGATTTTAAAACCATCAATTTCTTCTTCCGGGAAGATTCTCTAGTCAAGGAAAATTAATGTGACAACTCACCCAACCAAAATTTTTTTAATAATAATATAGAACCATCAACCAAAATACTATTAATTACACCTGATTAATTTTCATTATTACTATCTACTATTACAAGATACATATTCAATATTTTCCCTGCTAAGATTATTTATTAACAATTTAAATAAATACTACTATACCTAATATTATTATCATTATAACAATTAATGCATTTCCAACACTACACACAGGCTGCAACCAACAAATACCAATCAAGACAATTGCATACCAAGGACGACCATACCCGAGGCAAGGACCATAGAGTGACATCAAGACCATGGCCACAACTGAAAATGGGAACTGACCTAGGGAAGTAAACCTCATGTTATCTCCAACAATGTTATCCATTGGTGTAAGGGTTCGCTCAGACCTGCTAATTCAGGTGGATTCGAGACCTAGTACCTACAACCTGCATAAGAACAATAGGTTGTATACGATCAACTACATATATATATACATATATATATATACATATATATATATACATATATATATATATATACATATATATATATATACATATATATATATACATATATATATATATATACATATATATATATATCAAACACACACAAAGTCAGAGAATCATGATGTAGTAGGGTGCTTGAACTGAGTAATACTACCCCATCCCTGCTCTGAAACCAAACTATAACCATTTACATTTAAAATCAGCTATCAATAAGTCGCATAAAACATGATAATATAAAACCATCACTAATCATATCCATCTCATCATAACTGGAATAATAATGATGTCATCATAACTCATAACACATGTCAAAACTATATCAGTCAAACATAGTCTATCATGATCAAAATAAGCATAAACCATAGGCCTAATAATCCAAATGTCTCAGAACTATCTGAATGCAAAGAAATAACTAACAACTGTCTCAGATCAAACAAAGAGTAATGTAAAACTAACAACTATCACAAGCCAAAAATGAAGGGGGCATTACAAAATCAAACTGATTACAACCAGCAATCCCTGCAACTCAATACCACTGCAAATGCTATAATACAATATCAAGGGAAACCCTAACCCTTAGCCATTTTTATCAAGACTTATGTCAGTTACAAAATAGGGTTTTTTTTATGTTAGCTAATAAAAAAACAACTCCCAACGCCTTTATAAAATAATTTGGGGGGAAACCGCGCCGATAAAAGTGGGGAAAATTTAACCTCCAAGTCTGATTAGGCTCCATATAACAACAATCTCCCACTTGGAGACTAATCAGACTCCACACCATATCATCTCCCACTTGGAGACTGATCATAACACCGCTGACCCTATAGCTCCCACTAGAAATAAGCACCCTCGACTCTGTTGTTTTGATTTTATTGTTTTTCAGTCTTTAAGGCCAATTGAAGCTGAAGAGGAGCTCAACTTATCCCTTGTTACTACCTTTGTAAACATATCCACTGGATTTTCATCTGTATGGATATTTTTCAACTGTAACTATCCATCATCCAACATCGATCAAATGAAGTGATACCTCAACTGTATGTGTTTGATCTTTGAATGCAAGGCAGAATTCTTTGCAAGATGTATGACACTCTGGCTGTCTGTAAATAAATAATTGTTAGCATGTTGTTTAACCAATTCTTCCATGAAATATTGCAACCATATCATCTCCTTGCTTGCTTCTATTGCAGCTACACACTCTGCCTCCATGGTGGATAAAGCAACCACCTTTTGCAACCTGGAGATCCAACTCACCGCTGTCCCACCTACAATAAAGACATAACCTGTAGTACTCTACCTTGTATCAATATCCCCTACCAAATCTGAGTCTACATAACCTACTAAATCAGTATTAGAGCCCCCAAAAGATAAGTGTTTATTGGATGTACCTCTCAAATATCTGAGAATCCATTTTATCGCATTCCAATGCTCCAATCCAGGATTACTCATATACCTGCTTATGACTTCTACAACATGTGCAATATTCAGTCTCGTGCATACCATGGAGTACATTAAACTTCCTACAGCTAAAGAATATGGTACCTTGAACATTTTTTCTTCCTCCTCTTGTGTCTTAAGACACATCTCCTTAGTCAATTTTAAATGACTAGGCAAAGGTGTGCTGACATCTTTTGCATTGTCCATATGGAATCTCTGCAACACCTTTTCAACATAATCAGCTTGAGATAGAGTCAATTTTATGTTCTTCCTATCTCTACAAAATTTCATACCAAGGATTTGTTTTTCTTCCCCCAAATCCTTCATAGCAAATGACTATGCTAACTGCTGATTTAACTCTCTTATGTGATCCATGTTAGACCCTGCTACAAGCATGTCATCAACATATAAAAATAAAATAGTGTAGCTGTCATTATCCAACCTCTTAAAATAAACACAATGGTCAGAATTACACCAACTGTAGCTTTGCTCAACCATAAAACTATCAAATTTCAAATACCATTGCCGAGGTGCTTGTTTTAAGCCATACAAACTCTTCTTCAATCTGCACACCAATTTCTACTTACTTGTGACCTCAAATCCTTGTGGCTGTTCCATATATATCTCCTCCTCCAAATCACCATGGAGAAAGGTAGTTTTCACATCTAGCTATTCCAAATGCAAATCTTCAGTAGCCATAATACTTAAAATAGTACGAATAGAAGTGATCTTAACAATCGGAGAAAAAATCTCATCAAAATCAATGCCTTTTTTCTATGCAAATCCTTTTACAACTAACCTGGCTTTAAATCTTTTCTTACCTCCATCTTCCTCTTTCAGCTTATAAACCCATTTGTTTGGTAAGGCCTTTTTACCTGCAGGTAGCTTACATAATACCCAAGTCTGATTTTTCAGCAAGGAGTCCATTTCTTCTTTCATTGCAAGCTCACACTAAACCTTTGTATCCACCTACAGAGCTTCATCATACCCTTTCGGTTCACCAGCATCTGTTAACAAAATAGAATACAAAGAGGGAGAAAACCTTTCAGGAGGTCTACTTAGCCTTGTTGACCGTCTAACATTCACTGGAGTTTGTGGTATTTCTTCTTGCTGTTGTGGAGCATGAGGAACCACTGGAACATCACTATTTGGAGTATCATCCAGCACCACATAATCCTTTTCTTTCTTCTCATGCTACTGCAACTGATCTTTGCACAACACCTTCTCATTGAATACATCCCTACTTCTCACAATTTTTTGATTTTCAAAATCCCAAAGCCTATAACCAAATTCATCAATGTCATATCTAATGAAGGTACATTTTTTTGATTTTGCATCTAGCTTAGTTCTATTTTCAGAATCTACATGTGTAAATGCTTCACATCTGAAGGTTTTGAGAAAAGAATAACTCACCTTCTTACATGTCCATGCTTCTTCTGGAATACCATAGCCCAAAGGAACTGGAGGACCTCTGTTAATTAAATATACATCAGTGTTGACAACCTCTGCCCACATATTTAAAGGCAGCCCAGCATGCAATCTCATGGTCCTTGTATGCTCCATTATTGTCCTATTCATGCGCTCAACCACTCCATTCTCTTGTGGAGTCCCTGGAACCATTTTGTACCTACGGATTCCATTAAATGAACAATAATCCTCAAATTCATTGTTGCAATACTCACCACCATTATCAGATCTAAGACATTTTAATCTTTTACCCATCTCATTCTCAACCAAGCTTCTCCATTTCTTAAATGTTTCAAATACATCAGTTTTTTGCTTGAGGAAATAAATCCAAACCTTCCTAGTTGCATCATCTATGAATGCAACATAATGCCAAGAGCCACCAAGAGAAGATACTTGAGCTGGTCCCCATACATCTGTATGCACAAGCTCCAACTTTTCATCTTTCTTTTGCTTCCCATCCTTGAGAAAACTAACTCTCTTTTGTTTTCCATACACACAACTTTCACAGAAATCTATATTAATACATTTCAGACCTGGGAAAACTTTCTTAGAATGAAGTACCTTCATACTTTTTTCACTCATATGCCTAAGTATGTTATGCCACAGTGTTGTCTTAGAGCCTGTGGCAACTGTTTCAGTCTCTTCTTGCGAACTTGCAGCAACTGTTCCTAAACCTATTTGGTTTTTCTTTACAATGACTAAAGTAGAAGGAATATTATGACATGTACAAAGATATAAGGTGCCTACTTTCACACCTTTTGCTACTATTAAGGCACCTCTTGTAACCTTCCAATTTTTATCAGTAAATGTAACAATGCAACCTTCATCAACTAGTTGCTCTGCTGAAATTAAATTCCTACTCAGCCTTGGAATGTGCCTTACCTCTTGTAGTATCCAATGATTCCCATTCTGCAACTTAATCTTGATTCTTCCCTTTCCAACAATCTAACAGGGTTCATTATCTCCCAAATAAACCAGCGCAAAATCCCCTTGGACATAATCAAGAAAATAACTTCTATGGGGCATAGCATGAAATGAGGCCCCTGAATCTAAAACCCATGAATCATGGACATTAGCTAGGGCAAGAATCAAAGCATCATCTTCAAATTTATTACTTACCACATTTGCCTCCTTATTGCCTTCTTGTTTGTCTCCTTTATTCTTCCAAGGCCAACAATTTTTCTTCAGATGACTTGGTTTCCCACAGTACCAGTAATCCTTCTGTCCTCTGGATTGGGACCTCTTGTTCTTTGATTTTCCTCATGACTTCCCATGACCTCCAAAACCTTTTCCTCTCTCCTTTGATCTGCCCTTGCTTTCTACATTCAAAACACTACCTGATGTAGACCCTCCTGAGCTTTTCCGTCGCATTTCCTTGCTAAGGATAACACCAACAACATCGTCAAATTTCAAAGTGTTTGAACCAGAGACAGAGTTACTTACAACCATTACCAAGCTATTCCATCTTTCTAGAAAAGAACATAAAACCAAGAGAGCCCTCACCTCTTCATTAGAACATAAAACCAAAAGAGCCCTCACCTCTTCATCAAATTTCACTTTTACAGAAGTTAACTGACTGGTAATCATATTAAACTCATTTAAATGATCTGTCACAGATCCACCTTCAATCATTTTCATATTAGACAAATGCTTCATGAGAAATACCTTATTTGAGGCTGAAGGATTTTCACACAATTTAGCCAAAGATTTTATCAATTCACTTGTCTTCACTTCTGTTATATTGAATGCCACAGATGGTGCCAAGCACAACCGAATGGTTCCCAGTGCCTTTCTATTCAGAAGTTCCCAATCCTCATCAATCATTGTTGTTGGTTTCTTGGCTATTCCTTCCAATGGCCTCCATAAATCCTTCTCATAGCGATAATCCTCCATCTGTATCTACCATAACTAATAGTTTTGCCCATTGAATTTGTATACCTTCAATTTACCCTCTTCCGCCATTTCTCCCACTCAACCGTGAGACCTTCCTACAAACGATAATAGAACACAACCCACTCTGATACCACTTGTTAGGATTAGCCAGTAGAAGATATCAATTAAATGCAAATAAAGATTAAATAGAGGAATGAAAAATACACAGAAATAATAACAATGAGAGACAATTTTAACATGGTTCACCCAAACTCGGGCTACATCCACCAATAGAGGGTCTAATATTATTATCCAGTAAATCAAACTGATTATAACCAGTAATCCCTATAACTCAATACTACTGCAAATGCTACAATACAATAGCAATGGAAACCCTAACCCTTAGCCATTTTTATCAAGACTTATGTTAGTTACAAAATAGGGATTTTTATGTCAGCTAATAGAAAAATAACTCCCGATGCCTTTATAAAATAATTTGGGGGGAAACCGCACTGATAAAAGTGGGGAAAATTTAACCTCCAAGTCTGATTAGGCTTCATATAACAACACTTTGGTGCTTAACAAAATTCATCACCTAGTTTTGTCAGTGAATATTTGTAATGTTCTGTTTTCTAGCTTGATCTTTTACAGTTGACCGTTGGCCTATTTCGGAGACCCGTAGGTTACTCGAAGGTTGAAATTGGGGTTTCATGTTTTGGTGGTTACTTTTGTTCATGGAACGTTGTTTGGTTGGCGATTTCTTTCTGGGTTTTCAGAGAGCTTCACAGGGATGTGTTTTTCTCGACATTCAGGAATTTACTAGTTCACGATTGGCACCGGAATGGGATTTTGAGAGTGGGGTTGGATTCGTCTTGTCAAGACCTTTCCAACGAGCTATAGATCATTGGTTTCTGACATCATCTTGGCCTCCGTTTTAAAGTCCGTAAATTAAACTTTATTATTTAATATTGGACCTTGGTGCCTAGGCTCAACGACTTAATGTTGAGGTTGAAAAAGAATTGCAGAGGATTATATTATTTTCCCTCTCATGTTTTATCCCATATGCAAGAGGAGTTTAGGGACTCCTAGTTGGAAAAGTATAAAAGGAGGAAGAGTGCTCTCATTTCGGCATCCGAAATCTTGATAATGTTATGTTGCCGTAATGGTTCTGGGACTGCTTTGAGGAATGAATGCCTCCTAGCCTAGGCTCACTTCGTGCTTGAGAGATAGTACCTAGGGAGAGGTTTGCTAATAGTAGTGATTTTTGTAGTGAGGTTTGCATTGTAGCTTGAGTTTTGTTTGTAGTTCAGTTATTTGCATTTTATGTCATTTTTGGAGTTGCTGATAACAGGGCTGAATCTATAGTTTCATTCATAAATTTGAAAATAAAAATACATTTGTTCTAGGTATTTCATATTTCCCTTTGTCTATGCTAGGCACCCCATTGTGCCAATTTGCAGATTTTATTATGAAGAATCTGATTTTTCTAGAAGGAAATCGCCCTTCTTGCCAGGCCGCCCTCTTTGGAGTGCATTGGAAAGCATGTTAAATAAATACTTGGGTTTAAGAGTGTGTAGCTTGGTCACCATTGTCATAGGAGTGCATTGCATCAGATTTGAGGTCATTTGGTTGAGAAATGAGTGAGGTGTGAGCATTTTTGTGGGGTTTTATGTTGCTGGTTTGGTCTTTTCAAGTTGTTGATCCGTCATTTCAGTTTGCTAACTTCTATCATTTAAGTTGGGTTGGAAGTCTCTAATTATTGTAAGCTGAACAGTAGTACTATCAGCACTTCATACTTCTCATATTTGCTTTATAATACCTTGCATCTCCGTCATATGGTAGCTCCAATTCCACTTCGGGTTGGAAAGCACATTCTTGAAGTCGAGTTATTTCAGCATAATAGTGGTAGGGATCCTCTGACCACATGCTCGTCGACATCCGATGCATTCTTGGTTAGAGTTCTTTGTATCAGCATTGCATCAAGACCCTCTGACCATATGCTTGTCATCATTAGGCACATTCTTGGTTAGAGTTCCTTTATCAGCATTGCATAGAGTCCCTCTGACCATATGCTTGTCACCATCAGGTGCATTCTTGGTTAGAGTTCCTTTTCAGCATTGCATAGAGATCCTCTGACCATATGATCACGCCATCCTGGTGTACATTCTTGGTTAGAGTTGAATTCCGCATCGTTTTGGTTTAAGTGCTAACTTCAACGATTGTGTATTGCTCTGCTTATTGTAATTGGAAAAGTGAAAAAAAATGGCTTGGAATATTTTAGTGGTATCAGAGCCACACATCCTGCCATCCTGTGAAAACAAACCTTCTATGAGTGACAGAGAACAGAGGTACTTAGCAAGAGAATACAAGAAGGCTACTAGTCAGTTTCATTGGCATCAGGCCCCAGAAGGTCAGACAGCTTCAGAGGTATTAAGAGCCAATTGTGAGTCTTCTCCTGAAGGAGAAATGGGGGATAATGAGAGGACGTCAGGAGGTAACAGAGATGATAGTGGGAAAGGAAGAGAAAGATCATTAAGTCTAGCAAAGAGGTTTGAGAGGAAGATGGATACCTTAATGGATATGATATCTCTCATGATGGGGAGAATGGGTCAGAACCAACCTCCACTAAACAATTCAGGACATAGTGGAGAACACAGTGCCACCAACCAGCATAATGGACATGTTGCTCAGCCTGCTTCAAATAGCACATACATTTCTTCTAGACCATTCAAACCCACTTTCTTGGCACCAGTAAAACCTCATCTTGATCCAGAAGAAAATGTGTCCTTTGTTGAACAGTTGAGACTTGGCCGCGCTGAGAATGATTCTCTACCTGATGAAATTAAGACAGATATGTCTTATAATGATTTTATGGATCATAAAAGGAAGGATAGAGGACAAGGAAGACATTATGAACAAAGGAGGACAATAGTTCATGGGGATTTGCATCAAGCTATCAACAAGGTTATGCTTCCACATTTTGATGGGAGTGACAATAGTTCAGCCAGAGCCTGGATACAGAAGTTAGACAACTATCTAGCTCTCAAACCCATGGAGGAGGAGGAGGGGATTAAGTTTGCTACGCTAAACCTTGATGGGGTGGTGCACGAGTGGTGGTACCATGGTCTAGTCACCTTGGGTCATTGGTCTATCACTACCTATGATGAGTTTACCAATAAGCTCATAGAGAGATTTGAGAAAAAAGATCTAGAAGTGCATTTCAGAAAATTGGCACAACTTAAGCAATATGGTATAGTTGATGCCTACATAGCCGAGTTTCAAAGGCTTTCAGTCATGGTCACAGGAGTCACTGAGAGGTGCTTGGTGATCCTATTCAGTGAAGGATTGACGGAGCCCCTCAAGGGTTGGATTAAAGCTTTTGATCCACCCTCTCTACAAGAGGCAATGAAGAAGGCAAGAAACATGGAGTGGGCTGCTCCTAAAGCAAAGTTTCAATGCAAGCCATCATTTCACAAAAGAGATAAAGGAAAAAGACCTCAGCATAAGGAGTTCAAACAGCATTAACCTCATGTCACAAGGTTGGATCCTGAGACACTTAATGAACTCAAAAGAAAAGGGTTATGTTTTCGGTGTAGAGAAAAATGGTCCCAAGATCATGTTTGCCCAAAAGGAGGCAAATTTCATCAAATTGAATACTATTCAGCTGAAGAAAGTAATTCTAATTTGTCAGACCAGTAGTCTGATTCTGAAGACAGTGAAGTGGAAAAAGTCCCAGATGAATCTGAAGATGAAAAGGGAAGTGGAGGCACTTTGGCTCAACTTTCGAGCTTTCAAAGGAATGAATCCTTCAAAGTTCAAGGGATGACTAAGGGGCAATGCATAGTTGCTTTGATTGACACTGGAGCAACGCATAACTTCATTGACGAAGTTGTGGTGGCAAAGAAGGGTCTGCAAACAAAAGAGTTTGAAAGCTTCAAGGTTATGGTTGCTGATGGTTTTCACATCACCTACACCAAGAAGATCTCAAACATGACCATGCAAGTGGGAAACTATGAGGTCAAGGACAACTTCTATGTAGTCAAAATTGGAGATACGGATGCCGTCCTAGGCATTCAATGGCTGTGTTCACTCGGGGAGATCACTCTAAATCTGCAAACCATGGAGCTCAAGTTTCAATCCAAAAGGAAGAATGTAGTGATAAGAGGAATGTCCAATGGTGGTCCTCGGATTGTGTCATTCAAGAGGACGGTGAGGCTGATTCGTCATGATCAAGTTGAGTGGGCTGTAGAGTGTATGATTCTTCCTGCTAGTCCAATTGAAACAAAGAGAGACTACCCACCTGATATTCAGTCTTTACTCACAAAGAAGAGCAAGGTGTTTGCTGATTTACCTCCTGGACCACCTCCTGATCAAGGTTCGGAGCATTTCATAGAGCTCAAGGAAGGAGCTAAACCAGTTATTACAACTCCTTATCGATATCCTAAGAAGCAAAAGGATGAGATTGAGAAAAACATTCGGGAACTCTTGGAGATGGGCTTCATTCGTCCAAGCAAGAGCCCCTTTGCTTCGGCAGTTGTCCTGGTGAAGAAGAAGGATGGTACCATCCACATGTGTGTGGACTATCGTGCTTTGAATCAAAGCACCATCAAAAATCGATATCCCATCCCGAGGATAGGTGAGGTCATTGATGAGCTACATGGAGCCAAGTTCTTTTCAAAGATCGATTTGAGATCGGGTTATTACCAGATTCGGATGAGAGGATCCGATGTTGAGAAGACAGCATTTAGATGTCACTATGGCCACTTCAAGTTTCTAGTCATGCCATTTGGGTTGACTAATGCTCCTGCTACCTTCCAGTCATGTATGAACAAAATCTTTCAGAAGCAGTTGAGGAAGTTTGTATTGATATTTTTTAATGACATCCTAATCTACAACAAGACATGGGAAGAACATCTCAAGCACTTGGAGGAAGTGCTTAGCATCCTGGAATCAGAGAGTTTATTTGCCAAAGAATCCAAATGTGAATTTGGAATGAAGGAGTTACTTTACCTTGGCCATATAATCAGTGCTGAAGGAGTGAAGGTTGATCCTGAAAAGATCAAGGCAATTGTTGATTGGCCACCTCCTGAGAATTTGACTCATCTAAAAGGATTTTTGTTTCTTTGTGGATTCTACAGAAGATTTGTAAAGGGCTACTCTCAAAATGTTGCTCCTCTTACTGACCTCACGAAAAAGGGTGCCTTTTGTTGGTCAGAAAAGGCTCAAACTACTTTTGATAAATTTAAGGGGATCATGAGCTCTTGTCTGGTGTTAGCTATCCCAGACTTCTCCAAGCCGTTCGAGCTACAGTGTGATGCATCCGGTGAAGGAGTTGGGGGTGTTTTGATGCAAGACAAACATCCCATTGTGTTTGTAAGCAGAAAATTAAGAGGTGTTGAAAGGACCTACTCCATCTACGACAAGGAGATGCTTGCCATTATGCATGCATTAGCTAAGTTCAGACAGTACTTGGTGGGGAGCAAGTTTGTGGTCAAGACTGATCACAATAGCCTCAAGCACTTCATGCATCAAAGAGATTTGAACGAGAGGCAACAAAAGTGGGTGAGTAAGCTTCAAGCTTACGATTTTGACATCGAATATGTCAAAGGGAAAAATAATATTGTGGCTGATGCTCTATCTAGGAGACCTCATTTAAGCTCATTGTGTGAGCTTACAGCTAATTGGAGGGACATGTTGCTTGCTGATTATGCCAAAAATTAGTTTGCAACTAGCATCATTGAGTGTACTTTTCTTGACGAAAGGTACAAAGTGGTTGAAGGGCTGATACACTACAAGGATAGAATCTTTGTGGTGGCTGATTCTAAGCTCAAAAAGAAGATTCTGTTGACCTTTCATGACATTCCACTTGCTGGTCATCAAGGGTTCTTCAAGACATATAGGTAGATCAGGGAAAGATTTTCTTGGAAAGGGCTAAAAGGGGAGGTTCAACGATACATTCAGGAGTGTCCCACTTGTCAGATGAACAAAAATGAGCATACTTTACTAGCTGGTCTTCTACAACCTCTTTCCATTCCCAATCAAAAATGGGAAAGCATATCAATGGACTTCATCACAGGGTTGCCCGAGGTTCAAGGAAAAGATTGTATCTATGTTGTTGTGGACAGATTAACAAAATTTGCTCACTTCTTCGCCATTTCCAGCTCTTTTTCAGTAGCCCAAGTTGCAGATATATTTTTTCATGAGGTGTTTAGATTACATGGGTTGCCAAAAAACATTGTGAGTGATAGGGATAGCAAGTTCCTAAGCACTTTTTGGCAAGAGGTTTTTTGAATGAGTGGTACAGTGCTTACTCCAAGCACTAGTTATCACCCTCAAATTGATGGACAGATAGAGATAGTGAACAAGTGGTTGGAAGGTTACCTGAGAAACTATGTTTCAGAGCAGCAAAGAGCTTGGGTGAAGTGGCTTCACATGGACGAGTATTGTTATAATTCTACTTTTCACATGTCAATAAGGATGTCACCTTTCATGGCTCTTTTTGGTTATGAGGCTCCTAGCTTTGCTGATTTGGTGTTTGGTGATAGCAAAGCCCCTCAGGCCAAAGATTTGTTGCAGCAGAGTCAAGATATCTTAAACTCGTTGAAGAACAATCTTCAGATTGCACAGAATCAGTAGAAGATGTACGCTGATCAGCGACGCGTTGAGCGCTCTTTTGAAGTTGGAGATATGGTTTATCTTTGACTACAGCCTTACAGACAGTCCACTCTCAAGAAAAGTGGAGCTACGAAGCTCAAACCACGTTTCTATGGGCCATTCAAAGTCACTAGGAGGGTGGGGGTAGTACCTTATGAGTTGGAGCTACCTTCAAATAGCAGAGTGCACAATGTATTCCACGTGTCTCACCTCAAGAAGGCACTTGGACACAATGTTGTTGCTTCATCACAATTGCCACCTTTGGATGAAGAAGGACAGTTAGTTTTGATCCTAGAAGAGATTCTTGATTCTAGGGAGCGTTCTTTGAGGAAAAGAACTATCAAAGAGTATTTGGTGAAGTGGAAGAACTTGCCTATAGAGGATGCGACTTGGGAGAATGATGAGATTCTGCAACATCCAGGCTTGCAATTGCTTGAGGAAAAGCAATCTTGGGAAGGGCGGACTGTAATGTTCCGTTTTCCAGCTTGATCTTTTACAGTTGACCGTTGGCCTATTTCAGAGACCCATAGGTTACTCGGAGGTTGAAATTGGGGTTTCATGTTTTGGTGGTTACTTTTGTTTGTGGAACGTGGTTTGGTTGGCAGTTTCTTTCTGGGTTTTCAGAGAGCTTCGTAGGGATGTGTTTTTCTCAACATTCAGGAATTTACTATTTTTAGTAAGTTTAGGATTGGCACCAGAACAGAATTTTGAGAGTGGGGTTGGATTCGTCTTGTCAAGACCTTTCCAACGAGCTATAGATCATTGGTTTCCGACATCATCTTGGCCTCCATTTTAAAGTCTGTAAATTAAACTTTATTATTTAATATTGGACCTTGGTGCCTAGGTTCAACGACTTAATGTTGAGGTTGAAAAAGAATTGAAGAGGATTATATTATTTTCCCCCTCATGTTTTATCCCATATGCAAGAGGATTTTAGAGACTCCCAGTTGGAAAAGTATAAAAGGAGGAAGAGTGCTCTCATTTTGGCATCTGAAATCTTGATAATGTTATGTTGTCGTAATGGTTCTGGGACTGCTTCAAGGAATGAATGCCTCCTAGCCTGGGCTCACTTCGTGCTTGAGAGATAGAACCTAGGGAGAGGTTTGCTGATAGTAGTGATTTTTGTAGTGAGGTTTGCATTGTAGCTTGAGTTTTGTTTGTAGTTCAGTTATTTGCATTTTATGTCATTTTTGGAGTTGCTGATAATAGGGCTGAATCTGTAGTTTCATTCATAAATCTAAAAATAAAAATAGATTTGTTCTGGGTATTTCATATTTCCCTTTGTCTATGCTGGGCACCCCATTGTGCCAATTTGCAGATTTTATTATGAAGAATCTAATTTTTCTAGAAGGAAATCACCCTTCTTGCCAGGCCACCTTCTTTGGAGTGCATTGGAAAGCGTGCTAAATAAATACTTGGGTTTAAGAGTGGTCTCTGGTGTGTATCTTGGTCGCCATTGTCATAGGAGTGCATTGCATCAGATTTGAGGTCATTTGGTTGAGAAATGAGTGAGGTGTGAGCATTTTTGTGGGGTTTTATGTTGCTAGTTTGGTCTTTTCAAGTTGTTGATCCGTCATTTCAGTTTGCTAACTTCTATCATTTAAGTTGGGTTGGAAGTCTCTAATTATTGTAAGCTAAATAGTAGTACTGTCAGCACTTCATACTTCTTCTCATATTTGCTTTATAATACCTTGCATCTCTGTCATATGGTAGCTCCAATTCCACTTCGGGTTGGAAAGCACATTCTTGATGTTGAGTTATTTCAGCATAATAGTGGTAGGGATCCTCTGACCACATGCTCGTCGACATCCGACGCATTCTTGGTTAGAGTTCTTTGTATCAGCATTGCATCAAGACCCTCTGACCATATGCTCGTCATCATCAGGTGCATTCTTGGTTAGAGTTCCTTTATCAGCATTGCATAGAGTCCCTCTGACCATATGCTCATCACCATCAGGCACATTCTTGGTTAGAGTTCCTTTTCAGCATTGCATAGAGATCCTCTGACCATATGATCACACCATCCTGGTGTACATTCTTGGTTAGAGTTGAATTCCGCATCGTTTTGGTTTAAGTGCTAACTTCAACGATTGTGTATTGCTCTGCTTATTGTAATTGGAAAAGTGAAAAAAATTAGCTTGGAATATTTCAATATTAGAGTTCAAGATCTTTAATAGGTGCTAAGATACTCCTTTGAACTCCTTTTGACACAAGATATGGTTCAAAAACTATAAATATTTCTGAAAAGCAAAGCATCTTCAGAGGAAATGAAAATTCATGAGCTGTGGACTTGGCCAAATTGTCCCAAAATTTACCAAATTGCTTCCAACTTAACCAATTTAAAATTGAAACACCATTTAATGCTTCTACAAGATAGTATTCTAAACCTGACCAATTTTGGATTTGACAATGCTCCCGAAGCAAAGTTACCCAAAATAACTGAAACGAAAAAAACTAAACGAAAACAAACCTCAAATGTTTTCGGTCAATGCAAGATCATGCTCAAGTTGTATGGGTTTTGTTTGAAAGTTACATTAAAATACGATACTCTATTATAAGCTAGCAAATAGTTTAACCTTTCTAATGTGTACTAATTAAGCTAACAATTAGATTACATTCGTTAAGGAAAAAAGTACAAAAATATGATTTGAAATTAATTTAACTAATACTAGAGATTTGCTTTATTGAAAAAAAAAGTTTTTAAAATGAAACTACACTATGAAAGGAAAATTCTTAAAAGATGAAGGAAGATGAAGAAAATGTCCTTGATTCAATGTTTGAGAAATTAGAAGCCTATAATGAAGCTATACAAATCAATACAATAGAAATAAGAGCCCACTAGTTAGATATAGACTCATGATAATAGAGTTGTGATAGCATCCTAATATCAAAAACCAAAGTTGTTTAGAATGTCAAGAAATGTAGGTAGGACAAACTTTGGAAGAACCATGGTCGCATCTATTTATGATTATGGTCATGTCCTATTTTACAACCTTTAGATTTCTAAAACTGATGCACCTTGGCTTGTGGGAACCTATAGAGTTTTTGGAAGTGGAATCTAATCTATTTGTAGAGAGAAATGCAGCCTAGACCTATAGCTTAAACAAAAAGAAAAAGGTTAGGACTACTCGGAAGCCTATTTTAGTTAGGCTAATGTTTGGTATATCTCAACGCTACATGTAGTCAAATAAACACAAATATGGTTTGCGATTTAATCCTAGTTTACCTTATGTTAGGAATAATAAATAAATTGATAGTGATGTAAGATCAACCTACACCTATGAGCAATCTTGCATCAACCAAAAATATTTCATTTCAATTTATTTTTATTTTACAGTTCATTGGTTTCTTTTCTAGTAATTTTGGTGAAAGTCTTTAGTTGAAGACTTAGACTAGTAGATTAGAATAATTTATACATCACCCAATTTGATTAGATTGCCATGTGTCTTTGTCCAAATCATTAATAAAGCTCCTCAAGCATGCCCACATGTCTATTTGATATTTCATGGCCATTACACTTTGGGTCATGCTAGATAAGCTTCTTATATGCTTGTTTATGGTACTATTTAATTTTTTGGTTTACTAATATTATTTAACTTTTTTGTTTACTGGTATTATTTTTAACTTCTTATTTAATTATTTACATGTTTTACATATTGAGGATTATTTAATTTGTTTATTGAGTGACTAAAGTAAGTAATATTTATTTGTGGCTTTGTTTTACTAGAGGATGAATCTAGAAAAAGAAAAAGAAATCTCATTGAAAAATCAAACACCACAACTCCCCTATTGTAATGTCCCTTACCTAGATTACCCTAGAAAATTTGAAGTCACAAGTTAGGGTTAGGGTTTTAGAATTACCATGAATATTATCTTTTCTTGTGCTTGAATTCTATAATTATGACATAGGAAAACACATATACAAAATATAGATATACAAATATATATCTTTAACCATTAGGGTTAGATAATATTTTTATTGCATTCAAATTCATAAATAATATCACTATTTGAGAAATCATACATTCATTGTCATGCAGATAAATCCATTTGTTTACAACACTTAGCCATAAAAGAGGAGGTATAGGGAGACATTCATCCATTTGTTTACAACATGACAGGGTGCCTTCTGACAATAGTCCTCCCTCTAAGCAGTCCCCTCACCATTCTTCTCTAACTGGTGAATCTTAGTGTGCCAATAAACCCTCAACATGGGGATTAGGGAGAAAATGCTGCCCTTGGGTGCCTTTATCCATTTCTCCCTTTTACATGACAGTAGAGTGCCCTACTAGCTATTCTCCATACCTGTCAATGTAAGGGTACCTTTAGCTATTCTCCCATAATGCATATTTCCCCCCCTTCTCCATGTTGACATTTTATTGCAGTAAGTTTATGCATTTTAATAAATGCAAGTGATATGCAATAAGTAAAGATAATTGATAGACAATAATGATCTGGCCTGTTGTTCCTTATTTTATTTCTGCATGTATATATGATAATGATTCTTATTGAACTTCTAGTTTAGTTCAGAGTTTGCAATGTAATTCTTTCTATCTTTATTAGTCTATATGACTAGATAAAATAGATATATTTCTACAGATTGAATATCTTCTATTATATTCAATGATCCAATGATTCATAATTGCTTGATTATTCATGTTCTCTATATGAGACTATTGTATATATATATATGTTATTTTCTTGATGGTCCCTATCTGATATATTCTTCACTCTCTCTTTGTACTTTCCAAGGGAGGCAATTCTCTTCTAAAGATTGTGTCTTTTACAATAGACAACCCCTCACAATAGTCACACCTTTTACTAACTTGCATCCTTTGTTAATGGTTAATAAAGATAATTTCTGCCCTTACTAAATCATTGCTTTGAAATATCTTATAAACTGCACCATATTTAATTTGCATCGTTTAGTAACAAATCGCCTCCCATAGTATTTTTTTGTCTTATTCTAAATTCCATAAATTGCACCATTTACTATCTTATACAAATTGCATTTCATAGTGTTTAAATGACGCCTTTTAATAAATGGATCATACTTCTTAATGAATTTAATTGTTGTAGCCTTTATAACTTCTGTTGAATCACATATCTTAGTATATAATAAACAACATGCCATATGTTATTTAAATAAGACATTTTGTCTTATATGGAGTCTACCATAAAGTCGTCGATGTGGAGTAAGTTGACGGAGGATGAATTAAATCTTTAATTTAATTTATTAACTCTTACTCAATCTCCCTATACACTATCTGGAGGGGTATATTACAGTCTGCCCTGCCCAAGATCACTTGTCCTCAAGCAATCACAAGCCATAAAACTCTTGAAATTACCAAGATTCTAAATTAACCTTATAGATTTGTATTCTTGTGAGGTCATTAACGTTTATTGATACTTTGATAGGAATTGGAAATTTTAAACCAAGGGATGATTATTTTTGTTATGTTTGACTCTATGTCTTTGGAGGGTATTTGTTAGTATATTTGCCTCAACTTGACTACCACTAAGGTCAATACTATCCTTTAAAGTATGAGGACCATTCTTCTAGCTCATGTACATCAATAACCCTTAAAACCAAGATTTGGCAAGACAAGTTTTCTCTCATTTCATCACCATAAGTATCCTAGGCAATGATATAAATGATAGAAAAATGTTGCATCTTTCATTGGAAGTATTGTGAATAACAAGATCCTTTACTACGGTTTGTACCCTTTTTCCTATACCATCATCCCGAAGTAAGTATATTTTATTTCACCTAATCATTCAAGCAGAGCTTGAGACAAGATTGAGAGTGTAATCAAAAATATCTTATCGGTGATTGCAAAACTTAGTCAAACATATATCATCTTGTCATAGACTCATTAATAACATACTATAACCTTCTGAGTATATATTCTCAAGTATAAATTATTGGATGTGCTATCACTTATGAACACTTCATAGAATTTGAATTTAGAGATTGACACTAATATCCAATTTCCATATCAATGGGAGGTTGCCACTTTTGTAAATATTTGACATATTCCCATGTTAATACTAGGATGATTTTCATACCTCGAAAAAGTATTGTTTTATTCCATCTAGTTTAACAATATTAATTTTTCCCAAAGTTTAAGAGGTCAAAATGATCCTAGGATTTGTGGGTTATGGGCCCATAGACTTATGTAACTAAATTGATATAACTTCATGTGTATCAAATTTATGTGCCTAGTATTGAGATCTTTAATCATGAATGTTGAGTTACTCTAAGAAGAAGAACTTAGGAGAAGAAAACCCTTGGATTAAATGATCTACTCTAGGTATTCATATAGAAGTGAATTTGGTCCACAGACAAAGCCCACTAGATCAATTTTACAAGTTACAAGATAGATCATATGTGGTATTGACTGGATTGTATCGCCATTGTTTCAATGAGTGTGGGATAGATCACTTGATTGTACATTTGATCTTGATCCAAAGGAATATAACAATTTATGCTTAAAGATGTTCCTCCTCCATGAAGCTTGATGAATGTATCTTACAATAGATTTCCAACATTTCTCTTAAGATTTCTTTGGAGTCCAAATTTGTAGGTTCCTAAAGAATTGAGTTGTCTGTTACATTCTCTCAAAAATGTTGTTTTGGCTTTTAAGGGATTGACCATCCTAGGCCAAGATGATACCTCAATGTACCTAAATCTTGAAGTTTGAAAGATAATCTTAATCCATCTTTGTATTTTTAGTTATGCTTAACCACTAGTAGTGGCAATGTGTGAATTTCCTTTTGAGATTTGGAATTCAAATCATATCGTTAGATTCAACTATGTTGAGTGGTTATGATTGATTGTTCCTTCCTTGGGAAACTTTTGATTTCCTGGTGAATAGATGAGTGATGATTGCTCGATTTGAGTGATGATTGCTTATGTCAATGAGTTGATTTATCCTTTATATCTATTTCTTGGAGTCACTACCCTTCATGACTGCCTTTTTGAGAATACTTTACTTTCAAGTTAATTGATAGATTTATTTACTATTGATGGTTTCTTCACAAGGAAATGATTTCCCTTTTATATCTTTTTGTTAAGGGAGTCTTACATTTGGAGGGTCACAACTTTTCGTATTTGGGGTTTCATCCTTTCTTACATCATCATTATTCTTGAGAACCTAATTTAATTTACTTGTAAAATTACTTAGGGTTCTATTCTCAATTGAATTCTTCAATGATGTTTTGGATGTCTTTCTCAAATGAAATGTTCTCCCCTTTTATATCTCAAGTTTGAGGGAGTCACACTTTTTCGCTTCACTAGTTACAACTCTTCATTATTGCATAAGTTAATTTGTTAGTGCTTCTCAACCCAAGAAGTATTTGACAATAGAGCTTGATAGATTTGACATTTTCATAATTTTTAAGCATGAAGTAATCTTAAACACACATAGAGTAACTTGTTGGAGAAACAATAGACATGAAGAAAATATGTAATACATGAAGTACACGTGATACAAAGTATACACGTAGGACACAAAGAATAAAGCACATGTAACATATGAAGTATACACATAAGTACATGTGAAGCAAGAAGCATACATGTAAATACGCATGATACACAAAGTATACGTAAGACAAAGAGTATACACATAAATACACATAATACATGGAACATGAAGCATATTTTTTTTGCTAGGAGTAGCCAGGGTTTTAACTTGGTTCGGGCCCAGAGACCCCCTTATGGGGGATCTCTTCCCATCGGCTTTATCATCTGAGACCACAACTGGGGGGTCTCTATCCCTAATGGGCATTATCACCCTTTGGTCAAACCCATGAGCTCGTTGGCCCAACGAAGGTACACAGCCTGCGAGCATGGTAGCCCAGCGAAGGTACACATAGCCTATGAGCATGGTAGCCCAATGAAGGAACACATGACCTATAAGCTCATTGGCCATGTGGGGGTTTGAACCTTGGTTGCCACAATAAAAACTGTGTGACTTGACCATCGAACCATGCTCTTATCGGCAGAAGCACGAAGCATATACGTGCTACATGAAGTATGCATAAATACACATAATACACAAAGCATACACAAAATACACGAAGCATACACATAAATACATGTAATACAATAAGCAGGAAGCATACACGTAATATACAAAATATAAGTACATGTAATACAAGAAGCATGAAGCATACACATAATACACAAAGTATATGCATAAATAGATGTAATACACAGAGCATGAAGCATACACGCAATACACGAAGTTTGCATAAACACATGTAATACACGAAGCATGAAGCATACACATAATACACGAAGTATGAAGCATACACATGAATATACACAAGTCATGAAGTATATACTTGAATACACGTAAGTTACAAAGTATACACTTGAATACACGTAAGTCATGAAGTATACACTTGAATACACATACGTCATGGAGTATACACTTGAATACATGTAAATCAGGAAGTATACACTTGAATACATGTACGTTATGAAGTATACACTTGAATACATGTAAGTCATGAAGTATACACTTTAATACATGTGAATTATGAAGTATACACTTGAATACATGTAAGTCAGGAAGTATACACTTGAATACATGTAAGTAATGAAGTATACACTTGAATACACGTAAGTCACGAAGTATACACTTGAATACACGTAAGTTATGAAGTATACACTTGAATATACATTGCATCAACTATTGTTCATAGGATGGCAGGAGGGATGCTTTGATACCAATTGTAATGTTCTTACCTAAATTGCCCTAGAAAATTCAAAGACACAAGTCAGGGTTAGGGTTTTAAAATTACCACTTATATTATCTTCAAAACTGCATAATTCTTGTGCTTGAATTCTGTAATTATGACATTAGAAAACACATATAAAAATATAAATCTATAACCATTAGGGTTAGATAAGATTTTTCTTGCATTCAAATTCATAAATAATATCACTATTTGAGAAATCATACATTCATTGTCATGTAGATAATGTTGGTATGTGGAGACCGATCATGCAAATACTATACACTCGTAACGTATCCTTGCCAGGGTTTGGGACCGGGCTGGGCCCCAAGTGGGGGTTTGGGGGCGACAACCCCCAAGAGTAGGGGTTCGGGGGCACTGCCCTGGAATTTTTTTTCCTCTTTTTTGCACGTTCGGGGTCGGTAGTTAATTTTTTGTTAACTGACAAATGAAAAATGACATTGTAAAACCCTAATTCTTGAAGCTTTAAAAAATCTTGTTATGAATGGCTGGGATGTATGTTGCAGTATAGAATTCACGAGATTGTAAACTATTTTGCACTATATAACAAAATCATTGGATGGTTGAGTTTATGTGGATGTGGCTCATTTTGGGTGAACCACGTTTAAATTCTATGTTGATCTCTTTTGTGTTATTCTTCATTGTTATATTTGGGTTATTTAATCTGCATATAATTGTTAATGTTTATTTCTCTGATCTACCTGAATCCTACTAGATAACTCCGTTTGTTTACAACACATAGCCATAAAATAGGAGGTATAGGGAGACATGGCAGGGTCCCTTCTGACACCAATTCTCCCTCCAAGCAGTCCCCTCACCATTCTTCTCTGGCTGGTGAATCTTAGTGTGCCAATAAACCATCAACTTGGGGATTAGGGAGATAATTCTACCCTTGGGTGCCTTTATTTGTTTCTCCCTTTTACATGACAGTAGGGTACCCTACTAGCTGTTCTCCATACCTATCAATGTAAGGGTGCCTTTAGTTGTTCTCCCATAGTGCATATTCCCCCCTTCTCCATGTTGACAATTTATTGCAATAATTTTAGGTATTTTAATATATGACAATGATATGTAATAAGGAAAGATAATTGACAGGAAATTATGATTAGACCTGCTATTCCTTATTCTATTTCTGCATGTATATCCGATAATGATTCTTATTGAACTTCTGGTTTAGTTCAGAGTTTGCAATGTAATCCTTGTTGTCTTTATTAGTCTATATGACTGGATAAATTAGATAAATTTTTGTAGATTGAATATTTGCTATTATATTCAATGATTTAATGATCCAATAATTCATAATTTCTTGATTATTCATGTTCTCTATATGAGACTGTTGTGTGTATATGTGTGTGTGTGTGTTTGTGTGTGTGTGTGTGTGTGTGTGTGTGTGTGTGTGTGTGTGTGTGTGTGTGTGTGTGTGTGTGTGTGTTATTTTCTTGTTGGTCTTCATCTGATATATTCTTCACTCTCTCTTTATACTTTCCAAGGGAGCTAATTCTCTTCAAAAGATTGTCTTTTACAACAAACAACCCCTTACAACAGTCACACCTTTTACTAACTTGCATCCTTTGTTAATGGTTAATAAAGATAATTTCTACCCTTATTAAATCATTGCTTTGAAGTATCTTATAAACCACACCATATTTAATTTGTATCGTTTAGTAACAAATCACCTCCCATAGCATCTTTTTGTCTTATTCTAAATTCTATAAATTGTACCATTTAGTATCTTATACAAATTGCACTTCATAGTGTTTAAATGCTTCCTTTTAATAAATGGATCATACTTCTTAATGAATTTAATCGCTGCATCCTTTATAACTTCTCTTGAATCGCATATCTTAGTTTATAATGAACAACATGTCATATGTTATTTAAATAAGACATTTTGTCTTATATGGAGTCTACCATGAAGTTGTTGATGTGGAGTGAGTCAGTGGAGGATGAATTAAATCTTTAATTTAATTTATTAACTCTTACTCGATATCCTTATACATTGTCTAGTGGTGGATATTACACCTATGTTGAAGTTAGTGTACTAGGATGCATAAAAGTATGCGGCATATTATCATTTTGAAATTCATGTTGGGTTTCTTAGTTTGAGTGTCGATTAATTTTTCTACTTCATAGACCTAGAGACATTATGGGTTTGATAAATTCTAGCTCATTGAATTAATATTTCCTTCACTATAATATATTAATATTTAATTTTTATAAACAAATATATATATATATATGAATATTTCATTTTACTATGTTATAATAAATTTTATTATAAAATAGTATTTAATTATAATATTTTATTGATTTTTTATCAGTTCAAAGCAGCTAGGGCTACACCATTATATTAACGAAAAGTATCAACATTACATTGCATCAGGGGATAATAAATTGTCACCCTGGTCAAAATAGAGATCCTATTTTCCTACCAAAAAACTACCAGGCAACCCTAAATAAATGTTGTCAAAACCTACTAATCCCCTTACATATTATCTATTTGCATACATATATATTTATATACATGAAAATAGAGTTGAGCCCTGGATTAAACCCCCGCCACCCACCTACAAAAAGCACTAAACACACAGGCTCATGTAGCCCTTACCCTCGATCGATCCTAGTTGGCAGCTCCCTCCTCATCTACAAGCCCTTCCTCCACACTGAAATCCTGGAGCCGAGCTGAGCCTTCCTTTGGAAATAGATCCAGAACTTGTTTGAGAAATCTAATGCCCCACATCGCAGCAAAATGGAACCAAGGCAGGGACTCTGGAGATGCTGACAAGACTAGAGGAAAACACTTTGGTGGTTGCCCATGATGGCGAATGACATAGTAGTCTCCCAGGATCAAAATGCCTTGAACCTCATAATTATGCAGAACATCCTCTAGCCCTCCCAAAAATCTCCCTTTTATGAGCTTTTTGCACAATTGCCCAAGGTTGTTTCCTTCAATTCCCTCGCCTCCAACACAGATGCTAGGAATATGGCCACCACATCGATGTTAACCCTGTATCTATGCTCAGCCCGCATAAAGGCATCTCCTAGAACCATCTTCACAGCATGAAGAATGAGCCCATGCCTTGTTTTAAATATCAATCCTAATCTTTTATCTGTCACCATTCCCAGGAATAGGCCAGCTGCCTCCTCAGGCATTACATGACAATTGGCGTATCCATGATGTTTGCCTCTCCTGTCATGCTGAGACTGCAAAGAAGGTTTGTAAGGAATGTTGTTGGCATCTGGACTCACCTCAATTCAATGAGGTTTCCATATCCACCTCTAAATTCACACGCATCTCATCATGAATGAATGCATCTCTAACTCCCTTTGCATGTAGGGTGTAATAATTGATTTACGTGACTATGTCACCTTGATTAATACTTGCCCATGAGGCCTTTTTGGCCAAATCATCCGCCAATTTGATCCCTTCTCGATAAATATGTGTTACCTTAAATTTGACCATCTCTGATAGGATTTGTGAGATGGGAATGAGCCACTTTCTAAGCTTCTAGTTAGGTGTCCACCCAGTTCGAATGGCATTGATTGTTATCATTGAGTCCCCTTCTAGATGTAGTCTCCTTAGGTTTTTGCTCGTTGCACATTGTAGTCCTATTAAAGCCACCTTGAACTGAGCTTCATTATTCGTCCCAACCCCTAGGTAGGTTGATTTCTCCAAAATCTTTCGATCTTCATGATCTCTGATCACGCACCTTGCTCCACTTTCACCCAGGTTACGCTTGGCTGCCCCATAAAAATTGATCTTCACCCATCCCTCTACTGGGGCCAACCATCTTACTTCTTTTCTTTCCTCCTTAATGGGTTTAACACTCAGATCCTCATAAACGGGGGAAATATGCTATTATTTTATTGATATTAATATAATTCATATATGGTCATTATTATTTTTGTATAAATATTAAATATTAATATATTATATTGATATTAATATAATATTCATACTAATATGATTGTTTAATTTTTAAATTATAATTGAATAAATAGAATTATCATTATAATGTATTTATATTTGTTATAAAATGAAATATTGATATATTGATGTAATCTAAGATTCTTGACACTATTATTATTATAAAAATATTCAGAAACTTAGAACTATTTTTAAATTATCCTTCTCATTCCATTCCATCCTCCTCCAACTAAAATAAATACCAAATTTATACAAAAACAAAAATCACCATTTTTGGTAGATTTTAACAACTTTCTAAAATTGCCATTTTTGGTAACTTCGCATCCATATTCGTATGGTCATGAAAATTGCCAATTATTTAAAACTAACTAAAAGAGGACTAATTGTCAACTTTCTAATCTAATTGCATGTAAATTTCAAAAAATAATTAGAAAAAATAACTTAGGAAAATCTCGAAAAAATATTAAGATCTCATTTTGAGGCCCTAGATGATCGAAAAAGGTTTTGAAAAAGTGTTAAAATAGCGACCTACCAAACTTGCCAATTCAATGGGATTCTCAATCAACTCCTCAAGATGCATCTACCCACCAAATTTCAAATCAAACGGACCCCAGGTCAAAAGTTATGACCTCTGGAAGTTTCTGCATCATATATATTTGTGTCATCGCAATAATAGCAAGTAGTAAAATTCTATAATAAATGAAAAAGAGACTCAAAAATTAGCAATATTAGACTAAAATTCATATTTTCTACATTCTCCAATGCAAACTCCATTGTAGTCTATGCTAACCAAACAAATATTAAATCAAACTCAAAATCAACTAATCAATTCATGAAGAGTATTTACCATTAAATCAGTTCCACATCAATATTAAACAAATATTCAATCTAAGAAAAAAATTTCAACTACAAAATGCATACTATTATTACAACACTACAAGGTAGGTACTAGCCCCTAGGTGGCACTTGTTTTGTTTCTATTTTTTTATTTACCAATACTTAAGAAATTCTAACTTTCATAAAAATACACATAATAAGTCTCTCTATCTATAGATATATATATAACTCCACATAAAAATTTAACCCCAAAATATTACTCATCTGCATGTATTTTACATATATATTTTTATAACACACACACATGCATATGTATAGTGTTGTGTGTATATATACATAATTTTTTTTTTATTTAATCTCTTTTTTTAAAGTAAACATTGAAAGGGCTTGAACACTTGGAGGCCAACAACCTTCCATGGTTGTGGCCCCCTTGTGGGTCATGGCCTTGGTTGCACCCACAGTGGGGCCACAGATCCCATGTGGGCCATAGCCCCTCTTGGGTTGCACCCATGGCAACAAGGTTTCGATTGCCCATATTTTTTTAAATTGATTTTTTTTTCTCTTTTTTTCCATGTTTGTATATATTAATTATATTATATGTATTTTATTTATTATTTATAAATTTTATTTTTATAATATATAGATGTATATTTATTTTATTTTATTTTTATCCGTGAAAATGACTTTGGGCATACCCATATATAAAAGTCAAATTGATAACAATTTCAAGGTTGCTCCAACGGAGGGCCGAAGCAACAAACCTTATATGGTTCTATTTTCTACAAAATGTTGACTACAAATTTTATACATATATAAATTCTATATTGTTTATCATGTATTCCTATTTTATCCTTGGACTTAAGCAACAATAGCACCATCTCCATCTCCATCTTCTCTAGATGTTGAGCTCCCAAACTCTAGCACGAATGACCAATCCACCTCTGTCGAAGAAGAAGCACTTGTGATGGCCTTTAGGAACTCAATATCTATTTAGCTTGATGCTTGCATGCAATGTCATCTTCTCCAATAGACCTTATGATGAAAGGCACCCAAGGCCCAGAGTATGGTGGATTGATTATTGGCCAAGTTCCATTATCTAGGTTAAAGCCCAACCCCAAAATTATATTGTCCATAATTTTCTTAATTTTGCATCACTATGAGGATCTCTACAACCATTTGAATCACCTCTTTAGATTCCCCCGCATCCAAAAGGACCACTAGAAACATCAAAGAAACATTTGTATTTACTTGGTATTGGTGTGCTTAGGAGAGGGATGTTTCCCCTAGAACCATCTTCATGACATGAAGCACCACCACCGATTTTGTTCTAAATACTCTCTTTAGCCTATAGTCTAACACCTACCCTAAAAATGCTATTTGCCACTTTTTTCTCTAAGGCACACCATGGTGTCCATTCTTCAAGTTCTATATGCCAAACAAAGCAAGGTTGTATGAAACTTAATTATCTTCCTTGGTGGCCTTAGTGACGCTTGCATTATTACAAATGCCTCCTTGCACTAAATTCCTATGTATTGGTCCTAACGAGAAGCAAGATAAGCTTCACATATCACCTCTCCATTATGTTTTTCATTTAACTTGATCGAGATAATAAGGACAAGAGATTGAGTGCAAATTCTTGCCACACAAGGGGAGCTATTTTTTAATTCCATGCATTTTCTCATGGCATGACTCTTGATGTGATGATAATTGCAATATTCATTTTCACGAAACCACGATGGGTTATGTTGGTTTTCATTAAAGGGTTGAGTGAGAGGGAATGTAATGAGGTTATCCTTGATGAGCTTCTAGAAGACAACTTCAATGCACTCACCAAGTGGGGTGTTTTAAGTCCAAACAATGGCTCTAGTTGGGGATGTGTGCCAAGCAGTGGTACAATGAGAATTCAAATTATCTTTAGGTAGACCAAAAGCAAAAAATGAATAGAGGAAACAACCAAGATGTATTTACAAAACAAGGGCGTATATACAAAAGAACATATAGTCACAAACAAAGAATGACTATAAGAAAAAGTTTTAGATCACTACAGGCTAAACCTACACAAAATTGTTGCAACCACTTGCCTCTGTCAAAGACAAGTTGAATGAAGGAGTTGATCTCCCTCAAACCAAACTTGCATTTTTTAGCTAGCTACAACAACTAAGGACTATCTCTAGCATGTACCAATCTACAAAAGTTTCTGTTGAAATAGAGATGAGCCTCATTACGGAAACAACATTGCTATGTGTGAACCATAAATAATAGATACTTGACCTATTCCACTCCATATAATGCACTTTCATATCATCAGAGAGAGGAAACAGAACCCAGGTTAGTGTTGAAATAATTGGATGGGAATAAACATCCATTATCAACTATAACTTCACTATCACTGTTGATCTCCTCATGCAAATTGAGGAAAAATGAGAATACCTCTAGCTCACATGAGAAAGAAAAATATGCCTGACTGCATTATTGATCCTCAAGAGAAGAAACTTCATCTTGTAGAGAAAACTAGAAAGATTATAGCTCAGTCATATCATCAATTTGGGCTAACTTAGGCATAAACATGCCTCGCTACTCATTCACATCAATGTTCCACATAAAGGACTCAACCTCTATTGCAATACCAACACATTCAAAAGCTAACAAGTCTTCCACAAATGAAAGCACTCATAATCATTTGTAGATCCATCAAGCTCTTGAACAAATTTTTCATATGTGTTGCTACATATTTCGCATATTTCACTTTCACCTGGGTAACTTGTTGTGTCATATTCACTGCTGCAAATAGACTGATGACACATATCTTCTATGCACATTCTTATTTTATTTCCTTGTGGCTGAGATGAAACACACTCTGCATGAGGAAGACAACATACCTTGCACCAAAGAAACAGGTTCTCATATGCATCTATATGATCACCATCCTTAAAATCTAGGGCAAGCTCCTCACATTGAAACTCCATGGTTGCACCAACAATGGTCTCTGATCGGTTATCATCACATGCAACCACTTCCACATCTACCTCAGGCAAATAAATATTGACTGCCTCATCACATTTTGGAACAAAAGAGGGCAATACATCAAACAAGAAACTAGTTTCTTGCTCATCCCATGTTTTATTTTCCTGTGCATAGATTTCATCCTCAGCCACAGAAGTTGATCCATCTGATTGTTCATCCCTTTACACAGCATCCTCATTGTTCACTAAACCACATACCTCAACATTGGACTGGAAGCCACCATTGGTCTCATCATTTTCACTTTCACTCGATGAGCTATCTAGCCGAAGATAAGTGCATACACTTCATCATTTGCATCACTATCATATGATGCACCATCTTCCACTTCTATCCTTCTAACTACACAATTGTCATGATGAAGAGGGTAAATCACAAAACACACAACAGAAAAAATTGCACAAAGAAAACATAATGTTATTTTATTGATTTGGACAACTCATTACATTACAGAAGCTCAAATACAATCAGAGGAATCAATCCTCCATATGATGCAACACATTATAGCTACCTATCTCAAGACTCCGGAATCTTCTGCCTTCTATAACCCCAAATCAGCTAGAGATTCTATTTTCCCACCTTTTCTTGACTCTACACTTTCCCCCTTATCTCTACTACTGCCAAGGTTTCTAAAAAATGGTTATTAATAGCCTTTTTAGCAACCTCCAGCCAAATTTCAAATTTTGCATCTCCCTCCAAAAATAGGTCAACTTCCGGGAGCCATAACTTTTGATCCAGGTGTTAGATTGACGAACCGTTTGAAGCATCGGAAAGCTCATGGAGTGCTCTACGTACTAAGAACATGTTTTGTTGGTTCTACCCATTTTTGGGTGTATACAGGGCCATTTAGTGCCTTAAACATGAATTTGAATAATTTTCAGGTGTTTTTTTGGGAAACAAAAACTTTAATATCTTTTAGCTCACAAATGATCTTTGGGTGATTCCTTTGCCAAAGGTCTTATTTTTGATTTACGAAGTTTCTTGTAAATTTTCACTTGAATCCATATCCAAATGCAAACTTTCAAAAAATAACAGTTTGGAAAAACTGAAAGTTCTACATCATTATTCAAGTGATTGTGGAACCAGAACTACGAACTATGAAAATAAATGAAAACAACATCAATAATTTTGAATCAACATCTTTTTTTTTGGTGATGCAAGATTTCCCTTACACCACTAGATGCTCTTGCATCACATCATTATCTGATATTGTGTTTGGATCACACAAAGCATCCATGTCCTTGCTACTTACAATAGTTTGTGCATTACCAACCACTTCTGCATCTGAGGATATAGATTTTGCAAACATATCCCTCTTAGTTTTGTCAACATAATCAATAAAAAAGTATACATGTTGCATACTCATAATATTGAACTCCTCCCATATAGAAACTGAGCTTAATGTAATATCATAAGCTCTCAAATACATGTCAATACAAATAGGAAGATCAGATCTGAAATCCTCTCAGATGTGGGATAGGGCAACTGCAAATTTGTGGCTGAGATCCATGTTGGACTCCCCTTCATGGCATCTAATATTTATAAGTTTTTGGACAAGAATCGTAGGGTCCAAACCACTTGCAAACTCTTTAAATGCAGCCTCTAAATGATTTCAAGAAGTAAAAATGGTGGTCAGGGAAACCAACAAGCCATTTCCATGCCATTCCACATAGAGATCTGACAAAAAATCTCATCCACACATATTCATCTTCAAATTGAAATTTATCTAGGAAGTTTGAAAATGCCTCAATATGTGCCTTTCCATCATAAACTTCAAACCCATCAAATAATGGCATCTAATAATATATTTTGTTGGGCATGGACTACTTTTCATAATCGACCCACAAGAGGTCCAACTGTTTATATGTAGTATCATTAGAAATGGGAGGGGGCCAAAAAAGTGAGCTATTAACAACAATAGGAATTGCACTAGATTGTGCCCTGGACTGACGTAGCATGATTTGATTTTCTAACTCCCTTTCTTGCTGTAGTAAAAAATCCAACAAATGCTTTTCTTTTTTAATTTCATACTGCAACCTAGTTGATCCATTTTGATTAGGTAGACGTTCACATAGGTCTGAGTTGTATGAACAACAAGGACCTTTGTCCTCATTGTACTCATGGACACTCTCTCTATCATAGTATCTAGGGCTCTCATCATATGATACATTTGGAAAAACTTCCCTATGGTAAACTTGTCCATTCCACTTAGCCATAGCTGATTACAAATCACTTATGTAGAGAGACATGAGAGAAGATATGACCATTTTGAAGAGAACTTGTGTCTCAAATTACTACTTGAACCTCTTAGTTGAACCTATGTTTTGAACCTCTTTGTTGAACCTTTCTAGAGTTCATTTGGTAGGTTCAATGAATTTTAGTTCAACTGTTCCTTGGTTCATTGGTCTGAGGATATGCGATGTCGGCATCGCTGTGACGAAGCACTATCGGCAGGACCGTGTTGAAGACCATTGGCATCGGCAAGACAAGGGCCGTCGGAATAAGCATCGAAGGTTTGACCGATGCTGAGTGTCACCCCGATGGAAGCATTCAACCGTCGGCAAGACAAGGCCTATCGGCCAAACCTTGTGGAGTTACTCCGACAGGAGTAGTCACTCCGACGAAGGCTACGGTCGTCGGCAAGACAAGGCCTATCGGCCAAACCTTGTGGAGTTACTCCGACAGGAGTAGTCACTCCGACGAAGGTTACGGTCGTCGGCAAGACAAGGGCCTATCGGCCAAACACTGTAGAGTTACTCCGACAGGAGTAGTCACTCCGATGGTGTATGTCTATCAGCAAGAGAATACCCGTCGGCTAAAGGTGTTGGGCCGATGTACTGCGGTGGAAGTCTTATTGGTATCGGTGAGACAAACCTCTGTCGGAGCGAGGGCTAGATCTTTTGCCGATGGAGAATGTCATACCGATGGTAACCTTGGTGATCGGGGAGACAATGCTCATCGGTGGGAGGTGAAGTCTGAGGGCCGATGGGAGTTGTTATGCCGATGGACTTGGAGGCTTGGTATTGTCGGCAACAAAATTGCTGACAATACTCTTTCGCCTGTTGGCGGTTATAAACTGCAAAGTCCTTTGCGACTTGGTACATGTGGGACTAAACGCCTCACTGAAATGTGAACCGTTGCGACGGTTAGATGGCAGCGACGTATGAGGAATTTGTTCTATCAGTTAGAGCAGAAGTTTGTAACGGTTTTTTGTTCTTGCAGATTGGAAATAGAACGATATGTCTATAGATGTCGTTGGTATTATGAAGATGAGACTTGAATAAAGGTTCGTTCTGTAAATGTACAGGGAGATGAACTGTGTATGATGTCGAGAATCAAACACCTGAGCAAGAAGCTGAGTTCTTTATTGTAACTGTATATCTTACTGTAATAAAGATTGTTTTCTTGTGGTGGTGGGTTTTTTACCCGTAAGGGTTTTCCCACGTAATTCTGTGTGTCTGTGTTCTAACTATTGTCTATTTTGGTTTCTCTTGTGTATTCATCTGTGTTATTGTAATTTAAAAAGTGACTGGTCTACACTGTCCCCTGGGAATTAACATTAGGGAAGCTGTTTTCCGCACCTGTGCTTTCCTTACACATTTTCTATATTGAGAGAAAAACCATGTTTCAAAGCTAGAAGAAAGAACATGTACCATAACCAGCTATAGTCTCTTTGAATCATGCACATAGAAACAACACTTTGTTTTCTTTGACAATAGAGTCGCCACCTCATTGATTGAGGAAAACCTTTGAAGCGTGACTAATCTTCAAAGCCATAAAACTAATTTTGGGTTTCTCGTACTAGGAGAGTCTTCAATTTATTTGAACCCTTAAATTGTCCCTGGCAACGACACCAATCTGTTGGGATCCAAAAAAGCTATAGACCTAAACCCTAAAACATTACTAAATCACCTAGGTCAGGGATGGTCATTCTGGGTGATAGGAAGAGGTTCATCAATAGGTTTAGGGTAATTTTTGCCAACTAATAGGAGTGGGTAAACTCCTCTACTCTTTGAGCTTAGCTTAAACTCTAGAGGGATATTCCAAGGGGTATACCTGAATAGGTATTAGCTTTAACACCAGATGAACAACTAAAAATTAAAGGACAACCAAACCCAAATCATCTTTTAGGCCCCAAAGACTGTCACTAGACCTAAAAGAACTGGTTCTCACTAATAACCCCTATATAGCTAACGAAAAGGCACTCCCATTGACAATGGAAAGTGCAGGTATGCTTGTTTGCAAGACATACACACTAACTACTTGCTTCACACATGATAAATATGTATTTGATTTTAAAGAGTGTGGGTGATCATAGAAACTTTAGACCGGTGCCTAATATATTAGGTTATAGAGTCCACAATTCAGTAGAAGGAAGAAAAAAATAAGAGGAATGAAACATGCACTTTTTGGATACCCAGATGCAAGAAAGAAAGCTATCAAAGAAGAGAATACTTAGTAATCCTTTGCAACATACATTCATTCATCTATAACCATAAAAGAGGTCATTACATAGCATGTAATGTTTTAAGAATTTGTCTGATTCATCTGATTCATGGTTAAAATCATACCACAAAACGTGGTAAGAGAAAGCCCTAGCTAAACTTAGGATTTCCCTGAAGAATTAAAAAAGAAGAAATTCTTACAATGATAACTGAAATCCATTTGAAAAAACCTTTCATACCCTATTCTAATCCGTTGGAGAACTGTAGCTTTTCTACTATTTTGAAACCCTAGAGAGCCCTGCACTTAGTCGCCTAAGAAATATAAAATGACCAACACTCTGAATAAGAAAATTGATCCTGACTTTATAGCCATCATCTATCGATTTGAGAAAGATCTAGGAAAGATCTAGGTGCAAATATCTGCAACAACCATTGTAACTGCAAATAATATCTTCAACAAACATCTTAACTGCATTTGTCTTTTAGTTAGCCAATCACTTCATAGTGATGATACTTTTGGGAGTGGTCAGTGTGCTTTCTTGGTAGTTGGAGAGGTTGGGAAACAAGGGAACCAAACACTAAAAAAATTAGACTTAGTCTTCTTTTTGTTAGAAACATACATAGCCAAGAATTCATAATGCACAACAGAAACTCAAATCAAGCATGGAACAAGAACACAATCACAACACAATGATTTACCTTGGAAAACCCCAAACTAGGGAAAAACCAGCAATGAAGATCTTCATATTAACTCTCAACCCCAACCAGGCTGAGCATGGAGGCTTCAACCAACCACATACAATGGAGTCAACAAGCCATTATATAGACTTCCATACATGCAAAACCATGGGCTCAAAACCATGAGCTCCAAAACCATGGACCAATACAACTAGCACAAAACCATGTGCTAAAGACCACTAATGGTTAATCCAGTAACTCTAACCCAAGAACTAGTTTAACCCAACAATCCCCCCTTTAAAATTGGCCTTGGGGTTAGCACCAAAGGCCTCTCCCACAAGCAGTAAGTGCAATGCCCTCTCTATCACTAAGATCAACATCAAACTAGGAATCCACATGACTCTAAGCCCCCCTTACCACATGGGAGAACTCTCTTACCAGGCCTTTCCTTTCAGGGATGGAGCAAGCCATACTAGGTCTTAGAGCCATCAACCCAAAAACATGTATTAAATTTTACATATAACTCCATTACAATCTTGTTCTTGCTACAACCAGGCTTGGCTATGTGCACCTTCAACACCTTTGTTCTGGGTACATGTAGCAAATGCATACAGTGACTTTGACCAGACAACATGCCTATAGTAGCAACCACGACCAATCTTACACAGACCTGCTCAACCTTCTTCTGGGAGCTAGAGCGCTGAGGCACATGCTCAAACCTTCTGTTTCAACAAGAATACTAGATCAAAAAATAAATGTTAGCTTATCTCCACATGTTGTGAGCTGCATTATCCCTCTACAGACACGAATGCTGGAGCTTACAACTCAAGCTCTGATACCAATTGTTAGAAACATACACAAACAAGAATTCATAATGAACAACAGAAACTCAAATCAAGCATGGAACAAGAACACAATCACAACACAATGATTTACCCTAGAAAACCCCAAACCGGGGAAAAACCAGCAATGAAGATCTTCATATTAACTCTCAACCCCAACCTAGCTGAGCCTAGAGGCTTCAACCAGCCACACACACAATGTAGTCACCAAGCCATTATATAGACTTCCATACATGCAAAACCATGGGCTCAAAACCACGAGCTCCAAAACTATGGACCAATACAACTAGTACAAAACCATGTCCTAAAGACCACTAATGGTTAATCCACTAACTCTAACCCAAGAACTAGTTTAACCCAACACTTTTGTCTTAGTCATTTTGTTGAATGTAGGGTTTTTGGTGCTCACCATGAGCCTTTGCATTTTTCTTCTTTTATTGGTGGTAACCCCATCTGGATTCTCTTTTTATTTCCCTTGCCCTTGGCTCCTTCTCTGTATGCAAATTTTTTGAACTCTTCCATGGCACCTCTTTTCTTTCTATAAGCAACTTCAAACTCTGCTTGCCACCTCCATTCCTTCTTAGCCCATGCTTTATCAACAAATGTTTTGTTTGTCAAACCTAAGTAATTCTGCCCTTATTAACAAATTCTCTCTATTCAGAACCTTAGGAAGTTTGGCTTCCTTATGCTTTTTATTGACCTTATCACTTTATTGACAAAAAGAGAAAACTTTGAACTTGTGAAAAGTCCATCTCTTAGCTGGTTCGCCAATATCTTTCTACCTTAGCCCTTTTCTTCATTATCGGCAAATCAGGCACATTTTGAACTAAAGGGCCGCAGTACCATACTCCTCATTATCGACAAAAATATGTTTTGCCAAACTTTACTTATATCTCATTTGTCGGTAAAAACTTGTTTTCACAAACCAAGTACTAGTTCATTAGTTTGGCCCTCAATCGATTCCTTGACAAGACATTGTTTCTCATTTTCATGCTTTAGCCAAATTTTGTCTCAATTTGCCCTGTCAACAAATTTGCTCTATGCTGAACTAACTTCATGTCTTACATATTTTTCTGTATCGGCAACTTTGCTTCATTTCAAACTTTACTTTTTCGTTGTATATTTTCCTTATCGGTAAATCAACACTTTTTAGAACTTGGCTTATGCTTCCTTTTATCGGCAAAAAGAAGCTATGAGGAACTTTTGACTTTGATAGTTCCATATTGGAAAAAAGGAAGAAACAAGAAATTTGGCATTCTTTCAACTCCACTTGTCTTATTGGCAAAAAGTCCTTCGGGTGAACTACAAATCAGTGAACTTGAAAAAGTTAGAACTTATGCCACTTTGCCAATATCTTTCTACCTTAGTCTTTGTAGAAACACTTTATCCCTTAGCCGCAACAGTCACCTTTTCCTCATTTCTGCTTTGTCAGTGAATAGGTAGATTGCTAAACTTTAGAAAAGTTATTAAGTTAGGAAAAAGGCCAATTTGCTGATAAAGGCAAAAACATGAAAATATTCTAAGGAAACAACCAATTTTTTACTAAGGCAAAAAGTATAAGAACCATACTTTGAAGAATCATAACTTCTTCATTTTAAGAAATTTTAACATGGTTCAAAAGGCAAAGTTGCTCAGAATCCAATTCTCTATTCAATGGTGACATTTACCAAGAAATTTGCATAGGATTTTTTTTTAAAAATTTTGGGGGCAAAATGGGCAATTTTGAGGACTGATTTTTCAAGTCCTAACACTATCTATTCCTTTATTGTTGATTTCTTAGCTTGCAAGCTTGTGGTAATTTGTTTGTTGTTATTAATCCTTGTAAGAGTAGGATTTTGTAGTGGATTTAGTTTGCTGTTTTAGTAAATATTATGATGAGCACTACTAGAATGGCTGAGAGGTTCAATAGAACCTACATTGGGCTATGGAAGCTTAAGGTAGTGAATCTTGGAATTGGTCATGTGTTTTCATGTTGCATGTTTGTGACTGAGAGCTCCTATTTGGTAGTATGTGACTACCCTTAGGCATGGTGGTTGTGTTAGAATTTATCCTGTGGTCATGCACAATGAATGAGTGTTCATGTTGGATGCTTACTTTTAGTCCCTGGTCACATGGAAAAGTACTAATTGTGTTGACTATTGCATGGAGTGCTTATGTTGGTACAACAATTTTAATCCTTGGTTATGTGGAAGCATTAGATGATTAGCCCTTGGTTGCATGCAAGTTTTGGAGTTGGTCTTTTGGTGATTTGGAGCTCCTAGACAACTTGGTTCCTCCATATGCATGTACTTGATGATGGATGTGGAAATAGTTTTTTGGTGGCCTAATGTTCCTAGACAACCTTTGATTCTTGTACTTGCATGTTGTAGATTCATGTTATTTTGGATCTGTGGGTTTTGTAGATTTCTTGTTTACAATATGTGGTTATGCTCATATGTGATATTTCATTTTTTTAGTTTATAAACATGGCTTTTTAAGGTTTCTGGGTTTCAAGATGTTTAAATGGATTCATATTTGTATGTACAATTTTATAGGTTTTACACATTAATCAAAACCTATGATTTTGTATATCTATGAAAAGATAGTTGTTCAATGTTTTTTGCATGGAGATAGTTACATATTTCCATACATAGATCATGCATTATTTGAAGAGGTTGGTTGTAGTTTGTACACCTGAAATTGACCAGGTTCGTCCTAACATCACCTTTCGACACTTTGTCAATACCTCCTATCCCACTTTCGACACCTTGTCAACATCACCTTTAGAGACTTTGTTGACATCACCTTGCATGCCCTTATGACACCTTATGACACATTCATCCTAGGTCTCCCTTTATCCCAAATTAATTAAATAAATCATATTTATTTATTTAAATTTATCCATTATCCCTCTTAGCTAAAATTAATTAAATAAATCTTATTTATTTAATTAATTTATCCTCCCATGTCAAATGTCTCTCATAATTGATTAAATAATTTTATTATTTAATCAATTATCTTTCACTTGTCCTCATCCTTATCCACTTGCACAAAAGTCAAACTAGCTTTTAATCCTAACCATCCAATTCAAATTTCACCTCTTAATCTCAACCGTTCACATAAGGATGAGCACTAGAAGCTTCCACCCTTGCCCTAATCCTCCACCTCTTAATCCTAGCCATCCATTGTACCTCTTAATCTTAGCCCTTCATACTATCAATCAACTATATATAAATCTAGCCTCAACCTAGCCATTAACATATCACAGCAATCAAGTAATGTTATGCTACTAAAATTATGAGCAATCAACATATCATATCAATAGTATCATTGAGCATAGCTAGATAGTACTAGGGTGCATGCTACCTCTACTCTATTGGGGAGAAAGGATGATTTAAGGTGAAAGGTTGTAATATTGCATTCATCTTTCTATTGTTTTCCTCATTTCATTTTATGTTCTTCATTTTGGCATGCTCGGTGGAACTCCCGTCCCTAGATTTAAGCTTGTTTTACAGGTTTTAGTGGCTTTTTATTGTAGGTTGGAGTGCATTTTTGTCAAGATCTGGTATGGACTAGATGGATCTGCATGACACTCCTACTACAGTCTGCAGATATATCAGGTTTTATCCATTGGGAAATATCTTTTAACCACGAATTTTCTTTGTTTATTATCCAAAGGTTTTGATTTGGTTTGACCACAGGTCTTTGCAAGTTTTATTTTGCATTTTTATCAGAGGGATAGAATAGGTTTTAACCACTATTTATTGGTGAGAATCTGTAGATATTTTGTCTACCCATCGGTCCTTGCTTCAATTTTTCTGCCAACTATAGCCACCCATTGGTTTCCCACCCTCCGCAATGTGAAAAACTCTGACTCCTGCACAATCCATCCACCCCTCTAGCCTCAGGAAGACCATGGCCTTAAACCCCATGGGACCACCCATGGGGTGCCCTAGCAGCTGCTGGCCCCTTTAAGCTTTGGCTCGTGGTCACTAATCTAACCAGAGCCTTTGCAGACCCTTCAACTACCTGAGGGTTTCCCTTAACCTGATACCATATCCCTAACCATAGCCTGTAAATGTAACCCTTGACCATAGCTATCCACTTCCATGTGAGTGCTTTTTGTCCCAAACTGCTAGGCGTATAGTTTAACCCATAACAACACGCTCCTCTTTTTTTATTTTTACACCCCTTGCGCACTGGTCACATGGGTGACTGGGGCTCTGCTAACCACAACTGTGCCCCTAACCACTAGCTAAATCACCTATCTAACTACAACTTGTGACTGCTTTGATCCTAGCTGCTAGCAGCTAAGTTAACTACCAGGTTTGAGCCCCCTTCTTCCTAGAGCCCTAAACACATTACTTTTTTCTTTTTTGCATAACTTTTGCATAACAGGTCAAATTTTCATGAAATTAGAGTCATTGGAAAGATGATTCAACCAGCTTCATAGTGGTGTCAACCTCATCAGTAGATTTGATCATATTTTTTAAAGTATAATTAGTCAAACTCGTTATTTTCTTACAAATTTCAAATCGCTATATCTTTTGCAAATTTTATCAAAAATTTGACAATTTTTTTTGAAATTGCTTAGAATTTCATAAGAAATATGATTATCTCATCTAACCTTTTGTATCTTTTCATCTAACATCTATTTTTTAGATTTAATCTTTTTCATAATAACATACTTGTTTTGTAGCATTGTTTGCCAAAGGCCAAATTTATCAAAACTACTAATAAGTTTTCTATAGGTTCACATGTCAAAGGCTAATCATTAAACCTATCTTTATGTTTTCTTTGTTTGGTGGGTTTTATTGTGACTTGGGGTGTTTATGCTCTTCCCTTGTGCCTAGTGCGATCTTGGGAATCAAAAACACCCTTAAGCAACTTTCATTCACACACACACACACATCTTTTTTATCTAAAGGAATTAATCTTGCTTGTGTGGATCAAGAGTGTGTGTATGCTCTCCCCTTATGCCTAGTGTAATTTTGGGGATCAAAAACACCTCTTGCATTCACTTTTGTCACCCAAGGTGTGCTTGTGTGTGTAAGCTCTCCTCTCGTACCACTTGGTGATCTTGAGGATCAAAAACACCTTGCATTACCTTTCCCTTTAGGAGACCTTCTTGGGGATTTCATCACCCCAAGGGATGACCTCAACCACACATTTTGGTTGGGTATATCAAAGGGGAGAATGAAAGCTATACCTCAAACTAGTCACATAGTCATTGGTACAACCTCGGGGCCCCTGGTAATTCAGGAAACAAGGTTTCAAAGTGACTTGTCACATGCCTTCAACAGACTAGTGTTCATGGACTTGTGCCCCTCATACCTTGTGTATATTGGGGTTTCCCTTAGAAAACTTGGACATCCTATCTTAAGACCTTTCAACCATCTTCTAGTGTGGTACAAGGTTCAGCTGATTAAGACTTAGGCTTTCTCACCATCTACTTCCAAGGGTAGAACAAGAAGTTTTCTTTGGGAAAGACATCAAAGCCTCCAAGGAAAGGGAGAAGGTGAGCCCTTGTGCCACTGGACCCCTAGCTATTCACCCTAGAAAAGATACTCCTAGTTAGGTAGGAATATTGATGAGGTATTCTATCATGTGGGCCTACACTACGAAGTCACACCTACTTGAATAATCTAGGGTGTTGTTGTGTATTGTGTGTGATCATTTGCATAATCCCAATCCAAAACTCATAGCCTTTGCAAACTTGTGCATATATGTGTGACATTTATCGTTCACCCAAATTGCCCAAGTAAAGCTTTAAGTCATCCCTAATCATCCTAATCATTTCATACCACCTATCCTCTTATCCACTTCATCCTAATCTATCATAATCATCACATCACTTCATCCTATCATTTCTAATCATCCAATCACTTTATCACAACTATCCACAATCATCCTAATCATCCCTATTCATCCTAATCCATAACCATCCTAAGTATCCCTCTTATCCATCTCATATCCCTAGTCATCCCTAATCATCCAATCCACTTCATCCTCATCCTAACCTAATTATTGATGGGGAATTTCCAGTCGGTCTACAATAAAAATGAGGGACCAAATCTGCGACCCAACAATGCAGCACATTGAATAGAATAATTAGGTAATTAGGATTAGAGAGGAAGAAGGGAAGTCCAAGATTCACATGGCAAGAGCTGTGAACCATTGATTGCACCATCCATCCTACGATTGAGGTTGAGTTTTGAATATGTTTTCTCTGTGTTATTATGAAGCAAGCAAAGGGATGAAGGGGAGGCCTCACACAACTCATTTTCCTTTGGCATAGTGCAATGAATCCTACTGCATTTACATGGAAAATTTTTGAGCAATCTCTACTCAAGTGTAGCGTTATTTGGAATGGTGATGTTCATCAATCCACAATTTTAGGAGAAATGATTTCAGATACAAGAGAAGCCAAATGCAAATGCAAGAAAACCAAGGGGCAATGGACGCCGGCTAAAGATAGGTATAATCTAATTCTAAATCACAAAAGAAATAGATCTTAGTAAAGAAATAGATATTGAAAAAGTTGGGATTGCCTTGAAATGAAATGTAGTTTATTACTTCATCTAGTATAGAAACATGGGTAGTAGCAATGGGCAAGAATATAAACTAATTTACCAAGTCGCAAAGGTAAACAATGCTGGGAGAGGTGGTAGAATCATTTGCGACCAGATATCAAGGTTCTTCCATTTATGACTTTCTTTTCTTTTCTTTTCCTTGCTTTGTAATGCACTCATTGAATTTTTAAAATGAGATGATGTTTGTGCTATTGGAATGGTTCTCAGCAGGAAGGTTGGAGTTTGGAAGAAGAGTGCCTACTGGTGAAATTACACGATTAGTTTAGAAACAAATGGGCACAAATTGCAAGGCGACTTCCAGGGCTGAGTTGTTTGCAATGGTATGAGATGTTTGGTTGAGTTGCTTTGTTGAAGGTAATTTGGTTGCCTTGAAGAGGTGCTAAAGATGATAAGAATATGTTTGTATTGGTTGGTTTCCAAGTGTTGATGAGGTTGAGTTTTTGATTATTTGATCCATAGTCATAGGTCTGGCATATGACTTTAAACTCAAACAGAAACTGATCTAGATCCTTAGAAGCAAGACCCTTGACATTTGGTAGGTTTGAAGGTGAAATGTTCTTCATAGGGGCATTATCTCTGTGAGCAAGAACAATAGGGTATGAGAAGGTCTTGGCATTTACATTCAGAGGATCTGCCTCATCATTGTGATTTTCATCCTATTCTGGTGTCTCTTCTTTCTGAGATTTAGTGTGAGGTTCTGAGGGAGTGGATTCTTGTAATAGATCTACCAGGTGCCTTTCTTGTAGTTCTTGAATATACTTAGAGAGTGAAATATTTATGTTGTACCTTGCACACATGCCCCATTTTACCAAATGGAGACCCCCTTTTTCTTTTTCTTTGCTTTTGGTTTGGTTTGGTCTCAATAGGCTGCTTGAGAGAAATGATGCCTTGATGTCCTGATTGCAAGGTCAATTTGCGCATATTCAGGTTTAGTTGCATAAATTTAATGTAATGACCTCATTGGTTTTCCTTGTGAGTTTAATCAAGTTGGTTAAAATGTATTGAGTCATAAGGTTAATCCTTTGAGTTTGTTCTATGCTAAAAATGCATCTTACTACATTTACGCTAATATCCGTTTCAACCGGATAGTAGTGTTGGGTCTTTTTGCACACTATCCTATGCTAAAACTCACCAACATGAGATCTACGGTAAATTTAGTCCCAACCGAACATGTCCGGTTGATGTTAGAAACCCCGCTGATCTGATGCAAGGTAAAAGTCCCGCTAAACACCTTCATTAACACTTTGCACTAAAACCGAAGTCGACGGGATATGCGTAGAAATTCATACCCACTTGATATATCTAGTCATGACCTAAAACTCCACATATCCGGTGGTGACTAAAAACCCCACTTATCCTGTTGGTTGCCAAATCCCTATAAGTGCCTAACAATCTGGCATCGTACTCAGCATTTATGGTTATTTACCAAGGGTATAAATAGTTTTAGATCCTTCATTCTACCTCATTTTGCATTTGATAACTTCTTGAGCTCACCATTTTCTAAGGCGCCCTAGTTGCTTTCACGATCTGTGTTGATTTCAAGTGCATTTGCTGACTGTGGATTTGATCTCCTTCGTCTGCGTCTTCGCATTCACAAGTAGGTGGGTTTCAACTTTGCATCTTGTCTTTGAATTCATAGTGTTTAAGGTTTAGTGTCTTTGATTAATGGAGCATGCCTTTGGGATTTTGGCCTGGTTTCATCTGAATTTTAGTTTAGAGCTCCTTGAAATTGTCGACTTGGGGTTTTGAATCAAGGTTTTTTTTAAAGAGATATATATGTATACATGTGTAAAGGCATCTTAATCATCATAAATTTCTACATTCCCCTCTATAGAAACTTTGATTTCCCTTAGAAATTTATGGCTGAGTCCTAAGAACCCCTTTAGAAATTCAGCTTTTGTAAAATCGTTATTCAAATCGACATATCTTATGTGTTGGTATTGGAATAGTTTTTCATTGATGTCAAAGGTTGTTGCAAAAGGATGTTCATTCATATTCAGTTCTTGATGTTCTCCATGGACTCCATGGATCTGAGAGAGGTTGCTTCATCTCATGGTGATGACATGGATTAGTGTTGTTCTTTCTTTGCATGGGTTCACGATCATTGCATGGGTTCATGTTGTTGAGGGATCATAGTATACAGGAATCATATTATACTTATTATTAGATGCTAATCACATAAGTGGTGTTGATTCATCTAGTGATGTTGTTTTGGAACAAGACCTCAGTCAAAGGTAATGTTTGGTTGAATTGATCAACTCTCATGCTAAGACTTGTCATACTTCAAATGTAAGGTAAGAGTCATGATGATATTACTTCATTTGGTCTTGAAGAGCTCATGCTTTGAGATGGTATGTAGTCTTAGGTGACACATTTCTAAAACCCTAGAGAACTTCTAAAAGCCCTAAGTTCTTTGTTCAAAGCCCTATCTGTCCTCTGCCTTAAAACTAGGGTTTGTGTAATTACCTGTCAAAGGACCATCTTTGTCATTAGGGTTTATCATTATGTTTTGAAGTCGCAATTTCTATTTATCCAAAACCCTAAACCCTATCCTAATGTCCTAAAACCTAACCTGTCATTCAACCATTGCAATTTTTGTTTTAAAACACTATTGAGTTGTAATTAAAGGTTAAAGTGACTTTAGTTATAAATTTAAGGGTCCTTAGTCCATTGTAGAACCAGCCCCATCTTCCTTGGTAACTGGATCCTCAAGTAAAAGCATCTTAGACCGAGCGCCAGTTTTAAATCTGTGCTTGGGATTTAAAGTTAAAAAGTGGGAGAGAAAGAGTCGAGGGATGTAATTCAAACTTAGTTAAAAAATAAATGGTCATTCTTCAACCTTAAACTTGGCAGGCATAAGATGTCATTGCGCCCTAGTTTCAATTACACACAGTTCTTGTAATTGTATTTTGAACAGTGATAAATTGAGGAAGAAATGTAGTGTATTATGGAGTGTGCATGATGGTCTAAACATAGTGAGAGTGTTGAAGGTTATGGAGACTTGACAAAAACCCTAAGTGTTTTGAAAGTGTTTTGGTGATTTCTTGAAAAGGTGTGAAGTAATCATAATGGTAGAGAATACAAAATAATTGCAGGGTTTTGATGATAGAGAACATAGACATAAAGATTTAAAGAATGATTGAAGGACAAGGGAAATAGTTTTTATTGTATGTATAACAGAGCTTATTATACCATACTCTATTTGCTTAGAGATAAGAAGTGGGATGATGGAGTTCAATGTGTTGGAAACTTGCAGAGATGTTTTTCTTGATAACAAGTAATGAGATTTTGAGTGTGAAGTTTTTTATTATGACCAGACTGCTCATATAGGTGTGTTGATAGAGATTTTGTTTGACATACAAAGGAATGTCATGTATATCTATCTCATGAACAGAGGTAGAAAGATATCAATTGCAGAGAGAGATCATAAGGAAGTTTGTTGAGATTACTTGTAGAGAAAGCATAAGAAAGTTTGTAGATAATGTTTGCAGAGGTGTGCATAGGGTTAAGGTATGTTTGAAAATATCTCTTTTCTTAGGATGTCCTTTATGATGATCTGATATAAGTGCAGAGATAGATATTTTTTTAAAAGTATTTGAAATGTTAAGATTATATTAGGAAGATGTCTTGCAGAATCTGATAAGGACAGTGTTATGAAGAGAAACAGAGAGATCTTCTGTATGTACTTTTCACTCACATTTGTGGTGTAATCCATTATTTCCAGTAAGGCATATCATTATTTCCAGTGATGCATATCATTGTTGCCAGTGAGGCATATCATGTTGCCAGTGAGGCATGGTATTTTATGTCAGTGAGACAACATTATGTCAGGGAGACATCAAATGTACCTACTTGATGAAGGGGGTAAATCATAAAACACACAACAACAAAAATTGCACACAGAAAATAGAACTTTCTTTATTGATTTGGACAACTTATTACATTACAGAAGCTCAAATACAGTCAGAGGAATCAACCCTCCATAGGCTGCAACACATTACAGCTTCCTATTCCCAGACTCTGGAATCATCTGCCTTCTGTAACCCCAAATCAGCCAAGATAACTATTTCTCCCACCTATTCTTGACTCTACACTTCCCCCCCTTAACTCTACTACTGCCCAGGGTTCCCAAAATAGTCATAAATAGCACTTTTTGGCGGCCTCCAGCTAAATTTTGAAATTTGCAACTCCCTCTAAAAGTAGGTCAACTTCTGGGAAGCATAACTTTTGATCTGGGTGTCTAATTGACGAACCATTTTAAGCACTAGAAAGCTCACGATGTGAACTATCACACTGGATATCTGTAAATGGATTTATGTCAACTTTTCAGGACATTATGGGATGTTTTAGTGCCTCATATCTAGTTCCAGAAATTTTTAGGGACTTTTTAGAAAACAAAAACTTTAATATCTTTTAGCTCACAAATGATCTTTGTCTGATTCCTTTGCCAAAGGTCTTATATTTTCATTATGCAACTTTTTGTAAGTTTTCACTTCAATCCATGCCCAAATGCAAACTTTCGTAAAATAGCAGGTACACTTTCCAAAATAGGCAGGTTGCTATTTTTAGCAGTTTTGGAAAAACTGAAAGTCCTACATCATTATTTTGGATATTATGGAACCAAAAACACTAATTATGGAAAGAAATGAAAACAACTACAATGATTTTTTAATTATCTTCTTTTTGGGTGATGCAAGATTGCCGTTACACCACTGGATGCTCCTGCATCAGACACCCAGGGTAATTTGAGAAGTGACCCTGTCACGTCTTAGATATTTGTGTGAGGAAAACCCAAAGGGTCAACCTCTGCCTTAGACAACCAAGACGAATCTTCAATAGGCCTTCCTTTCCATTTTACCAGATATTCTTCATATTGCTTGTTCTGAGTACTTCTTCCCACATGGTTATCCAAGATCTCTTCTATCTCTTCCATTGAAGTAGATGCTGGAATACTCCACTGCACTTCTGTTGGTCCATCCTCTGTTCCACCTTCATGATATTCTGATAAATCAGCAATGTTAAAAATAGGGGAAATATTGATCCCACTTGGCAGCTCTACCTCATATGCATTTCCTGAATCATGCTTCTTCAGGATTCTGCATGGTCCAAATTTCTTCATTTTCAACTTATTGTATGTTCCAATTGGGAACCTTTCTTTTCTCAAGTGAACCATGACTTCATCTCCTACTTGGAACTCCTTATACCTCCTCTTCTAATCTGCCTTAGCCTTGTACTGAATATTCATCTTATTAATGTGCTTTCTCACCTCTTCCTGCAAATTCTTCATGTGTTCTGCAAAGTCTCCTGCTTCATCACTTATCTTTTCTCCTTTGTCTAGCTTCCTTAACTTAGAAGCATTTCTTGGGCTATTGCCATATACAATCTAGAATGGTGATTTACCAGTACTCCTATTGACAGAATTGTTGTAAGCAAATTCAGCATGTGGTAAAATCAAATCCCATCCCTTGGGCTTATCTCCTCCTAAGCATCGTAGTAGGTTACCCAAACTCCTATTCACCACTTCCATCTGTCCATCAGTTTGTGGATGGTGTGCAAAACTGAACTTCAAATCTATCTTCAACTTCTTCCATAATGTCCTCCAGAAATAACCAACAAACTTGGTATCTCAATCTGAAACTATGCTCTTTGGTAGACCATGTAATCTCACCACCTCCCTAAAAAATAACTCTACAATATGAACCGCATCATTAGTCTTCTTGCAAGGAATAAAATGTGCCATCTTCAAGAATTTGTCCACCACCGCAAAAATGGAATCATGTCCTCTCTGTGTCCTTGGTAAACCAAGAACAAAATCCATACTAATATCATCCCATGGCTTCTCTGGTACAGGTAGTGGCTGATATAGGCCTATATTCTGACTTGTTCCTTTCACCATCTGACATACTCTGCAACTCTACACAAATTTTTGCACATCTTGTTGCAACTGTGGCCAATAATAATTTTCACCAACAATAGCAATGGTCTTATTTCGACCAAAGTGTCCAGCTAATCCCCCACTATGCTTCTCCTTTATCAGGTTCTCTCTCATGGAACTCCTCGGAATGCACAACTGGCTTCCTCTAAACAACATGCCATCTTGGATTATGAAATCCAACCATTTTGTCTTATCCAGAGTAACAGGTTCTAGACAAACTGTCCAAGCCTTTGCGAAATCTAGATCTTCAGGATACAAACTTTTGAGCTCATCGAACCCAACAACCTCTATCTTCATTTCTGTCAACAAATTTTGCCTTCTACTTAAGGCATCTGCAACTCTGTTGGACTTCTCACTCCTGTGCTTCAAAACAAAGGTATAACTCTGCAAAAACTCAACCCATTTTAATTGCCTTTGGTTCAACTTCCCTTGACTATTAAGATACTGCAAAGCCTGATGATCAGTATATAAAACAAACTCTTTTGGCAACAAATAATGTCTCCATTTCTTCAAAGCCTGAACTATTGCATAAAATTCCTCATCATAAACAAAATACTTTTTCTTGGCATCATTAAGCTTCTCACTAAAATAGGCAATGGGCTTACCTTCTTGGCTCAAAATAGCTCCTATACCACTACCACTGGCATCACAATCTACCTGAAATACCTTATTGAAATCTGGAAGTGCCAAAATAGGTTGTTCTACGACTTTCTACTTCAATGTGTCAAAGCTCTTTTCTGCTCCTTTAGTCCATCTAAACTCTTTTCTATCCCCTCTCATTGTCTCAGTTAGGGGTGCACAAATGCTACTGAAATTCTTGATAAAATTTCTATAAAAACTTGCCAAATCGTGAAAAGATCTTACCTCCGTTGCACTCCTTGGCGTAGGCTATTCAATGATAGCCCTTACTTTTTTTGGGTCCATCTTAAGACCTTCCTCTAAGACAACAAATCCTAGGTATACCAACTCCTTTGCAAAACTACATTTCTTCAGATTAATTAGCAACTTCTCCTCCCTCAGCTTCTCTAGAACTCTTCTAATATGCATCAGATGCTCATCCCAAGTCTTACTGAAAATTAAAATATCATCCAAATAAATAATAACAAAACTTCCCAAAAATTCTTTCAGTACCTCGTTCATGAGCCGCATGAATGTGCTCGGTGCATTGGTTAGCCCAAATGGCACGACTAACCACTCATACAAACCTTCCTTTGTCTTGAAGGTTGTCTTCCATTCATCTCCTTCTCTGATATGGATTTGGTGATACCCACTCTTCAGGTCAATCTTCGTGAAGTACTTGGTTCCACTCAATCAATCCATGATGTCATCCATTCTTGGCAATGGAAATCTATACTTGATTGTTATCTTATTGATGGTTCGAGAGTCTATACACATCCTCCATTCTCCATCCTTCTTTGGCGCTAGTACTGTAGGTACCACACATGGACTTAGGCTCTCCCTTATCAGTCCCTTCCTCAACAACTCCTGAACTTGTCTATTCAGCTCTTCATTCTCTGCAGGGGTCATTCTGTGGGCTACCTTATTCAACAAACTGGCTCCAGGTATCAAATCCATTTGATGACTTATCTTCCTTACTGGTGGTAAACCTTCTTGTACATTATCAGAGACAATATCTTGAAATTCTTCCAACATCTTTGAGACTTCAGCTGGTACATCTTCACATTTCTCTTGACTAATCTTAGGAATCAATGCATAGCAATGACGCTCATGCTTCATACCCTTCAAAATTTTTCTACCATCTACCAAACAAATTCTGGCACTACTACATACCTTTTCTTCCACCTCCTTCAAGGGCTTCAAATTATGATGAACTCCATTCTTTGTTAGGGAATATGTGTTTGCACGGCCATCATGGACAGCGCTCCTATCATACTGCCATGGCCTCCCCAACAGCATATGACATGCATCCATCTGTATGATATCACACAATACCTCATCATGGTAGTCACCAATCTTGAACTTCACTAAACACTGCTCATTGACCAAAGCTCTATGGTCCTTCTACAACCTTGCAATCTGATATGGATGCGGATGCTTTTTTCTTGTCAACTTCAACTTGTCAACCATCTCCTCTTAAACAAGATTATCAGTGCTTCCACTATCAATAATAATATCACAACACTTACCTTCACATTTGCACCTTGTGTGGAATAAACTCTTCCTCTGATTGGGTTCTTTCTCCTCATTTAGCAAGGTTCTTCTGACAACTAGGGTTTCTCCTCTTTCAGCATCTTCAGAATACTCAGAATGTACATCTTCATCTACATGTACAACTCATGCATTGCCTTCAGGTTTTCTATTTGTCCTTCCTTGATGTTGCGGACACTCATATGCTTGATGCCCTTCTTCTCCACATTGAAAACAAGTTCCTCTGAAACCTCCTCTTCTTGGTCCTTGCCTAGGTCGGCCTCTTCCTCTTCCTCTTTGCTCACCATTATTCTGGTCATGAGGGTGGTAGGTATTATCTCCTCTCTGATTTTGACTGGTGCTGGCTTCTTCACTTTTCTTTGAATCTTCATTTTGCCCCCCATAGGGTCTTCCACCAGTCCTTCCGCCTTGACCTCTTCCCCTTTGCTTGTTGTCAAATCTTTTATTCAGCTTCTCTTCCACCTTTAGGGAAAACTGGTACGCATCTTCTATGGTGGTCATTTTGACCAGGCTCAGCTCCTCTTGAATACTTGGCCTCAACCCATTAATGTAACGGGCTACCTTCTCCTTGTTGGGCTCTGCATGGCCTATCCTAATAGTAATTTTATAAAACTCTTCTATATACTCCTTAACAGACTTGTTACCTTGCTTTAGTCCTTGCAGTTTCTTCAGCAACTCCATCTCATAGTCCACAGGAATGAACTACTTCTTCAGTTTCTCCACCATCTGATCCCATTTGGTGATCTTTCCTTTTCCTCTTCTGTTCCTCTCTAATTAGACCTCCTTCCACCAAATATTGGCGTGGCCCTTCAACTTTGTTTTTGCAAACTTAACCCGATCTGGGTCCTCCACATCTTCATATTCAAAATACTCCTCCATGTCATTGATCCAATCAATAAGTTGTTCTGGATTCAAATATCTAGAATATGTAGAAACTTCGATCCTGGGCCTCTTTCTGATCTTTGAAATGGCCCTCAACAACCTAACTTCTGCAGGATCTCTGGCAGCTTCTTGTTCTTCTTCAGATAGCTCTTCTTCAGCTTCAGCTTCATCTTCACTTTCTTTTCTTGTCCTCGGCTCAAACCCTCTTCGTAGCTCCTCTTGCAATGCATTGATTTGCCTTTATAGGGCTCTAAAACCCTCTTCTGTCAAAGCATTCCTCCCAACATGATTTCTTCGTGGAGGCATCTTGGTCTCCATAGTAAACACACAACCTCAGGTCCTAGTGCAAACTACCTCACGGTCGGCGACCTGTCTACACACTCAGGAACCCTTGCTCTAATACCACTTGATGAAGGGGGTAAATCATAAAACACACAACAACAAAAATTGCACATAGAAAATAGAACTTTCTTTATTGATTTGGACAACTTATTACATTACAGAAGCTCAAATATAGTCAAAGGAATCAACCCTCCACAGGCTGCAACACATTACATCTTCCTATTCCCAGACTCTAGAATCATTTGCCTTCTGTAACCCCAAATCAGCCAGGGTTTCTATTTTTCCCGCCTATTCTTGACTCTACACTTCCCCCCTTAACTCTACTATTGCCCAGGGTTCCCAAAATAGTCATAAATAGCACTTTTTGGCGGCCTCCAGCTAAATTTCAAAATTTGCAACTCCCTCCAAAAATAGGTCAACTTCCGGGAAGCATAACTTTTGATCTGGGTGTCTGATTGACGAACTGTTTTAAAGAAAGCTTACGATGTGAAATATCATGCCAGAAATTCATAAACAGATTTTTGTCAACTTTTTGGGACGTTATGGGATGTTTTAGTGCCTCATATCTCGTTTTGGAAATTTTCAGGGACTTTTCATAAAACAAAAACTTTAATATCTTTCAGCTCAAAAATGATCTTTGCCCAATTCCTTAACCAAAGGTCTTATATTTCCGTTATGTAACTTTCTGTAATTTTTCACTTCAATCTATGCCCAAATGCAAACTTTCCTAAAATAGCAGGTACACTTTCCAAAATAGGCAGGTTGTTATTTTTAGCAGTTTTAGAAAAATTGAAAGTCCTACATCATTATTCTAGATATTATGGAACCAAAAACACTAATTATGGAAAGAAATGAAAACAACTACAATGATTTTGAATTATCTTCTTTTTGGGTGATGCAAGATTGCCCTTACACCACTGGATGCTCCTGCATCACTAGTGAAGGTTTTAATTTTTTCTAGTGAGGCATAATAAAGTGCAGATTCAAGAGTGGTTTTTTATCCATTTTTAAGGGTTTTCCACTCATAAAACATGTGTCATGGTTCTTTATTGATTGTCACTATATTTGTGCCCTGATATCTTTCTTTTGATCAAGGTCTTTGCTATCACACTTATCATTGTATATGTAATTGATAAATCCTTAAGTTCTCTTTAAGCTTTGTGTCTAGTGGATTAAAGGTGTAAAACGTTTTAATGTTTATAGACCACTGATTCACCCCCCTCTCAATGGTCCTATACTCCAACATTATACATTGTATTTCCCTGCTAAACCCCTGAGTAGGTTTTGCACTAAATTCAAGGTGAAGTGGATATATCCACTTAGCACCAATTTCCTTTGGATTCCTCTGCCAAAATGAACGTTTGAGTGTTTTCAACCTTTGCGCTAAAAGATGCAACAAACTGACATATCCACTGAGTCCTAAAACACCTGCAATCCTATGCCAGTCAAAATCCCCACTAAAGCTCTCAAAATGGTTTGTGCTAAACTTGCCTATGAGTAGATTTATCCACTTGCCCCTAAGAACCCCGCAAATCTACTTCCATTTTAAATCTCCCTTCAAATGGCCTTTTATAGGGTTCAGCACTAAAAATCATGACCACTGGATTGTGCTAAAACATGCCTCGACCAGACATATCCACTTCACTTGAAATTCTCTACCATTTGGTTGAAGCCAAAAACATTGCCATAGGTATTTGTTACGTCAAAAAATGTCCCTTGGGGGCTTTTCCCTCTTAAGGTTTAGCTCCCAGGTCCTATTTATGCATTTAGAGCATCTTGCATGATAATTTGACATCTCGATGAGAAAACCCTGAAGTTTCATGGCAAATTAGACTCAGGGGATGCATTTAAAAATAATCCTACCTAAAATAGGGGGGAGGACTTGGGTGCCCACACCCTAGTCTTGTCCTATTTTAGGTCAAGACCAATTTTGAAGTGTCGGTTTATGACTGTTATTTAGGTCTTATGCCAACACGGTAAGTTTCAATTACGTATTCTTGGTGGGTATGTTTGTAGTTGCATATATAAGCATGATTAGTGATTCATTTGTAAACTACATGAAAATTAGATGGCAATTGTGAACTTTATGCATTCTTATGCTTAGAGCATTCAAAATATTCATTGTGTGGCAGAGCAGAGCATTGTTCTTATGTTTGTATTTGCAGATTTGGCATCTATCTCCTCATGGCATGAAGAGCATCTTCCTTCCATGAGATCTTCACTACAAGGCAATATCATTTGTGTTTTCAATCATTTATCATTTAGATTTTACCTCTATCTCACAGGGATACACACTCTTTATCTGACAACGGTGTTCGAAAGACTTGAATGTCTCTCCAGGGCTTGACTGAGGCAAGCCTCTAAACACCAAACCCCCAACCCATTTTTCCATGATTGTAGGTTACATGTTGTTGGAGCAGAAAAGTGGAGTTGCAAGAGAGCAGTGCAGACTGTCAGAATTGCAGATAAAAGAAGAAAATAGTGACCTGGATTTGGGCACCCACTCATTAGTCCTCTAGATCCCGCAACAGGAAAATCTTTCGAACAATAGGAATAGGTTGCAAACAAGATTCCTAGATCCCAAGAAAAATGGTGGCACTGGACTAAGGCACCCGCTCATTAGTCCCCGACTTCTCCATTTTTTGAACTTTGAAATCTGGTATGCATTTGATTGTCATTTGATATCTTTGTGTGCAAGCATTTCCCATATTTTGTCCATTTGCTTCTAAATTTGCATAATTAGGGTTTTGAGCATAAGTGGCCTTAATTAAACAACAAAATCACACAATTCCAATCTTCCCCTGTGTTTTGAGTGACCGAAGGCCTGTAGTAGACTTCCTACTTGGCTGAAGTCCTTGAATGTTTAGTGGAGAAAGGAGGATTTACATAAACCATTGAAATCAACCCTAAACAAATCCTCTTCATTTTTCCTATTAAATAGTATTAAGACATGTCTGCACTAAAATCGAGCTCCACTAGACATATCCTGTTGATGGTCAAATCCACGCTTATCCAGTTTGAAACCAAATCCCCGCTAGGAGTATTAAGAGGGTGTTGCACTAGGATCATATCCCATTACATATATCCGCTTAAGGACCAAATCTCTGCTGAAGCGTTAGAACAAGTTGGCACTAAGTTTGAACTGCATTGTATATATCCACTAGAGGTCGAAATCCCCACCAAAGTAATAGATTAAGATGACACTAAATTTGAACTTCACTGCACATATCCGGTTGATGTTAAAAGGTTCCCTGACTCCAGTGAAGGCCCTAAGTCACACTTTTGCCTAGAATGCACTGCTAAGATACTTTTTAAGGAAATGGAGATGATTAAGCCAAGGGATTTGAAGTAATAGCATGGTATCTATCTTGTTTATGTGCATTAATTTGAATCTAAGGATTTCATGCATTAAAGTAGGTTTTATTCTTAATATTTACTATCATATCCGGTGAGGCCTCAAAGGCCCGTTGCTTTGTTTTTCTGCTTTAGCTTATAATTCATATGGTAAAATATTAAGGAATGAATTGTGAAGAATATTTTTGATGTTTCCTTATTGAATGATAGTAGGTTAAGGGATTAAAATTAATGTTTATTAGGCAGTTTGACCCTATGTCATGTTGTGGGGTAAATCCCCACTTTTGGGTCTAGATTTCTACTTTTGGTGCACAATGAAAACACACAAGTATTAGCACTCCTAGGCTGCCTAGTAATCATGAAACATAGGTCTAGACCTCTAGGGTAGTAGATTTCAAAGATTACTCATTAGGTTCCTGTCCTGCAGGATAAATGACTTCCTGAGCCATAAACATGAAGTACAAATTTAAAGGGCTCCCCCCAGTGAGCAAGGTCACATCAGCTTGGATCAATGTAGGAGATACCGACCTTGGACACATTGACATAGGAGATTTTAGACTAAGGATCCTGGATCCTAATCCAACACCTCAAGCCAAGAAGATCAGAGACAATGACATTGCTCATGCTGCTGCTTTTTTGACCTCTGTCTAATGTCCTGAGCTGATAGTAGTATGTGCAGACAGCTATGATCAGTTGTCAAGAATAGTTGCCACTCAAGAGGGTAGAGTATTAGCAGATCTTAGCCCCTTAGCATTGGCTGAGACCTTTGACATTCCTCCCTTTCTAGTCCTAACCATTATGGATTAATATGAAAGTCAAAAGATGTACAATCAAGATCCCGAGACTTGTAGAAAGAAGATCAAAGAGGGGTGGATGAAGAATAAGAGAGTAGCCATGTCAAAACTTCACCAAGTATTGTATAGGGGTGATTTCAAAGAAGAAATAGGAGACCTAGTCACTCTCCTGAGCAGAATTATGGGATTGCCCTCTACTTCCACTTTTGAAGGTCAAATGTTCGCTTATGTGGAGGAAATATTGCATGGAGATAGGAAGATCCACTAGGGTTCCCAAAAATGGTTATAAATAGCCCTTTTTGGTGGCCTCCAGCCAAATTTTAAATTTTGCATCTCCCTCCAAAAATAGGTCAACTTTCGGGAGTCATAACTTTTGATTCGGGTGTTTGATTGATGAACTGTTTGAAGTGCTGGAAGTCACACGGAGTGATCTATGCACTAAGAATTAGCTTTACCAATTTTTCCCATTTTCAGGGTCGTATGGGACCATTTAGTGCCTCAAACCTAACTTTGAATTATTTTCAGGGGTTTTTCAGGAAACAAAAACTTTAATATCTTTCAGCCCACAAATGATCTTTGCCTGATTCTTTCGCTGAAGGTCTTATTTTTCATTTATGAAGCTTCGTGTAAATTTTTTCTTCCATACATGCCAAAATGCAAACCTTCCAAAAATAGTAGTTTGTTATTTTTAGTAGTTTGGAAAAACTGAAAGTTCTACATCATTATTCAAGCAATTATGGAACTAGAAATACAAATTTTGAAAAGAAATGAAAACATCAACAATTTTGAATCATCATCTTTTTTTGGGTGATGCAAGATTGCCCTTACACCACTGGATACTCCTGCATTAGACACCCAGGGTAATTTGAGAAGTGACCTTGTCACATCTCAGGTGTTTGTTTGAGGAAAACCCAAATGGTCAACCTCTGCCTTAGATAACCAGGATGAATCTGCAACAGGTGTTCCTTTCCACTTCACCAGATATTCCTCATATTGCCTGTTCTGAGTACTTCTTCCCACATGGCTATCCAAGACCTCTTCTATCTCCTCCCTTGAAGTAGATGCCAGAATACTCCACTATTCTTCTGTTGGTCTATCCTTTATTCCACATTCATGATATTCTATTAAATCACCAATGTTGAACATAGAGGAGATGTTGATCCCACTTGGTAGCTCTACCTCATATGCATTTCATGAATAATACTTCTTCAAAATCTTGCATGGTCTGAATTTCTTCATTTTCAACTTATTATATGTTCCAATTGAAAACCTCTCTTTTCTCAAGTGAACCATGACTTCATCTCCTACATGAAATTCCTTATATCTCCTCTTCTGATCTGTCTTAGCCTTGTACTAAAAATTCATCTTATTAATGTGATTTCTCACCTCTTTATGCAAATTCTTCAGGTGTTCTACAAAGTCTTCAGCTTTGATACTTGTCTTTTCTCCGTTATCCAGTTTCCTTAACTCTGAAGCATTTCTTGGACTACTCCCATATATAATCTAGAATGGTGATTTACCTATACTGCTATTAACAGAATTGTTGTAAACAAATTCTTCCCATGGTAAAATTAAATCCCATCCCTTGGGCTTATCTCATACTAAGCATCGTAGAAGGTTACCCAAACTCCTATTCACCCCTTTTGTTTGTCCATTAGTCTGTGGATAGTGTGCAGAACTGAACATCAAATCCATCTTCAACTTCTTCCACAATGTGCTCTAGAAATAACCAACAAACTTGGTGTCTTGATCTAAAAATATGCTTTTAGGTAGACCATGTAGTCTCACTACCTCTTTGAAAAATAACTCTGCAATATGAACATCATTGGTTTTCTTACAAGGAATAAAATGTGCCATCTTTGAGAATTCGTCCACCACCACAAAAATGGAATCATGTCCTCTCTGTGTCCTTGGTAAATCAAGAACAAAGTCCATACTAATATCATCCCATGGCCTCTCTGGTACAGGTAATGGCTGATACAATCCTATATTCTGACTTGTTCCTTTTGCCATCTGACACACTTTGCAACTCTGCATAAATTTCCTCACATCTTGCTGCAGTTGTGGCCAATAATAATGTTCATTAACAATAGCAATGGTCTTACCTTGACCAAAGTGTCTAGCTAATCCCCCACTATGCTTCTCCTTAATTAGGTTCTCTCATGGAACTCCTGGGAATGCACAACTAGCTTCCTCTAAACATGCCATCTTGGATTATGAAATCTAACCATTTTGTTCTTTCCAAAGTAATAGGTTCCAAACAAGCTTTCCAAGCCTCTGCAAAATCTGGATCTTCAGGATACAAAATTTTGAGCTCATCGAACCCAACAACCTCTATCTTCATTTCTGTCAACAAATTTTGCCTTCTACTTATGGCATTTGCAACTTTGTTGGACTTCCCACTCTTGTGCTTCAAAACAAAAGTATAACTCTGCAAAAAATCAACCCATTTTAAGTGCCTCTAGTTCAACTTTCCTTGACTATTAATATACTATAAAGTTTGATGATGAGTATATAAAACAAACTCTTTTGGCAACAAATAATGTCTCCATTTCTTCAAAGCCTAAACTATAGCATAGAACTCCTGATCATAAACATATTACTTTTTCTTGGCATCATTAAGTGTCTCACTGAAATAGACAATGGGCTTACCTTCTTGGCTAAAAATAACTCCTATAACATTGCCACTAGCATCACAATCTACTTGAAATACCTTATTAAAATCTGGAAGTGCCAAAAGAGGTTGCTTTGTGAATTTATGCTTCAATGTATCAAAGCTCTTAGTTGCTCCTGTAGTCCATTTAAACTCTTTTCTATCCCCTCTCATTGTCTTAGTTAGGGGTGCACAAATGCTACTAAAATTTTGATAAATTTTCTATAAAAACTTGCCAAACCATGAAAAGATCGTAATACCTCTATAGCACTCCTTGGTGTAGGCCATTCGATGATACCTCACCTTCTCTGGGTCCATCTTAAGACCTTCCTCTAAGACAACAAATCCTAGGTATACCAACTCCTTTGCAAAACTACATTTCTTCAGATTAATCAACAACTTCTCCTCCCTCAACTTCTCTAAAACTCTTCTGATATGCATCAGATGCTCCTCCCAAGTGTTACTAAAAATTAGAATATCATCTAGATAAACAATAACAACATTTCTAAAAAATTCCTTTAATACCTCATTCATGAGCTGCATGAATGTGCTCGATGCATTGGTTAGTCCAAACGGCATGACTAACCATTCATACAAACCTTCCTTTGTCTTGAAGGTTGTCTTCCATTCATCTCCTTCTCTGATTCTGATTTGGTGATACGCACTCTTCAGGTCAATCTTGTGAAGTACTTGGCTTCACTCAAACAATCCATTATGTCATCCATTTTAGGCAATGAAAATCTATACTTGATCGTGATCTTATTGATGGCTTGGGAATCTGTACACATTCTCCACTCTCCATCTTTCTTTGATGCTAGTACTATAGGTACCACACATGTACTTAGGCTCTCCCTTATCAGTTCCTTCCTCAACAACTCCTGAACTTGTCTGTTCAGCTCTTCATTCTCTGTAGGAGTCATTCTATGTGCTTCCTTATTCAGCAAACTATCTCCTGGTATCAAATCCATTTGATGACTTATCTTCCTCATTGGTGGTAAACCTTTTGGTACATTATCAGGGATAATGTCCTAAAATTCTTCCATCAGATCTGAGACTTCTGTTGGTATATCTTTACATTTCTCTTGACTAATCTTAGGAATCAACGCAAAGCAATGATGCTCATGCTTCATACCCTCCAAAAATTTCCTACCATCTACCAAGCAAATTCTAGCACTACTACATACCTTTTCTTCTACCTCCTTTAAGGGCTTCAACTTGACGGACTCCATCCTTTGTCAAGGAATATGTGTTTGCATGTCCATCATGGACATCGTACCTATCATACTACCACAACCTTCCCAATAACATATGACATGCATCCATCGTTATGATGTCACACATCACCTCATCATGGTAGTCCCCAATCTTGAACGTGACTAAACACTACTCATTGACCAAAGATCTATGGTCCTTCTGTAACCATGAAATTCAATATGGATGTGGATGCCTTCTCCTTATCAACTTCAACTTGTTAATCATCTCTTTTGAAACAAGATTGTTAGTACTTCGACTGTCAATAATAATATCACAACACTTACCTTCACACTTGCACCTTGTGCGGAATAAATCTTCTTCTGATCTAGTTCTAATACAACAACACTTACCTTCACACTTGTACCTTGTGTTGAATAAACTCTTCCTCTGATTTGATTCTTTCTTCTCATTCAACAAGGTTCTTCAAACAATTAGGGTTTCTCCCCTTTCAACATCTTCGGAATGCTCAGATTACGCATCTTCATCTACATGTGGAACTCATGCATTATCTTTAGGTCTTCTATTTGTCCTTCCTTGATGTTGCAGACCCTTGTTTGCTCGATGCCCTTCTTTTCCACATTGCAAATAGGTTCCTCTAAAACCTCCTCTTCTAGGTCCTTGCCCAGGTCAGCCTCTTCCTATTTTCTCACCATTATTTTAGTCACGAGGGCTGTAGGTATTATCTCCTCTCTCATTTTGACTGGTGCCAACTTCTTCACTTTTCTTTGGATCTTCATTTCAGCCTCCATAGGATCTTCCACTAGTCCTTCTACCTTGACCTCTTCCCCTTTGCTTGCTTTTGAATCTTTTATTCATCTTCTCTTCTACCTTAAGGGAAAAGTGGTATGCATCTTCTATGGTGGTCATTATGACTAGGCTCAACTCTTCTTGAATACTTGGCCTCAACCCATTAATGTAATGGGCTACCTTCTCCTTGTTGGCCTCTGCATGGCCTATTTTGATAGTAATCTTATAAAAATCTTTTGTATACTCCTTAACAGACTTGTTACCTTGCTTCAATCCTTGCAGCTTCTTCAGTAACTCCAACTCATAGTCCACAAGAATGAATTGTTTCTTTAGTTTGTCTACCATCTGATCCCATCTAGTAATCTTTCCTTGGTATTCATAACACCCAATCAAAAGACACAACAACAATCCTAGAATTAATCAAGAAAGGAGTGTCAATTTTCATGGGCCCACCAATAATGCTATCTACAAAGCAAAGGATAGCTAGGGAATGTAAGGTCATGTACCACCTATGCACCCATTACCATGGAAGCCAAAGCCTTGCCCACATCAAAATCTATCTCAACAACTTGGAAGCATGTGTGTGAGTATCTTTGTTGAAGTGCACAAGACAACTGAGCGGGGTGTGAATCGGTTGTAGCAAAAACTTAACTTTCAAACATCAACACATTAACACTTAATTATGATTTAACCATGAAAGCATATAATCAGAAGATTAAACACATTCACACATGAGACACATGAGACACCAGATTTTTACATAGAAAACCCAATAAGGGAAAAACCACAGTGAGTGTTAGATCACAATATAAATGATATATCAAAATTTACAACAAGGCTCACTGCCAAAAAGGGCTTACTACTAGAGGTTTTGGCTTACTGCTAAGTTGGTGAACTGAGATAGTAGCATCTACATCATGCCAGGGTTTAGTTCCATTGAAGTGCACCGATTCTTCTTCTTTTCTGCCTTCTTTATGCAACCACACTCATCTTTGCATCTTCACATCATCATATCTTATTCAAAACTTTGTTACATGTATTTATACAATTCATCAACCTTGGAATGTACATTAAGGTCAGCATTACAATCATCAACCATTGGAGCAATCTCCAAGGTTGGCATACATTAGAATAGGTTTGAACCTAAACAAATTTGAGAAGGAAAAGAATGAATGCATACCACACCATGCCTTAGCTGGGACTCAAATGCAACCTCCCTCGCAACAACATGCTATCACAAACTTCAAAGCATAACCGCAAGTAGTGAAAACAACCAGGTCAGCCAAGACTAGTGTTAACACTAAGACCTTTAGGAACACACTTCAGCGACGATCCAAATTACACTTTACGGACCAATCAAAAAGTAGGAACACAATCTAGAGACATCCACAAGCACACTAGAATCACCAAGAACATCTGCACAACCCCCAAACACTCTATCTAGAAGATTCTTCAAACCGAACCACTTAAACATTGTTGTTAACCTTTGTCATAAAGGAAAGATCACTTGCAGAGCACCAAATCATGAACCATTGCAATTGTAGGCACATAACATCATCCCAAACTTAGTTCTAGAACCGCAAACCATAAAACTTAAATGCAGAGAAATGCAGAGCATAATACATTCTCCCTGTCACCAATAAATACTCAGAAAAATAGTTTTTACTCTAGGGAATAGAACTCATTCAAATCTTCACACCGGAGGCCCAAACTTGAGATATAGCAACTACAGGCATCCCTTACATAACTTCCAAACCACAGACATAGATATTCAATCTACAGGATATGCGGAGCAAAACACTACATTGTTCTGGCAGATAGAACAGTTCTGCACTTACTCAAACTTGTCCAATTAACTTTCTTAGATGCTGACCTTAGGTGTTGACATCAATGACAACACTTACTGCTCATACTTGCAACAATCGTCTCGGGCCTAATTGGTATTTGATGTACCATGAAAAAGGATAGCTGAAAGGTTCTTATTTAGAATTAATAGGCTTCTAGGCAATACCCTAGAGTTAATGTCACTCAATCATAATGTATGAACAAGCACACTAGTCATACTATAGGAGTTTCAAGGTGCAACCTCAATACAAAACCCATGCAACCTAATTCCATCATGTCATTAGAACCTTCAAACAATGCCCATAGAATTTAATGGAATATATGTCATTAGACCATTTATGCAAAAGTTATACAATCATATGCACAAGAGTCAGTGTCACTCAACTTTGAAACAAAAACCATAAAACACAATGACATATTTAATTAGACCCTTCACGAAAATCATACAATTGCCATGCAACCTTCAAAAAAACATATAAGAGTTGATATCACTCAATTAATGCAAGAACAAGCATTCTTGGCACGCCATATGAGTTTGGTGCAACCTTAAAATAAAACCCATACAACTCAATGCCATCATATGCCATTAGAAGCTTCAAACAACGCCCATTTAACATAATGGTGTTATTAGACCCTTCATGTAAAAGCCATACAATCATCATGCACAAGAGTCCACATTACTCAACCATTATGCAAGCACACTAGGCACACCAAAGGAATTTGATGCAACATTCAAACAAAACCCATACAACTCAATATTACATATTCATCATTTTACCCTTCATGCAAAAGCCATACAATAATTATGATGCATGAACTGCATCACATATATTTTATTAGACCCTTCACTCAAAAGACATACAATCATCATGCATGAGATTCAATGTCACTCAACTATGATGCATGAACAATCACACTAAGGCACACCATAAGAGTTTAATGGAACCTTCAAAACAACCCATACATATATTTTATTAGACCCTTCACTCAAAAGACATACAATCATCATGCATGAGATTCAATGTCACTCAACTATGATGCATGAACAATCACACTAAGGCACACCATAAGAGTTTGATGGAACCTTCAAAACAACCCATACAACTTAGTGACATATTCACCATTAGACCATTTACAGAAAAATCCATACAATCATCATGAATAGAGAGTCAATGTCAATCACTCAACCATAATGTATGAACAAACACACTAGACAAACCATAAGAGTTTGATGCAACCTTTGAAGAAAAGTCATACAACTTAGTGACATATTCATCATTAGACCCTTCTCACAAAAGTCATACAATCATCATGAAATAGATAACCAATGCCCCTCAACTATAATTCATGAACAAGCACACTCAGCACACCATAGAAGTTTGAAGAACTTTCAAATAAAACCCATGCAACCTTCACATGAAAGTCATGATCATGCACAAGAGTGAATGTCACTAACCATAATGCATAAGAACACTAGGAATACTATAAGAGTTTGAAGATGGGTTGCAACAGTAGTGTCATCGGTCCATGAAACTGTTTAAGGATTTTATGGAATGATTTTTGTATGTGTAGATTTCCACATTACGCATACATGTCAGTGCAATTAGGATTACAACATGTAACCAAAATCGGCTTCCAATTATTATGGATCTCCATACTATACAAGAACTGTCATTTAGGCACAGGCTCTAGTGGATACTACCAAAAGTTTCTGTTGTTGGCTCCAAGCCTGTCATTGTATCTTTTTGAAAACATCACGAGCTTTTCATCAAGCCCATTTTGTGCACATTCTATAATCATTCCATTCCATAATACGAAATTACATTAAGACATTTGTGAAGCAATTCAGTTTCCTTCAGCACCATAAAGACTAAAGAAAATTGTAGCACTATTTTGAGCCATCCCATTCTTCTCTGTGACAATTATATGCCTAACAACCACCTAGTTTAACCAATTTTGTAAGACAACACAGAACATAACCTAGAATAGCAACAGTTATTTTTTTATACAGATCATTTTCTAAAATCACATGTTCATTGTTTCTACCGTGGAAAAGTCAACATTAGTTCTACTATTGGAGCTAGATCAACATAAATTTGTAAAGGTTAAGATCATTTTTCCAGTGCCTTCAATTGTTGAGGCCCATTTATCATATTTTACTTTCTAAAAAGTATGATTTGATATTTTAAATGGAATATTTATACTGTGCTCAATTTTTAAGTATGTTGCTTGAGGTTTTGAAAGAATTGGGGTTATAAATTCAAATTTAATTGCAGTCATTACACATATGAAATAACTACGAAACTTGACAAACTTAAAGATGGGAAAAGCTAGCAACTAAAGATCATTAATCAGCAACTAAAGATCATTAATCAATTTGAAGAAAAACCTTTCCAACCGAGCTAGGAGAAAGCTCAAGATTGTGTTTTATTAATACAACTCTTTCCTATGTATCTTAAAGAACTGGGGTTATAAATTCAAACATGTATTTAATTGCAGTCATTACACATATGAAATAACTACCAAACTTGACAAACTTAAAGATGGGAAAAAGCTAGCAACTAAAGATCATTAATCAATTTGAAGAAAAACCTTTCCAACTGGGTTAGGAGAAAGCTCAAGATTGTGTTTTATTAATACAACTCTTTCCTATATTTTGCAATGCATGTATCTTAAAGGAAATTTCAATGTCATTTGAGCATTGTAAACATTGTTACCTACTAATTGCACTTATCATGCAATTCAAATCCCATGGTACATGTCCTATGCTTGGATCTATCTCCCAAGACTACTTACTCCATTTTCCTTTTCAAAACCAATTATAGTCATATATTTTCATATTCATGCAGAAACGGTTGGATTTTAAAAATAGATATTTATTAGGAGAGCAAGGGAACAAGAGAAAATGAAGCAATACCCAATGGCCTATCTAAGTCTTAGTCAACTTTGATCTAGCATTCCAAGAAATCTTTGGATTTTTAGATAATTAAATGTAAGGAAACTAACAAGAAACTTTATTAATAGAGGCTAAAAACACTTACACCCTCTTATTTTTTAATTCCAAGCACAAAAATCAACCAAAATGGGTAAAGGACTTACCAAAGTCTCCTTATAAGAGACACTCAGTCATTGCATGACAAGGACTTTAACTTTTCATGGAAATATGCAAGTAGTGACATCATTACATCCATTGCTATCTAAACAATATAAACTGTCAAGAAGAACATTGTGGATATAATATTCTTTTAGCATTCTCTTAGCATTTGTTCAAACCTTTTACAGTAATAGTTGCAATCGAAGATGGTAAGAAGGAAATTGATGGTAGTTTTCCAAATTTGTAACGGTCTTGTATATAATATATGACAACTATTTGGGGATATGCCCAGAAAGCTTGCATTCAAATGTACCTACAAAGCTTGCATTCAAATGTACCTACAGAATAAAGTAGATGACAATTTTTACAAATTTTGAGATGGACCTATATCTAAGATATTGGAATGAATATGGATATTTTCACATGTTTATCACTATTATGTTTGGAAAAAATAGAACAAATATGCAATATGGTAAATCATCTCTAGTATGTGCTAAAAAGAAAGTAGAACCACACCTAATATATTTAAGGCTTTTCTTCATCATATGAAGCTAGTTGCAGAAAAAATAGATACCAGTTTTCTAAAATCCTGTTGCTATACTCCTTCTATGACCTAGACATATCTGTGAAGATTTGTCCAGAGCTTGTAATTACAGTTGTATAACTAGCATTCAATTATAATTTTGGGTTGTATTGAAGGGATTTTTTCATCACATAATGTTGTGCTCCAAGTAATGTATGGCAACCAGAGCTTCAGTATTCATGCTAGCTTTGTCAAAGAAGAAGCATAGTTTCATTCTTATTTAGTTTTAGTGAAACACGGCTCAAATGCTAGTCAGCAGTTAATAAGACTCATCAGAGGAAAATTCTGAAGGGGATCCACACTAAGTCCAGAAGTAGATGAGCTTGATATCACTAGGGATTCACTTCATATGGTGAAAGCACCAAGTCTCCTCCAAAAACTCTTAAAGAGGACAGTAACCTCTAGCTGTGAATTGCCAAACCCTTTGTGTAGAGTTTCCTAAAGGAAAAATTCAAATAATGCCAGTGTTAATGCAGAAACAAGGAAAACTTACCTGAGAGCACAAATCAGCTTTAAGGTCGATTCTGTTCTTGGAGCCACCTCTTTGTTAAGGAAAATTGCATAGAAAAGTCTTCACAGCCACACCAGCAATCCAAGTTCACATACAGATAACTGCGAACAAAAGTTAAAAATGAAAAAATGGGCACACAGAAAAACAATGAATACCACAAACAGAGCAGTGAACGAACAAATAAATCAAAACAACAATTTATGCTGCTGCACCTTCTATTCTTCAACTATTTATTTATCTGTAAACCGCAAACGGTTAAAATGCAAACGGTTAAAACATGAACCAGATTGTTTTTTTTTCCATCCCTTTCCTTGGAGCGGCCTATTAAAAAATTATTTCCGTTAGAAGGAGCGGCCCTTTAAATAACATTTGTACATACGCTCCAAGCTTTATGGAATGAATCTACACTCTACATTGCCCGATTAACTCACTTAGTCTGCCTCTCAATGTTTGCCTTTGTTTTTCTCACTCCAACTTCAATGTTTGTTTAAAATGTTCATTTATTTCCAACTATTTTAAATTCATTAAAATTTTATTTATTGATTGTAGAATGGCTATCATTTACAATTTAGTCTTAGAAAAAATATTTGTTTGCATATAGCATGAAAATTTAAACTTATAACTAATGTAAATATTTTTCTACCAATGCATCTCTTGAAGCTTCCATTTACAAATTTAGAAATCAGAAATTGGTGGGCAATAATGAGTAGGACACCTTTGCCATGAATGCCTCGAGAACAACTAGAGGACTTGAAGTTATCAAATTACCACTATGTAAGCAGAGCTTAATGTGAGAACATAGTCTCGCTTACCCCATCAACACAACAAACAGAGAATCGCATTTGCTTGCCCAACCTTGTGCTCAGATTTGTAGAGCACTTCTATTAATATTGTGTTGACCCTATTTCTGCACTTCAAAAATTAAACTTTTTGTGTCAAAATGACAAGCCTAACCATGCATTAAACCATTTTTGCCAAGTCACCTTTCAAGTGTAAGACGTCAGTGTCACATTTTTCTTGCGTGAGTCATTGAGATAACTTATTGCTGAGATGTCACGTTTTGCTTTGTTCACATTGTTTCATGAATTGAATGTTGTACAACATCTTTCAGAGGAGGGACACTCACTATTTCAGTCAGTTTCGCAAGGGCACCTATCCAACTCACGGGGTTTTGTGAAAACAATTAAATCTCAAGATTGGTGATAGATGGAGTAGAATTATTTTTATGGTAGTGTTCGCAGCTCTATTTGGCTTGATGTGGAAAATTTGCAGATTAAGATGTCTCACAGTTTGGGAGATTTTAAGCTTTCAATTTTTCGTCGACAAATTGCTGAAATGATTAAATTACGAGTTTTATAAGGTCTGAGGCGAAATAGTCTGGCAAGGAGGTTTCGTGATGTCATTATTGACAACATGTCAAGTTTTCAGGGGAAATATATTCATTCAGACACAAATTATGCTAGTAACTCCCCGAGGTAAAACATGGTTTTAAATCATATCGGCTTTTCAATGGAGTTTTGAAAACTTCTTACAACCCTGCCAATGTCAAGAAGATCTTAGGATTGCTCACAACACACTCACTTCATCAGAGGTTTTGAAACAATTTCAAAGGAAGAACAAGTATATCGTACTATAAAAATATCGATAAAAGTTGATCTTTTCTTTTATCGGGGAAAACTTTAGTTTCAAAAACTATTTAAAGAGCTGAAAGGTTGTGAATACCACCCTAAGTGCCGACAAAAGTTCTTTGATGAAGTTTTGAAAGTGCTTTCAAACACCGACAAGGAAATTCTATTATCATTGGCTTATGTTATCTGTTTGGAAAGTTTTAATAATCTCTGACAAGTAAATGCAATCGGCACTTTTTCAATGTTTTGAAAGCATCTTAAATCGCTAACAAAGATCATTGCATTAATAGTGAATGTTGAGGTAATATGCTTCAACGTTTGTAAAAGGTTTCAAAACTAGTGCTCAACGTCGACAAAGGGAGTAATTCATTTGTCCATCAGATGTAAGGATTGGTTTTAAAACCTTCATCGGTTTTTGATGTGGTTTGGCAAAACTCTTAAAATGCCGATGAAGAGCTAATGAGGAGGTAGTTATTATAACTACCGATAAAGAAACCTCTCATTGATTCCAATTTTTTCCGGCTTTAAAATCTTTCAAGCGAGTGCAATTGGCGATTGCACCACCAAATTCCACCACCTTCTCTAGGGAACGTCTTAACCAGCCGATGGTTGTAAGCGACCGGCTGGTCAACGTTCATACGACTGGTAGAAGATGAAAGAAATACAGTCGACGAAGAGTATGGCAGGGACAGTCAGGTGATTCGAACAATTTTAGTTGTCAGATAGTGTCGACTGAAGAACCTATCGACCCATCCGTATAGTCGGTGAGTTACAACTCACCGGCTGTTTACGGCTGGCACTTCTCCAGCATACCCACAGCCTATAAACCGAACTCCACAAACATTTTCCAGCATCTTCTTGGGTTGTTCCCAAATGAAAGATCAAGTTAGGGTATAGATATCCATTGAAACACATCGATAGGAGGATTTTCACTGCAATTGCTCTAGTAGACATGCATGTAAAATGTGGAAGCATAGAAAAGCCATTGCTAAACCTTCACATGTTGCATCCTTTCTGCCAACGTCAAATGGGAGCCTTGGAACAGATTATGGACATCCATCAAAGTATGATTGAATGTGAACAAATGTTGCATTTTCTGCCACCCTGGCAGATAGGCACATGAACTGTTTAACAGAATGCCCCAAAGAAATATGGTCACAGGAATGTAGAGCTTGTAGGATATGTACAAAATGGATTTGTTGAAAAAGACTTTAAAAGATTTCAAGCATAAGTAGTTGCAGGCAACCTGGTAGACATGTATGCAGAACATTGAAGCTTAGAAAAAGGTGCCAGAACTGTTTGATATAACATTGCCTCAAAGAAATGCGATTTCATGGACTACAATGGCAGCAGGGACTTTAACAAAATGGGTTTGTTAAAAAAGAAAGCTTCAGAAACTTTCAAGGAAATGCAACCGGTAGGAATAAAGCCAAAATGCTCAACCCTTGCCAGCGTCCTTTGAAGCATAGACAATGGAAATGAGCTATTTGATAACTGTCGACGTCATCTCGTAGCTTGCATTGATTACAGGAACACACAAATGGATTTGAGGAAAAAGTTTTAAAAGCATTTAAGAAAATGCGATTTGCCAACTATAATGAACACCGAGTATACACAAAATGTATTTATTGAAAGAGGTTTCAAAATATTAAAGCAAATGTGATTGGCAAATTTAAGGCCAAATTGTTCAACCTTCACTAGCATTGTGTACAGAATAAAGAAAGTTATAATTTCCTACCATAGTCGATGTGAAATCATATGCCAAGCAAGTGAGTTGTTTGATAAAATCCCTCAAAGAGATGCGGCATCATGGAATTCGATGATTGCAGGATAGGAACGATAGTGGATTGATTGAAAATGCTTTTGAAAATTTGAAGCAAATGTAATTTAGATTTGCAAATCCCACATTCATAATGTTTACCAACCTCTTCTTGGCCTGTGCAATCTCAACTTTGGAGCAGGGTATGGATATCCAAGGTATAAAAAGACACCTGGTGTAGCATTTTGATAATATTTCAAAACTAATTCAAAAAATCAAAATGCATCAGGGATTTTAATAAGTGCCGATGAGAACTCATATGTTTGTAATCGGGCTTGATATTGTTAGTTATGAAAGTGTTTCCTATCTCCAACAATGTTATGAAAACTTCTAAAATCTCCGATGAAGAAGATGAAATAGCATGTGGCCAACATCCCAATTTCTATGTTCTTTAAAGGTCGCCAATGTTCACTGGTGTTGTCAGTGAAAGACATGCTATTTTCGTAGTTCATGTTTTGAATATGCAAACACATGAGTCTAAGACTCAGGTATTTGATCTCATGAAGGAGGGAGATAATATTCCTAAGAAAGTTGCAAGAAAAATAAATTTGAGTAATCATGGGGAGTAGGGCAACATCTAGGTTACCTAAGACATCTTTTGTCTCACTTGCAATTGTGTCTACAATGGAGTCAAAATGAACACATCTTGTTACACTATTGTTTCAGAGGGTTATCGGATATACCTCTCCACATCTTCAAGTATTGAGTGTCATGGTCCTATTGAAATGGATATGGATATTCCAGTGGATACAAAGCTACCAATTTTGTTGAATTTCCATCAATACATATATGATCCTTCATGGAAATTCTTCTGCAGAGTTAGCAGACCAATTTCATCATGTGTCTACCGCATTTCTAGCACTTGGAAAGAGATGTCGAAAAGCAATTGAGAAGATGACCACTGAAATTGAGCAAACAAAGATGGAAAGTAACTTAGCAAAGTTCACCACTCGAAAGATGCAAGTTTCATGTTACCTTTTTGTAAAAGTGACTTATGTCACATGTTGTAATTAAAAGTTAGAAAATGAGCTTAGTTTCCAGAAAAGTTAGGTAAAATCTAACTAGGATAAAGCTTATTTTTTTAAAATTAGTATATTTCAAAAAGGGTAGTTATAAAGTAGTTATTGGGTAGTTACCAAGTAGTTACTAGGAAAAGCCTATAAATACAAGGCTATTTCATATGTAAAGGGGACTCTTTCGATAGACTCTTATGGAGGGGAACTTTTCAGAGACTTTTGAGCTCATACTTTGTACAAATGAGTGTTTGAAGTTGTATAATTTCAAAAAGATAATAAAGAGTGCATTTGGTTCGTGTTTTCCAATGTTCTTCTGAATTATTATTACTAATTCTTCATATGTTGAGTTGGTGATCTCTTTTGTCTATGTGGAAATCATTAGTCATCTTTTGAAGCATATATAAACCATGCAATTGATGTAAAGAAACACATTTACTTCTCGGTATCCTAATTTGAATGTGTCGATAAACTATCTCTTCGTATGTCAAGATCCATGTGTTATCCTTCTTTCATCGATGTTGTGTTTTAAAACATATATTATTGTGAAATTCATCATAGAAGTTTAGGAATGTAGTTTCTAGCTTTTGTGGTGGAATCCCCTCATAATCTGTCATAAATCTGTGAAATCCTAGTCGGTATTCGTGTGTCTGCCACTAGGTTTTCTATAATTCATTTTCCTTTAGTTTTCCTTTACCTTTGGTATTTCAAGTTAAAATACCATAAAACCCCTATTTTGATCATATGAGGGAGCTGCCCCTCTCAAACGTAGAGGAAGATCGTTACTCTATCGCGATCTCTCCAACTGTTGGTCAGTTTGTCGTGGCTTTCCGAGCAAAATAGAGTCATTCTTGAGAATTCATTCACAATGACCAATCTATTTACCAACTTATTGTTGCTACAATCTACAATCTGACAAGTATTGTATGGCCATCACTATGATAGTGTTCCTCTACTTCGTGATGCATAGAATTTCTATTCTTTTAAATGTTTGCACTTTGTTTTAGGTGAATTTAGTGTGAAATGATATTTTCCCTGTTTGTCTAAATAAGCTATGTATTGTAAAGAGGGGTAGAGTTTTATAATTATTTGTTGTATTTTTGAATCTAATTTGTTGGGCATTTAGATGTTTGAGTACTAGGATCATCCCTTTGTAGAGCAAATATTTTTTATGGATTTTAGATAGTTGTTAGTGCTTAAGGTATTTGGATAGAGAAAAGTTTATTTCTAATGGAGTCATACCAATTATATAGCTCACAAGTCAATTGTGGGTTGTAATGGATTTTAGTGTAAAGGCCTAATAGAGGGGAGTTACAATTTGTGAGCCATAATACCCATTTCAAAAGATTTTGTTGCAATTTTCAATTATGGGTTTTAATAATCATTTCCATAGTACAAACACTTTTGGTAGGTACTTACATGTTTGCCTATTGGGCTTTTCCTATTTGCAAGGGAATGTCTTCTTGTGGAATTTCAACAATTGTCTCTTAGGAAGTTAGGGTTTTAGCTTTTGAGGGATTTGGCTGAGTCAAGTTTAGTTCTTGTGTACACAAGAAAATGAGCATGGGTATGTGCAGGATCATCATGGGCCAAATAGTGGCAATAGGAAAAAAAATCACGTTTTTACTTAGCCAAATTCACGACTTGGCAAAGTTTGACTTTGAAACGGATATCTGTTTTGGTTTGGACACCAAACTAAACTGGATATCCATTTTCTAAAAAAATTTGGGAAAAAGGCTTTTTACTCTTTTTGAAAATATACCTTTTAAATCTTGGATCTCCCATCAATATATGAACCTCCTTAAAGACTATTTCTAGTGAAGGAGGAGGGCAAATTAACATTGGTAGCTTCTTTACACATTGATCCATAAGGATTTGTTAAACACTAAGAATCATCACTAATGAATTACTCAAATAATCAATAATAAAATATTCAGTTTTGTTCATCATGTGAAATAATCACTTTTAGACTATGTTCCAATATTTCAGGGATAGGAATGGTGGGGCAGCAGGGGATGTGTTTCGGGGCATTTTGGATTTCATGCCCTAAATTGCTTTACCTAATCCTTCATATGATACATGGTTTGAGAAGGATACACATGATATACCCTTACCCTCTAGTGATAAAATTATGAATGATACTTTATGTGGTGAAGCTACACCTTCGTTAATCCTTCATGACATTGTTATTCCTTGTGATGATGATGTCCTTCATGTGATATGTTAGGACATAATGCAAAGTTAACATGGCATGAACTCTCTTGGAAGGGTAAGCATGGACTATAAGAACATTGAACTAGTTGGATCTGTTAAGCTCGCCATTTATGAAAGAACCTTAAAGGTTAACCTTAATTAGGTAAGGTTATGTTTCAGTGTGGCTGTTTGTACAACAATGTGTAAATTAATGTTACCGAAGGATAAATCTAACTATACTAACATTTTAATAACCATGAGAGCTCAGACTAAACTAAAAACTTGACAAACAATACAACTTGGACACATGTAGGACTTCGAAAATGGAAAAGAATATAATTAAATGTGGAAAACAATGAAAAAGTGGTATTAGTTGCACCTATATAGAGAAGTGGTTTAGAGGTTGGTTAGGGGAATTATTTAGGGTTTAGAGGTTTAGGGTTGCTCGGGTTTAGGGGTTTAGGGTTTGCAGTTTATAGTTTAAAGAGAGATAGAGAGAGGGTACTGATAGAGTTTGGGAGAGATAGAGGAGACAGAGGGGAGAGATAGGGAGATAGAGAGTGAGAGACATGTCCAGAGACATAGAGAGAGAGAGATTGAGAGGTAGAGGGATGATAGAGATAGGGAGATAGAGGTTTAGGGTTGCTTGGGTTTAGGGGCATTATTTAGGGTTTAGGGTTTAGGGGTTAGGGGTTAAGGTTTAGAGGTTTAGGGTTTAGAGTTTAGAGAGAAATAAAGGACCAATAGGGAGATATAGAGGAGTTCGAGGGGAGAGATAGGGAGATAAAGAGTGAGGGACATGGTAAGAGACATAGCGAGAGAGATTGAGAGGTAGAGGGACAAAGGTGATAGGGAGATAGGGGAGAGATAGGGAGATAGTGGTTTATGGTTACTTGGGTTTAGGGTTTAGGGTTTCTCAGGTTTACGGGTTAGGGGTTAGGGTTTAGGGGCATTACAATTTAGGGTTTAGGATATATTGTTTAGGGGTTAGGGGTTAGGTTTAGAGGTTTAGGGTTTATAGAGAGAGAGGAATGATAGGGAGATATAGAGGAGTCTGAGGGGAGAGATAGGTAGATAAAGAGTGAGGGACATGGCCAGAGACATAGGGAGAGAGATTGAGAGGTAGAGGGACAAAAGTGGTAGTGAGATAGGGGAGAGATAGGGAGATAGTGGTTTAGGGTTACTTGGGTTTAGGGTTTAGGGGTTTAGGGCTTCTCAGGTTTAGGGGTTAGGGGTTAGTGTTTAGGGGCATTATTTAGGGTTTAGGATTTAAATTGTTTAGGGGTTAGGGGTTAGGTCTAGAGGTTTAGGGTTTTGGATTTAGGGTTTATAAAGAGAGAGGAATGATAGGGAGATAGAGAGAGGAGACCGAGGAGAGAGATAATGAGATAGAGAGTGAGGCACATGGTCAGGGACATAGGGAGAGAGATCAAGATAGGTAGAGGGATGATAGAGATAGGGAGATAGGGGAGAGATAGGGAGATATAGGTTTAGAGTTGATTGGATTTAGGGTGTACCTGGGTTTAGGGTTTCTCAATTTTGGAGATAGCTAGATAGAAAGAGAGAGGAGATAGATAGGGAGAGATAGGGAGATAGAGAGTGAGCGACATGTCCAGAGAAATAGGGAGAAGGATTGAGAGGTAGAGCCCGATGATAGAGATAGGGAGATAAGGGAGAGATAGGAGATAGGGTTTAGGGTTGCTCGCGTTTAGGGTTTAGGGGTTAGGGGTTAAGGTTTAGGGGCATTATTTAGGGTTTAGGGTTTATGGTTTATGGTTTAGGGGTTAAGGTTTAGAGGTTTAGGGTTTATGGTTTAGGGGTTAAGGTTTAGAGGTTTAGGGTTTAGTGTTTAGAGAGAGGACCAATAGGGAGATATAGAAACCCCTATCTCATCTATCTCTTGCCTCTCTCCCCCTATCATTCCTATCTCCTCCTCTATCTTTCCCTCTCCTCTATCTCTTCCTATCTGTCTCCTCTCTATCTCTATGTACCTAGCCATCTCTCCCAATCTCTCTATCTCTTGCCTCTCTCCCCCTATCATTCCTATATATCCTATCTCCCCCCTCTATCTTTCCCTCTCCCTTATCGACGAAGGAAATGGAAACAAGAAAACTAGGAGTCCCTTTCTCAGGTTTAGGGTTTAGAAAAATGAGAGGTCGATCCTAAGTGTCACAAGTTTGATCTCAATTGTTGACACAAATATCATCTAATATGTAAGTTAAACATGAAATGATTTGTTAGAATTTACACCAAAACTACTTGCTTTTACAATTTTTTTATGATAATTATCTATTCAAAAGTGCCTTTGAAATACTATGAGATACCTTAGTATAAGTAAATCATATAAAAATCAAATATATATATCATCATAATCCTATATAAATTTTGATAGTTTGTCCAAAATCTCTCCTTTCATATGATACAACCTTTCTAAAATTTGGATTGTATTTTATAGCTAAAATGCCTAAATACTAAAATACTAAAATAAAAAGCAATGAAAATAATTGAGAAAAAGAAAACGGATATCCGTTTTGAAAAACATAAAAAGCGAAAAAGACTGTGTTTTTGCAAACCCGCGGCTTGCAAAACGTAGTGGCATCTTTGAAGAACAGATATCAGAGGTGAATGGATATCCGATCCAAAAAGGTAAGATCTTTAGCATTTTTTTGTTTGTTTTGTATATTCAAGCAATTTTTTTGGTTTATTATGCTAAGTGGGTATGTTTTCCTTTTTTAATTAGGTAAAATGGATGCACAAAATGAAAACCCAAACCCTCCACCACCAAACCCTCCCCCTCCAACAATAGAAGAGAATATTCAAAGAAATATTGATCATATAAGTAGGATCATAGAAATGTATCACCGCCACCCTTGATTGTCTACAATGACATCGAATTTAGAGGGAATCATTAATCATGTTCAAACCTTGTCAACCCAACATGAATCATTTAGGCAATGGTGAGAAGCCAAGAAGGCCGAATATGCTAACGGTTTGTCATATGATGAAGTCGAAGAATTAGAGATTACAAAAACTATGTTAGCCCAACACTTTGTCAATCCTAAAACCGGATTGCATGTTGATGTCTGTAAGCCCAAGTTTTCAATCAAATGGTGTATTCATGAGGGCATTAGTCAGAACTTTTGGGATCGTTGGTGGATGGTTTTTGATAAACCACCCAACAACAATTTAGATGTATCTTTGTATTTCCTTCCTAAACTCTATGCAGAGTTCATCATGGGTCAACATGTTAATTATTTTGATTTTAAAGAGTTTCAAGGAGTGGGCAAAGGAATGCCTCAAGATAGACCTAGGGCAATTAGACAAGTACAAGGTCCCTATATTCCCCCTCTTGCTATCCCTTCTCCACCCCCAATGCAGCACCCAGACGTTCTTGCAAATGCAACACAACAGGACTTTAGTGCCATACACTCTTTGACTGAGCATTTGACTATATAGACATCTCAGTTTGCACAAGCACATGATGAAGGCGATGATATTGGATCACCTGGTTCTACTAGACCGTTGTCGTCCACACATGTATGTTTGCCCCATCATTGCATTTCTTACAATCATTTATGCTTAGAACCTATTATGGAGAGTAGTGAGCCACCGTTGAACACATCAGGGTATGATCTCCATTCACGAGATGAGGCATCAGGGACAAGAGTAGAAGCTATCGGATCAGTGAACCATAGAGAAGGAGAAATGCATGAGCAATCTTTTGTGCAGGTAAAATTTTAAAGTTAAATTTTATGGTCTATTCCATTTGAATATATAAACAAATTTATTAGTACTAATGTATCTAAGTGGGATAACAGTTGATGACAGAGGAGGAGTTGACAGAAGTTCATCATGGAACTTTGTCTGCCATCCAATTTGGCTTGGACTTGCGGGTATAATTTGTTCTACACATCAACTTTTTTTTTATGCATTTATTTCTTTGTGAGTAATTATATATTAATTTATATCTTGATGTTAATTTTATTTTATAGTCAATCGAAAATGTGAATGATGTGGCATCTCTTCCAATAGTCTTTTCTCGAACTCCTGATCGACCCAAGGGACTATCATTTGCAGAACGACTTTCTCAATGCCAACAAAGGGTGGAGGTAATTTGATTGAATTGTACTTTAATTGATAATTTAGAAAACTTAAATATTTGATTATAGTCATTTAGAGTCTTACATTCTTGTCATTTTGATAATTCATAGTCCTTCTCAATTGATGCAGGAGGCCTCGATGGTGGTATGTGCTTGTTTTCTAGTAGATAAGTTTTTGTGTAACACATCTAACCTTTTTAAATGTATGCATTTCCTATTTTGTTTAATAATTATATATTAATTTATTTCAATGTTACTTTGCTTTTATGTAGTCTCTTGAGAATGTGAGTGATGTGCCACCTTTACCATCATGCTTCACTAGGACACCTGATCGTCTTAAGAGAAAATCATTTGCAAAACTATTGTCTGAACAACAACATAAAGTCGAGGTAATTGAATTGAATTTTTCTAAATAATTGATAGTTTATCCAGTGGTCTTATAGTTGATTGTAGTGATTTAGATGTATGTTGATAAATGAAAGTTCTTAATTGTAGTAGATAAGAATCTATTTACTAACTTTAACTTATTTTTATTTACCATTGAAGAGATTAATCAAATTTGTGTTTTGACTTGTTAATGCAGGAAACTTCACCTCCATCAATTACTAGACATTTTGGTACAAAGAGGACACTTTTTCAGGATCCATCACAAATTGAGGATCCATCATAGATTGAGGATCCATCACAGATTGAGGGTCAAGTGGACTTGTAGTATTTGATGTAGCTATTTGGCATGTAGATTGTATATAGATTTTGAGACATGGCATATGCCACATTTTGTAAAAAATCTTTTGAGTTGGCATATTTGCCAAATTTTTGTATATGTCTACCATTATGGACTAGATTTTAATATATATACACCTTGATATACAATATAATTTAAATTCCTTATGTGCATGTCATGATACTTCCCATGATGCCATACATTATGATGATAGTTCTTTAGTCCATTGATGATATGTTTAGCATTGAGAATGGTTTTAGATCAATAGAATCAATATGAAAAAATTCCTTATATGCCCTAATCAAGCATAGTAGCTTGAAATCTAATAAGGTCATGATAAACCATTTCATCATGTATTTAGTCTTCATCTTGTCAAATTTTGTAAATATGTCAAAGTTGTCATATGAAAATGTAAAAAAAATGCAAAAGTATGGAAGATGAACAGTCAAGTACTCAAAAGTCAGTGGAGACTATTGGTTTCCCTCAAATCATGTATAAATATGCATAAACCTTCATGGAAAAGGCATTGGAGATGTATTGAAAACATTGTGAAGATGAATTGAAGACAAGTTTGAATGAAATTAATGTCAAGAAACTCTGGTTTTGCAGATTTTACTATTTTCCTGCTATTTCTTTGTTTAGTACAACCCTGTATGGATGTGTTAGGGCCTGAGAGAAATTGTAATTGAAAGCTGGTGGAATCTATTTCAGTTGGGTGTGTGTGTATGCAAATCCCATTTATGGCCGAGAAGCTCTCTATTTACTATTATTCAACTCTCGTTGATAGGAGGTTGGCTCTACAACTATTGCAATTTGTGTATGAAACCTAGATGCCTACGAGATCATATATATATGCATGTATGTATGTATGTATGTAAATCCTATTTATGGTCAAGTAGCTCTCTATTTACTATCATTGAACTCTCATTGATAGGAGGTTGGCTCTCCAACTATTGCAATTCAATCCATTTGTAATGATGCCTCTATCATGTTGAGTTTTATCCTATCTTTGCATCAAGTTAAAATCATGAAGATGACAACACCATACAATCCTCATTGGGTTGTTAAAATGCACAAAACAATCATACAAGACAGTCATTCATGAAATTACTATGCAAAGAGGGTTTATAAGTTGCATTAGGGTTTGTATAAATGATCTAATGGATTTATAAGGTTGTCAAACACCAAAATGGATGATTTATATGAATTTTGGGACTGTCACAGTCCATGTACAACTTGCCCTTTATGATTGTTAAAAAGATACACATGGCTATCCAAAAATTACCCTTTATGACTATCCTAAAACATCGTGTATATGCTCATAAAATCCATCAAACTCTGAGAATAAACTCGTCATTCGATAAGGAGTGGAACGATAAAGTCACATTCTGAAAAACCTCATTTTGTGTGTGAAGCATCCCAGTGATTCTGGGCAAGAGGCTACCGGCAAAGTCCCTTAAGATCCCTGAGACCAAAAAACTGTCCAAACTTTGACAGAGTAGTTCTCAGAATTTGTGATAGCTGGGAATGTTTTGTTTAGACCTATAGGTGCACATGGGGTCCATCCACAATAACCTCTGTCATTTTTGGTCAACTCCATTCTATTTGCCCGTGCTGAAATCAAACGCAATGTTTCAAAATGCTTCAATTTGATGCAGTGGAAAGGTGCTAGGTGTGACATTTTTCATTCCATAGCTCGTGGGGTCAAACGGACTACGCCAATGCATCAGGGTGGGTGGGTAAATGCCATTGAAGGTCTCATTTCATGCGCCAAGTGTCCCAGTGATTCCGGGCAAGAGGCTACCGGCAAAGTCCCGTAAGATCCCTGAGACCAAAAAACTACCAAACTTTGATGGAGCAGTTCTCAGAATTTGTAATAGCTGGGAATGTTTTGTTTGGACCTATAGGTGTACGTGGAGTCCAACCACAATAACCTCTCTCATTTTTGGTCAACTCCATTCCATTTGACCGTGTCAAAATCAAACGCATTATTGCAAAATGCTTCAATTTGATGCAGTGGAAAGGTGCTAGGTGTGACATTTTTCATTCCATAGTTCGTGGGGTCGAACGGACTACGCTAACGCATCGGGGTGGGTGGGTAAATACCATTGGAAGTCTTGTTTGGTGCGCCAACCGTCCTAGTGATTCCGGGCAAGAGGCTATCAGTAAAGTCCCTTAAGATCCCTGAGACCAAAAAATTGCCAAACTTTGACGGAGCAGTTCTCAGAACTTGTGATAGCTGGGAATGTTCTATTTGGACCTACAGGTGCATGTGGAGTCCGTCCACAATAACCTCTCTCATTTTTGGTCAACTCCATTCCGTTTGACCATGCCGAAATCAAACGCATTGTTGCAAAATGCTTCAATTTGATGCAGTGGAAAGGTGCTAGGTGTGACGTTTTTCATTCCATAGCTCGTGGGGTCGAACGGACTGCACCAACATGTCAGGGTGGGTGGGTAAATACCATTAGAGGTCTCGTTTCATGCGCCAAGCATCCCAGTGATTCCGGGCAAGAGGCTACCGGCAAAGTCTCGTAAGATCCCTGAGACCAAAAAATTGCCAAACTTTGACGGAGCAGTTCTCAGAATTCGTGATAGCTGGGAATGTTCTGTTTAGACCTACAGGTGTACATGGAGTCCATCCACAATAACCTCTCTCATTTTTGGTCAACTCCATTCCATTTGATCGTGCTGGAATCAAACGCATTGTTGCAAAATGCTTCAATTTGATGCGGTGGAAAGGTGCTTGGTGTGACATTTTTCATTCCATAGCTCGTGGGGTTGAACAGACTATGCCAACACGTCGGGGTGGGCGGGTGAATGCCATTGGAGGTCTTGTTTCATGTGCCAAGTGTCCCAGTGATTCTGGGCAAGAGGCTACCGGCAAAGTCCCTTAAGATCCCTGAGACCAAAAAATTGCCAAATTTTGACAGAGTAGTTCTAGGAATTCGTGATAGCTTGGAATGTTCTATTTGGACCTATAGGTGCACGTGGAGTCCGTCCACAATAACCTCTCTCATTTTTAGTCAACCCCATTCCATTTGACCATGCCAAAATCAAACGCATTGTTGCAAAATGCTTCAATTTGATGTAGTGGAAAGGTGCTAGGTGTGACATTTTTCATTCCATAGCTCGTGGGGTCGAACGGACTACGCCAACGCGTCAGGGTGGGCGGGTAAATGCCATTGGAGGTCTCATTTCATGCGCCAAGCATCCCAGTGATTTCGGGCAAGAGGCTACCGGCAAAGTCCCATAAGATCCCTGAGACCAAAAAACTACCAAACTTTGACGGAGCAGTTCTCAGAATTCATGACAGCTGGGAATGTTCTGTTTTGACCTACAGGTGCACGTGGAGTCTGTCCACAATAATGTCTCTCATTTTTGGTCAACTCCATTCCATTTGACCTTTCCGAAATCAAACACATTGCTGGAAAATGCTTCAATTTGATGCAGTGGAAAGGTGCTAGGTGTGACATTTTTCATTCCATAGCTCGTGGGGTCGAATGGACTACACTAACGCGTCAAGGTGGATGGGTAAATGCCATTGGAGGTCTCATTTTGTGCACCAAGCGTCCCAGTCATTCTGAGCTGTAAGCTACTGACAAAGTCAAAAGTTGCTAGGATTGAAATTTTGCATTCTACAGGTCCTGGGGCTGAACAAATTGCGCCAATATGTCGGGGTGGGTGAGTAAATGCTAGGGGAGGTCTCATTTTATGTGCAAAGCATCCCAGTCCTTCCGAGCTGTAAGCTACCGGCAAAGTGACTTTGCCGGTAGCTTATAGCTTGGAATGACTTAGATGCTTTGCACACAAAATGAGACCTCCCCTAGCATTTACCCACCCACCCCAATGTGTTGGCGTAATCTGTTTGGTCCCAAGACCTGTGGAATGCAAAATTTCAATCCTAGCAACTTTTGACTTTGTCGGTAGCTTACATCTCGGAACGACTGGGATGCTTGGCGCACAAAACGAGACCTCCAATGGCATTTACCCATCCACCCCGACACGTTGGTGCAGTCCGTTTGACCCCACAAGCTATGGAATGAAAAATGTCACACCTAGCACCTTTCCACTGCATCAAATTGAAGCATTTTGCAACAATGCGTTTGATTTCAGCACGGTCAAACGAAATGGAGTTGACCAAAAAAGAGAGAGGTTATTGTGGATGGACTCCATGTGCACCTATAGGTCCAAATAGAACATTCCCAGCTATCACAAATTTTGAGAACTGCTTTGTCAAAGTTTGGTAGTTTTTTGGTCTCAGGGATCTTAAGGGACTTTGTCAGTAGCCTCTTGCCCAGAATCACTGGGACACTTGGCACATAAAACAAGACCTCCAATGGCATTTACCCGCCCACCCCGACGCGTTGGTGCAGTCTGTTCGACCCCATGAGCTATGGAATGAAAAATGTCACACCTAGCACCTTTCCACTGCATCAAATTGAAGCATTTTGCAACAATGTGTTTGATTTTGGCACAGTCGAATGGAATGGAGTTGACAAAAAATGAGAGAGGTTATTGTGGATGGACTCCACATGCACCTGTAGGTATGAACAGAACATTCCCAGCTATCACAAATTCTGAGAACTACTCCGTCAAAGTTTGGCAGTTTTTTGGTCTCAGGGATCTTAAGGGACTTTGCCGGTAGCCTCTTGCCCAGAATCACTGGGACGCTTGGTGCACGAATGAGACCTCCAATGGGATTTACCCACCCACCCCAATGCATTGGTGTAGTCCGTTCGACTCCACGAGCTATGGAATGAAAAATGTCACACCTAGAACCTTTCCACTGCATCAAATTGAAGCATTTTGAAACAATGCGTTTGATTTCAGCATGGGCAAATGGAATGGATTTGACCAAAAATGAGAGAGGTTATTGTGGATGGACCCCATGTACACCTGTAGGTCCAAACAAAACATTCCCAGCTATCACAAATTCTGAGAACTGCTCTATCAAAGTTTGGCAGTTTTTTGGTCTCAGGGATCTTAAGGGACTTTACCGGTAGCCTCTTGCTCGGAATCACTAGGATGCTTGGCACACAAAATGAGACCTCCCCTGGTATTTACCCACCCACCTTGATGTGTTGGCATAGTTCATTCGGCACCATGATGAGCAGAACAAAAAATATTGTTCCAGTTGACACATTCTCAATCATTGACATGGATGATATCTCAGTACCATTCCTTTAGGCACAATATGAGCTTCCAATGGAAGGCACAATTGTGAGATTAGAGATGATGAAAAGTGTGTGTCATTCACAATCATGTTTTACTTGTCTTCAATGATGATTCCTTGATTTAACTTAATCCTTTGATAATACATTTTAACCTCCTTGTGAAAGCACACTTTCAAGGTTGCTTGAGCAAGAGCTAGCGCCTCAACATCTAGGTGCACTTTTGGTGTTCTAGAAGCATGAACTAGCACCTCAAATAGTAAGGCACTCATTCTAGGTTGATTATTCAATAATTGGCACCTTGTATTCATTATCAAGGCGCATATCCAAAGTCATAGAGATATGAAGTGGCACCTCACTAATCTAGGTGCACATTTGATGGTGTAGAGAGGTAGATGTGCGCCCAAGTCATCATTTGATGCCTTCAATAACTATAAACTCCTTTGATGATGCATTTTATCATTCCAATTCACTATCTAGCCTTAGGCGCACATTTTAGGTTGATCAATCATAATCTAGTGCCCTAAGTACCAAGGCGCACTTTTAGGTTAGTTTGATCAAGGATTAGCGTCTTCACTTCTAGGTGGAAGTTTGGAGTTGAAATACATCAAAATAACAAGTTTCTTCATCACTTCAAACATCTTTAACACTTTGAAGATCTCCAATGCATGATTGAATATCAAGAAACCAATGTATCATTTCATGAAGGTCTTGATGAGAAGAACAAAAAATATTTTTCAAGTTGACACATTCTCAATCATTGAACCAATGAAATTGATGCAAACATGCAATTTGTTCATGATGTGCCATCATGTTGATGCAAACATTCTCTATCATTCATATTGTCACATGTTGTAAGCCATGTATGTGAAGATGTAAACATAGTATTGGTGACATGAGAAACACTACTACATATTCTTAAGTGTTTTAAATATGCATCTTCTTATGTAATCATGTGTTGTAAATGAAGGAATGCAATGATTGCAATATGTGCACAAAACATAATTTTTGATAAGGATTGAAAGGAAATGTTAAGAAAATGCAATTGGCGGGTGTAAATCCAAAGTGTGGAAGCATAGACAAGGCATGTGAATAGTTTGACATGACACCTCAAAGAGATGCTATCTCATGGAATGCAATGATTGCAAGATATGCACAAAATGGATTTTTTGAAAAGGCTTTAGAAACTTTGAAGCAAATACAATTGGAACATTTAAAACCAAATTCCATAACCTTTGCAAGCATTCTCCCTACTTGTGCCAAATTAAGATCTTATAAATACATATATGCATAATGTCATGAAAATAATGTATAGTGTATATATCAAGCCATATAGGCATGTACAAATAAAACCATATGGGTATATACAACGATATACATCGATAACATACAAAAGTATGTTTATAAAGCCAAATAGGCATATGTAACAAAATGTCCCAAAATCAAATCCCTATCCAGATTGCTATCAAATAATCTATGGCTCTTGCTAGGCCATGAAGATGGTGAACCAGTCAATGACTCATCCTCTATTGCTCATCGACTAGACCTCCTTGATAAAGATTTTTGAATTTCCACCTATTAATACAATCAAACAATGTGCACATTAATATAGAATTTAATATTCAAAATATATAACATGACATAAGTAATCAATCACTTACCACCAATTGGTGATCCCTCTTGATCATTTCTTGTCTCTCTTCTTCTGTAGAGCTGGATGGGTAGGGGAGGTGACGTCCTGTGAGAAGCATGAACAAACAAATTTAAGTAAACATGAATATCATAAATATGTACATTAAATGCTGTGGTTATTATAGGACTATTCTAGGACTATTTTAGGACTATTGTAGGACTATTGTAGTTAAAACTATCCTAGTAGACATGTATAGGACTGTTATAGAACTGTCATCTCATGGAATACAATGACGGCAAGATTAGTATGAAGATTAATTATGACTGTTATAGGACTTTTATAAGAATGCAAAGTAAGGAAGCATAGGCAAGGCACATGAACTCTTTGGTGGAATACCTCAAAGAAATGAGAATTTTGTTAGATGTTGTAGTTGCAATTGCCATGTGACACATGTATGTAATATGTGAAAGCATAGACAAGGCACATGAACTATTTGGCAAAAGACATCAAATACATGTCATCTCATGGAATGCCTTATGTAGAAAAAGGTACAAATGTGCAATATTAAGAAATACAAATGAGAACTAAAAATCATACCTCGAGTATAGTCAAAATAACCTATGATGCCATACAAAATAATTTATGATGCCATGCAAAATAATCTACGATGCCATGTAAAATAACTTTATTCACAGTCCTGTATAGTCAAAAGCATGCATTATAGTTAAAGTAACAAGATTTTTAATAAAACAATTCTAAAAAATAGAAAAAACAAGAACAAGTTAAGATAAAAAAAATGTCATACCTGTCCATCTGGAAGTTTAAATGCTAGTCAAGCGTACCTGAGGGGTCATCTCTTACCTTCAAAGTATCCAATATTGCTTCATGATCAACATTACTAATTGTCCATAGTTCTTTTAATTTTGGTTTTCCACGATGCTTTAGTAACTTGACATTTGTTGCTACAACTAGGTGAGAATACATCAATATGGTTTTATGCTTCTCAAAGTCTTCAAAGGCCGGGATGCCATTCTTTTTAATCATATATGTTCTTAACCAAGTCCCAGCAATAACAACTGATCCTGTAGGATATGTGAACCCATCATCATCTGTCATAGGTTGTGTTAGCTTTTGTTTTCCCTATACACATCGTGCCAACCAATAGTCTGACCTCTATTCATTTCCATGCAGTGTAACAACTGTATAAACATGACCTGGCTGTACAAGGTCTGAAAGATGTTCATAGTCAAATGAGCTCTCCATGTCATTGATGGAAGATGATTGACCTTCATATAAAGGGATTAAATATTGTGGAATCCATGCATCTACCCACTTACTTGACTCACAATTGTTCCAATCACATTTAATACAACTTTGACAAAAATAAGCTAATTCTCATGTCCAAATAGTCCATGTACTTGCATCTGAGCTTTGAAATGAATGCATCTTTGATGATTCACTGATTCTCTGACATTCCAATTTCTCTATCACTATCCCATCATCAACCAACCAAAAGAACCTGTGCACTTTAGAATCAAGAGCCACTCCTCGTGACAATGCATAGTTACACCACTTAACAATGGAATCTACATCACTGAATGTAGCACCACCTCTAATCTTTAGTTGTTCTTTAAAAAGAGCTCTCTTCACGCATGCACCTGCTCCATTATGTTCACCTTTTCCATGCTCGGCTTAAAAAAAATTCCAAATATGAGGTATACCCTTCTCTATAAGCATTTTCCTCAACCAATAGAAATTACGAGCATTCTTGAATTGACCAGTGCAATTATTTGACCAAATGAGATGTTGATCGATTCTAATATCTTTTTCTTGCAAGAACCCATAAAATTGTTGAAAACAATATTGCACAAACTCTGTTGAATGAGATCGATCATCACTCATGTAAAAATGGTATTCTCTGACAATCTTCCTGTTCTCTCATGTACTCTCGGGGGCATGTATGTATGTGATGTGAACAAAAATAGCAATCTGAATAGAATTGTAGTACTGGGATTGAACTTCATTTTGGGGTTGCAATGTATAGTTTTATGCAAAATCAACTACATAGACAATAGTTCCAATCGGGAAAGTCTTTACACATCCTGAACTGTTGATCTAACCATCGAGACCTGTGGCTATGTCTGACATACTTGTAGAAAAGATTTTTCTTAAAATCATCAATAAAATCAGTAATACTTACCTCTCTTACAATCAACTGACATCTAGAACCTTCACCTCCACTTTTCAAATTGTATTTCATTGTCTCATATCTCTTTTTCTCAACCATTCTCTTTCCAAAATCATGCCCATTGCCCTCGTGAAAACATGATACAAACTTTGATAACCCACCACATTGTAAACACTTTTAATTTAAACAATCATTCTTGTAGAACATGCAACCATCATCTCTAATACATAGAAATAAATCCAATAAGTCCCTAGATGACTTTGGTAGTTGAATTGCACCACACTCCTGTAACATTTCGTTAGTGTGCAAAGTAGAACGGATATTGCATAATAATTCATGGTACATAGAAAACTCTACAAGGTATTCGCAACAACATGTATTACGAACTTTAAGAGGAACACAATAAAATGGCTTAAGAGATTTAAATGCTCTTTGTGAGATTGTCATACCTGGGTGAGTTTCACAATATTGTTTGTACAATGTTGTTTGGCTACATTCCAAGTAATGTTTAGGATGTGGTGTGCGGTCTTTATCACCAATTCTTAACTTTACAACATCTTTTGCATTTGGTGATACCCTAGAGTTAGTGTGCCAAAATCGTTCAATTTCTTCCTTTGTGCTATCAATTAGCTTCTTGTCAACTTGTGGAAGCCTACCACTGAAAGCCCAAGTATCATTGGCAAGAGGACTATCTAGCCTTGATCTTAATGCTCGTGCTTTTGACAATGTTTTACGATTCAATCTTAAGTCAACACAATTTTGCCTCATTAATCGAGCATTTCTTAATTGTTTGCTTACTATTGAGGTTGTTATTACTCTACGGGCAGCTCTTTTATCTTTCTCCTTGCTAGTCTTACCAATAGAATTGAGTGCATTGAAAAGGCTTCTAACAATAATTTTATTCCGATCAAACACTTTGTTTAACCGAATCTTTAATTTCTTTAGTAAAGGTCTCATTTTGTACATCTTTAATAATTGCACAAAAAGTTGGCATTGTTCGGTTAATGTTATCTTCTCAAAGTATTCATTGAAGAGTTTTGTAGCCCACAACCGAACCGTTCGTGACGACCTCTTGCCTTCAAGTTTTTCCATTATGTTCTCATCAATTTCAAGTAACCATTTTGGGGTTCTTGGGTGTTTTCCAATTTCATCACGGTTATTCTCTTCTTGACAAATATCCTCTCTTCTTATGAAATTTGGAGATACATTGATTGTTCTTGTTTCATCCATGTTATCAACCTCATCAATTTTATCAACAAATGGATTATGGAGTGCAATTTCAACATCATGATGTTCATATCCACTTTCTTCAAGTGCACGTCTTCATTTTTCTTCTTATTCTTTGTCCATGGTATTGCTATTATGAATAGGTGTTTCATAACATTTTTCAATATTTTCATTTGCAATATCATGGTGAATTTCATTCTTATCTAACATTTCATTATAATCAAAATTAACATCTTCAATTTGCATGTCATTAGATGGTAAAGAAGAAGATTCACCTTGATGAGCATCCACCAAACCCACTCTTCCAATCCTCTTCCTTTCCCTAGCTTTTTCCTTAATTGCTTCAATTTCCTCCAGTGTAACTTTCCTCCTCCTTTTTGCTTTACGACAACTGTTGCTCCCCATTAGGGGAACAAAAATATCACCCTTATGATTGTAACAAGAAAATTGTCTCCAAAAGTGCATAAAAATATTCCTTTCACTGTCATAGCCAGAAATCACGAGTATTTCGATAGTAGAGGGTCTTTGGTTGCGGATGTCGGGCCCAACAATATTCCTTTTGTCTTTTTTCTGCATTTACAAAATGGATATCCATTTCTTAAATCCCAATTCTTTGCCAACGGACACTCTGCAACGTCCATATCGCTACTACAAAATAGATATCCATTTTATTATGTACATTTGGATTCGAGACTAGGGATTCATTTTATTATTCTATAAACTTGTGAATTACCATCTAATATGAATGTTTACACACTAATCCACCTAGGTATCAACTTAATAAAGCTCTGGATATAAGCCATTATTTGATTTGAGTAATCTTACTTTGGACACATTTGTGAAGACTCCTAAAGAGCCTGGACATACAATTGTAAAGATGATATAGCCTCCATATAAGCATAAAGATGATATATAATTTTAGTTTGTTGAAGGCCATGTAAATCAGTCATTGATGAGGACTCTGCTACACCTAAAGTTGAGTCCTTTGTTTGGAACTTTGAAGCATGCAAAGAGGCAAGTGACTTGTAATGCTTAAGTAAACACAAGTCTCAACATGATGTAGTTCAACTTGATGACATGTCTAAATATGACACATTTTAGTTTGTATTGCATGAGGACTTCCTTATTCATGCATATCAAATTTATAATTAGGCATATTTTTCTGAAGTGTATGAGTTTGAGGCTTTCAATTTTTGTATTGACTCACTTGAAGATGCTAGCAGCCATGTGAACATGATTAATATGGGATCCAAGAGTTGTCCTTTTCCCATGAATTTGGAGTGGATTGTTGGCCCTTATGATTGTTTAAATCATGTTGGCCTAGCATTTGAATAGTTGCTTCGTGACATGGATGGGAATAGATAATGTATATACTTTATCACACTTTAGGGTTTTCCCATTATATGCTAAAATGTTATGACTATCCACTTATTCTATTTTAGGCTATCATCAAATGAGGAGCTTCTAAAGGTAAAAATGTTGTCCCAAAAGAAAGCTCAATGTTATTCGTAAAGACATTAGATTGTTAAAATACAAAGTCAAGGGTAGATATTCCTTGGGCTATTTTAGTATAGAGAAGCAAAATTGCAATATATGACTATCCTAGGAATTAGAATGGTTGATCATAGGATATTCGTGGCATTTTGATATTAATGGATGGATTGATGGATGTTTAGGGAGTTTAAGTTTAAATGTAATGTATGAGAATTCTTATTTATGAAGGATCTAATAGGTCTTATGTCTTATTTGTAGGCCATTCAAGAAAGAAATGAAAAGATACCAAGGACTATCATAACACCTATTACAATTAGGTGCATCAAAGGATTGTCATCCAGGACCTTACCAATATGGGAAGTTATCAAAACCATGTCATGTTTAAAATTAAAGGCTTTATCACCTCTTTGTCCCTATAGGCCTATTAGAACAATAGGTCACATTTTATTCATATACCGGGGTTGAGAATAAACACTAAGCATTTGTAGTTATGGCAAGTGTAAATGGAAATAGATTACAACTTTAGACAATCTATCCTCTCCTAGATTGCACTGACTGAGTGGAAATTAAAAATTCCCTATCAATGTCCTTTATATACTGAAGGTATGGGTGAGAAAGGTAAACTTTGTATGTTGTAGACAAGGCCTCAAATGTAAAATATATTATGACAATAATGATAAGGACTGTTAGGCATGAATGCTATCACTATTATAGATTGTCAAACCAACCATAGGCTGCCATAATAGTACACTGCTGACTATCATACCTTTAGGCATGGTGCCATGAACCTTATGAGTAGAATGCATTGGTATTTGTGAGAAATGTATTGCTTATGTTAAGAATAAGTATTTATATTGTTTGAACATCATCAAAAGGTGGACTACAAATACAACTTTGTCAAAGGAAAACTTTAGTGACAAAAATCTAACTATGAACTATTGTGCCATCCAAGCACAATCATGACCAACATCAAGGGATAGTCAAGGCACAGGTGTCTTAAGAAACACAATTGAAATTGTCCATAGATATTTGAAGTAATTCACAATATTCATGATCAAGAATCAACTCTGACTGTCTCAACAGTGGTAAATTTGGCTTCAAGACAATCAAAAATTAGGGATTCATTATCACCAAGTAATAAAGAAGAGTAACCGTAAGTGTCGACCTTCAATTTCATTATACAAGAGGATGAAGAAGGGGCCATAGTATTTTCATACCATAATACAACATACAAAAGGAAAATCATGAAGTCAAACATGTGCAAAGGGTATCTATGTTAAAGAGGAGACTTGTGAATGGACGATGACTATCACTGTCAAAATAAGATATGGTCTCACTAAGGACAGTTAGGTGATTTGTGGATTGTCATGACTACAAGGCACGAGAATCTTGTGTATGAAGAGGAAAGAAATATAAATAAAAGAAGATTGAAGGATTGTTGCACTTGGGTACAATGATCCTAAAGGATTGTCATGCTAAAAGGATAATCAACAGTACAAAGATTCATATTTTAAGGCTATCCTTAATCTCATTCACATCGTCCTAATTTTGGTTTGATTTGCATGGAGTGAGATGACACTATCAAGATTAATTGAAAAGGTGAAAGGGTTTGGTACCAAATTTGGTCACAAGTGTAAAAATTGCAATAAGCTTGAGAATATTGTTCACTAAACCTAGAACTATCACCAAGCAACATCCTATTCATAAGATGTGATCAACAAACATGTAAGAAAAATGGATATCAACCTTCTTGGTTATGCGTGCTTGATAAGAGCCCATACTTTTCACAAGGAGCCACCAATTTTTAACTAAATATTTCCATTAGAAACGGATAAAAAAATGTTCCCCCAAATGAGGAAACTAGATTGTTAATTAGAATTTTGTGTAATGTGATATGAAACAATAGATACACCTATAAATGACCAACTAACTTTAAATTCTTGTATTATTGCCTCGATGTTTCAAATATGTTGCTTCTCTTCATCCAAAACCAATGGTACAAAAATTTTCATAGATCAAGGAAACAGATATCCGTTTTGAGTTGCTTTTACCGAAGCAAAATGGATATTCGTCTTTCTTTGGTACAAAGCAAGACGGATATCCATTTTGGTTGTTGACTTTTCATGGATTCTAACGTGTTTTCATGTTTCAGTCTCTTCTCCGAACTTCACCCTTCGTGCTGATGACTTTTTTTTAATGCAAAATTAATAAAACGAAAAGGGTTTATAAAAAAAATTGTTAGCTTTCTAAAAATATAAGATTTGTTTGGTTATCATTTTATTAAATAATTATTAATAATTTTCTATATACCGTGTCTCTGAAATCCTGATGGACACACTAATTGAAAAACATCCATAACTTTCAAACCATTTCACATTTTTGAGATCCGAAACCTACATCACACTCTATGATTTTTTGGCTATAGGTTAAAAAAAAAATTGAATTTTAATTTTTTTTATTGAGTTAGGTTGGCTGGAAAATTACTTTTTAGTTTTTAAAAAAAGTCACAGTAAAAAAATCATAACTAATTATTTTATTGGAAAAAAATTTCAAATAAATATGCGTCACATCCGGACATGAGTCCTCTACTTATTTTGAAAGTTAAAAAAAAAAAAAAATTTACTCATAGTTAGGTTGGCTGGACAGACACCCACTTTTTATTTTTTTCTGAAAAATTTAAAAGCTGTTCATTGAAATATTCAATTTTAACTAAGTAAATTTAGTTTAAAAAAAAAAATAGTAGCCTATAAACTAGATTCAATTCTCTACAAATTTTGTTCTTACATCTTTTTCAAATTGTGTAGATAATCCATTCAAATTTTCACATGAACTTCATAAAGTCTGATTTTTTGTATTTTCATTGCCACTTAGAGGTATAGTTTGGCCCATCATGATCCTGCACATACCTACATAAAAGAGAACAAACTAAACTAATATTAGCCTATTCTACTCATTAACTAATGCAACCTCATGATTGAGCTAAATGAATGCCTACGTATGAAGTTAAACAGCCTAACTACATGCAAACCTTGATCATTGGATGTGCTCCTTGATGTTTTGATATGTTGATTGCTCCTCAAATTGACAACATAACCTTGCACAACATGGAGACTTGAAAATGGCTTGAGATGATGGCTATTTATAGATTTTTGGATGGGGGATTGGATGGATAGGATTGATTAGGAGGATTAATGGTTGAGGATTGTTGGGAGGATTGGATTGATGAGAGGCCACCAAGTGGCATGATAGGATTGGAGGACAAAGATAGTCCTTGGATCAAGGGTGGATGATAGTCTTGGATAAAGTGGATGGAGAGGATTGAAAAGGGACAAAGGGAACCTTTTTAGAGGGATGTGCAAGGTATGTTCCCATCCCTTTGTAACAAGGTCATGTGATTATGTACAAAATCCCATGCTTTTGTACATGTTGGAGGATGTGAGGAGTTTGAATGGGTTAATGAAAGATTTGGAATGTGTAAGCATGTGATTAAGTCGATTAGGTGGATTAGTCAACTTAATCAAAAGTACAAAAAATAAGAAATTGAATAAATAGAAATATTTATTTAATTTTGTATGGGGATAAGGATATTAGATAAATGAATATTTATCTAATTTTAGACTATAGAAAAGGACCTAATTAATTGAATAAATGATTAAATTTATTTAATTAATGCTAGGAGATGGTACTAATGAATAGTGAAAAAATAATAAAATATTGTTTAATCACTGTTGGAAAGGGGATTGGATAATTAACTTTCTAAACAGGTTTTTATTCATTTAATTGTGGAAGAAAGTGGTTTAGTGATGTCCTGATTAGGGCTAGAAGCGGTGAGTGGTTGATTTTAGGTGTGTACATTTTGTCCATCTTTGAGATGGTGTTGTGAAGTAGCATCATTGCAAAGAAAGATAAAACATAGCACTTGATTGGATTAGAAGATGGTTGGATTAGGGATGATTATGCCCCAACTAGTCAAAGCGAGAGCCACAAGGAGGAAATGATGGTAGGGATGATTCCCCCTCAAGAGGGCAAGTGGCTTTGAAGAACGTGGGTGTTATCTCAAAAGGAAGAATATAGTTGGATAGAGGAGACAGGATGTAGGGTGTTAGAGAAAAGGGATGATGGGGGAATAAATGATTGGATGAAAGAGATGAAAGGATGGATGGATAGATGCAAATTGATAGATGGAGTTATGTGTTATGTTGAACTAGATGGGAGAAATCTTATTTGATATGGAATGACACATTATGCACCAAGGTATAAGGAACCAGGGTGATAATGTGTCCCATGCATAAAATGATGCCCCAACACATCACACAACATTGGATGACCTTGGTGAGTACTATGATGGGACAACCGACAAGGTCATAAGAAACCCTATGTTGTATAGCACCATGATATGGAAGACCATGATACATTTGTGGCAAATAGGTTATAGAGAAATGATAATGCACACACAAGCAAGCACACATGCAAAAAATTCTACAAAGAACAACATAAGGATTGAGAATGACATATCCCAATGATGATGATGGATGTTTGATCAAGGCTTGCAGCAAGGCTTGGAACAAGACCATGGATGTGATTGGATGATTTTGCATAGATTTCTTAGCTTATGCTACATGGATTAGGATTTTTCTTTTGATCTTTTGATGTTTGGAGATTTGGATCACTGGAGGGATTGTATTGGGTTGGATTTGGGGTGGCCCTTAGATAGATACCAATGACAAGGGAAAACCATGTATATCGAAAAGGGATAATAGGATGATTTGGATGGGGTGATTAAGGGACTGGATGATGGAGGGATAGATTGATAGATAGTGGAACAAAGTGCTTAGACCCTACCCATGGAGGTCAAAAATGTGTCAAAGGGGAGGATAGGGGGATAAGAGGAGGATTGGGATAGGGGTTCATGATGGATTAGAGGATTTAGGATAGGTGGATGGAGGGGGTTTGGATGTGATCTCCAAGGACTATGTCGTATAGTAAAAGAAGTCCCACTCTAGATAGGTGTCTCTCATGACAAGGTGTTGGGGGGATGGATGTTTGTAAGATATGCTTGGAAGGGATGTATGCAAAGAGGTGTTCAAAGCATGTTTTGAACATTTTGTTCCTATCCTTATCAAGATCAAAAGTGGGAAGGGAGGATGGGATGATGATAGGATAGCTAGGGAGATATAGTGGATAGAATGGATGGGAGACAATAGGATAAACATGGATATAGTGGATAAGAGTGATAGGCGAGGTGAGACTTGGCCCAAAGTGTAGGGTGCAAATGTATGGGTGATTGTGCATGATTCCCACAAGGCATTTTATCATGGTATTTTCCCAAGGAGCCATATAAATGGTTTTCACTATTGGGCAATTTTTTCTCTTTACTTTTTTTCTTTTTTCTTTTATTTTTAATTTTCATTTTGGACAATGTTCTAAATTTTTGGGATTTTTTATTATTTAGATGTGATGGATAGGTAGATAAATGGGTTTGGAGGAGGATGGGGACTTGAGAATCTATTTCCATGGCAAGGTGATAGTGTCCCAATTAAGATAGTTATTGCATGTGGACCATGTCAAGTGTCATTGTGCATATGGATGTTGGTATATCATGGTTGAGTGAGATGGAGAAGAAGTGGATGGGATGTACGGTATCTTGGATGGAGGATGAATGGATTATGTAAATGCATGGATGAGAGAGATGTTATGGGAGGTACATATTGGATAATGGATATAGGAGGGGGGATGGGTGCATGGGGGAATTTTGTGGGGTTGAGGAGAATCAATACCAATGTTTTCACACATCATTGTGGATTTTGAAGCTTACATTTTTTCTGGGGAGTGAGGAGTAATGGGGATTTAGGATTCATGGTGAATTCTTTATTATGGGATCGGGATGGGGTGTGGTGGGATTACTGATTTGGGGACCCAAATAGACTTAGGATTTTGGGGATTTTTGTATTTGGTGTAGAATGGGGCATAGGGGATTTGGGATTTGGAGGGGATATGGATTCTCCATTCAGATTTATTGTTTTTTTCTTGGGAACCCACATTGTGTTTGTTTTTTCTTTTGGAGGTGTGGGATTTTGTGGCATTTTAGATGGATTTTCCTGGGTTTTTAGTGTATCGATGCCCTACGACATGATAGTTCTTAGGCTTTTGTTGATTTTTTCTTTATGTGTGGATACACCCAAAGATGATGTGTACATTTGTTTTTCATGATTAGGGATTTTAGGGGATAGGGAATTATGGTGTTTAGGGGTATGGGATTTGTGGATGGGGGTGTTGAGGATAGGGATATTGGGAGTTGGGAGGATGGGGGAAGAGTGGATTTAGCGATGGGAAGACATTTAGATTTATGGATGGAAAGACATTTGGGATAAGATGGAAGAGGAATAGTTGCATGCTTTTTGTATTTGTATGATGATGGAGGAGGGATGGAAAAAAATGGTTTGGAGGTGCAATGAAATGCACCTATGTTAGGATTGGAAGAAGTTTCCTTAGGAGGCGTGAAGGTGGTACGAACATTCTTGGATTGTTTGTCTTAGGATAGAGAACCAAGGTCATGTGATTGTATGTTGGTTTTGACATGAATGGGCTCCAATATTCCTTGTTCATGAAGGCCTAAACCTTTTCCTTGATATTTCATGTTTTGGAGCATGTGATGGGCAATGGGATGTTTGTTGATATGGAAACAAGACATGAGTCCATTATTTTATATGGTTGAGGATGGGTGTTGGATATAAGTTGTTCCTATCCTACGAGAGAACCACCATGGATAAAGGTGTTGGGACCAAGAGGATAGGATAATGGATTTGGGATGGTGTCAATAAGTGATGGTGAGGAGTCAATAGGTTGTTGCAAATATGTGCCTAATCGGTGTTGTCATTGATGTCAACATATCCTTGTTGTCATTGGTGTCAACTGTACCTATTTAGAAGACCTGTATGTTGAGGATATTGAGAAAATTAGCCTCTCCGGAAGAGACAAGTCAGTTACACATTTCTTTGTAAAAGACAATGAAGACAATGAAGTTCAGTGAAGAAGATTACTCTACATTTCTAGTAGGATGAAGATCAGAGCCTACAGACCATATGGCTATTTAAAGGATTGTCTAAAGTTGCTCTAGTTAAGATTTGAGAGGTCTGCATGAAGTTTTAATGAATCTATAGCCATCTGAGTAGAATTAGGTTTTGTAGTTATTCAGAAGTGATAGAGTGACAAAGATTTGGTCTGGATTGATCTGCATTGGAATATTATGATATACGGATCTAGAGGCATGTTTGGGAAGTCAGTGTGTATCCTCAATTCAAATGGTTCATGGTTTGGAGGTCCGCAAGCAATCTTTCTAGTGTGACAGTCATGGCAGACAGTGTTCTTGAGGTATCAGATGAAGATGCAAGTGATTCTGATGATTTGGAGTAGTGCAGATGTTATTGTTGAATTCAATGTGCTTGTGGAGGTCTTTGGATTGTGTGTTTGTTGTGTTGGACATCCGCATTGAAGATTAAGCTTGTAGTTGAAGATTTCCTCCTTGGTGTTGTTGTTCTTCCCAGTTTTGGCTGACCAGATGATTCAAGCGTGTTGCGGATGAACTAAGATGAGTTATACGAAGTGTGGTGTATTGCTTGAGGAAGATTTGGATCCTAATTATGTTTGGCTGACAGTATAATGATTCACATTAAGTCAGATGTTTGTAGTACCAACCTTGATGTTCATTCCAAGGTTGATGAAGCATATAAATACTTGTGGATGAATTGTGAAAAGTTGTCCTTGTGTGAAAATGATAAAATCCTAAGAAAGGTATAGAAGCAGAGAAGAGAAGAAGAGGAGCAAAAGAACAAGAGTTGTAAAGGATGAGAATATAGCAGAGAAGTGTTTAGGGGCAAAGCAGAAGTTTTGTGAGCTATCAATGGGACTCAACCAGGCATGAACAAGATGCTATCTCTCAATTTATTCTTTCTGTATTAAACAAAATCTTGTAGGCAGTGAGCCTCTTTGAGCAGTGAGCTCTAGGCAGTGCACCCTAAGGCAAGTGCCTTTCCATTTCTTTTAAGTACTTTTAATAGGGTACAAATCTTGTGGGTTAACCCCCACCGTGGTTTTCCCTTAACCAGGTTTCCACGTAAAAATTCTGGTACATGTTATGTGTGTTCAATTTGTTTCTGCTCATGTTTTATTGATTCATGCTTTAATGTTTACATCATTAATCTAACTGTAAGTTGATAAAGAAGATTAAAAGAAGAAAATGTTAATTTGGGGGACAACTAATTCACCCCCCCTCTTAGTTGTCTGGACTAATTCCAAAAATTGGTATCAGAGAAAGGTTCCTCTAAAAGAAACCTAACCACTTGAGGAGATCCAAGATGTTGACTTACAAAAAGGAAAGTCCAAGATTTGATGGAACAAATTACTCCCTTTGGAAGGTGCACATGCAGTGTCATTTGGAATGTATGGGTGATGCCTTTTGGTTGATAACTAATAATGAGTATAAGATTTTGAAGAATGGCCTACAACTCTAGACGAACTCAGGGAAGCTGAATGCAACATTCAAGCTAAAGAAGCATTGTTGAGTGCCCTGACTGATATAGAATTGACAAATGTCCTAGAATTGAAAATTGCTCATGAAATCTGGAAAAAGTTGGAAAATCTATATGAAGGTGATAAGTATGTCAAATGTGCCAAGCTATAGAGCCTGAAGGGTAAATACAAAAGGTTGATGATGAGTGAAGATGAAAACATTACTTCCTACATGCAAAAAGTGAATGAACTTTTGACCGGTATCAGGAATGCTGGTGGAGTATTGGAAGTATTAGAGATTGTTGCCAAAATGCTCAGATCCTTACTTGTGGCATATAAGCATAAAGTTTCCGCCATTGAAGAGATCAAGACTGTGACAACTGTTACAAGGGATCAATTAGTTGGTAAGCTTTCAGCATTTGAAATGAGTGAATTTGGTGATTCTCTTCCTAAGTTTGAATCTGCATTTAAGTCCATTGTATATGGAAAGCAAAGATATGATCCAGGTGAAAGCTCTTCAGGAAGATCAAACAGATTTGAGAAGGCAAGGAAGGATCTTGAAGATGATGAAATTGAGAATGCGAAACTTGAAGCCCTTATTGCCAAAAGATTGCCAAGAGGATCTGGTAAGTATGAAGGAATGTTGACTTTCAAATATTTTTCTTAATAAGATTGGTCATTTTGCCTCAAGATGTACGGACAGGTTTTCAAAACCAAAATTTAACATATCAAGGGGTCAGAAGAAATGTTACTATGTCCAAGAAGCTGAAGAAGGAGTCACTGATGATGAATCTGATAGGGGAAGTAATTCTGGAAATAAATGGGTGTTTATTGCTATCAAAGAAGAAGATCCAGTGTCTACTAAATCTACTAGCTGTATAAATGTGGAAAGTGCCTTGGTTGCTCAGGTTGAAGAAAAAGATGAATGGGTAATTGATAGTGGATGTTCTCATCATATGACCAGTGATAAGAATAAGTTTGTAAGTTTTGAAAAATATGAAGGTGGAATTGTGAAGTTTGGAGACAATTCAGCTGATAGAATCTGTGGCAGAGGATCCATCTCTTTTGATGGTAAGAATAACACTAATGATGTTCTGTATGTAGAAGGACTGAAGCATAATCTTATCAGTGTTAGACAGTTGGTTGACAAAGGGTATGATCTCTGATTCAAGGATGGAAAATGCATAATCTTAGAAATCTTTGAAACTATGATTGCATCAGGTACACAAACTAAAGGTAACATCTTTCATCTAAGTGGTACATGCAAAAGTTGTTTGATTGCTTAGATTGATCAGAGTTGGTTATGGCATACGAGAATGTGTCATGTGAACTTTGATAATATTGTCAAGATAAGCTATACATAGGTTGTAAGAGATCTTCCAAAACTTGTGAAACCTACTAATAGCATGTGTAGAAAATGTCACTTGGGTAAACAAAACAAAACTTCATTCAAGACTAAAAAAATAATCTTCAAGTGGACTGTTGGAACTTGTGCATACTAATCTATGTGGTCCTGCTAGAATTAGAAGTGTGCAAAGAGACAGATATTTTATGTTTCTAATTGATGATTACTCCCAGATGATGTGGGTAACCTTCTTGAAAGAAAAATTAGAAGCTCTTGAAAAATTCAAAGTGTTCAAGGTTATGGTGGAGAATGAGATTGGTGTGAAGATAAAGTGTCTAAGATCCAACAGAGGTGGAGAATTTACCTCCGGTGAGTTTGATACATTATGTGAAAAGCATGGAATAAAAATACAGTTATCTGCTTCTAGGACTCCTCAACAAAATGGATTTGTGGAAAGAAAGAACTGAACCATTCAAGAGGCTGCTAGGACCATGATGATGGAAGCAAATGTTCCACAAGTCTATTGGAGAGAAGCTATGAGTACTTCTATTTACACTCTTAACTGGGTGTAGATCAAAGGCAATTCTGGTAAGACACCTTATGAACTATAGTTTGGTCATCCTCCTACTATGAAATATTTTAGAGTTTTTGGTAGTAAATGCTATATCAAAAGAGATGAGGATCTAGGCAAGTTTGATTCAAGAAGTGATGAAGGAATATTTTTGGGTTACTCTACCCAAAGCAAGGCATACCGATGCTTCAACAAAAGACTAAAAAAGATTATTGAAAGTGCTAATGTCAAAGTTGATGAAAGCAAAGAAAGACCTTCTAGGCCCTATGGATATGATTCAGATGATCAAGATGAAAGTCAAAGTCAAGGAAAGCAAGTTCAAATCCAAACTCAGATCCAAATTGATCTGTTGACTCAAGAAGTCAGTGCAGATATTGAGGAACAAGCTCAAGAATCAGAAGTTCAAGTAATTTCCAAAACCCCTAGGTATGTAAGGTTGAATCATTCCAAAGATCAAATCATAGGAGACAAGAATAAAGGTGTTCAAACTAGAAGAAGAATTGTTGAAGATCAAGTGGAGTATTGTTTGATTTCAAAGATTGAACCAAAAATAGTGAATGGAGCTTGTAATGATGAGAACTGGGTAAAAGAAATGGAAGAAGAATTAATCCAAATTGAAAAGAATCATACTTGGGATCTTGTTCCTAGACTTGAAAACAAAAATGTAATTGGAACCAAATGTGTCTTCCAGAATAAACTGAATGAAGATGGTGAAGTTGTGAGAAACAAAGCAAGATTGGTATGCAAAGGATATTCTCAAGTAAAGGGAATTAATTTTGAAGAAACATTTGCTCTGGTGGCAAGAATTGAAGTAGTCAGATTATTTCTTGTATTTGCTGCATTCAAAGATTTCAAAGTTTACCAGATGGATGTCAAGTCAACATTTCTGAATGGAGAGTTAGGGGAAGAAGTATACAATGAGCAACTGGAAGGATTCCAATTGTCTGATGAAGGATTCCAATTGTCTGATCAAGATGATATGGTCTACAGATTGAGGAAAGCTTTGTATGGACTTAAACAAGCCCCAAGAGCCTAGTATGCAGGATTAGATAAGTATTTGCTAAAGCTAGGATCTAGCAAAGGCACAACTGACAGTAATCTTTATTTCAAGATAGATCATGAGCACATCTTAATTGTTGATGTATTTATTGATAATATCATTTTTGGTGGAAATGGAAGCATGTGTAAGAATTTTTCTGATCAGATGCAAAGTGAAATTGAGATGTCCATGTTTGGTGAAATGAATTTCTTCTTAGGCTTGCAAATCACTTTGTCAGATAAAGGTATATTCATATCTCAGTCTAAGTATGTGAGAGAATTGTTGAAAAAGTTTGGAATGGAGGACTCAAAACTGGTAAGTACTCCTATGGTAACCGGATGCAGGTTAAGTAAAGATGATGATTCACCTAAGACAGATTAGAAAAGGTATAGATCAATGATTGGAGGACTACTTTATGTGACTCAGACTAGACCTGACATTATGAATGCAGTTGGACTTGTTGCTAGATTTCAAGCTGATCCTAGGGAATCCCATATTGTAGCAGTCAAAAGAATTTTTAGATATCTAAAGGGAACATCTGATTATGGCTTATGGTATCCAAAGGACAATGACTTCACTCTTCATGCATATACAGATGCTGATTGGGCAGGAGATGTGGATGACAGGAAAAGTACTAGTGGTGGTGCATTCTTCTTGGGAAGGAGATTATTTTCTTGGTTGAGCAAAAAGCAAGAGGCAATATCTCTATCTACTACAGAGGTATAATATATAGCAACAACAAGCAATTGTACTCAAGTCTTGTGGATGAAGCAAATGTTGAAGGATATCAGAATTGTGTTTGAAGAACCTGTTACAATTTTCTGTGATAATTCAAGTGCAATCAACATCTCAAATCTAATTTGGTGTTGTATTAAAAGAATAAGCACATATCCATCAAGTTTCATTTTTTAAGAGAGAAAGTAAGTGAGAATGAAGTCAAAATGGAGTTTGTTTCTTCAAAGGATCAAATTGCAGAAATATTCACCAAGCCTCTGCCTAAGGATAATTTTGAGTATCTCACAGGGAAGCTAGGGGTTATTACCCCTCCTGTTCAAAACTAAGATGCACTAGTATGCATCAGTCCGGTGGAATTCACAGTCATATCTTGTGATCTGGATTGATGTTAAGGAGATACTACTTAGGGGGAGTAGTCAGTATGCAGATTTTGGAGATCAGTCTGAAAGAAAAAGGGGGAGAAGAGATTGCAAATATGTACCCTTTGCCATTGATGTCAAAGGGGGAGAGAAATCATGTGAAAAACTAGTTGCTGATGAAAGGGGGAGCAGTGAAGAAAGTGGTTACAGAAGTGATAAGAGAAAGGGGGAGAAGTTCATGTCTTGATGGTGGAATCAGTTTTTCACATCATATGTTTCCATCAATGACAAAGGGGGAGATTGTTGAAAATATGTGCCTAATCAGTGTTGTCATTGATGTCAACATATCCTTGTTGTCATTGGTGTCCACTGTACCTATTTAGAAGACCTGTATGTTGAGGATATTGAGAAAATTAGCCTCTCCAGAAGAGACAAGTTAGTTACACATTTCTTTGTAAAAGACAATGAAGATAGTGCAGTTCAGTGAGGAAGATTACTCCGCATTTCTAGTAGGATGAAGATCAGAGTCTGCGAACCATATGGCTGTGTAAAGGATTGTCTGAAGTAGCTCCAGTTAAGATTTGAGAGGCCCACATGAAGATTTGAAGAATCTATGGCCATCTGAGTAGAACCAAGTTTTGTAGTTATTCATAAGTGATAGAGTGACAAAGATTTGGTCAGGATTGATCCACATTGGAATATTATGATCTGCAGATCTAGAGACATGTTTGCAAAGTTAGTGTGTATCCTCAATTTAAATGGTTCATGGTTTGGAGGTCCGCAAGCAATCTTTCTAGTGTGACAATCATGGCAGACAGTGTTCTTGAGGTACCAGATGAAGATGCAAGTGATTTTGATGATTTGGAGTAGTGCGGATATTATTGTTGCATTCAATGTGCTTGTGGAGGTCTTTGGATCGTGTGCCTACTATGTTGGAGGTCTGCATTGAAGATTAATCTTGTAGTTGAATATTTCTTCCTTGGTGTTGTTGTTCTTCCCAGTTTTGGTCAATCGGATGATTCAAGCATGTTGCAGATGATCTAAGATGAGTTATACAAAGTGTGGCATATTGCTCAAGGAAGATTTGGATCCTAGTTATGTTTGGCCAATAGTATAATGATTCACATTAAGTCAGATGTTTGTAGTTCTGACCTTGATGTTCATTCCAAAGTTGATGAAGTGTATAAATACTTATGGATGAATTGTGAAAAGTTATCCTTGTGTGAAAATGATAAAATCATAAGAAAGGTATAGAAGCGGAGTAGAGAAGAAGAGGAGCAGAAGAACAAGAGTAGTAAAGGATGAGAATATAGCAGAGAAGTGTTTGGGGGTAGAGTAGAAGTTTTGTGAGCTATCAATGGGACTGAGCCAGGCATGAACAAGATGCTATCTCTCAGTTCATTCTTTCTGTATTAAACAAAATCTTATAGGTAGTGAGCCTCTTTGAGCAGTGAGCTCTGGGTAGTGTGCCCTAAAGCAAGTGCCTTTCCATTTCTTTTAAGTACTTTTAACAGGGTACGAATCTTATGGGTTAACCCCCACCATGGTTTTCCCTTACCCAGGTTTCCACGTAAAAACTCTAGTGTTATGTGTGTTCAATTTGTTTCTGCTCATGTTTTATTAATTCATACTTTAATGTTTACATCATTAATCTGATTGTAAGTTGATAAAGAAGATTAAAAGAAGAAAAAGTTAATTTGGGGGACAACTGATTCACCCCCCCCTCTCAGTTGTCTGGACTAATTCCAACATAGGTATAGTAAAGGATCGATAGGGGATGATGGGGGGTCAATAGCAGATGAAGTGGGATTAGGAAAGGGATGAGTTGGGATGATTGGATCTTTATTGGGATGAGGGTTGGATGTTTTGACATACTTTAGACTAGGCTCTTGACATAGATAGATTTGTGTGGATGGTGTGATGGCGAAGGAGTTTGTAACTTCATTTGTTGTTTGAATAGGCTCCTTAGATTGGGTAGATGGAAGAATGGGAGATGTTTGGGGTAGGATTTTGGATAGAAAGGACGAAGGTGATAGTGTGGTTTTGATGGGTGTTAGGTGGGTGATGACATCATCAGCAATATATTTAGGTTATTTAGGATTGGTGGGGTGGCATGACTCCACAAGTTTGGTTTTACGATTTTGCTTAATGTCCCTAGCTAGGAGTCCTTGGAGAAAACTCAAGAAGAGGGAATTCAATTTAGTGGGAGAATCGGATGATGGATTGGATGGTGAAGTGGATAGTAGGGTTGGTGGATAAGGGTATGATGGATGTGTTTGATTAGGAGATGAAGGATGTGGATAAGAGGTGGAGGTGATAGGGACCTTATATGAGAATGGATGTTGGGATATAGATGGGGGATAGAATGAATTTCCCTTGTCAAGGGTAGTGTAAGGGTGACCATAAGGTATGAAATTAGGTGTGGGGGCATATCTTGTGCTAGCCAATGCATGGTCATAAGGTTCTTGCATATGCATGGATGAGCAATGGAAGTTTATGGCAAGATTGCTTTCAATTATTTCATCAAGGTTTTCAATTTTGTCTTGGTCAACAAGACTATAATCATCATTGGAATTGTAATATGGATTCATGATTGGATTTTGATTTGGTATGATGTGATGTAGGATAACTTGATGATTTTGATTTCTAAGGTTTAAGACTTATAATTGCTTTGATATCAAAATGACCTTAGATTTGGATTTTGGATTAGAGGGGATGGATTGATTTGGATTGATCATGGTCAAGGATTCATGACACTTGATACTAGAATGGATGATTTGAATTAGATTAATTAAGGTCAAAAATATATGACACTTGATTATGGTTGGAGTTGGATTGATTGGGTTTGATTTTGATTAGGCCTAAGGCCCTTTGATGGTTGGATTGAATTGGATTTAAGTAGGCCAAAGGACCTTTTGATGTTTGATTGAAGAGATGCGGATGATTTGTCTTGTTCTAGAAAATGTTCTTATGTAGGAACAAAGGTGCTTGTGTATTATAGAGGTGCTCAAGTAGAACAAAGGTGCTTGTTTAGGACAAAGGTACTTGTTTAGGAATAAAGGTGCTTGTTTGTGAATACATGGCCTCAAGCTTGATGTTAGGGCTTGAATTTGTAGGATTTTGAGTGGATTTGATGGGGAATGATTATGGATTAGGTATAGGACCCTTGGATGATGGTTTGGATGATGATTTCGATGAAAATTGATTAGGTTTGGATGAAATTGGATGGGGTTGAAAGGGGTTAAGTTCTTAATCAATTTTTATTTAAAAGGATGATTCTGATTAAGGATTGGGATTAGATGTTGATTGAGATGGATATATGGATACAGGATGATTGATTTGAGATGGGGGTGTAGAGCCCTGAATTTGTCCTAAGATCAACTTTATTTTAAATTAACTAAATGACCAAATTTGTTAATTTACCCCACTTAATGTATCCCACTTACTAATTAAATAATAAACTTAATATTTAATTAGCCATTTTCCCTCTCACACATAATTAAATAATTTTATTATTTAATTATCCACCTTTTCCACCTCATAACACATGGCTATTTTCTCTCCAACATGTTTCCACCTTTTTCTAAGTCAAAAGACACGTGACTTTTTTTCCTCCAACATGTTTCCACCTTTTTCCAAATAAAAAGATAAATTTTACATAGTCATAACACATGGCTATTTTCTCTCCACTTCATCTCCATCCTTTCCAAAATTAAAGGGGACACATGTTGCATGACTACAACAAACTCTCCTTAATCCTAGGAAAACCCTCTCATGCATCCTCCACTATTGATCTTTTCATACATTCTCCAATGTTGATCTTCTTCCCTAAAAATCTATAAATAAGAGCTTCATGCTCTCATTTGACCATCCACTTTCATGCTATCCATATGCTATCAGTTTTTTAATCCACTTTCATGCTATCCATGTGCTATCATTTTTAATCCATTTTTATGCTATCCATATGCTGTCAAAATAGTACCAATCATGCCAAGAGTATCCACATCATAAATATTTCAGAGAAAATCCACTTTCAACAATGGAGATTATGGTAACTTTGTTTTATTTTTTCTTTGATTTCCATTTGCATGCTCTATCTGAGGTTTGTGGTAGTTTAAAGTAGAAAGCTCTCATATTTTGCATTTGTTTTCTAGTTTTAAATCTAAATTATCACTCACATTCTAGTGACTCAGATGGGAAGATTTATTTCTCTTTGACCTTGTCACTTTGTAGTGTTTCTTGTTTCAGTTTTGTAAAGTTTACATGCATTTTATGAAAAATCCTGAGGTGAGATTTCACAAGAAGCTTGTTGGGAAAAAATGAATGTCATAGTTATGATCAGCGCAATCGAGAGACAAAGAAAAACATATGAAACACAATATTTTGGGATAAAATTTTTTGGTGCCCCTTATTGCTTAAAATCTGTACAGTTCGTACCACCTTCTCTATGTTGGCTTCTGGTAAAAAAAATATGTCAAGTTTAAAACCGCTTTTTAAAAAAATGGAGTCTTTCATTGTTGTGAAAAGAAAAAAAAATTAAAATATTTATTTAAATTTGGAATGCAAATGTACATAGAAGGCATTTAAAAATTCTTCCAAATTAATTTAAGGTTTTGTTTTGAAACAATTCATGGTTTTTGTTTAAGTTAAAATCACGGTTTTAAATGATTTCTAGTTTTTTAAAAGTTTAAAAGCTCTAAATTAAAATCAGTTTAGAGTTTTTCTTGAAGCTTGGGGTTTTGCTTAAATTCATTGTTTGAAAGTTTTAAATTACTTAGCAAAAATTTAAAATCTAAAATCCATGGTTTAAGTTAATTTTTGTGGTTTCTTTTAGATCCTTGGTTTAGTGTTATAATGTTTTTTCATTCGAGCTTTATAAATTCGTGATTTTGTGTTATAGGCTTTAAAATATATGAAATCCATTGGAAAGTCTTTGAAATTCCATTTTAAAGTCTTAAAATCTACCTTAACTTCTCTCGGGAAATTAAAGTTATTTTCAAGCCAACAAAAATTGTTTGGATGTATGCCAAAAATCTTCTTTAAATCTATTCCCAAAGGTCAAGTAAATTGTTTTCCAAACTTTCATAAATTAGTAAAGAAACCACTCCTAAAACCACTTGAAATCAGTTAAAACTACCCTAAAAATCATCTAAAACATGTTCTAAAATCATCAAAAGTGCTTTGAAATCTTTAAAAGCTCCATTTAAAGAGTCAAAACAGCTTTAAAATTGTCCAAACCACTCTAAATCCTTCAAAAACCACTCTTAATTCACCTAGAACCACATGTCTCTCTCAAAACCTCTTTCAAATATTTTGGAACCATTGTAACAATGTCAAAACCACCTTCCCAATACCTAAAACTACGTACAAAAACCATGGTCTCATTTTAAGGTTGTTTTCTTGGTGCCCTAGCTCCTGATCATATGAGCAACTAGGGGTAATTGCTCCAATCCTAGTGCCCAAAACCAAGTCACATTAGCGACCAGAGGCTAGCCTATAGGGGGCTAAGCCTTGACCCCTCTCCATTGAGCATTTTGATCAAGTAGGTCATTTTCAAACTTCAATTTCTCAGCCATATTGAGGTTGATTTGAGTTTTTTTAATAGGCTAAAACTGTCCTCTACATCATGGTGATATTGGTTTCTTCTTAAGATTCTTTGTTTTTCTAGAATTTTTATTTTATCACTGTTGTCTTTGTCTTGTTGCAATTTTCAGAGCTTCTAGGCTTCATAACTTTCATAAGCGGACTATGATTTAGGTGATCTTTTTTTTAAAAGTTGATATTTTTTTGTTCTCTCTATAGTGGTATTATTAGCTTATGAATTTTTTAAGTTTTTTTTAGTGCACAATCATTGGCCTGTCATCAATCTCTAATTTCAACACATGCTAACATCTTATTTCAAAGTTTATGTTTACCTATTCATTTTTAGACTCACTTATCCAAGAAAAATCTTTATCAAACTACTAACTTGGTGGTTTTATAGGACATTTTAAAGAAGACATTGATTACATACACTTTCTATTTTTGTATGCTTTGTCTTCTTTTCTGGTTTTCTCACACTGGAATTTGGGATTAAAATTAATCTTCACACTTCAATTTGAATTAATCGATTTATTCGTGTCTTTTAATCCCAAAGTGATATCTTTTTAGGGGGCCTACCTTGGATTTTATCACCAAGAGGGTGACTTCAACTCTAGCATCTTTGACACTCACGTCCTCCTATTTCAAATTCTAAATTTTTCAAAACAACTCCAATTCATAAGCTCCAAGAATAATTTTTTCTTTTAACCTGGTAACCATTTGATTCCACTGGGTTGTTCTTAATTCATCATTTGTTACCCTTTCTCTCTACAATTCTCTCCACCAAAGTGTAACATGTCCCTTAAGTTTTTTTGTGCTAATCTTACCTGTTGTGGGTCATAACTGTTTTCAAATTTAAAATAATCTTCCAATTCTCCTATCCAATCTATTAATTCTTTGGGGTTAATGTTCCTAAAAAATTTGGAACTTCCATTTTATGACCTCCACTAATTCTAGCAAGCACTCTCAAGAAATGTTCTCCTTCATCTACTGACTGCTCGTTCTCTCTTTCTTGTTCAACATTTACAACTTCTTCATCATTTGCATGTTAATCTGCACATTCGAGTTCCTTCTCAAACTTGCAACTATAGTTCTTACACCAAATGGATCAAATATTTCCTCCATTCTAGGATTTCTCCATCTTGAGGGTATTTTCTCTATTTTATCTCAAAATAATGAATATTACCTCTGCTATTTTCCATATAAACTTATCTCTCTCACGAATTCAACGTCCCTCTCATCCCTCTACAATTGCAGGACTCCTTGTCATGCAGTTGCAATTATCTCTAGAGCCTTTGAGATACTACTTACTACTTAAATTCTCTACAATTTATACAACTCCCAGTAAGAAAACCTTTCTCTGATACCACTTAACATAGTCAAGATAGAGGGGTCTTATCAGACAACCCAATCTTGCAGCCATTAACACAAAAATTCAATACCACAACAATAAACTTCAATAGTTTTATTCATATGGGTAATAGAATTTAGAAATACATTATTACAACTTTTCAGTCAGTTGAGTATCCTTCTAAGACAATTTTCTACTTCAGATACTACTCCTTAGCCAATCAACTTCACACAATACTTATCTATTGTCTTTTATTCCTTGCCGCTTGAGAAGTTGAAGTGCTCCAAATACATTAACAGATCAAACTATGATTTCATTATAATGGTTCAACAGTTCTTAAAACATTCAATATTTACTTTACAAAGGATCTTGGCTGATCATGAACTAGCATCGGTAGATTATGGAAAATTTAAACTTTCTATTCAACACCCTTTCAGTAAAATAATACCTTTCAAAACTCTTTATCATTGAAAATTTGAAGCTTGTTGAAACTTGAACTTTTTATTGCACATATATCAACATTTGGGTTAGCCCTTGGGCTTTTATTTCATTGCTTTAACAATTCTTTGAACATATTTCTTGACATCACTCCATGATCCAACACTTAATTGAACATTTAAAATGACATATTTTAGTCTCTTCATATAATGTCTTTCTATAAATTTGGCCATTTGATGAATCAAACAACTATTGAACTATATTTCCATATTACATATTGGTATTTGCACCTTTGAACTTTGATTTCAAAAGTTCAGTAAATATGTGAACTTAGGAACTCCTTCGTCAGCATGAAGATGAGTTCAAGAACTGAGGATATCATCGAAACACCTTTTTGTGAAGTCTTTTGGGATGCCTTTGACTAGTGACAAAGTTCAAAATCTTGAGTAGTTACCGAAAAGACATAGGCTATGGGTAACTTTGGTTATAAACAAAGTTCATGAACTATAAAATCATTGACACACAATAGAAATGTCATCACATTTGTCCAAGTTACCTTTGGTGCTTAATCAAATTCATCACCTAGTTTTGTCAGTGAATATTAGAGTTCAAGATCTTTAATAGGTGTTGAGATACTCCTTTGAACTCCTTTAGACACAAGATATGGTCCAAAAATTATGAATATTTCTGAAAAGCAAAGCATCTTCGGAGGAAATGAAAATTCATGAACTGTGGACTTGGCCAAATTGTCGCAAAATTTACCAACTTGCTTCCAACTTAACCAATTTAAAATTGAAACACTTATTTAATGCTTCTACAAGATAGTATTCTAAAGTTGATCAATTTTGGATCTGACAATGCTCTGGAAGCAAAGTTACCCAAAATAACTAAAACGAGCAAAACTGAATGGAAACAAACTTGAAATGTTTTCGTTCAACACAGGATCACACATGCACCCAGATGCTCCTACACCAAGTTATATAGGTTTTGTTTGAAAGTTGCATTAAAATAAGATACTCTATTATAAGCTAGCAAATAGTTTAACCTTTCTAATGTGTACTAATTAAGATAACAATTAGATTACATTCGTTAAGGAAAAAAGTACAAAAATATGATTTGAAATTAATTTAACTAATACTAGAGATTTGCTTTATTGAAAAAAAAAGTTTTTAAAATGAAACTACACTATGAAAGGAAAATTCTTAAAAGATGAAAGAAGATGAAGAAAATGTCCTTGATTCAATGTTTGAGAAATTAGAAGCCTATAATGAAGCTATACAAATCAATACAATAAAAATAAGAGCCCACTAGTTAGATATAGACTCATGATAATAGAGTTGTGATAGCATCCTAATATCAAAAACCAAAGTTTCTTAGAATGTCAAGAAATGTAGGTAGGACAAAATTTGGAAGAACCATGGTCGCATCTATTTATGATTATGGTCATGTCCTATTTTACAACCTTTAGATTTCTAAAATTGGTACACCTTGGCCTGTGGGAACCTATAGAGTTTTTAGAAGTGGAATCTGATCTATTTGTAGAGAGAAATGTAGCCTAGACCTATAGCTTAAACAAAAAGAAAAAGGTTAGGACTACTTGGAATCCTATTTTAGTTAGGCTAATGTTTGGTATATCTCAATGCTACATGTAGTCAAATAAAAGAAATATGGTTTGTGATATTATCCTAGTTTACCTTATGTTAGGAATAATAAATAAATTGATAGTGATGCAAGATCAACCTAGACCTATGAGCAATCTTGCATCAACTAAAAATATTTCATTTCAATTTATTTTTGTTTTATAGTTCATTGGTTTCTTTTCTAGTAATTTTGGTGAAAGTCTTTAGTTGAAGACTTAAACTAGTAGATTAGAATAATTTATACATCACCCAATTTGATCAAACTACCATGTGTCTTTGTCCAAATAATTAATAAAGCTCCTCAAGCATGCCCACATTTCTATTTGATATTTCATGGCCATTACACTTTGGGTCATGCTAGATGAGCTTTTTATATGCTTGTTTATGGTACTATTTAATTTTTTTGTTTACTAATATTATTTAACTTTTTTGTTTACTGGTATTATTTTTAACTTCTTATTTAATTATTGACATGTTTTACATATTGAGGACTATTTAATTTGTTTATTGAGTGACTAAAGTAAGTAATATTTATTTGTGGCTTTGTTTTACCACAGGATGAATCTAGAAAAAGAAAAAGATATCTCACTAAAAAATCAAACACCACAACTCCCCTATTGTAATGTCCCTTACCTTAATTACCCTAGAAAATTCAAAGTCACAAGTTAGGGTTAGGGTTTTAGAATTACCATTTATATTATCTTCAAAACTACATAATTCTTGTGCTTGAATTTTGCAATTATGACAGGAAAACACGTATCAAAATATAGATATACAAATATACATCTTTAACCATTAGGGTTAGATAAGATTTTTCTTGCATTCAAATTCATAAATAATATCACTATTTGAGAAATCATACATTCATTGTCATGCAGATAAATCCATTTGTTTACAACACTCAGCCATAAAAGAGGAGGTATAGGGCAACATGGCAAGGTGCCTTCTGACAACAGTTCTCCCTCCAAGCAGTCCCCTCACCATTCTTCTCTGATTGTAAACCCTCAACATGGGGATTAGGGAGAAAATGTTGCCCTTGGGTGCCTTTATCCATTTCTCCCTTTTACATGACAGTAGGGTGCCCTACTATTTATTCTCCATACCTGTCAATGTAAGGGTGCCTTTAGCTATTCTCCCATAATGCATATTTCCCCCCCTTCTCCATGTTGACAGTTTATTGTAGTAATTTCATGTATTTTAATATATGCAAGTGATATACAATAAGTAAAGATAATTGATAGACAATAATGATCTGACCTGTTGTTCCTTATTCTATTTCTGCATGTATATATGATAATGATTCTTATTGAACTTCTAGTTTAGCTTAGAGTTTGCAATGTAATCCTTGCTATCTTTATTAGTCTATATGACTGGATAAAATAGATATATTTCTGCAGATTGAATATCTTCTATTATATTCAATGATCTAATGATCTAATGATTCATAATTGCTTGATTATTCATGTTCTCTATATGAGACTGTTATATATATGTTATTTTCTTGTTGGTCCCTATCTAATATATTCTTCACTCTCTTTATACTTTCCAATGTAGGCAATTCTCTTCAAAAGATAGTGTCTTTTACAATAGACAACCCCTCACAACAGTCACACCTTTTACTAACTTGCATCCTTTGTTAATGGTTAATAAATATAATTTTTGCCCTTATTAAATTGTTGCTTTGAAGTATCTTATAAACTGCACCATATTTAATTTGCATCATTTAGTAACAAATCACCTCCCATAGCATCTTTTTGTCTTATTCTAAATTCCATAAATCGTACCATTTAGTATCTTATACAAAATTATATTTCATAGTGTTTAAACGATGCCTTTTAATAAATGGATCATACTTCTTAATGAATTTAATTGTTGTAACCTTTATAACTTTTGTTGAATTCCATATCTTAGTATATAATAAACATGTCATATGTTATTTAAATAAGACATTTTTTCTTATATGGAGTCTACTATAAAGTCGTCGATGTGGAGCAAGTTGTTGGAGGATGAATTAATTCTTTAATTTAATTTATTAACTCTTACTTGATCTCCTTATACACTGTCTGGTGGGGTATATTACAGTCCGCCCTACCCAAGATCGCTTGTCCTCAAGCAATCACAAGCTAGAAAACTCTTGAAATTACCAAAATTCTAAATCAACCTTATAGATTTGTATTCTTGTGAGGTCATTAACGTTTATTGATACTTTGATAGGAAATGGAAATTTTAAACCAAGGGATGATTATTTTTGTTATGTTTGACTCTATATCTTTGGAGAGTATTTGTTAGTACTTGCCTCCACTTGACTACCACTAAGGTCAATACTATCCTCTAAAGTATGAGGACCATTCTTCTGGCTCATGTACTTCAATAACCCTTAAAACCAAGATTTGGCAAGACAAGTTTTCTCTCATTTCATCACCATAAGGATCCTAGGCAATGATATAAATGATAGAAAAATGTTGCATCTTTCACTGGGAGTATTGTGAATAACAAGATCCTTTACTATGGTTTGTACCATTTTTCCTATACCATCATCCCAAAGTAAGTATATTTTATTTCGCATAATCATTCAAGTAGAGCTTGAGACAAGATTGAGAGTGTAATAAAAAATATCTTATAGGTGATTGCAACACTTGGTCAAACATATATCATCTTGTCATAGACTCATTAATAACATGTTATAACCTTCTAAGTATATATTCTCAAGTATAAATTATTGGATTTGCTATCACTTATGAACACTTCATAGAATTTGAATTTAGAGATTGACACTAATATCCAATTTCCATATCAATGGGAGGTTGTAACTCTTGTAAATATTTGACATATTCCCATGTTAATACTAGGATGATTTTCATACCTTGAAAAAGTATTGTTTTATTCCATCTAGTTTAACAATCTTAATTTTTCCCAAAGTTTAAGAGGTGAAAATGATCCTGGGATTTGAGGGTTATGGGCCCATAGACTTATGTAACTAAATTGGTATAACTTGATGTGTATCAAATTTATGTGCCTAGTACTGAGATCTCTAATCATGAATGATGAGTTACTCTAAGAAGAAGAACTTAGGAGAAAAAACCACTTGGATGAAATGATCTACTCTAGGTATTCATATAGAAGTGAATTTGGTCCACAGACAAAGTCCACTAGATCAATTTTACAGGTTACAAGATAGATCATATGTGGTATTGACTAGATTATCTTGCCATTGTTTCAATGAGTGTGGTATAGATCACTTGATTGTACATTTGATCTTGTTCCAAAGGAATAGAACAATTTATTCTTAAAGATGTTCCTCCTCCATGAAGCTTGATGAATGTATCTTACGATAGATTTCCAACATTTCTCTTAAGATTTCTCAGGAGTCCAAATTTGGAGGTTCCTAAAGAATTGAGTTGTCTTTGTTACATTCTCTCAAAAATGTTGTTTTGTCTTTTAATGGATTGACCATCCTAGGTCAAGATGATACCTCAATGTACCTACATCTTGAAGTTTGAAAGATAATCTTAATCGATCTTTGTATTTTTAGTTATGCTTAACCACTAGTGGTGGCAATGTGTGAATGTCCTTTTAAGATTTGGAAATCAAATCATATCGTTAGATTCAACTATGTTGAGTGGTTATGATTGATTGTTCCTTCCTTGGGAAACTTTTGATTTCCTGATGAATAGATGAGTGACGATTGCTCAATTTGAGTGATGATTGCTTATGTCAATGAATTGATTTATCCTTTATATCTATTTCTTGAAGGAGTCACTACCCTTCATGACTGGCTTTTTGAGAATACTTTACTTTCAAGTTAATTGATAGATTTATTTACTATTGATGGTTTCTTCACAAGGAAATGATTTCCCTTTTATATCTTATTGTTAAGGGAGTCCTACATTTGTAGGGTCACAACTTCTCGTATTTGGGGTTTTGTCCTTTCTCGCATCATCATTATTCTTGAGAACCTAATTTAATTTACTTGTAAAATTACTTAGGGTTCTATTCTTAATTGAATTCTTCAATGATGTTTTGGATGTCTTTCTCAAATGAAATGTTCTCCCCTTTTATATCTCAAGTTTGAGGGAGTCACACTTTTTCGCTTCACTAGTTACAACTCTTCATTATTGCATAAGTTATTTTGTTAGTGCTTCTCAACCCAAGAAGTGTTTGACAATAGAGCTTGATAGATTTGGAATTTTCATAATTTTTAAGCATAAAGTAATCTTAAACACACATAGAGTAGCTTATTGGAGAAACATTAGACATGAAGAAAATACGTAATACATGAAGTGCATGTGATACGAAACATACACGTAGGACACAAAGCATAGAGCATATGTAACATACGAAGTATACACATTAGTACATGTGAAGCATGAAGCATACATGTAAATACACGTGATACATGAAGTATATGTAAGACAAAAAGTATACACATAAATACACATAATACACGGAGCATGAAGCATATTTTTTTTTGCTAGGAGTAGCCAAGTTTTTAGCTTGGTCCAGGACCAGAGAGACCCTTATGGGGGATCTCTTCCCATCAGCTTTATCGTCTAAGACCACAACTAGGTGGTCTCCGTCCCTAATGGGCATTATCACCCTTTGGTCAAACCTATGAGCTTGTTGCCCAACGAAGGTACACAGCCTGCGAGCACGCCAGCCCAACGAAGACACACATAGCCTTGACCATCGAAGCATGCTGTTATTGACAGAAGTATGAAGCATATACGTGCTACACGAAGTATGCATAAATACACATAATACATAAAGTATACATGAAATACACGAAGCATACGCATTAATACATGTAATACAATAAGCATGAAGCATACACGTAATATACGAAGTATAAGTACATGTAATACAAGAAGCATGAAGCATACACATAATACAGAAAGTATACACATAAATACACGGAGCATGAGGCATACACTCAATACACGAAGTTTGCATATACAAACGTAATACACGAAGCATGAAGCATACACATAATACACGAAGTATGAAGCATACACATGAATATACGCAAGTAATGAAGTATATACTTGAATACATGTAAGTCACGAAGTATACACTTGAATACATGTAAGTCACGAAGCATACACTTGAATACATGTAAGTCGCGAAGTATACACTTGAATACACGTAAGTCATGAAGTATACACTTGAATACATAAGTCATGGAGTATACATTTGGATACACATAAAATACACTTGAATACATGTACGTTATGAAGTATACACTTGAATACACGTAAGTGATGAAGTATACACTTGAATACACTTAAATTATGAAGTATACATGTAAGTCAGGAAGTATACACTTGAATACATGTAAGTCATGAAGTATACACTTGAATACACGTAAGTCACAAAGTATACACTTGAATACATGTAAGTTATGAAGTATACACTTGAATATACATTGCATCAACTATCGTTCACAGGATGACAGGAGGGATGCTCTGATACCAATTGTAATGTTCTTACCTAAATTGCCCTAGAAAATTCAAAGACACAAGTCAAGGTTAGGGTTTTAGAATTACCATTTATATTATCTTGAAAATTGCATAATTCTTGTGCTTGAATTCTGTAATTATGACATAGGAAAACACATATACAAAATATAGATATACAAATATATATCTTTAACCATTAGGGTTAGATAAGATTTTTCTTGCATTCAAATTCATAAATAATATCACTATTTGAGAAATCATACATTCATTGTCATGTAGATAATGTTGGTATGTGGAGACTGATCATGCAAATACTATACACTCGTAACGTATCCTTGCCAGGGTTTGGGGCCAGACCGAGCCCCGAGTGGGGGTTTGGGGGTGGCAACCCCCAAGAGTAGGGGTTTGGGGGTGCTGCCCTCAAAATTTTTTTCCTCTTTTTTGCACGTTCGGGGTCAATAGTTAATTTTTTGTTAACCGACAAATGAAAAATGACATTGTAAAACCCTAATTCTCGAAGCTTTCAAAAAGCTTGTTATAAATAGCTGGGATGTATGTTGCGGTATGGAATTCGCAAGATTGTAATCTATTTTGCACTGGATAATAAAATCATTGGATGGCTAAGTTTATGTGGATGTAACCCATTTTGGGTGAACCACGTTTAAATTATGTGTTGATCTCTTTTGTGTCATTCTTCATTGTTATATTTGGGTTATTTAATCTGCATATAATTGTTAATGTTTATTTCTCTGATCTTCCTGAACCCTAACAAATAATTCCATTTGTTTACAACACACAACCATAAAAGAGGAGGTATAGAGAGACATGGCAGGGTCCCTTTTGATAACAGTTCTCCCTCCAAGCAGTCCCCTCACCATTCTTCTTTGATTGGTGAATCTTAGTGTGCCAATAAACCCTCAACATGGAGATTAGGGAGAGAATTCTGCCCTTGGGTGCCTTTATTTGTTTCTCCCTTTTACATAACAATAGGGTGCCCTACTAGCTGTTCTCCATACCTGTCAATGTAAGGATGCCTTTAGTTGTTCTCCCATAGTGCATATTCCCCCTTCTCCATGTTGACAATTTATTGCAATAATTTTATGTATTTTGATATATGACAATGATATTTAATAAGTAAAGATAATTGATAGGAAATAATGATCTAACCTGCTATTCCTTATTCTATTATTTTATTGCTTGTCTCTATCTAATAAATTCTTCACTCTCTCTTTATACATTCCAAGGGAGGAAATTCTCTTCACAAGATTGTGTCTTTCACAACAAACAACCCCTCACAACAGTCAGACCTTTTACTAACTTGCATCCTTTGTTAATGGTTAATAAAGATAATTTCTGCCCTTATTAAATCATTATTTTGAAGTATCTTATAAACCACACCATATTTAATTTGTATCATTTAGTAACAAATCACCTCCCATAGCATCTTTTTGTCTTATTCTACATTCCATAAATTGTACCATTTAGTATCTTATACAAATTGCACTTCATAGTGTTTAAATGCTTCATTTTAATAAATGGATCATACTTCTTAATGAATTTAATTGCTGCATCCTTTATAACTTCTCTTGAATTGTATATCTTAGTATATAATAAACAACATGTCGTATGTTATTTAAATAAGACATTTTGTCTTATATGGAGTCGACCATGAAGTTGTTGATGTGGAGTAAGTCAGTGGAGGATGAATTAAATCTTTAATTTAATTTATTAACTCTTACTTGATATCCTTATACATTGTCTGGTGGTGGTTATTACACCTATGTTGAAGTTAGTATACTAGGATGCATAAAAGTATGGGGCATATTATCATTTTGAAATTCATGTTGGGTTTCTTAGTTTGAGTGCCGATTAATTTTTCTACTTCATATACCCAGAGACATTATGGGTTTGATAAATTTTAGCTCGTTGAATTAATATTTCCTTAACTATAATATATTAATATTTAATTTTTATAAACAATTATATATATGAATATTTAATTTTACTATGTTATAATTAATTTTATTATAAAATAGTATTTAATTATATTATTTTATTGATTTTTTATCAGTTCAAAATAGCTAGGGCTGCACCATTATATTAATGAAAAGTATCAACATTACATTGCATCAAGGGATAATAAATTGTCACCATGGTCAAAACAGAGATCCAATTATCCTACCAAAAAAATACCAGGCAACCCTAAACAAAATGTTGCCAAAACCTGCTAATCCCCTTACATATTATCCATTTTCATACATATATATTTATAAACATGAACACAGGGCTAAGCCCTGGATTAAACCCCCGCCACCCACCTACAGAAAGCACTAAACACACAGGCTCATGTACCCCTTACCCTCGGTCGATCCTAGTTGGTAGCTACCTCCTCATTTGCAAGCCCTTCCTCCACAATGAAATCCTAGAGCCAAGCCTTGCCATCCTTTGGCAACAAATCCATAACTTGTTTGAGAAATCTAGTGCCCCGCATCATAACAGAATGGAACCAAGACAGGGACTCTAGAGATACTGAAAAGACTAGAGGAAAACACTTTGGTGGTTGCCCACAATGCCGAATGATTTAGTAGTCTCCCGGGATCGGAATGCCTTGACCCTCCTCATAATTATGCAGAAAATCCTCTAGCCCTCCCAAAAATCTCCCTTTTATGAGCTTTTTGCACAATTACCTGGATGTTTCCTTCAATTCCCCCGCCTCCAACACAAATGCTAGGAACATGGATGCCACATTAGTGTTAACATTGTATCTATGCTCAGCTCGCATGAAGGCATCTCCTAGAACCATCTTCACGGCATGAAGAATGAGCCCATGCCTTGTTTTATATCAATCCCAATCTTTTATCTATCACCATTCCCAAGAACACTAGCTGCCTACTTGGGCATTCTAAGACAATTGGTGTATCCATGACGTCTGCCTCTCCTGCCATGCCAAGACTATAAAGAAGGTTTGTAAGGAAGTCATTGGCATTTGGACTTACCTCAATTTAATGAGGTCATGGTCTCCACCTCTAAAGTCACATGTATCTCATCATGAATGAATGCATCTCTGACTCCCTTTGCATGTAGGGTGCAATCATCGATTTAAGTGACTATGTCACCTTGATCGATACCTACCCATGAGGCCTTTTTGGCCAAATCATCCACCAATTTGATCACTTCTTGATAAATATGTTACCTTAAATTCAACCATCGCTGATATGATTTGTGAGATGAGAACGAGCCACTTTCTAAGATTTGAGTTAGGTGTCCACCCAGTCCAAATGGCAAGATTGTTATCATTGAGTCCCCTTCTAGATGTACTCTCCTTAAGTTTTTTCTCTTTGTACATTGTAGTCCTATTAAAGCCACCCTAAACTCAGCTTCATTATTCATCCCAACCCCTAAGTAGGTTGATTTCTCCAAAATCTTTCAATCTTCATGATCTCTGATCACGCACCCTGCTCCACTTTCACCCGATTACCCTTGGCTGCCCTATTGAAATTGATCTTCACCCATCCCTCTGCTGGGGCCAACCATCTTACTTCTTTTCTTTCCTCCTTAACTAGTTTAACACTCAGAGCCCCATAAATAGGGGAAATATGCCATTATTTTATTGATATTAATATATATATATTTTTAATGATAATGTGCCTGGTAAACTTTTTAACGTGACCGACGACGCTGGTGCGACACGCCCTCTGGCTCCATGCGAATGCTTTTGCCCAGAGAAATGAACCGGTGAGGCCACAACATGGGGGAGCTCATCCCCTAGGAAGAACACTTCAAACCCACGAGCTCGTTGGCCCAGCGAAGGCGTAAAGCCTTGCGAGCTCGTTGGCCCAGCGGGGGTTTGAACTCTGGTGGCTGCCACTACAACCGAGCGACTTAACCACCGAACCATGCCGTCATCGGCAAAAAGATGCTTAAAGAGATGGACATTATCATACATTTTATTTTATAGCCCTTTAAGGTTCATTCAATCATTGCTCTATATTTACAACCACACTTTATTGATATTAATATAATTCATATATGGCCATTATATTCTTTTTGTATAAGTATTAAATATTAAATATTAATATATTATATTGATATTAATATAATATTCATTCTAATATGATTGTTTAATTTTTAAATTATAATTGAATAAATAGAATTATCATTATAATGTATTTATATTTATGTTATAAATGAAATATTGATATATTGATGTAATCTAAGATTCAACACTATTATTATTGCAAAAATATTTAGAAAATCGGAACTATTTTTAAATTATCTTTCTCATTCCATTCCATCCTCGTCCAACTAAAATATATACTAAATTTATACAAAAACAAAAATCACCCTTTTTGGCAGATTTTAACAACTTTCTAAAATTGCCCTTTTTGGTAACTTCGCATCCATATTCCTATGGTCATGAAAATTGCCAATTATTTAAAACTAACTAAAAGAGGACTAATTGTCAACTTTCTAATCTAATTGCATGTAAATTTCAAAAAATAATTATAAAAAATAACTTAGAAAAATCCCGAAGAAACATTAAGACCTCATTTTGAGGCCCTAGATGATCGAAAAGGTTTTGAAAAAGTGTTAAAATGGCGAACTACCAAACTTGCCAATTCAGTGGGATTTTCAATAAACTCCTCAAGATGCATTTGCCCACCAAATTTCAGCTCAAACGGACATCGGGTCAAAAGTTATGACCTCCGAAAGTTTCTACATCATATATATTTGTGTCATTGCAATAATAGCAAGTAGTAAAATTCTATAATAAATGAAAAAGAGACTCAAGAATTAGAAATATTAAATTCACATTTTCTACATTCTCCAATGCAAACTCCATTGTAGTCTATGCTAACCAAACAAATATTAAATCAAACTCAAAATCAACTAATCAATTCATGAAAAGTATTTACCAATAAATCAGTTCCACATCAATATTAAACAAATATTTAATCTAAGAAAAAAATTTCAACTACAAAATGCATACTATTATTACAACACTACAAGGTAGGTACTAGCTAGTAGGTGGCACTTGTTTTGTTTCTATTTATTTATTTACCAATATTTAAGCAATTCTAACTTTCAATACACATAATAACTCTCTCTCTCTCTCTCTCTCTCTCTCTCTCTCTCTCTCTCTCTCTATATATATATATATATATATATATATATATATATATATATATAACTCCACATAAAAATTTAACCCCAAAATATTACTCATTTGCATGTATTTTACATATATATTTTTATAACACACACATGCATATGTATAGTGTTGTGTGTATAGATACATAAAATTTCTTTTTATTTAATCTCTTTTTTTAAATAAACATTGAAAGGGCTTGAACACTTGGAGGCCAACGACCTTCCATGGTTGTAGCCCCCTTGTGGGTAATGGCCTTGGTTACACCCATAGTGGGGCCACAGATCCCATGTGGGCCATAGCCCCTCTTGGGTTGTACCCATGGCAACAAGTTTTCAGTTGCCCATATTTTTTTTAAATTGATTTTTTTCTCTTTTTTTCCATGTTTGTATATATTAATTATATTATATGTATTTTATTTATTATTTATATTTTTTTTTTGCGAAAGAGTGGCATGGCCACTAAAAATATATTAATTATAAAAGGGAAATTACAGAAAGCCTGATTCAATGAGGCATACAAGTAGGAAAGAATCAAGCGAAGAAAACCTCCGGTTGCAGCCTTTTAAAACATAACTTAATATAAAAATGACTCAAAAAGATGAGTCTGTCAAGCAAAGTCTGTGGCTGTGAATAATACATGGTTGACTTCTTTGTCAAAAAGATGCTATTACAAAATTTTCAACTGATACAGACAAATTTTAACGAAATCAAAAAAAAAACTCCCAAAAAAGAACCTAACTATCAGTTAACATCTTGCAATCCTTCAGTAATTAAACCCTGCTGACGAAGAACCTCCTCTTCTACCGACTGAGGGGGAGGAGGTGGAGGAGGAGGAATGTAATGCAGAAGGAAAGACAGTGCATTAAAGACCTCTGTAGCATCATCTACCAACTGCATGCCCAACTCTCTCCTATGACAGTGAACAGAATTGTGAAAAGACATAACACAATTGTTTTGAAGACCATGCAGCATAGCATTGAAGAGGCAGTGAAGTGCAGGTCGGTGGAAAAGATCCCTGCGATCAAACAAACCAGCCACAAGAGAAGAACCTGTATACAAATCGTATTCCTCTATGATTTCATTAAAATTATCCACAAGAAAATGATCATCATGGACAAACAAAAAGACCAAATTCCTTACCAGGTCGAAACTTTGCAATAAATCCATAGCATTTGAAAGGAAATGCGACACAACTTGGGAAGGATATAAAGATCTAGGAAAATGTAAAACTTGCCGACCACAAACCTGGATAATGGCTCTCTCAACAGCATCCTCATAAATCTTAAAAACTTCCTGCAAAGAATTCAGGTTGAGAAGGCCTAAAGAGGGCCTTTGCCAATTCTGGATTGGAAAAAGAATTCTTCTATTTCGCTGGAAGAAGCCCATACTATAACAAAATTCTTAACTCTTACAAATAAACTAGATTAGAAGACTGAAGCAAAGAAAATAAAGCTAATCAAAGAGATGGAAAATGAGATACAAAAAACAAGAATATAATAGCTAATTCCCTCAAAATACAATGAATGAAATCATTCTTGAAAAGATATACCGTTAAGCGAGAACTGCCACCCTGCGTGCAACATTAAAACATAAGTTCTACACACCAGTTGAAAACTGCCCTCAGGCCTAAGGATGACGTCAGCTATTCGAACGGAGCCACAACGAAGAGATGAATCTAATTTTAGCGGCTAAAACAAGAACTCTTTTAAAGATATCTCCCACTAAATACTTCATAAATTGCCTAACAAGTTAGTTTGAACTTTCCTTAGCTAAAATGCAATTAATCCTGGGAATCAACGAAAGCGAGTTAGAATCCCACTCCTTGAAAGAATCATTTATACAAAAAGCATAGTTAGCTAAAAAATATGCTAATGAATTGCCTTCCCTATAGGTATGAACTATTTTAAATGATTGAAAAAGATCAAGCAGATTCCTTCCAAATTGTAAAATATAATCAATTTTCTAGCTTGGTGATGACTTAAGAGTAAATTCCCTAACAATATTCAAAGAGTCCCCTTCCACAATAATATTAGTAACTTCACACTTTAATGCAAGATTTAGACCTGCTAATAAAGCCAAGGCCTCTGCCTCATTGTTTCAACACAAACCAAGTTTAACTGATAAGGATCTTAAAACTGTACCATTGTGATCTCTCAAAACACAACCAACACTAGAGCCACCAGGATTCCCCCTACTTCCACCATCAAAATTTAGTTTTATAAAAGAAACGGGTGGGGGGATCCACTTAATGGAGGACCTATCCAATTTACTTCCCAAGTTAAAGTAATTTGAGTTACGTAAAAGAAAAAATTTCCAACTCTTTAACATAAGATCATCCCAAGAAGTAAAAACTAGAGAACCTGCCTTTCTGAAAAGAAGAGAAGCTAAGACTACTTCTGAAATCATTTTCTCAATTTTAGCAATAATTGCATCAAAAGAGTTGTTAATTTTTCTAAAAATTATGTTATTTCTTTCTAGCCATAAAATCCAAATTACAATACTCAATGAGACCACCCACAAAGCAGAGAATGTAGAGTTTGAGAATAAGATAGGCCAGGTTTGAAAAACTTGAAGGAGAGAGAAAGGAAGGGGGCCTTGCCAACACAACTTAGAGAATAACCAATACTAGACTTTTGAGGAGAAATGACAATTTAGTAGTAAATGATCCACAGATTCCTCCACTTCAGAACAAAAAGGACAAAAGAAGGAATTAGCAACCCTAAGCCTGACTAACCTATCACTAGTAAGGATTCTATAATTCAAGGCTAACCAAGCAAAAGCCCTTGCTTTAGGCAGGCAAGGACCACTCCAACAAAGCTTATAAGGCCAATCAATAGCTGAATTAGAATCCTTACTAATGATACTTAGATATCCTTGCTTAATTGTATATCGACCAGACTTTGATGGGACCCAAATGAGTTTATCCCTACCTCCTAATATAAAAATTCTTCTCTCCTTCAAGATATTCCTAAGCAAGACCTTCTGTTCTAAAGGAATCAAAAACTCATCAAAATTTCTCCAGTTAACTTGACTAATTACCATATCAGAATCAACTACAATATAATCTTTAACTTTTGTTCCCCAAACTTGACACAAAAATAACTTAATTTCTTGAAGACCTATATTTTTCAATGGCTAATAACTATTCCAAGAATCATCCCAAAAAAGGGTTGAGTTTCCCTCCTGAATAACCCAAGATAGAAAAGGGGAAATCACCTCTCTACATTTTAATAAAAAATTCCAAATCTGAGAGCCCATCTTTGGATTTAGAATAGTAAAAATTCTTTCAGGCGAAGATGAATCTAAATATTTAGCTAGCATAATTTTTCCCCATTTAGAGTCTAGTTTTTCATATGAATTCCAGACCAACTTGGCACCAAGAGCCTTGTTTTGAGCTTCAATGTTAAGAATCCCAGTTCCTCCTTTCTGCTTTAGAAAATAGATTTTATCCCAGGAAATTAAAGGGATCTTTTTTCCATTCAAATTAGATCCGTTCCACATGAATTTCCTCAAGATATTAACAAGGAAAGAAAGGATGGCCTTGGGCACCATAAACACTGAGAGCATATACACAGGCACTGCCGACAAAACTAATTTAATCATTAGGATTTTGCCTGCCAACGTTAACCATTTACCTTTTCATGAAGAGATTTTGGACTTAATACTCTTAATAAGTTTATCCCAAAACATATTTTTAACTGATCCCGAGAAAAGAGGGATCCCCAAATATTTGGCAACCCTTTCTTTAACTAAAGAGGATGTAAAAAAGAATTTTTTTTTAGATTTCTCCTGATTTACTTTCTAACCCGATACTAAACAATACTTTGAAATTACATCCTTCATATGTTTAGCTTCTGACATCACAAGTTGACCAAACAACAAAGTATCATCTACAAATAAAGCATGAGTAATAGCAAAGGGAACTCTTGGAATTTTAATCCCTTTCTAGTTCTCCAAGGAATTTTGCCTCAAAATCAATTTGCTCAAACCTTCTTCCATTATTATAAAAATGGAAAGGGGACAAAGGATCACCTTGTCTTATCCCTTGAGAAGATTTGAAGAATTTATACTGGGAACCATTAATCAAAACTAAAAAGCTTGAACCAAAAATGCAAGATGAAATCCACTTACACCACTTAGAAGAGAAACCAAACTTAAGGAGAACTTGAAACAAAAATTCCCAAGACACTCTATCATAAGCTTTTAACATATCCAATCTAACCAAAATAGCAAAAAGTTTATGATCATGAATTGAATGCAGAACCTCATGAGCCACTAGTGCACGTTCAGATGTTTCCTTATTTGGAACGAAACCACCTTGCTCTTCTGAAACAATTTTTGGAATAAAAATAGCAAGTCTTAGAGTAATTGCTTTAGAAATGATTTTATACAATGTATTACAAAGAGAAATGTGTTTGAAATCAGCAAAGGAAGAAGGTGTAGCAACTTTAGGAATCAAAGCAATGAAGGTAGAATTAATCTCTTTCAAAACAGTATGATTTCTACGAGCTTCTTCTACTGCCAACCATACATCTTTACCTACAAAGTCCCAACATTTTTAAAAGAAAAGTGGAGTAAAACCATCCGGGCGAGGAGATTTATCTGGATCTAAAGAAAAAACTACTGCCTTAATTTCTTCTAAAGAAAAATGTTTCATCAATTCTAAATTATATTCTTGTGATATCAAAGGAGGGATATGATTTATAACTTCTAGCACAGTCGAATGTGGGACCTTAATATTTTCTTTTGAAAGAAGCTTTTGAAAAAAATTTACTCCTTCTTGGATAAGAACATCATCTTGCAAAATATTCCCCATAGAGTCTTTAATTGCATGAATAGAGTTCTTATGTCTTCTTACCATAGCTGAAACATGGAAAAATTTTGTATTTTGGTCTCCTTCTCTAAGCCAAGTCTCCCTCAATTTCTGTCTCCAAAAAATTTCTTCTCTAGCTAAAACTTCCTCCAAGTTAGATTGAAGAGATTTTACACATTCAAAAGAAGCAGTATCCATGCCATTTTTGATAATGACTTCATTCATCTGTTCTAACTGGGATTGCAAAGCAGTTTTTTGGGAAAAATATTACCAAAAGAAAGTTTATTCCATTACTTAATTTTATTTCTTATGTATTTCAACTTCTCATTGAGCCAAAACATATGAGGACCTTTCACAAAAGGGGCATTCTTCCACCAAGATTCCAATAGGGGTAAGAAGCTACAATCTCTAAACTACATAGCTTGGAACTTAAAAGAAGATCTATGTTTCTTTTTAGTCATATCCATGTCCAAGTGAAAAGAAATGGGAAGAACAGAGGTACCAGATATTTTAGTATCAAGACACCAATTAGAAGAGAACAAAAATCTATCCAATATTTCTGCAATATTTAAAAAATCCTTTCTCCTATTGGACCAAGTGAAGTTCCCATTTAATAAAGGGCTATCCACCAACGCATTATCTGAAATAAAATCATTAAAATCATCAATTACCCTCTGGGGAGGACATATCCCTCCTGATTTTTCAGATAAACAAATAATAGCATTACAATCTCCTCCTAGAATAACTTTTTCTCCAGATAAATTTTCCAAAAGTGCAAACAAAATATCCCAACACCTTTTTTTGTCATTAGTAGAAATTGGTCCATAAACATTAAATAACCAAAAATTGAGGGATGGGGAATTTATTTTAACCAGTAAATTTTTTTGAGTAGAACAAATCTGATCTGCATCACAACTTTTATTATCCCAAAGTATAACCAAACCCCCTGACGCCCCCTGAGAAGGAGAATGGTGAAATTTCCATTTACACCAATTTGGAAAAATATTGTTAGCTTGAGTTTGAGATAATTTTGACTCTTGGAGTAAGATAATGTCCATACTTGCTGAATCTATTTGACACTTTACCAAGTGTCTCTTGTTAGGGGCATTAATGCCCCTAACATTCTAGGATAGGATCTTCATTGTTCCCGGGGAGAGTTTCTCACTCTCCCCAATCTCAAACAGGTTTCAAGGGTAGCTTGCAACCCATCCTTAATTTCTTCCTGAGTTTTGAAAGATTTTGGTTTCTAACCTCTCTTAGAAGGAGATATAGACCTAGAATTTGTAGGAGAATCCTGACTAGAAGTTTGAGAGATGGACAATTTTGTAGCAAAATCAAAAACCTAACTATCATTAAGAGGAATCTAAGGAACAGACTGAGGAAAAGAAAAGTTTTGAGTAGGGTTAAAAATCTCATTACCAATTCCATCTCCTAACAAAACCTTCCAATCCTATTTCTCTATATTTAACTGGTTATCAATGTCCAAGCTTGACTCAGAAGTGTTATTAGCAAGAGAGACATCCTCACCTACAACTTCATGTGATTCTTCTACAATTACCTCTTCCACAATTTGATCAATAAGATCAGAAGCAACTTTATGAATAGTCTTATCAACATAAGCTTTTGCTTCCTCCTCAGACAAAGAAAAATTAACCAAGCTTGAAATATTGTGTTGATTACCATTTGAAATGCAAATATCTTCCTCTTTATTAAAAGATGGAAATAAATTCTTTTTTACTTGTTCTTTATGAAAAAAATTAGGGGTATCTGATTCTTCCCTCTTACCAATACCAAACTCAAAAGAAAAATCCTCTACTGGACCATTAACATAATCTTGCCTCTCATTCAAATAGGAGGAATTAATCAAATGATTTAAAGATGCTTCCCCAAGGTTAACATAATCAAGATCTTCCCGTGAAATTTTGTCTTTTTCCGAATCCTCACAGACCCAATTAGATTCAAGAAGTTCTGGCTTTTCCATAATCATAGGATTTTCAAAAACAACCATTTGTTTCCAAGACCCAAATTTAGATTGGAATTCCATAAATTTAGGGAATGGAAATGAGGTATTTAAAATTATAGAAAACCTTACTGGCAATTCAGGTTTTTGAAAATTAGACATATCATGTTTAACAAAGAAACCCATTTTCTTAGCACAAAATTCAATAATGTTAAGATCTTTGTATTCAAGGGGTAAATTTGGCAATGAAATCCAAAACAGGACAAAGTTCATATTAGCTTTAATGGGATCAAAATTAGGCTCCCACTTTTGAATACAGATCCCTTTACCTTGGTAAAACCATAATTTTTGTTTTAGGGTTTCCTCACGAAAAAAACTATTCTAAAAAATAACCGTAAAAACACATAAATCCTTGTGTAGGAAGAAAACATCAGAAACCCCTTTCCATGAAACCCTAATCCAATTAAGAAAAATATCATAATTAAGTTCCATATACCAAACCTTACCGATAAGTGCCCTTGTAGTAAGATCTTGAATATAGGGGTTCACCAAATCTTCAAGGATTTGAATATTAATAGTTTCAGCAGAAACCCTAGCATCAGATTCAAGAATTTCTTCATGGGGATTCACTTTTGGAGAAACTAGCTTTTCCCTCCATACCTGGCGATTTCCACTTCCATTTTCTACCTTTCCTGGAACCCCAACTTGATTATTTGCAAAAAATGTAATTTGTGCAAAAAACCTTCTGTTGTTCTGAAAATTAAAAGAACCGCCATTACCATGTCGAAGTGGAAAAGGATACTGCCGTCATTTCGGAAAGATCTACAAAACCCTAATCCTGAAGACTCCTGAAAGGAGAAACGCCTTCTTCCCCTAATAGCTTCAGCAAACAAACTTTGTTGTGAGCGCAAAGGTCTTCTATAAAAGACCTCTCCATTTTGTCGCATTTTATATAAATTTTATTTTTATAATATATAGATGTATATTTATTTTATTTTATTTTTATCGGTGAAAATGACTTTGGGCATACCCATATATAACAGTCAAAATGATAACAATTTCAAGGTTTCTCCAATGGAGGGCCAAAGCAATAAACCTTATATGGTTCTATTTTCTACAAAATGCTGACTACAAATTTAATACATATATAAATTCTATATTGTTTATCATGTATTCCTATTTTATCCTTGGACCTGAGCAACATTAGCACCATCTCCATCTCCATCTTCTCTAGATGTTGAGCTCCCAAAGTCTAGCGCGAATGAACAATCCACCTCTGTCGAAGAAGAAGCATGTAGGAGTCAAGGACAACACTGAGAGGGGGGTGAATCAGGGTTATGTGAATTTTCAAATATTTTTGCAAACTTTAATTTTCAAAACACAAGAAGAGAAAGATATCATTGATTTGTCAAACACATATGCACATGACTGAGAATGAAGAAAGAGAATAAAACCTCATGAGTAAATCATACACACACATAGAAGATCAATATACATTATGACACAAGATTTGCACGAGTGGAAAACCTTCCAGGGGTAGAAAAACAACTCCAAAACTGCCTCACTGGCTTTATCAAAAATCTCACTGATTATAATGTTTAGAAGCACCAACTTCAAGGAGCACCAACCCCTAATTCATATTAAAATCAAGAATTTAGAGGGTTTCTCTATTTCAATATGAATCAATTCTTCTTTTACATATGTCTGTCATATCATCATACAACTCAAATCAATCTGCATACTAGTCTCAATGTCTTTGTTCAATCAATTCATAATTCATTCACCTGATTATCTCTACATACCAATTCACTTGATGCAATCAATTGCATATTGTCTTTCTGACGATCTTGTCAATCTCTGTATCTTATTCATTTTATCTCTGCATAATTAATTTCATATTATCTTCCAATCTGTGTCATTCAAGTTGTCTTCAAATTTTTCATATGGATTCACATCCATTTCAACTGTATTAACTAATTATTTCATCATTGATTTGCACACTCACACCCAAATCAATCCATCTGCAATACCATTAAATATGAAATGACCTTTCATATTCATTTTTTTCACCTGCAAGGAAAAAAAACCTGACCTTTCATATCTCTCTTTTCTCTGTATAAACAATTCAAAAATCAATTCATATTCTTCTACAAAAAAAATTCTTCAAACCTTCCATATTCCAAAACACATCTCTGCAAAATTTTCAATCATTTTTCTCAAACAAATCATTTGTATTAATAAAAATTTGCCCTCCTTGTCTTCTCTTTCCTTGAAGAAAAATAATGAAAAATATTTTATAATACAAAGTTTCATCTTCATTAAACCTTTCATCTTCTTCACTATCTCTTTGAAAAAAAAATAAATTCGTCTGCAATTTTCTTAACTCTGTATAAACACAATATTCAGATCCTCTTTTGCTTTTCTGTCCATGAGATAATCCAAGAAAGAAAGAAAATCTTTCTAAAAAAAATTCCTTAGAAATCTCAAAAAAAAATCCACTTGATGTCATAAAAGATGACATTTAAAAAGCCATCAAATTATGAGAAAAATAAGTTTCTAATACAAAAAACTTTTATCACCTTATTTGACTCCCTTCTTCAAATATAATATTCGATACCATAAAAAAAACTCTCCAAAAATAATTTGATGCTTTTTAAAAACTAACCAAAACAACTTTATAAACTCGAGCTATCTCCTTAAAAGGCATCGGATCTTTGGTGACTATCTAAGCGCCCATCTATGATAGCATATGATTTGCTTTTCAGCGCTTTCCAAAATATATAAACATAACTGTTGAAATATAGTTGGCGCTCAACACATTTAAAATAGACCTGATATAGCGGTGGATGCCCTTTAGAAGCCCGGTCAACTTAATGACCCCAAACCCCTTTGGAAGGTCATCACTTAAGTGATGACCTGTAATAATAGGTCACTTTTAATTTATAAGAAAAGAGCATATGTTTTGAAAACATGACTTGCATAGGATTTAAAAAAAAAATATACCATATTTTTGACAAAATCCTAATACGAATTTTGCTGAGGAGAAATATATCACTGATCTAATCTAGTTTTCACTTGATCATGATTGTACCAAATCAGTCCATTATGAAGCTAAAACTCCATCAAACTTAACCAAATATAACCTTTGATACCTTCTTGTGTCCAACATCATAACCTTTATAGCCAACTCATATCACTGTATGAACTCCTTAAAAAAGAGCATCACAAAGAAGATATCTTTGAGAACTTCTGATCACTTCATTTGACAACTCTTTGAAAGCATCTAAAGCAGAGCTATACAATCCTTGAATTCATTAAAGTGAAGATCTGAGAATTATGAAGATCAACTTCTCAATTTTGATTATGATTTGAAATGAGTGAAGAGAGCTCTACACCAAACATATTAAGACACCAGATCTCATGCATTAGACATATCAACTTATGAAGATGATAGAAGCAAAACCTACACTTTGCATCTTGTTCATGCAACATGGAGATATTGAAAAAAACATGGACCTCAACCATCAACAAGCATCATGTAAACATAACATAACAACACAACTATCAATATGCCTGACAGACCATATCATCATCATGAAAACCATTGATCAAGACATGATGCCCCTTTTTATTATCGTGAATAAGATAACATAAAACAAGATCCCACTGTCCAAAGTGTTCTTTCCAAGGTGATTGTGAAGACAATCTTTGTAAACCAAGTAAACCATGAATGAAGATCATATCTCATATCTTGTCTTGAGCACAACCTGACAACCTTGTCTTGAGTACAACCTGTGACTTTTAAATACACATCATGTGACCTCAAATGTATGACATCACATTTCCAAACTTCTGATCAATGACATCCTGAACCAAGAAGAAACTCTTACCATCAATACTACATTACATCAAACCAACTCCACATCTCTGTGAACTGACCAAGCAATGAACAACTATCTCCTCCTGATGTCCTGCAACAACTATGGCAACTTTACATAAACAACTTAGCACACTTTTGACATCAATGACAACCTGTCACCATCAAAGCACTTGTGATGGCCTTTAGGAACTCAATATCTATTTATCTTGATGCTTGCGTGCAATGTCATCTTCTCCAATAGACCTTATGATGAAAGGCACCCAAGGCCCAGAGTATGGTGGATTGATTATTGGCCAAGTTCCATTATCTAGGTTAAAGCCCAACCCCAAAACTATATTTTCCATAATTTTCTTAATTTTGCATCACTACCTTGGCTTAATGAGGATCTCTACAACCATTTGAATTACCTCTTTAGGTTCCCCCACATCCAAAGGGACTGCTAGAAACATCAAAGAAACATTTGCATTTACTTGGTATCGGTGTGCTTAGGAGAGGGATGTTTCCCCTAGCACCACCACCGATTTTGTTCTAAATACTTTCTTTAACTTAAAGTCTAACACCTACCCTAAAAATGCTATCTTCCACTTTTTTCTCTGAGGCACACCATGGTGTCCATTCTTCAAGTTCTATATGCCAAACAAAGCAAGGTTGTATGAAACTTAATTATCTTCCTTGGTGGCCTTAGTGACACTTGCATTATTACAAATGCCTCTTTGCACTAAATTCCTATGTATTGGTCCTAATGAGAAGCAAGATAAGCTTCACATATCACCTCTCCATTATGTTTTTCATTTAACTCGGTCGAGATAATAAGGACAAGAGATTGAGTGCAAATTATTGCCACATAAGGGGAGCTATTTTTCAATTCCATGCATTTTCTCATGGCACGACTCTTGATGTGATGATAATCACAATATTCATTTTCATGAAACCATAATGGTTTAGGTTGGTTTTCATTAAAGGGTTGAGTGAGAAGGAACATAATGAGGTTATCCTTGATGAGCTTCTAGAAGACAACTTCAATGCAGTCACCAAGTGGGGCGTTTTTAAGTCCTACCAATGGCTCTAGTTGGGGACGTGTGCCAAGCAGTGGTACAATGAGAATTCATATTATCTTCGGGTAGACCAAAAGCAAAAAATGAATAGAGGAAACAACCAAGATGTATTTACAAAACAAGGGCGTATGTACAAAAGAACATATAGTCACAAATAAAGAATGTCTGTAAATAAAAATTTTAGATCACTGCAGGCCAAACCTACACAAAATTGTTGCAACCACTTGTCTCTGTCAAAGACAAGTTGAATGAAGGAGCTGATCTCCCTCAAACCAAACTTTCATTTTTTAGCTAGCTACAACAACTAAGGACTATCTCCAGCGTGTGCCAATCTACAAAAAATTATCTTGAAATAGAGATGAACCTCATTATGGAAAACAACATTGCTACGCGGCAACTATAAATAATAGATACTTGACCTATTCCACTGCATATAATGCACTTTCATATCATCAGAGAGAGGAAACATAACCCAGGTCAGTGTTGAAAGAATTGGATAGGAATAAACTTCCATTATCAACTATAACTTCACTATCACTGCTGACCTCCTCATGCAAACTGAGGAAAAATGAGAATACCTCTAGCTCACATGGCAAAGAAAAATATGCCTGACTGCATTGTTGATCCTCAAGAGAAGAAACTTCATCTTGTGCAAACTAGAAAGATTCCAGCTCAGTCATATCTTCAAGTTGGGCTAACTTAGGTATAAACATGCCTCACTGCTCATTCACATAAATGTCCCACACAAAGGACTCAACCTCTATTGCAATACCAACACATTCAAAAGCTAACAAGTCTTCCACATAAAAATGAAAGCACTCATAATCGTTTGTAGATCCATCAAGCTCTTGAACAAATTTTTCATATGTGTTGTTACATATTTCACATTTTGAATCATAAGAATGAATCATGCTGCAACTCAAAACATTAGCACATAAATCAATGTCACGAGACACTTCAAATGAAGAACCATATTCTTCCAATTGCCTCTTTGTTTCACTTTCACCTGAGCAACTTGTTGTGTCATATTCACTTTTGCAAACAGACTGATGACACATATCTTCTATGCACATTCTTATTTTATTTCCTTTTGGCTAAGATGAAACACACTCTGCATGAGGAGGACAACATACCTTGCACAAAAGAAACAGGTTCTCATATGCATCCATATGATCACCATCCTTAAAATCCAGGGCAAGCTCCTCACACTGAAACTCCATGGCTACACCAACAATGGTCTCTGATCGGTTATCATCACATGCAACAACTTCTACATCTACCTCAGGCAAACAAATACTGACCACCTCATCACATATAGGAACAAAAGAGGGAAATACATCAAACAAGAAACTAGCTTCTTGCTCATCCCATGTTTTATTTTCCTGTGCATAGATTTCATCCTCAGCCACAGAAGTTGATCCATCTAATTGTTCATCCATTTACACAGCATCCTCATTATTCACTAAACCACATACCTCAACATTGGACTGGAAGTCACCATTGGTCTCATCATTTTCACTTTCACTCAATGAGTTATCTAGCTGAAGATAAGTGCATACACTACCTTCATCATCTGCATCACTATCATATGTTGCACCATCTTCCACTTCTATCCTTCTGACTACACAATCATCATGATGAAGAGGGTAAATCACAAAACACACAACAACAAAAATTGCACATAGAAAACATAATGTTATTTTATTGATTTGGACAACTCATTACATTACAGAAGCTCAAATACAATCAAAGGAATCAATCCTCCATAGGCTATAACACATTATAGCTACCTATCTCAAGACTTTGGAATCTTCTACCTTCTCTAACCCCAAATCAGCTAGAGTTTATGTTTTCCCACCTTTTCTTGACTCTACAATTTCCCCCTTATCTCTACTACTACAAAGGGTTCCCAAAATGGTTATTAATAGCCTTTTTGGCAGGCTCGAGCCAAAATTTGAATTTTGCATCTCCCTCCAAAATAGGTCAACTTCTGGGAGCCATAACTTTTGATCTAGGTGTTTGATTGACAAACCATTTGAAGTGCCCGAAATCTTGTGGAGTGCTCTACGCACTAAGAACATGATTTGTTGGTTCTGCCCATTTTTAGGCCTGTACGGGGCTGTTTAGTGCCTCAGACCTAAATTTGAATAATTTTCAGGTGTTTTTTAAGAAACATAAACTTTAATATCCTTCATCTCATAAATGATCTTTGCGTGATTCCTGTTGGTAGGTGGCGATTGATCAAGAAAGTACTGTACACTAGCCATGTATCCTCACAGGGGTTCAGGGCTGGGATGGGCCCTGAGCGGGGGTTTGGGGGTGACAGCCCCCAAGAAGCGGGGGTTCGGGGGCGGCAGCCCCCGAGAAATTTTTTTTAGGGCCGACTTAAAAAATGCTATTTTTATGAGCGACATAAGAAAACCCTAATTTTTGTAACCGACAAAAAGGCTTGATAAAAAGCGGCAAAGGATTAGGGTTTGGGTATTGTATTGTAGCATTCGCAGCAGTATTGAGTTGCAGGGATTGCTGATTGTAATTGTTTTGATTTACTGGATAATAATATTGGACTCTCTGTTTGGTGGATGTAGCCCGAGTTTGGGTGAACCACATTAAATCTTGTCTCTCGCTATTATTAATTCTGTGTATTTCCATTCTTTTGTTTAATCTTTATTTGCATTTAATTGATATCTTCTGCTGGCTAACCCTAACAAGTGGTATCAGAGCAGGTTGTGTTCGATTATCGTCTGCAGGAAAGTCTCACGGTTGAGTGGGAGCAATGGCGAACGAGGGAATATTGAAGCCCATAAATTCAATGGGCAGAACTATCAGTTATGGAAGATGCAGATGGAGGATTACCTCTATCAAAAAGATTTATGGATGCCATTGGAAGGAGTAGCCAAGAAACCGGCAACAATGTCTGATGAGGATTGGAATCTTCTTGACAGAAAGGCACTGGGAACCATTCGGTTGTGCCTGGCACCGTCGGTGGCATTCAATATAACGGAAGCAAAGACAACAGATGGTCTGATGAAAGCTTTGGCAAAATTGTATGAAAAACCCTGAGCCTCAAATAAGGTATTTCTTATGAAGTGTTTGTTTAATCTGAAAATGGTTGAAGGTGGATCTGTGATAGATTATTTAAATAAATTTAATACGATTGTCAGTCATTTGACTTCTGTAAATGTAAAATTTGATGAAGAAGTTAGAGCTCTCTTGATATTATGTTCATTACCTGAAAGCTAGGATAGTTTGGTAATGGCGGTTAGTAACTCTGTTTCTGGTTCAACTACCCTGAAATTTGATGATATTGTTGGTGTTATTCTGAGTGAGGAAATTCGTAAGAAAAGCTCAGGTGGATCCAAATCAGGCAGTGTTTTGAATGCAGAAAGTAGGGGCAGGTCAAAGGAGAGAGGAAAAGGTTCTGGAGGTCATGGGAAGTCACGAGGAAAATTAAAGGACAAAAGATCCCAAACCAGAGGATAGAAGGATTGCTGGTACTGTGGAAAACTAGGTCATCTGAAGAAAGATTGTTGGTCTCAGAAAAATAAAAAAGGAGACAAACAAGAAGGCAATAAGGAAGCAAATGTGGTAAGTAATAAATCTGAAGATGACGCTTTGATTCTTTCCCTAGATAATGCTGATGATTCATGGGTTTTAGATTTAGGGGCCTCATTTCATGCTACGCCCCATAGAAGTTATTTCCTTGATTATGTCCAAGGGGATTTTGGGATGGTTTATTTGGGAGATAACGAACTCTGTCAGATTGTTGGAAAGGGAAGAATCAAGATTAAGTTGCAGAATGGGAATCATTGGCTACTACAAGAGGTAAGGCATGTTCCAAGGCTCAGTAGGAATTTAATTTCAGCAGGGCAGCTAACTGAACAAGGTTGCACTGTTACATTTACTGATAAAAATTGGAAGGTTTCAAAAGGTGCCTTAGTAGTAGCAAAAGGTGTGAAAGTAGGCACCTCATATCTTTGTACAGGTCATACTGTTCCTTCTACTTTAGATGTTACAGAGGAAAAACAAACAGGTTCAGGAACAGTTGCTGTAGGTTTGCAAGAAGAGACTGGAAAAGTTGCTGCAGGTTTTGAAACAACACTGTGGCATAATAGACTTGGGCATATGAGTGAAAAAGGTATGAAGGTACTTCATTCTAAGAAAGTTTTACCAGGTCTGAAATGTATTAATATGGATTTCTGTGAAAGTTGTGTGTAAGGAAAACAAAAGAGAGTTAGTTTTCTCAGAGATGGGAAGCAAAAGAAAAATAAAAAGTTGGAGCTTGTGCATACAGATGTATGGGGACTAGCTCAGGTATCTTCTATCGGTGGCTCTCGATATTATGTTACATTCATAGATGATGCAACTAAGAAGGTCTGGATTTATTTCCTCAGACAGAAATCTGATGTATTTGAAACATTTAAGAAATGGAGAAGCTTGGTTGAGAATGAGACAGGTAAAAGATTAAAATGTCTCAGATCTAATAATGGTGGTGAGTATTGCAGCAAAGAATTTGAAGATTATTGTTCCTTTAATGGAATTCGTAGGCAGAAAACGGTTCAAGGGACTCCACAGGAAAATGAAGTGGCTGAATGCATGAATAGGACAATAATGGAGCATGCAAGGACCATGAGATTGCATGCTGGGCTACCTTTAAACATGTGGGTAGAGGCTGTCAACACTGCTGTATATTTAATTAACATAGGTCCTTCAGTTCCTTTGGGCTATGGTATTCCAGAGGAAGCATGGACAGGTAAGAAGGTGAGTTATTCTTTTCGGAAAACCTTCGGCTGTGAAGCATTTGCACATATAGATTCTGAAAATAGAACCAAGCTAGATGCGAAATCAAAAAAATGTACCTTCGTTGGATATGGCATTGATGAATTTGGTTATAGGCTTTGGGATTTTGAAAATCAAAAAATTGTGAGAAGCAGGGATGTTATATTCAATGAGAAGGTGTTGTACAAAGATCAGTTGCAGCAGCATGAGAAGAAAGAAAAGGATTATGTGGTGCTGGATGATACTCCAAATAGTGATGTTCCAGTGGCTCCTCATGCTCTGCAACAGCAACCAGAAATACCACAAACTCCAGTGAATGTTAAACGGTCAATAAGGATAAGTAGACCTCTTGAAAGGTTTTCTCCCTCTTTGTATTCTATTTTGTTAATAGATGCTAGTGAACCAGAAGGGTATGATGAAGCTATGCAGGTGAATACACAAGTTCAGTTGGAGCTTGCCATGAAAGAAGAAATGGACTCCTTGCTGAAAAATCAGACTTGGAAATTATGTAAGTTACCTGCAGGTAAAAAGGCTTTACCAAACAAATGGGTTTACAGGTTGAAAGAGGAAGATGGAGGTAAGAAAAGATTTAAGGCCAGGTTAGTTGTAAAAGGATTTGCACAGAAACATGGCATTGATTTTGATGAGATATTTTCTCTGGTTGTCAAGATGACTTCTATTCATACTGTTTTAAGTATTGTGGTTGCTGAAGATTTGCATTTGGAATAGCTAGATGTGAAAACTGCCTTTCTCCATGGTGATTTGGAGGAGGAGATATACATGGCACAACCATAGGGATTTGAGGTCAAAGGTAAGGAGAAACAAGTGTGTAGATTGAAGAAGAGTTTGTATGGCCTGAAATAAGCACCTCGATAATGGTATTTGAAATTTGATAGTTTTACGGCTGAGCAAGGCTACAGTAGGTGTAATTCTGACCATTGTGTTTATTTTAAGAGGTTGGATAATGACAGCTACATTATTTTATGTTTATATGTTGATGACATGCTTGTAGCTAGGTCTAACATGGATCACATCAGAGAGTTAAAACATCAGTTAGCACAGTCATTTGATATGAAGGATTTGGGGGCAGAAAAACAAATCCTTGGTATAAAAATTTGCAGAGATAGGAAGAACAGAAAATTGACTCTATCTCAGGCTGCTTATGTTGAAAAGGTGTTGCAGAGATTCCATATGGAGAATGCAAAAGCTGTTAGCACACCTTTGCCTAGTCATTTGAAATTGACTAAGGAGATGTGTCCAAAGACACAAGAGGAGGAAGAAAAAATGTCCACGGTACCATATGCTTCAGCTGTAGGAAGTTTAATGTATGCCATGGTATGCACGAGACCGGATATTGTACATGCTGTAGGAGTTGTTAGCAGGTATATGAGTCATCTCAGATTTGAGCATTGGAATGCGGTAAAATAGATTCTCAGATATTTGAGAGGTACATCTAATAAACACTTATGTTTTGGGGGCTCTAATACTGATTTAGTAGGTTATGTAGACTCAGATTTGGCAGGGGATATTGATACCAGGTGGAGTACTACAGGTTATGTCTTTACTGTAGGAGGAACATCGGTGAGTTGGATTTCCAGGTTGCAAAAGGTGGTTGCTTTATCCACCACAGAGGCAAAATATGTAGCTGCAACAGAGGCAAGCAAGGAGATGATATGGCTGCAATCTTTCATGGAAGAATTGGGTAAACAACAGGCTAACAGTTCTTTGTATATAGACAGTCAGAGTGCCATACATCTTGCAAAGAATTTTGCTTTGCATTCAAAGACCAAACACATACAGTTGAGGTAACACTTCATTCGGTCAGTGTTGGATAATGGACAGTTAAGGCTAGAAAAGATACATGATGACAATCCAGCGGATATGTTTACAAAGGCAGTGACAAGGGAGAACCTGAGCTCCTCTTCAGCTTCAGTTGGTCTTCTAGACTGACAACAACAAAAATAGAATAGTAGAGTCCAGGGTGCTAATTTCCAGTGGGATCTGCATGTGTAGCGGTGTCATCCAGGCTCAGTCTCCAAGTGGGAGATTGTTGGTAGGTGGTGACTAATCAAGAAAGTACTATACACTAGCCATGTATCCTCGCCGAGGTTCGAGGCCAGGCCGGGCCCCAAGTGGGGGTTTGGGGGCGGTAGCCCCCGAGAAAATTTTTTTAGGGCTGACTTAAAAAATCCTATTTTTTATGACTGACATAAGAAAACCCTAATTTTTGTAACCCACAAAAAGGCTTGATAAAAAGTAGCCAAGGGTTAGGGTTTGGGTATTGTATTGTAGCATTCGCAGTGGTATTGAGTTGCAGGGATTGCTGATTGTAATTGTTTTGATTTACTGGATAATAATATTGGACTCTCTGTTTGGTGGATGTAGCCCGAGTTTGGGTGAACCACATTAAATTTTGTCTCTCGCTGTTATTAATTCTATGTATTTCCATTCTTCTGTTTAATCTTTATTTGCATTTAATTGATATCTTCTGGCGGCTAACCCTAACAATTCCTTTGCCAAAGGTCTTATTCTTGATTTACGAAGCTTCCTGTAAATTTTCACTTCAATTCATGACCAAATGCAAACTTTCCAAAATAGCAGTTTGGAAAAACTAAAAGTTCTACATCATTATTCAAGTGATTATGGAACCAGAACTACGAATTATGAAAATAAATGAAAACAACATCAATGATTTTGAATCAACATCTTTTTTTTGGTGATGTAAGATTGTCCTTACACCACTAGATGCTCCTGCATCACATCATTATCTGATATTGTATTTGGATCACACAAAATATCCATGTCCTTATTGCTTACAATAGTCTATGCATTACCAACCACTTTTGCATCTGAGGATATAGATTTTGCAATCATATCCCTCTTAGTTTTGTCAACATAATCAATAAAAAAGTATACATGTTGCATACTCATAATATTGAACTCTTCCCGTATAGAAACTGTGATTAATGTAATATCATAAGCTCTCAAATACATGTCAATACAAATAGGAAGATCAGGTTTGAAATCCTCTGGGATGTGGGATCGGGCAACTGCAAATTTGTGGCTGAGATCCATGTTGGACTCCCCTTCATGGCATTTAATATTTGTAAGTTTTTGGACAAGAACTGCAGGGTCCAAACCACTTGCAAACTCTTTAAATGTGGCCTCTAAATGATTCCAAGAAGTAAAATGGTAGTCAAGGAAACCAAAAAGTCATTTCCATGCCATTCCACATAGACATCTAACAAAAAATCTCATCCACAGATCTTCATCTTCAAATTAAAATTTATCCAGGAAGTTTGAAAATGCTCAATATGTGCCTTTCCATCATAAACTTCAAACCCATCAAATAATAGCATCTGATAAAATATTTTGTTGGGCATGGACTACTTTTCATAAGTACCCAATGAGAGGTCCAACTATTTATATGTAGTATCATTAGAAATAGGAGGGGGCCAAAAAAATGAGCTATTGACAACAATAGGAAGGGCACTAGATTGTGCCTTGGACTGACATAGCATGATTTGATTTTCTAACTTCCTTTCTTGTTCTAGTAAAAAATCCAACAACTACTTTTCTTTTTTAATTTCATACTACAACCTAGTTGATCCATTATGATTAGGTAGGGGTGCACATAGGTCTAAGTTGTATGAACAATAAGGACCTTCGTCCTCATTGTACTCATGGACATTCTCTCTATCATAGTATCTAGGACTCTCATCATATGATAAATTTGGAAAAACTCCCCTATGGTAAACTTGTCCATTCCAATTAGCCATAGCTGATTACAAATCACTTATGTAGGGATACATGAGAGCAGATATGTCCATTTTCTGTATTGAGAGAAAAACCATGTTTCAAAGCTGGAAGAAAGAACATGTACCATAACTAGCTATAGTCTCTTTGAATCATGCACATAGCAACAACACTTTGTTTTCTTTGACAATAGACTCGCCACCTCACTGATTGAGGAAAACCTTTGAAGTGTGACTAATCTTCAAAGCCATAAAACCAATTTTGGGTTTGTCATACTAGGAGAGTCTTCAATTTATTTGAACCCTTAAAGTGTCCCCAGCAATGACACCAATCTGTTCAGACCCAAAAAAGATACAACCCTGAACCCTAAAACATTCATTAATCACCTAGGCTAGGGAGTGATCATTCTGGGTGATAGGAAGAGGTTCATCAATAGGTTTAGGGTAATTTTAGCCAGCTAACAAGAGTGGGTAAACTCCTCTGCTCTTTGAGTTTATCTTAAACGCTGGAGGGATATTCTAAGGGGTATACTTGAATAGGTATTGGCTTCAACACTAGATGAACAACTAAAAATGAAAGGACAAGCAAACCCAAATCATCTTTTAGGCCCCAAAGACTATCACTGGACCTAAAACAAGTGGTTGTCACTAATAACCCCTATATAGCTGATGAAAAGGCACTCCCATTGACAATGGAAAGTGTAGGTATGCTTGTTTGCAAGACATACACAATAACTACTTGCTTCACACATGATAAGTATGTATGTGATTTTAAAGAGTGTGGGTGATCATAGAAACTTTAGACTGGTGCCTAATATATTAGGTTATAGAGTCCATAGTTCAGTAGAAGGAAGAAAACAATAAGATGAATCAAACATGCAGTTTTTGGATACCCAGATGCAAGAAAGACAACTATCAAAGAAGAGAATACATAGTAATCCTTTGCAACATACAATCATTCATCTATAACCATAAAAGAGATCATTACATAGCATGTAATGTTTTAAGAATTTGTCTGATTCATCTGATTCATGGTTAAAATCATACCATGAAACGTGGTAAGAGGAAGCCCTAGCTAAACTTAGGATTTCCTTGAAGATTTAAAGGAGAAATTCTTACAATGATAATTGAAATCCATTTGAAAAAACCTTTCATAACCTATTCTGATCCACTGGAGAACTGTAACTTTTCTACTATTTTGAAACCCTAGAGAGCCCTGCACTTAGTCACCTAAGAAATGTAAAATGACCAACCCCCTGAATAAGAAAATTGATCCTACCTTTATAGCCATCATCTATCAATTTGAGAAAGATCTGGGAAAGATCTAGGCACAAATATCTGTAACAACCATCATAACTTCAAATAATGTCTTCAACAAACATCTTAACTGCATTTGTCTTTTAGTTAGCCAATCATTTCATAGTGATGGCACTTTTGGGAGTGGTCGGTGTGCTTTCTAAGTAGTTAGAGAGGTTGGGAAACCAGGGAACCAAACACTAAAAAAATCAGACTCACTCTCCTTTTTGTTAGAAAAATACACAACCAAGAATTCAGAATGCACATCAGAAATTGAAATCAAGTATGGAACAAGAACACAATAAAAACACAGTGATTTACCCTAGAAAACCCCAAACCAGGGAAAAACCAATAATGGAGATCTTCATATTGACTCTTAACCCCAACCGGGCTGAGCATGGAGGCTTCAACCAGCCACACATACAATGGAGTCACCAAGCCATTATATAGACTTCCATACATGCAAAACCATGGACCAATGCAACTAGCACAAAGCCATGTGCTAAAGACCACTAATGGTTAATCTACTAACTCTAACCCAAGAACTAGTTTAACCCAACAATCCCCCCTTTAAAATTAGTCTTGGGGTTAGCACCAAACCCCCCTTCCACAAGCACCAAGTGCAATGCCCTCTCTGTCACCAAGATCGACATCAAACTAGGAATCCACATGACTCTAAGCCCCCCTTACCACCTGGGAGAACTCCTCTCTTACTAGGCCTTTCCTTTCAGGGATGGAGCAAGCCATACCAGGTCTTAGAGCCATCAACCCAAATACATGTATTAAATTTTACATACAACTCCATTACAATCTTGTTCTTGCTACAACCAACCTTGGCTGCGGGCACCTGCAACACCTTTGCTATGGGTACATGCAACAAATGCATATAGTGACTTTGACTAGGCAAAATGCCTACAACAGGAACCATGACCAATCTTGCATAGACCTGCTCAGCCTTCTTCCAGGAGCTAGAGCATTGAGGCACATGCTCAAACTTTTTTTTTCAACAAGAATACCAGATCGAAAAATAAATGTTGCCTTATCTCCACACATTGTGAGCTGCATTACCCCTCTACAGACATGAATGCTAGAGCTTGCAACTCAATCTCTAATACCAATTATTAGAAACATACACAACCAAGAATTCAGAATGCACAACAGAAACTCAAATCAAGTATGGAACAAGAACACAATCACAACATAGTGATTTACCCTGGAAAACCCCAAACTAGGGAAAAACTAGCAATGAAGATCTTCATATTAACTCTCAACCCCAATCGGGCTGAGCTTGGAGGCTTCAACCAACCACACATACAATGGAGTCACCAAGCTATTATATAGACTTCCATACATGCAAAACCATGGGCTCAAAACCATGAGGTCCAAAACCATGGACCTATACAACTAGCACAAAACCATGTGCTAAAGACCACTAATGGTTAATCCACTAACTCTAACCCAAGAACTAGTTTAACCCAACACTTTTGTCTTAGTTATTTTGTTGGATGTAGGGTTTTTGGTGTTCGCCATGAGCCTTTGCATTTTTCTTCTTTTATCAGTGGTAACCCCATCTAGATTCTCTTTTTATTTCCCTTGCCCTTGGCTCCTTCTCTATATGCAAATTTTTTGAACTCTTCCATGGCGCCTCTTTTCTTTCTGTAAGCAGCTTCAAACTCTACTTGCCACCTCCATTCCTTCTTATCCCATGCTTTATCAGCAAATGTTTTGTTTGTTGAACCTGAGTAATTCTACCCTTATCGACAAATTCTCTTTATTTAGAACCTTAGGAAGTCTGGCTTTCTTATGCTTTTTTTTTTACCTTATCGCTTTATCGACGAAAAGAGAAAACTTTGAACTTGTGAAAACTTCATCTCTTAGCCGGTTTGCTGATATCTTTCTACCTTAGCCCTTTTCTTCATTATCAGCAAACTGAGCACATTTCAAACTAAAGGGCCCCAGCACCATACTCCTCATTATTAGCAAAAATATGTTTTGCCAAACTTTACTTATTTCTCCTCTGTCAGAAAAAACTTGTTTTCACAAACCAAGTACTTTGCTACTTTATCGGTAAAAAATGCCACCTACCGAACTTTACTTTTCAACTTGCCTTATTGGCAAAAAAGGCCTATCGGTGAACTACCTAAAATCCTAACTAGTTCATTAGTTCGGCCCTTAGTTGATTCCTCGACAAGGCATTGTTTCTCCTTTTCATGCTTTAGCCAAATTTTGTCTCAATTTGCCCTGTCAGCAAATTTGCTTTGTGCCGAACTGACTTCATGTATTACATATTTTTCCTTATCAACAACTTTGCTTCATTTCAAACTTTACTTTTTCGTTGTATATTTGCCTTATCAGCAAATCAACACTTTTTAGAACTTGGCTTATGCTTCCTTTTATCGGCAAAAAGATGCTATGAGGAACTTTTGACTTTGACTGTTCCATATCAACAAAAAGGAAGAAACAAGAACTTTGGCCTTCTTTCAACTCCACTTGCCTTATCAGAAAAAAGTCCATCAGGTGAACTACAAATCAATGAACTTGAAAAAGTTAGAACTTACGCCACTTTACCGATTACTTTCTGCCTTAGTCTTTGCAGAAATACTTTATCCCTTAGCCGCAACAGTCGCCCTTTCCTCCTTTCCACTTTGTCGGTGAATAGGTAGATCAATAAACTTTAGAAAAGTTATGAGGTTGGGAAAAAGGCCAATTTGCCGATAAAGGCAAAAATATGAAAATATTCTAAGGAAAAGACCAATTTTTTAATAAGGCAAAAAGTATAAGAACTATATTTTGAAGAATCATAACTTCTTCATTTTAAGGAATTTTAACATGGTTCAAAAGGCAAAGTTGCTCAAAATTCAATTCTCTATTCAATGGTCACATTTGCCAAGAAATTTGCGTAGGATTTTTTTTTAAATTTTTGGGGGCAAAATGGGCAATTTGAGGATTGATTTTTCAAGTCCTAACATTATCTATTCATTTATTGTTGATTTCTTAGCTTGCAAGCTTGTGGGAATTTATTGGAATTTATTTGTTGTTATTAATCCTCGTAAGAGTGGGATTTTGTAGTGGATTTGGTTTTCTATTTTAGGAAATATTATGATGAGCACTACTAGAATGGCTGAGAGGTTCAATAGAACCTACATTGGGCTATGGAAGCTTAAGGTAGTGAATCTTGGAATTGGTCATGTGTTTTCATGTTGCATGTTTGTGAATAAGAGCTCATATTTGGTAGTATGTGACTACCCTTTGGCATGGTGGTTGTGTTAGAATTTATCTTGTGGTCATGCACAATGAATGAGTGTTCATGTTGGATGCTTACCTTTAGCACCTGGTCACATGGAAAAGCACTAGTTGTGTTAACTATTGCATGGAGTGCTTATGTTGGTACAATAATTTTAATCCTTGGTTATGTGGAAGAATTAGATGATTAGCCCTTGGTTGAATGCAAGTTCTAGAGTTGGTCTTTTGGTGATTTGGAGCTCCTAGACAACTTGGTTCCTCCATATGCATGTACTTGATGATGGATGTGGAAATAGTTTTTTGGTGGCCTAAAGTTCCTAGACAACCTTTGATTCTTGTACTTGCATGTTGTAGATTCATATTATTTTGGATCTGTGGGTTTTGTAGATTTCCTGTTTACAATATGTGGTTATGCTCATATGTGATATTTCATTTTTTTGGTTTATAAACATGGCTTTTTTTAGGTTTCTGGGTTTCAAGATGTTTAAATGGATTCATATTTATATGTACAATTTTATAGGTTTAACACATTAATCAAAACCTATGGTTTAGTAGATCTATGAAAAGATAGTTGTTTAATGTTTTTTAGATGGAGATAGTTACATATTTGCATACATAATTCATGCATGGTTTGAGGAGGTTGGTTGTAGGATGTACACCTGAAATTGACCAAGTTCATCCTAACATCACCTTTCGACACTTTGTCAACACCTCCCATCCCACTTTCGACACCTTGTCAACATCACCTTTAGACACTTTGTTGACATCACCTTGCATGTCCTTATGACACCTTACGACACATTCATCCTAGGTTTCCCTTTATCCCAAATTAATTAAATAAATCATATTTATTTAGTTAATTAATCAATTTTATCCTATTACCCAATTTAATTAAATAAATCATATTTATTTAATTAAATTTATCCATTATCCCTCTTAGCTAAAATTAATTAAATAAATCTTATTTATTTAATTAATTTTAGCTAAGAGGGATAATGGATAAATTTAATTGATTAAATAATTTTATTATTTAATCAATTATCTTTCACTTGTCCTCATCCTTATCCACTTGCACAAAAGTCAAACTAGCTTTTAATCCTAACCATCCAATTCAAATTTCACCTCTTAATCTCAACTGTTCACATAAGGATGAGACCTAGAAGCTTCCACCCTTGCCTTAATCCTCCACCTCTTAATCCTAGCCATCCATTGCACCTCTTAATCTTAGCCCTTCATACTATCAATCAACTATATATAAATCTAGCCTCAACCTAGCCATTAACATATCACAACAATCAAGTAATGTTATGCTGCTAAACTTGTGAGCAATCAACATATCATATCAATAGTATCATTGAGCATAGCTAGGTAGTACTAGGGTGCATGCTACCTCTACTCTATTGGGGAGAAAGTATGGTTTGAGGTGAAAGGTTGTAATATTGCATTCATTTATCTATTGTTTTCCTCATTTCATTTTATGTTCTTCATTTCGGCACGCTCGGTGGAACTCCTGTCCCTAGATTTAAGCTTGTTTTACAGCTTTTAGTGGCTTTTTATTGTAGGTTGGAGTGCACTTTTGTCAAGATCTAGGGTGACCTATCACAAAAAGCCTCCTATGCCAAATTTGATCTCACCGTTGTGTTTGGGAGGCCCAAAAACCCTAGTAAGCATATAAAATTTGTCAAATTTGGGCACTATAATTTTTTTAATTTTTTTAAATCCTAACCCTTGTTGCAAGGCCTACCATATGGATCCATACAGTATGGATCATATGGATCTATACAATATGGACCATATGGATCCGTACGACACTCCTACTATAGTTTGCATATATATCAGGTTTTATCCATTGGGAAATATCTTTTAACCATGGGTTTTCTTTGTTTATTATCCAAAGGTTTTGATTTGGTTTGACCACAAGTGTTTGTAAGTTTTATTTTATTATTTTTATCAGTGGGCTAGAGATACATTTTAACCACTGTTTATTGGCGAGAATCTGTAGATATTTTGTCTACCCGTCGGTCCTTGCTTTAGTTTTTCTACCAACTATAGCCATCCATTGGTTTCCCACCCTCCGCGATGTGCAAAACTCTGACTCCTACACAATCCATCCACCCCTCTACCCTTAGGGTGACCATGGCCTTAAACCCCATGGGACCACCCACGAGGTGCCCCAACAGCCACTGGCCCCTTTAAGCTTTGGCTCGTGGTCACTAATCTAACCAGAGCCTTTGCAGACCCTTCAACTGCTTGAGGGTTTCCCTTAACCCGATGCCATATCCCTAACCATAGCTTATAACTGCAACCCTTGACCATAGCTATCCACTTCCGTGTGAGTGCTTTTTGTCCCAAACTGCTAGGCGTAGAGTTTAACCCTTAACAACACGCTCCTCTTTTTAGTTTTACACCCCTTGCAACCTTGGTCAAATGGGTGACTAGGGCTCTGCTAACCATAACTGTGCCCCTAACCACTAGCTAAATCACCTATCTAACCGCAACTTGTGACTACTCTGATCCTAGCTGCTAGCAGCTAAGTTAACTGTCAGGTCTGACCCTCCTTCCTAGAGCCCTAAACATGTTTTTTTTATTTTTTACATTACTTTTGCATAATAGGTCAAATTTTCATGAAATTAGAGTCGTTGGAAAGCTGATTCAACCAGCTTCATAGTGGTGTCAACCTCATCAGCAAATTTGATCATGTTTTTTAAGTATAATTAGTCAAACTCATCATTTTCTTGCAAATTTCAAATCGCTATATCTTTTACAAATTTTATCAAAAATTTGACAATTTTTTTGAAATTGCTTAGAATTTCATAAGAAATATGATTATCTCATCTAACCTTTTGTATCTTTTTATCTAACATCTATTTTTTTAGATATAATCTTTTTCATAATAACATACTTGTTTTGTAGCACTGTTTACCAAAGGCCAAATTTATCAAAACTACTAATAAGTTTTCTACAGGTTCGCATGTCAAAGGCTAATCATAAACCTATCTTTGTGTTTTCTTTGTTTGGTGGGTTTTATTGTGACTTCGGGTGTGTATGCTCTTCCCTTCTACCTAGTGTGATCTTGGGAATCAAAAACACCCTTAAGCCACTTTCATTCACACACACACACACACACACACACACACACACACACACACATCTTTTTTTTATCTAAGGGAATTAATCTTGCTTGTGTGGATCAAGAGTGTGTGTATGCTCTCCCCTTGTGCCTAGTGCAATCTTGGGGATCAAAAACACCTCTTGCATTCACTTTTATCATCCAAGGTGTGCGTGTGTGTGTAAGCTCTCCTCTCGCACCACTTGGTGATCTTGAGGATCAAAAACACCTTGCATTACCTTTCCCATTAGAAGACCTTCTTGGGGATTTCATCACCCCAAGGGAAGACCTCAACCACACATTTTAGTGGGGTATATCAAATGGGGAGAATGAAATCTATACCCCAAACTAGTCACATAGTCATTGGCACAACCTCGGGGCCCCTGGTAATATAGGAAACAAGGTGAAGTGACTTGTCACATGGCTTCAATAGACTAGTGTTCATGGACTTGTGCCCCTCATACCTTGTGTATATTGGGGTCTCTCTTAGTAAACTTGTACATCCTATCTTAAGAAATTTCAAGTATCTTCCAGTGTGGTACAGGGTTCACTTGATTAAGCCCAAAGTTACTCACCATGTACTTCCAAGGGTAGAAATAGAAGTTTTCTTTGGGAAAGACATCAAAGCCTCTAGGGAAAGGGAGAAGGTGAGCCCTTGTGTCACTAGACCCCTAGCTATTCATTGTGGAAAAGATATTCCTAGTTAGGTAGGAATATTGATGAGGTATTCTATCATGTGGGCCTACACTATGAAGTCACACCTACTTGAATAATCTAGGGTGTTGTGTATTGTGTGTGATCATTTGCATAATTCCAATCCAAAACTCATAGCCTTTGCAAACTTATGCATATATGTGTGACATTTATCATTTACCCAAATTGCCCAAGTGAAGCTTTAAGTCATCCCTAATCATCCTAATCATTTATTACCACCTATCCTCTTATCCACTTCATCCTAATCTATCCCAATCATCACATCACTTCATCCTATCATCCCTAATCATCTAATCACTTTATCACAACTATCCACAATCATCCTAATCATCCCTATTCATCCTAATCCATAACCATCCTAATTATCCCTCTTATCCATCTCATATCCCTAGTCATCCCTAATTATCCAATACACTTCATCCTCATCCTAATCCAATTAATGATGGGGAATTTCCAGTTGGTCTACAATAAAATGAGGGACTGAATCTGTGACCCAACAATGCCACCACATTGAATAGAATAATTAGGTAATTAGGATTAGAGAGGGAGAAGGGAAGTCTAAGAGTTGCATGGAAGGAGTTGTGAACCATTGATTGCACCATCCATCCTACGGTCGAGGTTGAGTTTTGAATATGTTTTCACTATGTTATTATGAAGCAAGTACATGGATGAAGGGGAGGCCTCACACGACTCATTTTCCTTTGGCATAGTGCAATGAATCCCACTGCATTTGCATGGAAAATTTTTGAGCAATCTCTACTCAAGTATAGCGTGATTTGGAATGGTGATGTTCATCAATCCACAAGCTCAGGAGAAATGATTTCAGATAGAAGAGAATCCAAATGCAAATGCGAGAAAAGCATGGGGCAATGGACACCGGCTAAAGACAAGTATAATCTAATTCTAAATCACAAAAGAAATAGATCTTAGTAAAGAAATAGATACTGAAAAAGTTGGGATTGCCTTGAAATGAAATGCAGTTTATTACTTCATCTGGTGGAGAAACATGGGCAGTAGCAATGGGTAAGAATAGCAACTAATTTACCAAGTTGCAAAGGTAAATAATGCCGGAGAGGTGGTAGAATCATTTATGACCGGATATCAAGGTTCTTCCATTTATGAATTTTTCTTTTCTTTTCTTTTCCTTGCTTTGTAATCCACTCATTGAATTTTGAAAATGAGATGATGTTTGTGCTATTGGAATGATTCTCATCAGGAAGGTTGGAGTTTGGAAGAAGAGTGCTTGCTGGTGAAATTACATGAGTAGTTTGGAAACAAATGGGCACAAATTGCAAGGCAACTTCCAGGGCTGAGTTGTTTGCAATGGTATGAGATGTTTGGTTGAGTTGCTTTGCTGAAGGTAATTTGGTTGCCTTGAAGAGGTCCTAAAGATGTTAAGAATATGTTTCTATTGGTTGGTTTCCAGGTGTTGATGAGGTTGAGTTTTTAATTATCTGATCCATAGTCATAGGTCTGGCATACGACTTTAAACTCAAACAAAAACTGATCTAGATCGTTAGAAGCAAGACCCTTGAAGTTTGGTAGGTTTGAAGGTGAAATATTCTTCATAGGGGCATTATCTCCATGAGCAAGAACAATAGGGTATGAGAAGGTCCTGGCATTTTCATGCAGAGGATCTGCCTCATCATTGTGATTTTTGGCCATGTCTGGTGTCTCTCCTTTTCTGAGATTTAGTGTGAGGTTCTGAAGGAGTGGATTCTTGTAATAGATCTATTTGGTGTCTTTCTTGCAGTTCTTGAATATACTCAGAGAGTGAAAGATTTCTATTGTGCCTTGCACACATGCCCCATTTTACCAAATGGAGACCCCCTTTTTTCTTTTTCTTCGCTTTTGGTTTGGTTTGGTCTCAGTAGGCTACTTGAGAGAAATGATGCCTTGATGTCCTGATTGCAATGTCAATTTGTGCATATTCGGGTTTAGTTGCATAAATTTAATGTCATGACTTCATTGGTTTTCCTTGTAAGTTGAATCAAGTTGGTTAAAATGTATTGAGTCATAAGGTTAATCCTTTGAGTTTGTTCTGCACTAAAAATGCATCTTACTGCATTTGCGCTAATATCCCTTTCAACTAGATAGTAGCACTAGGTCTTTTTGCACACTATCCTATGCTAAAACTCACCAACATGAGATTTACACTGAATTTAGTCCCAACCGAACATGTCTGGTTGATGTTAGAAAGCCCGCTGATTCGGTGTAAGGTAAAAGTCCCGCTAAACACCTTCGTTAACACTTTACGCTAAAACTGAAGTCGATGGGATATGAGTAGAAATTCATACCCACTTGATATATCTAGTTGTGACCTAAAACTCCTCATATCCGGTGGTGACTAAAAACCTCACTTATCTTGTTGGTCGCCAAATCCCCATAAGTGCCTAATAGTCTGGCATCATACTCAGCATTTATGGTGATTTACTGGGGGTATAAATGGTTTGAGATCCTTCATTCTGCCTCATTTTGCATTTGATGACTTCTTGAGCTCTACATTTTCTAAGGTACTCTGGTTGATTTCACAATCTGTGTTGATTTCAAGTGCATTTGCTGACTGTGGATTTGATCTCCTTCATCTGCATCTTCTCATTCATAGGTAGGTGGGTTTCAACTTTGCATCTTGTCTTTGAATTCATGGTGTTTAAGGTTTAGTGTCTTTGATTGATGGACCATACCTTGGGGATTTTGGCCTGGTTTCATCTGAATTTTAGTTTAGAGCTCCTTGAAATTGTCGACTTGGGGTTTTGAATCAGGGTTTTTGTTTAAAGAGATATATATGTATACATGTGCAAATGCATCTTAATCATCATAAATTTCTACATTCCCCTCTGTAGAAACTTTGATTTCCCTTAGAAATTTATGGCTGAGTCCTAAGTTGGAAAGCCCCATTAGAAATTCATCTTACATAAAATTGTTGTTCAAATCGACATATCTTATGTGTTGGCATTGGCATAGTTTGTCATTGATGTCAAAGGTTGTTGCAAAAGGATGTTCATTCATATTCAGTTCTTGATGTTCTCCATGGACTCCATGGATCTAAGAGAGGTTGCTTCATCTCATGGTGATGACATGGATTGGTGTTGTTCTTTCTTTGCATGGGTTCATGTTGTTGAGGGATCATATTATACAAGGATTATATTATACTTGTTGTTAGATGTTGATCACATAAGTGGTGTTGATTCATCTAGTGATGTTGTTTTCGAACAGGACCTCAGTCAAAGGTAATGTTTGGTTGAATTGATCAACTCTCATGCTAAGACTTGTTATACTTCAGATGTAAGGTAAGATTCATGATGATATTACTTCATTTGGTCTTGAAGAGCTCATGCTTTGAGATGGTATGTTGTCTTAGGTGACACATTTCTAAAACCCTAGAGAACTTCTAAAAGCCCTAAGTTCTTTTTTCAAAGCCCTATATGTCCTCTGCCTTAAAACTAGGGTTTGTGTAATTACATGTCAAAGGACCATCTTTGTCATTAGGGTTTATCATTATGTTTTGAAGTCCCAATTTCTATTTATCCAAAACCTTAAACCCTATCCTAATGTCTTAAAACCTAACTCGCCATTCAACCATTGCATTTTTTGTTTTAAAACACTATTGACTTGTAATTAAAGGTTAAAGTGACTTTAGTTATAAATTTAAGGGTCCTTGGTCCATTGTCAAAATGGTCCCATCTTCCTTGGTAACTAGATCCTCAAGTAAAAGCATCTTAGACTGAGTGCTAGTTTTAAATATGTGGTTGAGATTTAAAGTTAAAAAGTAGGAGAGAAAGAATCGAGGGATGTAATTCAAACTTGGTTAAAAAATAAACGATCATTCTTCAACCTTAAACTTGATAGGCATATGATGTCATTGTGCCCTAGTTTTAGTTACACATAGTTCTTGTAACTGTATTTTGAACAGTGATAAATTGAAGAAGAAATGTAGTGTATTCTAGAGTGTGCATGATGGTCTAAACATTGTGATAGTGTTGAAGGTTATGGAGACTTGACAAAAACCCTAAGTGTTTTGAGAGTGTTTTGGTGATTGCTTGAAAAGGTGTGAAGTAATCATAATGACACAGAATATAAAATAATTGCAGGGTTTTGATGATAGAGAACATATACATAAAGATTTAAAGAATGATTTAAGGACAAGGGAAATAGTTTTTATTGTATGTATAACAAAGTTTATTATACCATACTCTATTTGCTTAGAGATAAGAAGTGGGATGATGGAGTTCAATGTGTTGGAAACTTGTAGAGATGTTTTTCTTGATGACAAGTAATGCGATTTTGAGTGTGAAGTTTTTTATTATGACCAAACTGCTCATATAGGTGTGTTGATAGAGATTTTATTTGACATACAAAGTAATGTCATGTATATCTATCTCATGAACGGAGGCAGAAAGATATCAATTGTAGAGAGAGATCATAAGGAAGTTTGCTAAGATTACTTACAGAGAAAGCATAACAAATTTTGTAGATAATGTTTGCAGAGGTATGCATAGGGTTAATGTATGTTTGAAAATATCTCTTTTCTTAGGATGTCCTTTATGATGATTTGATATAAGTGCAGAGATAGATATTTTTTTTTAAAGTATTTGAAATGTTAAGATTATATCAAGAAGATGTCTTGCAGAATCTAATAAGGATAGTGTTATGAAGAGAAACAGAGAGATCCTCTATAGGTACTTTTCACTCACATTTGTGGTGTAATCCATTGTTGCCAGTGAGGCATATCATTATTTCTAGTGAGGCATATCATTATTGCCAGTGAGGCATATCATGTTGCCAGTGAGGCATGGTATTTTATGTCAGTGAGACAACATTATGTCAGGGAGACATCAAATGTACCAAGTGAAGGTCTTAGTTTTTGCCAGTGAGGCATAATAAAGTGTAGATTCAAGAGTGGTTTTTTATCCCTTTTTAATGGTTTTCCACTCATAAAACATGTGTCATGGTTCTTTATTAATTGTCTCTATATTTGTGCCCTGATATCTTTCTTTTGATCAAGGTCTTTGCTATCACACTTATCATTGTATATGTATTTGATGAATCCTTAAGCTTTCTTTAAGCTTTGTGTCTAGTGGATTAAAGGTGTAAAAAGTTTTAAAGTTTATAGACCACTAATTCACCCCCCTCTCAGTGGTCCTATACTCAAACATTATGCATTGTATTTCCCTGCTAAATCCTTCAGTAGGTTTTGTACTAAATTCAAGGTGAAGTGGATATATCCACTTAGCACCAATTTGATTTGGATTCCTCTACCAAAATGAAGGTTTGAGTGTTTTCAAGCTTCGCACTAAAAGATGTGACAACCTGACATATCCATTGAGCCTTAAAACACCCACAATCCTATGCCAGTCAAAATCCCCGCTAAAGCTCTTAAAATTGTTTGTGCTAAACTTGCCTAGGAGTGGATATATCCACTTGCTCCTAAGAACCCCACAAATCTACTTCCATTTAAATCTCCCTCCAAATGGCCTTTTATAGGGTTCAACACTAAAAATCATGACTACTGGATTGCGCTAAAACATGCCCCGACCGGACATATCCACTTGACTTGAAATTCTCTGCCATCTGGTTGAAGCCAAAAACTCTGCTATAGTTATTTGTTATGTCAGAAAATGTCCCCTTGGGGGCTTTTCCCTCTTAAGGTTTAGCTCCTGGGTCCTGTTTATGCATTTAGAGCATCTTGCATGATAATTTGACATCCCGATGAGAAAACCCTGAAGTTTCATGGCAAATTGGACTCAGGGGATGTATTTAACAATAATCCTGCCTAAAATATGGGGAGGACTTGGGCGCTTGTGCCCTAGTCCTACCCTATTTTAGGTCAGGACCAATTTTGAAGTGTCGGTTTATGACCATTATTTAGGTCCTATGCTGACACGATAAGTTTCAATTACGAAATTCTTGGCGAGAATGTTTGCAGTTGCATATTTAAGCATGATTAGTGATTCATTTGTAAACTAGATGAAAATTAGATGGCAATTGTGAACTTTATGCATTCTTGTGATTAGAGCATTCAAAATATTCATTGTGTGGCAGAGCAGAGCATTGTTCTTATGTTTGTATTTGCAGATTTGGCATCCATCTCCTCATGGCATGGAGAGCATCTTCCTTCCATGAGATCACTACAAGGTGATATCATTTGTGTTTTCAATCATTTATCATTTAGATTTTGCCTCTATCCTGCAGGGATATGCACTCTTTATCTGACAACAGTGTTCGGAAGACTTAAATGTCTATCCGGGGCTTGACTGAGGCAAGCCTCTAAATACCACAACCCCCAATCCATTTTTCCGTGATTGCAGGTTACAAGTTGCAGGAGCAAAAAAGTGGAGTTGTAGGAGAGTAGTGCAGACTATCAGAATTGTAGATCAAAGAAGAAAATAGGGACCTAGACTCAGGTGCTCGCTCATTAGTCCTCCGGATCCTGCAACAGGAAAATCTCTGGAACAATAGGAATAGGTTGCGAACAAGATTCCTAGATCCCAAAAAAAATGGTGGAATTGGACTAGGGTACCCACTCATTAGTCCCTGACTTCTCCATTTTTTTCCATCATCATTTCCTCACAACACTCTTTGTCATACTCTTTTAAATTGAAATTTGGTGAAAAATTGCATATTTTAACTATATTTGCCCTAGGGTTTGACTTAGATTTGCACTCCAAGTGTGTTGTGATGAATTTTATGGCTTTAGGTGACTGATATTACTGCTATAATCTTCTGTACCTCCTAAAAAGTTTTACAACACCCCTATTATTGGGTCTTTGCATTGAAAATTTGTGAAAAATCACATATTTTAGTGTATTTTCACTAGGTTTTGACTAGTCATCATTCTAGATTTGCATCAAAAGTGTGTTGTGAAGGATATTATTTCTGTATTGGACTTATATCATACATATTACTTTCTTCACTTTATCAATTTCCTTACAACACCTTTTCTTTCACTTATTTGTATTGAAAAAAGTTGAAAAAATCAAGCATTTTAGGTCATTTTCATACATAGTTTTGCACTTGTCTCTTGCATCAAATTTGAAAATCTTTTAAAATCTGATTTCACATTGATTTGAATACATATACACATGGATTCTAATCACAACAACAACAATAGGTTCCCTCCTAAGCCTTACATGAAAAGAAAGGTCCCCGAACTTGAAATTGTGTTTACACCTCATGATAGAACAATTGGAGAAATTAAATGACTTCTCTATATCACTGTGAAAATAATAGGAAATCCTATGGATGGAACCCTTATTGATTTTAATTGCATGACTAATGTGGCAACGGAAGAGTTTCTCTATTCACATCAATTAATGCAAGGCTTTTATGACCCTTCGGATATGATGATTAAGACACATAAGGGAACCTTTATAAACACTTATGGGAAGATATCCTCATTGGTTACTTTATTTGAGAAATCTGTAGAACAATGGTTTGATGTTATCCCCATTTCTGACCTCTTTTGCATCAAACTAGGACATCCATGGCTAAAGGCTATGAAAGTTGTCCCTTCAACAATCCATAACTGTGTAAAATTTCCTTTGAATGGACAAGTGATTACTATTTCTCACAATGAGTATAAACCTTTGGTTACAAGACAAAACTTTACACTTGATTACTTTTGGGAGAGATCTAAAGTGGAACTAGAGCCACAAATAGAATTAACTTCTTGAGCTACAGAAATTGTAGAACAAAACTATTACATCAAGTGGCCAGTTCTTCTATGCAATAAACAACAAGAGACAAACAACCCACATTTGAAGAGAATCCTAGATCGAAAGGAAATGGACCCTATGCTAAGGTTCCTCCCCACCATCCTTACAAGGATCGAGAGGTAGTTGTCAACAGTAAAACATTCCACCTAGACAAATGAGATTTGATCCTGGTGCTTCCTCCTCTAAAACACAAAAACCTATGGAAGAGAAAAACACTATCTTACAAGAAATAAGTGGTAAGACAAAAAAAATAGACAAGCAAGAGAAAGGATGAGAAGACGACAAGCTTATGCTCAATGACTTGCATCTCAACAAGAAAACATCTCACCAAACATTGAATCAAACTAAGATCTTAAGAATAGAGAACTTGAAGTAAAGAATAAGAGTTGGGTTATGGTACCTTATGTCCCACTTTCCTCTAACATTCAGGAGTGGGAATATGATGATGATTTGCTTGATGACAACCCTTAGTTATGTTGTCCCTATAGGTAAGTATTTCTAACCCTTTATCTCTCATGATGTGTTTCCCCCGTGATGTGTTATGTGTTGTTTAGGCCTCTTGGGATGACCCTTGATTCTTTTGTAAGGTCCAGGATACCAGGAGACTACCTCTGTTGTGACCCTTCTATTTGTATCATCATTCTTCTATATTGTTTCTCCTCTATTTTCATTGTTGTGTGTTGTGTCTTATGGACATAACATTGCGGTTGGTGACTTGGGGGAACCCTTCTATGTGATTGTCCCTAAGGCACTTGTTTCTCCTCTCTTGATTTATTGTTTCCCTTCCTCTAGTGTTTCTATCTAGTTGACAGATGATAAAAAAATATTATACTGATATGGACCTAGTGTCCCTTTAGCGAGAAATCAAAAATTGGACTTAGTTCCTACATGACAATGCGGTTGTTATATATTATATGACACTTGGCTAGTAGAAGCACTCCATGTGATCTTGATGGTGTCTTATTGTACTTACAAAACAAAACAATACTATTTCTCTGTGCACTTTGTCTATCTTGAATCTTGCATTCCTTAGTTCTCTATGCATTGTTGTTTATCATGATTATATGGATGCTAACACTTTTCTTGCAGGGATGTGTTTGTGGGAACATTTGGTGATCGTAAAGTACATGTCACCTCTGGGGGGCATGGGCTTTGCAAGAGCTCATGTTCCCTTGTGTGTTTTCTTCCTACCTTAACGTGTTTGGTATTAGTACCTGATATCAATCACCTTAAGGTGGGGGCATAAATAAGGTAAGCTGTCTGTTTTAGATGTTAGCAATGTGCTTGTTCTCAGGTGCAGTCTTAAAGATTGGTGGCAATGAGTCCCTCCTGCACTCTGAGATTTGTTTGAAACCAATTTGCAATCATTTAAGCCCTCTACGGAGGTGGGATATCACATCCTTTTCTTAATCCCTCTGTGGAGGTGGGGATGGTGTATTTCTTGCAAAGATTGCACATCCTGTCATTTTCAAAAAGTCCTCTATGGAGGCGCGAAGCAGTTTTATGACTAACTAAACCCTTAAGCCTATCTTTGGCGGTTGTTGTGGTAAAGCCCAATTGTCAGTATGTGCCTGAGATGGTGATGAACCTAGAAATAGGAACACTTCATCGCTTGTTTGCCATGTTTTCTTCATGTCTTCCAAGTGTCTATGTATTGCGTGTTTGTTCCCAAGCATAGTCTTAAAGACCGGTGGCGATGAGTCACTCCTATGCTTTGGGATTTGTATGGCATGTTTGATTTGTATGGCATTTTTTGCATGTGTGTTGCCCCATATGCATGTTAGATCTAGGGCACACAACTGAGAGAGGGGGGGTGAATCAATTGTACAAAAACTTGCTTCTACTTCAAACACTTGATTCTTCTTTGTTAGTTAATAGCATATCAATTAACCATTCATGAAAGCATAAAACATTAACACCGAAGTAGATAAACATCAACACATTAGACACCAAGATTTTGACGTGGAAAACCTGGTTAAGGGAAAAACCACAGGGTGATTAACCCAAGGATTATTCTCTATTAGAAGAATAAGAAAAATGGATGGCACATGCCAATTAGGGCTCACTACCCGAGCACACTGCTCACAAGGAGGCACACTGCCTACAAGAGACACACTGTCTACAAAGTGATAAGAATCACAAACTTGAACTGGAGATTGACATCTTTACCATGTCTGGATCAGTTCCATTTAAGCCCAAAAACTCCTACTCTGCCTTTCGCACTTCTCTTCGCTATAACACACTCATCACCACAAGACACACTTCAAAATGAATTCACAAACCTTTATTTATACAAGGCATCGACTTAGGAACAATCATCTAAGTCAGAAATCATCCACAAGAACATTTGCAAGATAAATAACTCATTCGGTCAGCCACCACAAGAACATTTGCAAGCAACTCATCCGGTCGGCCAGTATGAACAAGAACATCTTCATCCGAATATCTATCTCCAATTCTGGGCTCTAACACTGATGCAAACTGACAACACAACCTCAGCATGATCCAAGAACCTTCATGGGCTTGACTGAATGACCAGGTACATCTGTACTTCCTCTCCTTGCTAGAATCTCTTCTCTTCTTCATTCAGAACTTCAAGAACACAGTCTATCGCTACTGTCATAATGCAAAGGGTTCTTCCGGACCTCCAAACAATGCATAAATCAATATAACATATCACAAGGACACCCCAAACACTCCTTCCAATCCGCAGAATAGGACAATGCACTTCCAGATCTCACCGGACCTTTTTGTAACATTCTATCACTCCGGAGCATCTCCCGGAACCGGTTCTACTTGATCGATCACAACTTCTTCAGATCTTCATGCGGACCTCTGAAATCTTAACTGGAACATCTCAAGACTCACATCTACAAACCCTTTAATCCACATCCTCTGATCCTCAACCTGTTGAGTACTTTTGCCTCCTTCTCATCACTGTTCTTCATTATTTCTGATTGAGACTAATTTTCTCAATATCCTCAGTACACATCTCATTCAATCCTTCTTATCAATGCAATATGAGTATGTTGACATCAATGACAACATTGGTTAACCTCATACTTGCAACAATCTCCCCCTTTGTCATTGATGGCAACATATGATGTGAAAAACCATCAAGACAAGAACTTCTCCTTTCTGTCACAGCTCCCCCTATCAGCAACAACTCTTCACATGTCTTCTCTTCCTTTATTGCTCCCCCTTTGATCATCAACCACTTGTTTTTCACATGTCTTCTCTCCCCCTTTGACATCAATGGCAAAGGGTGTTGATAACTGAGAGGGGGGGGGGGTGAATCAGTTATCCTAATTATTTCCCTTATTGAACTTTCCTTTTAATTAAAGCAGCATAAAATCAAACACAAAACATTAACCATGAGGTAAGAAACACATGACACAGTATTTTTGACGTGGAAACCCTGTTAAGGGAGAAAACCACGGGGTGATTAACCCAAGAATTATTCTCTGTTAGAAGAATAGGAAATTACAAAAATGGCACTTGCCAATTAGGGCTCACTGCCCGAGCACACTGCTCACAAGAGGCCCACTGCCTACAAGAAGACACACTGTCTACAAAGTGATGATAATCACAGTCTTGAACTGATTGGAAGCATCTGCATATGCTGGAGTTCAGTTCCGGATAGGCTCAGTACACTGATCTGCTGCACTTCATCTTTCCTCTGTTCTTTGTTCTGCTATCTTTCACATACCGGATCCTTTTTACTACCTCTGCTCTTTCTCTGGACTTATTCGCATATCTCTCCACATCCACACCCACTTCACAACTAAATCCATCCTCTATATATATCCGCACAAGTAGTTTCATCACCTTTCTAGTCGGCATCCAGAACAGTCTTAGTTTCTTACAAACTCTCATTCTGTCGGCTGAATCCTTCCTCCCCAAGCAATGCGGATCAAGCATATACTTGTAGATATCATTAATCATGTCGGCCAAACATGATTCATGCCTTCACAACCTCTGTCATCAACAGTAACCCATCCGGAAAGTAGTCTGATACTCTGCCAGTCAGTTCTTCCTCTGTTTTCACTGTCTCTCAGGAATCCGGTACTCAACCATTCATATCTTTTTCCTTGTCCATCACCGGAGGCTAAATCCTTGGAATATACCACTCAAGGTAGTCCTCTTGACTTCCCCAAATCCGCACTGCACCAAGATACTTCCTCTGAGAGGTCCGGACCAATCTGTCGGACCTTGCCACATGCTCTGTTCTTCTTCACCGGACCACAACATTCTTTATTCTGACTTCCGGTAGAGACACATCATGACTTGCGGATATGTGGGATGACCTTTGTTGCCATCAATGACAACAACCATGAATCCATATAGTGTCTCTTGCCAACAATCTCCCCCTTTGGCATTGATGGCAACACTTAGTGAAAAATGACTAAGTGTTTTCACTATGCTCCCCCTTTGCTGATGCTCTGTCTTTATATACAATTTCCGGAACTCCCCCTTTGTTGGATTCCTCATTTTTCACTGCTCCTCACTCCCCCTTTGACATCAATGGCAAAGGGTAGGGTCCGCATATCAAAATTTTCAAAAATTTCTTATACTTAGCCGCATATTTACATACTCACATATATTGAAGAATGTCTGCAAAGGATGTCTGTAATTGAATCATTTCGGTAGCCCAACTTTGCTTCATTCTGTCCAAAATTGAAATGTGACCACTTAACAAAAATGCAAACGCTTCTGCCCGCTTGAGATCTGTCGGATCTTTTGTTTGGGCGGTGGTTCTAGCATCACTGATGGCCTCATGCATGGTTTCCAACTTAGGGATTATAATCCTTCTAAGTTCTCCCATCCGGTTGGTGATGTTCTTCCTTTCCTTCTCAAGATTTTTTATTTCGTTCAAGACTGCAATAGTCTGACATTCTTGATTTATTATAGAGGAAGAGAGAGGATCAAAACTTTGAGATAAGCTTTGTAGCTTATCCTGTTCCTCTTTTATTTTCTTGTCAAGTGCTGCTGTTGCCTTTGACCAGGATATACAAAATTTATAGATATCACCGCCATCCTTAAGAGCATTCTCTAAGCTCCTTATTCCAATGCTTACAATCTTCCTATCCTTAGAGATTAACTCTAATATCTCTGAGAATCTCTTATCCAAAAATTCCTTCCGGACCTTTTCTTCAGCTGATTTTTCTAAAGAATCAAAATGTGTATCAACACTGCTGACTAAGGTTTTTAGATTACCGGAAGTGGAGGCTGTCGGATCTATCTGGATTGATGGCATGATCTTCACAAGTACTCCGGAAGCAGCCTCTATCAACTCACAGTCTTCCATATGAGACTTCAGGAGCTTTTCATTTGCCTTGGCATTTGCAAATGAAGCTATCTTCATTGTTTGTACCGGAGAGAGAGAGTCAAAATCAAATGGGCCTTTTAGAAGCTCCGGTTCATCAATCTCTAGAGTTTCTTTGCTCAAAAATTGTTGAACAGTTTGTGCAGTGTCTCTTGCCGGAGACAGATGTTTCTTCTCTTCTGCAGTCTTAGAACTGTCAACCTCTTTGTCCTTCACCACTGCTTCCTTCTCCTGTAATTGCTCTTCTTCTTTGGATCCGGAGACTGTAGGGGAAACCGGAGGAGAGATGCTAACTTGTTCATGGGCCACTTCTTCTGGAGCAGAGGGTCCCAAGTCCTCACTTGTCTGTTCAGGACTCACTTCTTCCGGAACAGAAGATTCCAGATCAACAGCTGTTTCTGCACCTAAGTCCTCTACAACAGGAAGATTGAACCTTTTGAAAGCCTTCCGGAGGATCTCTTCTGTTTCTTGAGCCACTTTGTCAGTCTCACCAAGCATGAGTTGATTCATCCTGGCTTTGCTTCTGAACTCATCTTTGCAGTCCTTGAAGATAATGTTCATTGTCTTGGGATCAATTTGAGGATATAGCTGAATAGCTATCTGCTCCCGGATCTCAAGATCTTTGGCATGAGCATTATTCTTTCTTACTTCCATTTCCTTCTCTAGGCTCTTAGGAATGAGAGATATGATCTCAATGAAAGCCTTATTGTATATGTTCAGATATTTAACTGTGGCTTCCTGCAGAGTCTTTTGGTCTGCCTCACTGAAGTCATCATAGGATTCAGTCATTGGTTGAAGGTTTCCATCCACCGTGACCGACTTGATTATGCTCTCTAGTGACAGAGTGGGCTTTTCAACAGTTACCTCTGCCATTTCCTCCTTGTCTTGGCCTGTGGAGGGCTTACCGGATCCTTTCTTTTTCTGTTTCTTTACTTCTCTTACTCCTTCATCTGATTCTGTCTCCTCTTCATCCTTTTGGCTTCCATAAGCCCTTGTGGCTTTTGCCTTTGATCTCTTACCGGATGCCTGGACTTCCAGTTTTGAACTTTTGGTTGAGGGAGGTGCAGATCTCTTTGTTGATCTGGTCCGGGTGGGAGCTCCAACCGGAGCACTTTCTTTGCTTTTCTCTTCTTCCTCGGCCTTCCTCCTCTTTTCCCGGCTGGCATCAAGTGCCTCCTTTGAGATGCCAAGACCTTGAGCAATGTGCTCTACTTCTTTTCTCACTTTTCTTTTGATCTCAGGTTCCCTGAGTTCTACATGTAATTTTATACTCAGCTCCTCAAAGGTTCCAAACCTTTCTGCCTTAGGATCTTTGGGCTGACTTAGCATGTGTTGAACATGCAGCTCCACTATCTGTTCATCAACTTCATACCCCATGGGCATGATCCAGACAGTCCTTGGCTCCACTGCCTCCATTAGGCACTGATCAGTGTCAACCATAAAGCACACTGAGTCCTTGTATTTCTCAATGAGAGACTGGGGAATTCTCTCTCTTGCTTGCATCATGCTCTGAAAGTTTTTGAAGTATCCCCATAGAGCTGTATTTCTCGCTTTTGCATCCCCAAGTCCATGCAAATAGTCTCTTATCTGGACTGCAACAGGTTTGTCATTTTGCCATACCCATCCATTTGTTCCGGGTAGCTCATTCATGAAGTAGAAGAATAGACATACAATCAGAGTACCATACTTAAAGGAATTCTTCTTATCCTTCTTGATTTTCTGTATGTTTTCCATTAATTGGCTTAGTAGCAGTTCGCAGAGATCATATTCTGCATTCTTTCTTAACATTTCATAAGCAGTGTATATTGCAGTTCCGGATACAGAATTCTCCCTGCTGGAGTGATAGATCTTGTATCCTATTATTATTGATGCATATTTGATATCCGGATCCGAAATATCTTCAATGGTCATTGCCCTCTTGTCAAATTTTGATCCGGTGGCCTCAGTTACAATGTTGTTCTTGACAGATTTAAGGATAGGTACTCCTCCGGAAGAGTATAGGCCAGTTACTGCTCTAATTGCCTCTTTTGTGATCTTGCAGGGTCTATCTAGCCATAGAAAGTTGTCATGCATCCTGCTCAGTACATACCGGACCCATTCATCCTCTTCAAAACAGGGGAAATGAATAAATTGCTCAAATTGTTTCTTCTGAATATCCTTATACTCTGGTTTAAGCTCAAAGGCATTGTCAATCAGCTGCTTGTGATAGAGGTCTCTTAATTTGAAATCCCCAAATTCCTCAATGTTTGCATGTATGTAAACCCTAATGTCTTCGGTGTGTAAAACTCCGTGAGGAACACTAGAGAAGGCTCCTAGTGGGTCAACCTCCAATGATTTGTAGGGATGTTTCTTGAATGAGGGGCGAGGTCTATCGGAGATCTTAACTATGTTTGGAGTAGCCATTCTTCAAAGATTTGCAGTGAGGTAATGAAAAACGGAGAATACCTTATGCGCCTTCGATTTGCACGGAGTGGTTGGATTGATTTCTTTATCCAATAGCTTCGGCAGGAGATCCTTGGAGTGCTTGAAGAACCTTGTTGCAGAGCTCCACTTTTCGCTTCTTCTCGAGTGCAGAATGAGCAAATGACCTTTGAGAAATCCCTTAAATTGCTCCGCGAACCCTAATACCTGTCTGCAATAAATGCTTCACCTACATCATTCCGGTTTGCCTTGTCTGGATAGCTTGGAGTATCCCGGATTAGTCCTGATCTATGGATATCATCCGGATCTATCAATCATGAATAAATCGAGGTGGCATATTACAAGATCATCTCAAACACTCTGTCCAATCCACAGAACAAGATAGTGCATTTCCGGATCTTTCCGGACCTTTTTGTAATCCTTTATCATACCGGAGCATTTCCCTGAACAGGTCTTATTTGATCGATCATAGCTTCTTCATAACTCCATGCGGACCTCTGAAAACTTGACTGAAGTATCTCAAGACTCATATCTACAAACCCTTTGATCCGCATCTTGTGCCACATCCGGCACCACTTGTTTGGCTGGGGGAACAAGATTTTCTTTGAGTCTCCCCCTGAGCCAGAGCTCACTTTTAATTTCCGGAAGAAATATCAGCACCAGAGTCTGGTGCGGATCCAACCTCTACATTCTCTGAACTTTTCTTCACCCAAATCTTGCTCATCTGATTCCTAACCTCATCCGCATTCATCTTTTGTTTACCCTTGTTTTGATTCTGATTATACACCGGACCTCTTTTGTCCTGATTCTTGTTTCTGCAGACTTTAGCATTATGACCGGACCTATTGCAGATTTGGCAAATAACATTCCTTTGCATATTTGACTGATATCCTCTTGATCTGCATTGATTAGCCCTATGACCTATTCTATTGCATGTGAAGCATCTACCTTTGAATGATTTGTTTACTTGCATAATTCTACATTCATGGGATTTGTGTCCATACCTTTTGCAGTTGAAGCACTGTCCGGAGAAGGATGAATTATTCTGATTCATTCTCATTCTGCACTGATTAGCTTTGTGACCAAAGTGGTTGCAGCTGTGGCAGTATCCATTGAAGGATGGATATCTTTGAGCATTTGGCTGTCTTACCGGAGGTCTTCTAGGCCTGCTCCTTGGATTTTCTGATCCAAGATTCTTCTGACCGGATCCGGAGCTTTCTCCTTTCTCATATCCCAAGCCATACTTGTCATCTGTCCTCTTTTGACTTCCAAGAAGAACTTCAAGTTGAGCAGAACTTATCTTGAATTTCTCTTTATATTCATTTGCTGTTTGAAGGTCTCTTTTGAGAGAGGCAATTTGATCCTCAAGTTTTCCTTTATTATCTTTGGCATCTTCAAGATCAGATTCAAGGTGTCTGATAATCCTGTCCATCTGGTGGCATTCTTCTAATTTTTCTTTAAGAGATTGTCTTAGATTGTCTTCAGCCTTTCTTTTTTCTTCAATCTCTTGAGTAAACTTTATAGTTCCTGATTCCATTTCATGTCTTAACATAATGACTTCTTTTGATAACTTTTCACATAACTTGGTTTGCTCAGTCAATTCCTCACTTGTATTGCTTTCTTCACTTTGTCTTGCCAACTGTTGAAGCAGCTCCTTTCTCTTTTTCATAGAGAGACTTAATTTGTCTTTTAATTCTCTCATGAATTCATCAGCCTGTTTGAGTCTTTCCTTTAATTCACTGACTTCAGAATTTGACTGTTCAAGATCCTCAAGGGCAGTCTTGAGTTGCTCCCTTAAACCATATGCATCCATTTGAAATCCCAGATCTTCCTCAAGCTGTTAGGCTCTATTAGGAGGAACTTAGCTCTGATACCAATTGTTGATAACTGAGAGGGGGGGGGTGAATCAGTTATCCTAATTATTTCCCTTATTGAACTTTCCTTTTAATTAAAGCAGCATAAAATCAAACACAAAACATTAACCATGAGGTAAGAAACACATGACACAGTATTTTTGACGTGGAAACCCTGTTAAGGGAGAAAACCACGGGGTGATTAACCCAAGAATTATTCTCTGTTAGAAGAATAGGAAATTACAAAAATGGCACTTGCCAATTAGGGCTCACTGCCCGAGCACACTGCTCACAAGAGGCCCACTGCCTACAAGAAGACACACTGTCTACAAAGTGATGATAATCACAGTCTTGAACTGATTGGAAGCATCTGCATATGCTGGAGTTCAGTTCCGGATAGGCTCAGTACACTGATCTGCTGCACTTCATCTTTCCTCTGTTCTTTGTTCTGCTATCTTTCACATACCGGATCCTTTTTACTACCTCTGCTCTTTCTCTGGACTTATTCGCATATCTCTCCACATCCACACCCACTTCACAACTAAATCCATCCTCTATATATATCCGCACAAGTAGTTTCATCACCTTTCTAGTCGGCATCCGGAACAGTCTTAGTTTCTTACAAACTCTCATTCTGTCGGCTGAATCCTTCCTCCCCAAGCAATGCGGATCAAGCATATACTTGTAGATATCATTAATCATGTCGGCCAAACATGATTCATGCCTTCACAACCTTTGTCATCAACAGTAACCCATCCGGAAAGTAGTCTGATACTCTGCCAGTCAGTTCTTCCTCTGTTTTCACTGTCTCTCAGGAATCCGGTACTCAACCATTCATATCTTTTTCCTTGTCCATCACCGGAGGCTAAATCCTTGGAATATACCACTCAAGGTAGTCCTCTTGACTTCCCCAAATCCGCACTGCACCAAGATACTTCCTCTGAGAGGTCCGGACCAATCTGTCGGACCTTGCCACATGCTCTGTTCTTCTTCACCGGACCACAACATTCTTTATTCTGACTTCCGGTAGAGACACATCATGACTTGCGGATATGTGGGATGACCTTTGTTGCCATCAATGACAACAACCATGAATCCATATAGTGTCTCTTGCCAACAAAGGGCTCTTTCAATTCTAACACATCAGAATCATACCAGCTGCTCCCCCTTAGTAGCAGCTCCCCATCATCAATCCGGATCACAAGATATGACTGTGATATCCACTGGACTGATGCACATCAGTGCATCCTAGTTCATCACTGGAGGGGCCATGACCCCTAACTTCTCCCTGAGATACTCAAAAGAGTCCTTGGGAAGAGGTTTAGTAAAAATATCTACAATCTGATCCTTGGAGGGTACATACTCCAATCTGACTTCATCCTTGTTCACTTGTTCTCTCAGAAAGTGAAACTTGATAGATATGTGCTTGGTCTTAGAATGCAACACCGGATTCTTAGAAATATTTATTGCACTTGAATTATCATAGAAAATTGTGATAGGCTTCTCATATTCTACTTTAATATCTCTTAGCATCTGCTTCATCCACAAAAGTTGAGTGCAACTACCTGCTGCTGCAATGTATTCTGCTTCTATTGTAGACAGTGATATTGCTTCTTGTTTCTTGCTTAGCCAAGAAACCAACTTTTTTCCCAAAAAGAATGCTCCTCCACTTGTACTCTTCTTATCATCCACATCTCCTACCCAATCTACATTTGTATATGCATGAAGAGAAAAGTCATGATCTTTGGGATACCATAGGCCATACTCAACTGTTCCTTTCAAGTACCTAAAAATTCTTTTGATTGCCATGACATGAGATTCTCTTGGATCAGCCTAGAATCTTGCCACAAGACTAATAGCCTGCATTATATCTGGTCTAGTCTGAGTGAGATACAATAATCCTCCAATCATTGATTTGTACTGGGTCTGATCTGTCTTAGGAGAGTCATCATCTTTGCTCAACTTACATCCAGTAGCCATGGGAGTGTTCATAGGCTTTGAATCTTCCATTCCAAATTTCTTCAAAAGTTCTTTTACATATTTAGTCTGAGAGATAAAGATGCCTTTCTTTGTCTAAGTAATTTGCAAACCCAAGAAGAAATTCATTTCACCAAGCATTGACATTTCAAACTCACTTTTCATTTGATTTGCAAAGGTTTTACACATACTATCTCTTCCTCCAAAGATGATATCATCAACAAATACTTCAACAATCAAGATGTTTTCATGATCAATTTGAAAATATAGGTTACTATCAGCAGTACTTTTGTTGAAACCAATCTTCAAAAGATGTTTATCCAGCCTCTCATACCATGCTCTTGGGGCTTGCTTTAGACCATACAGTGCCTTCTTTAATTTGCAGACCATATCACCATGCTCTGATAACTGAAATCCATCTGATTGTTCAATGTACACCTCTTCTTCTAGGTCACCATTTAGGAAAGCAGATTTGACATCCATCTAATACACTTTGAAATCTTTGAAGGTAGCAAAAGCAAGAAATAATCTGACTACTTCAATTCTTGCCACCGGAGCAAAGGTTTCTTCAAAATCAATTCCTTCTATTTGAGAGTAGCCTTTGCAGACCAATCTGGCTTTGTTTCTGATTACTTCACCAACTTCATTTAGTTTGTTCCGGAAGACCCATTTGGTTCCAATCACATTCTTGTTTCTAGGTCTAGGAACAAGATCCCAAGTGTGATTTTTATCAATTTGCATCAACTCTTCCTCCATTGCTTTGGTCCAATTTTCATCATTGCAGGCTTCATTTATTGTCTTAGGTTCAATCTTTGAAATCAGACAACATTCATCTGAATTTTGAGCAATTTTCCTCCTTGTTTGTACCCCTTTGCTTCTGTCACCTATGATCTGATCTTCAGAGTGATTTAGAGTTACATACCTTAGAACTTTGGGAGTTTCTTGTACTACTGTTTCTTGATTAGGCTCATCCAGACAAACTTCTTCTTCCTGATTTACCGGATCAGTCTGAATCTGACCTTCAAGAGAGGATTGAGTTCCTTGAATTAGAACATCATTCTGATCATCTTCATCATACTCATAAAACCTTGAGGGCTTCTCAATTCCTTCATCAACCTTCACATTTGTACTTTCTATTATCTTTCTCAGTCTCTTATTGTAACACCGGTATGCTTTGCTTTGAGTGGAGTATCCTAAGAAAATTCCTTCATCACTTCTAGCATCAAACTTTCCCAGATCTTCATCTCTTTTGATGTAACATTTGCTACCAAATACTCTAAAATATCTCACAGTAGGAGTTATACCAAACCAAAGTTCATAAGGAGTCTTACCGGTATTGCTTCTGATTTGAACTCGGTTGAGAGTGTAGACTACAGTGCTAACAGCTTCTCTCCAAAACATCTGAGGAACATTTGCTTCCATCATCATTGTCCTGGAAGCTTCCTGGATGGTCTGGTTCTTTCTCTCAACTACTCCATTCTACTGTGGAGTCCTAGGAGCAGACAACTGTCTCTTTATACCATGCTTCTCACAAAAGTCTATGAATTCACTAGATGTGAATTCACCACCTCTATCAGACCTTAGACATTTCAGTTTCAATCTGGTTTGATTCTCTACCATAGCCTTAAAGATTTTGAACTTCTCAAAGGCTTCTAATTTCTCTCTTAGAAAGGTAACCCACATCATCCGAGAATGGTCATCAATCAGTAACATGAAATATCTGTCACCTTGCATACTCTTGATTCTTGTCGGACCACACAGATCAGTATGAACTAACTCCAATAATCCGGTAGAGGACTGATCCTTGCTTTTGAATGAAACTCTGCTCTATTTACCTAGCTGACATTCTTTGCACATGCTATTTGTAGGTTTTACTAACTTTGGAAGATCTCTTACAGCCTGAGTGTTGCTTATCTTGATGATGTTATCAAAATTTACATGACACATCCTTCTATGCCATAACCAACTCTGATCAACTTGAACAAATAAACAACTTTTATTAGAACCAACCAGATGGAAGATATTACCTTTTGTTTGAGTACCGGATGCAATCTTAGTTCTGGAGCTTTCAAAGATCCTGCATCTTCCATTTTTGAACCGGAGATCATAACCTTTGTCTACCAGCTGTCCAACACTGAGAAGATTATGCTTCAATCCTTCAACATACAATACATTAATAGTTTTGCTCTTTCCATCAAAAGAGATAGTTCCCCTACCTCTGATTTTACCAGCAGAGTTGTCACCAAACTTTACCATTCCTCCTTCATACCTTTCAAAATCTAAGAACTTGTTCTTGTCACCTGTCATATGGTGAGAGCATCCACTGTCAATAACCCAATCATCCTTTTCTTCAACTTGGGCAGCCAAAGCTCTTTCTACAACCTTATGATTAGATTCAGAGGATTTTGGTTCTTCTTCCTTGATGGAAATAAACACCCATTCATTTCCGGATTTGTCTCCCATCTCTGATTCATCATCTGTTACTCCTTCATTATTAGCTTCTTCATGAACATAATAACAATTCTTTTGGAACCTTTGTCTGTTAGAGTTTGACCTTGTAGATCTTTCCGGACATCTTGAGGCAAAATGACCAATCTTATTGCAGTTGAAGCATTTAAAAGGTAATTTTCCTTCATACTAACCGGATTCTCTTGACAGTCTTTTTGCAATGAGGGCTTCAAGTTGAGTTGTTTCTGCTTCTTCCTCTTCCATGTCTTTCCTTGCTTGATCATACCATGACAGCTTCCTTGAAGAGTTTTCTCCCAGATCAAATCTTTGTTTGCCTTTCACATAAGCACTGGCTTTGAATGTAGATTCAGTCTTGGGGGGATCATCTCCAAACTTGGTCATTTCAAATGCAGCCAGTTTGCCAGCCAATTGCTCTCTTGTGATAGTTGTATGGGCTCTGAATTCATCAATGGCAGCAACCTTGATCTTGTAGGCAGTAGGAAGGGATCTGAGAATTTTGCAAATAATCTCATTTTCATCCAGAACTCCACCAGCATTCCTGATTCCATAGCTCATTTACTCTTGGCATAAAGGTAGTGATATTTTCATCATCTCTCATTTTCAATCTTTCAAATTTTCCTTTGAGACTTTGCAACCTTGCAATCTTAACAAACTCATCTCCTTCATGCAGAAGTTCCAGTTTAACCCAGATCTCATAGGCAGTTGGTAGATCAATAACATTTGAGAGTTCTGAGTTAGTCAAAGTGCTTAGAAGAGCTTCTTTGGTCCGCAGATTGTTTTCAGCATCTGTGATTTCATTTAGAGTTGTCGGACCACCCTGTGGAGGTACATATGCTTTTGTGACCATGGACAAGTAAGCTTTTCCCATACACTCCAAGTGACATTTCATGTGACCTTTCCAGAGAGAGAAGTTGGTTCCATCAAACTTCGGACTATCCTTCTTGTATGACGACATCCTGGATCTCCTCAAGTGGTTAAGCTCCTTTTAGAGGAACTTGGCTCTGAAACCAATTGTTAGATCTAGGGCACACAACTGAGAGGGGGGTGAATCAGTTGTACAAAAACTTGCTTCTACTTCAAACACTTGATTCTTCTTTGTTAGTTAATAGCATATCAATTAACCATTCATGAAAGCATAAAACATTAACACCGAAGTAGATAAACATCAACACATTAGACACCAAGATTTTGACGTGGAAAACCCGGTTAAGGGAAAAACCACAGGGTGATTAACCCAAGGATTATTCTCTGTTAGAAGAATAAGAAAAATGGATGGCACATGCCAATTAGGGCTCACTACCCGAGCACACTACTCACAAGGAGGCACACTGCCTACAAGAGACACACTGTCTACAAAGTGATAAGAATCACAAACTTGAACTGGAGATTGACATCTTTACCATGCCTAGATCAGTTCCATTTAAGCCCAAAAACTCTTGCTCTGCCTTTCTCACTTCTCTTCGCTATAACACACTCATCACCGCAAGACACACTTCGAAATGAATTCACAAACCTTTATTTATACAAGGCATCGACTTAGGAACAATCATCTAAGTCGGAAATCATCCACAAGAACATTCGCAAGATAAATAACTCATCCGGTCAGCCACCACAAGAACATTCGCAAGCAACTCATCCGGTCGGCCAGTCTGAACAAGAACATCTTCATCCGGAAGTCTATCTCCAATTCTGGGTTCTAACACTGATGCGGACCGACAACACAACCTCAACATGATCCAAGAACCTTCACAGGCTTGCCTGAATGACCAGGAACATCCGTACTTCCTCTCCTTGCCAGAATCTCTTCTCTTCTTCATCCGGAACTTCAAGAACACAGTCTGTCACTACTGTCATAATGCAAAGGGTTCTTCCAGACCTCCAAACAATGCATAAATCAATATAACATATCACAAGGACACCCCAAACACTCCTTCCAATCCACAGAATAGGACAATGCACTTCCGGATCTCACCGAACCTTTTTGTAACATTCTGTCACTCCGAAGCATCTCCCGGAACCGGTTCTACTTGATCGATCACAACTTCTTCAGATCTTCATGCGGACCTCTGAAATCTTAACTGGAACATCTCAAGACTCATATCTACAAACCCTTTAATCCGCATCCTCTGATCCTCAACCTGTTGAGTACTTTTGCCTTCTTCTCATCACTGTTCTTCACTGTTTCTGATTGAGACTAATTTTCTCAATATCCTTAGCACACATCTCATTCAATCCTTCTTATCAATGCAATATGAGTATGTTGACATCAATGACAACACTGGTTAACCTCATCCTTGCAACAATGCAGTCTTAAAGACTGGTGGTGATGAGTCCCTCCTATATTATGGGTGGTGTGTTTACTTTCCTTGTACTTGCATCTGCATTTCATATATGAAAAGAAAAAGAAAAAGAAATCATCTTTGTCTTCACTACATTCACTATATTCACTATGTTTTTCATGTCTTCAATGTTGTCTTCGTGTTTTGCGTGATTGTAACTATCTTCTTCGTGTTTTGCATGCATGTTAATGTCTTCATTGTGACGGACGTGTCTTCTCCGTGCTTGGCATGTTTGCTGTGTTTGTTGACCATACTTTAATCCATGTATTGGCCTTGTGTTTATACATACATTAAAGTGGGGGCTAAATGTTATGTCAGAAAATGTCCCCTTGGGGGCTTTTCCCTCTTAAGGTTTATCTCCCGGGTCCTATTTATGCATTTAGAGCATCTTGCATAATAATTTGACATCCCAATGAGAAAACCTTGAAGTTTCATGGTAAATTGGACTCAGGGGATGCATTTAACAATAATCCTGCCTAAAATAGGGGGGAGGACTTGGGCGCCCGCACCCTAGTCTTGCCCTATTTTAGGTCAAGACCAATTTTGAAGTGTCAGTTTATGACCATTATTTAGGTCCTAGCCAACACGGTAAGTTCAATTATGAAATTCTTGGCGGGAATGTTTGTAGTTGCATATATAAGCATGATTAGTGATTCATTTGTAAACTACATGAAAATTAGATGGCAATTGTGAACTTATGCATTCTTATGCGTAGAGCATTCAAAATATTCATTGTGTGGCAGGGCAGAGCATTGTTCTTATGTTTGTATTTGCAGATTTGGTATCCATCTCCTCATGGCATGAAGAGCATCTTCCTTCCATGAGATCTTCACTACAAGGTGATATCATTTGTGTTTTCAATCATTTATCATTTCGATTTTGCCTCTATCCTGCAGGGATACACACTCTTTATTTGACAACGGTGTTTGGAAGACTTGAATGTCTCTCTGGGGCTTGACTGAGGCAAGCCTCTAAACACCACAACCCCCAACCCATTTTTCCATGATTGTAGGTTACAGGTTACAGGAGCAAAAAAAGTGGAGTTGCAGGAGAGAAGTGTAGACTATCAGAATTACAGATCAAAGAAGAAAATAGTGACCTGGACTCGAGTGCCCGCTCATTAGTCCTCCGGATCCCGCAACAGGAAAATCTCTAGAACAACAAGAATAGGTTGCAAACAAGATTCCCAGATCCCAACAAAAATGGTGGCACTGGACTAGGGCACCTACTCATTAGTCCTCAACTTCTCAATTTTTTGAACTTCAAAATCTGGTACACATTTGATTGTCATTTGATATCTTTGTGTGCAAGCATTTTCTGTAATTTGTCCTTTTACTTCCGAATTTGCATAATTAGGGTTTTGAGCATAAGTGGCCTTAATTGAACAACAAAATCACACAATTCCAATCTTCCCCTATGTTATGAGTGACCAAAGGCCTGTAGTAGACTTCCTACTTGGTTGAAGTCCTTGAATGTTTAGTGGAGAAAGGAGGATTTACATAAACCATTAAAATCAACCCTAAACAAATCCTCTTCATTTTTCCCATTAAACAATATTAAGACATGTTTGCACTGAAATCGAGCTCCACTAGACATTTCCTGTTGATGGTCAAATTGATGCTTTTCCATTTTGAAACCAAATCCCCACTGGGAGTATTAAGAGGGTGTTGTGCTAGAATCATATCCCATTACATATATCCGCTTAAGGACTAAATCCCTGCTGAAGCGTTAGAACAAGCTGGCACTAAGTTTGAACTGCATTATATATATCCACTAGAGGTTGAAATCCCTGCCAAAGTGATAGATTAAGAGGACATTGAATTTGAACTTCACTGCACATATCTGGTTGATGTTAAAAGGTTCGCTGACTCGGATGAAGGCCCTAAGTCACGCTTTTGCCTAGAATGCACTGTTAAGATACTTTTTAAGGAAATGTAGATGATTAAGCCAAGGGATTTGAAGTAATTGAATCGTATCTATCTTGTTTATGTGCATTAATTTGAATCTAAGGATTTCATGCATTAAAGTAGGTTTTATTCTTAATATTTACTATCATATCTAGTGAGGCCTCAAAAGCCCGCTGCTTTGTTTTTCTGCTTCTGCTTATAATTCATATGGTAAAATGTTAAGGAACGAATTGCAATGAATATTTTTTATGTTTCCTTAATGAATGATAGTAGGTTTTGGGATTAAAATTAATGTTTATTAGGCATTTTGACCCTATGTCCTATTGTGGGGTAAATCCTTGCTTTTGGGTCTAGATTTCTGCTTTTGGTGCACAATGAAAACACACAAGTATTAGCACTCCTAGGCTGCCTAGTAATCATGAAACATAGGTCTTGACCTCTAGGGTATTAAATTTCAAAGATTACTCATTAGGTTCCTGTCCCGTAGGATAAATCATTTACTGAGCCATAAACATGAAGTACAAATTTAAAGGGCTCCCCCAGTGAGCAAGATCACATCAGCTTGGATCAATGTAGGAGATACCAACCTTGGACACATTGACATAGAAGATTTTAGAGTAAGGATCATGGGTCCTAATCCAACACCTCGGGCCAAGAAGATCAGAGACAATGGCATTGCTCATGTTGTTGTTTTTCTGACCTCTGTTTAATGTCCTGAGTTGATAGTAGCATGTGCAGACAGATATGATCAGTTGTCAAGAATGATTTTCACTCAAGAGGGTAGAGTATTAGTAGATCTTAGCACCTTAGCATTGGTTGAGACCTTTGGCATTCCTCCCTTTCCAGTCCTAACCATGATGGATAAAGATGAAAGTCAAAGGATGTACAATCAAGACCCTGAGACTTGTAGAAAGAAGATCAATGAGGGGTGGATGAAGAATAAGAGAGAAGCCATGTCAAAACTTCACCAAGTATTGTATAGGATTGATTTCAAAGAAGAAATAGGAGACCTAGTCACTCTCCTAAGCAGAATTATGGGATTGCCCTCTACTTCCACTTTTGAAGGTTAGATGTTCCCTTATGTGGAGGAAATATTGCATGGAGACAAGAATATCCACTGGGGTTCCCAAAAATGGTTATAAATAACCCTTTTTGGTGGTGGCCTCCAGCCAAATTTCAAATTTTGCATCTCCCTCCAAAAATAGGTCAACTTTCGGGAGTCATAACTTTTGATTCGGGTGTCCGATTGATGAACAGTTTAAAGTGTTGGAAATCACGTGGAGTGATCTATGCACTAAGAATTAGCTTTACCTATTCTTCCCATTTTCGGGGCTGTATGGGGCCATTTAGTGCCTCAAATCTGACTTTGAATTATTCTTAGGGGTTTTTCAGGAAACAAAAACTTTAATATCTTTTAGCCCACAAATGATCTTTGCCTGATTCCTTCGCTAAAAGTCTTATTTTTTAGTTATGAAGCTTACTGTAAATTTTTGCTTCCATACATGCTCAAATGCAAACTTTGCAAAAATAGCAGTTTGTAAAAACTGAAAGTTCTATGTCATTATTCAAGCGATTATGGAACCAAAAATACAAATTTTGAAAAGGAATGAAAACATCAACAATTTTGAATCATCTTTTTTCTGGGTGATACATTATTGCCCTTACACCACTGGATGCTCCTACATCAGACACCCAGGGTAATTTGAGAAGTGACCTTGTCACATCTCAGGTGTTTGTTTTAGGAAAACCCAAACAATCAACCTCTACCTTAGACAACTAGGAAGAATCTGCAATAGGCCTTCCTTTCCACTTCACCAGATATTCCTCATATTGCCTGTTCTGAGTACTTCTTCCCACATGGCTATCCAAGATCTCTTCTATCTCCTCCCTTGAAATAGATGCTAGAATACTCCACTATTCTTCTTTTTGTCCATCCTCTGTTCCACCTTCATGATATTCTATTAAATCACCAATGTTGAACATAGAGGAGATGTTGATCCCACTCGGCAGCTCTACCTCATATGCATTTCATGAATCATGCTACTTCAGAATCCTGCATGGTCTAAATTTCTTCATTTTCAACTTATTATATGTTCCAATTGGAAACCTCTCTTTTCTCAAGTGAACCATGACTTCATCTCCTACATGAAATTCCTTATATCTCCTCTTCTGATCTGCCTTAGCCTTGTACTAAAAATTTATCTTATTAATTTGATTTCTCACCTCTTCATGCAAATTCTTCAGGTGTTCTGCAAAGTCTTCAGCTTCGATACTTTGTCTTTTCTCCCTTGTCCAGTTTCCTTAACTCTGAAGCATTTCTTGGACTACTCCCATATACAATCTAGAATGGTGATTTACCTGTACTCCTATTGACATAATTGTTATAAGAAAATTCTTCATGTGGTAAAATTAAATCCCATCCCTTGGGCGTATCTCCTACTAAGCATCGTAGAAGGTTACCCAAACTCCTATTCACCACTTTTGTCTATCCATCAGTCTGTGGATGGTGTATAGAACTAAACTTCAAATTTGTCTTCAACTTCTTCCACAATGTCCTCCAGAAATAACCAACAAACTTGGTATCTCAATCTGAAACTATGCTTTTAGGTAGACCATGTAGTCTCACCACCTCTTTGAAAAATAACTCTACAATATGAACAACATCATTGGTTTTCTTACAAGGAAGAAAATGTACCATCTTTGAGAATTCGTCCACCACCACAAAAATGGAATCATGTCCTCTCTGTGTCCTTGGTAAACTAAGAATAAAGTCCATACTAATATCATCCCATGGCCTCTCTGGTACATGTAATGGCTGATACAACCCTATATTTTGACTTGTTCCTTTTGCCATCTGACACACTCTGCACAAATTTCCTCTCATCTTGTTGTAGTTGTGGCCAATAATAATACTCATTAACAATAGCAATGGTCTTACCTTGACCAAAGTGTCTAGCTAATCCCCTACTATGCTTCTCCTTAATCAGGTTCTCTCTCATGGAACTCTTGGGAATGCACAACTGGCTTCCTCTAAACAACATGACATCTTGGATTATGAAATATAACCATTTTGTCATGTCCAAAGTAATAGGTTCCAAACAAGCTTTCCAAGCCTCTGCAAAATCTGGATCTTCATGATACAAACTTTTGAGCTCATCAAACCCAACAACCTCTATCTTCATTTCTATCAACAAATTTTGCCTTCTACTTGTAGCATTTGAAACTCTATTAGACTTCCCACTCCCGTGCTTCAAAACAAAAGTATAACTTTGCAAAAACTCAACCCATTTTAAGTGCCTCTAGTTCAACTTTCCTTGACTATTAAGATATTATAAAGCCTGATGATGAGTATATAAAACAAACTCTTTTGGCAACAAATAATGTCTGCATTTCTTCAAAGCCTAAACTATAGCATAGAACTCCTGATCATAAACATATTACTTTTTCTTAGCATCATTAAGCTTCTCACTGAAATAGGCAATGGGCTTACCTTCTTGGCTAAAAACAACTCCTATAACACTACCACTAGCATCACAATCTCCCTGAAACCTCCTCGATGCCCTTCTTCTCCACATTGCAAATAGGTTTCTCTGAAACCTCCTCTTCCAGGTCCTTGCCCAGGTCAACCTCTTCCTCTTTTCTCACCATTATTTTAGTCACAAGGGTGGTAGGTATTATCTCCTCTCTGATTTTGATTAGTGCTAGCTTCTTCACTTTTCTTTGGATCTTCATTTCATCCTCCATAGGAGCTTCCACCAGTCCTTCTACCTTGACCTCTTCCCCTTTGCTTGCTTTCAAATCTTTTATTCAGCTTCTCTTCTACCTTAAGGGAAAACTGGTATGCATCTTCTATGGTGGTCATTCTGACTAGGCTCATCTCTTCTTGAATACTTGGCCTCAACCCATTAATGTAATGGGCTACCTTCTCCTTGCTAGCCCCTACATGGCCTATTCTGATAGTAATGTTATAAAAATCCTTTGTATACTCCTTAATAGACTTATTACCTTGCTTCAATCCTTGCAGCTTCTTAAGCAACTCCAACTCATAGTCCACAAGAATGAATTGTTTCTTTAGTTTGTCTACTATCCAATCCCATCCGATAATATTTCCTTTTCCTCTTCTATTTCTCTCCAACTAGACCTCCTTCCACCAAATACTGGCATGGCCCTTCAACTTTGTTTTCACAAACTTAACCCGTTCTGGATCCTCTACATCTTCATACTGAAAATATTCTTCCATATCATTGATCCAAATCTCTAGAATAGGTAGAAACTTCGGTCCTGGGCCTCTTTTTGATCTTTGAAATGGCCCTCAACAACCTAACTTATGCAAGATCTCCTACAATTTCTTGTTCTTCCTTAGATAGCTCTTCTTCAACTTCATCTTCACTTTCTTCTCTTGTTCTCAACTCAAACACTCTTCGCAACTCCTCTTGCAATGCATGGATTTGCCTTTGCATGGCCCTAAAACCCTCTTTCATCAAAGCATTTCTCCCAACATGGTTTCTTCATGGAGGCATTTTGATCTATACAGTAAACCCACAACCTCGGGTCCGAGTGCAAATTGCCTCACGGTCGGCGATTTGTCTACACACTCAGGAACCCTTGCACTGATACTAGTTGATGAAGGGGGTAAATCACAAAACACACAACAACACAAATTGCACACATAAAATAGGGATATTATTTTATTGATTTGGACAACACATTACATTACAGAAGCTCAAATGCAATTAGAGGATGAATCCTCCACATGCTGCAACACATTACAACTTCCTATCTCCAAACTCTAGAACCTATAGCCCCAAATCTGCTAGGGTTTCTATTTTCCCACCTTTTCTTGACTCTACACTTTCCCCTTTGTCTCTACTATTGCCAAGGGTTCCCAAAAATGGTTATAAATAGCCCTTCTTGGTGGCCTCCAGCTAAATTTTGAATTTTGCATCTTCCTCCAAAAATAGGTCAACTTCCAGGAGCCATAATTTTTTATCCGAGTGTCCGATTGACAAACCGTTTGAAGCACCAGAAATCTCACAGAGTACTCTACACGCTATGAATCATCTTAGTCAATTCTACCCATTTTTAGGGCTGTATGAGGCCATTTAGCTCCTCAAACCTGACTTTGAATAATTTTTAAGGGTTTTTTGGGAAACAAAAACTTTAATATCTTTCAGACCACAAATGATCTTTGCTTGATTCCTTCACCAAAGGTCTTATTTTTCATTTATGAAGCTTCCTGTAAATTTTTGCTTCCATACATTCCCAAATTCAAACTTTCCAAAAATAGCAGTTTGGAAAATCTAAAAGTTGTACATCATTATTCAAGTGATTATGGAACTAGAAATATAAATTTTGAAAAGAAATGAAAACAACATCAACAATTTTGAATCATCATCTTTTTTTGGGTGATGCAAGATTGCTCTTACACCACCGGATGCTCCTGCATCATCCATAAATCTATTCTTCCACATGTGCATATTTCTATCCCTTTTCCTTTAGTTGTTTAAGACTTGGAAAAGCTCTAAACTCTAAAAATCACATCTCTAATAAATCATTTTCTAGGTTAGTGGGGGTTCCAAAGCTTATAATATTTTACATTCTCACCATATCTTGTGAAGGTGCATTTCTAAGTTTGGGATCCAATTTAGACCACTTTTCTTGAGGTGCATGAACATAAGCCTCACAAACAAAGACCCCTAAATGTGAAACATAAGGATTAGGGACAAGGATAGAAAAGGATTGGATGGATGGATTGAGGGATTGTTAATAGTGGATGTGATGGATGGGAGATTCATTATGGATGGATGGATGGATGGAGGGGTCCATGATGTGATCTCTAAGGATTACATCACATAGGAATTATATGCTCTACTATAGATATGCCACTTATGATGTTGCGTTACAAAGCTTGTAACAATATGTGGTTTGATTAGTTGTAAAAAATCAGGTACATCAAGAGATGTCCAAATAATGTTTCAACATTATGCCCCTATCCTTATCAAGATCAAAGGGAAATAGGGAGAACAAATGGGAATTATGGAAAGGATATGTGGATATGATGGATCGGGATAATATTAGAAGGGATAAGATGAGATAGATGAGACAACTTGCCCCCAAGTTCAATGTGCATAGACAATCAATTTACACATTATGCCCGCGAATGGGTTTTTATCATGGTACTTATCCAAGGTGCCATGAAATGGTTTTCACCATTAGATGAATGATTTCTCTTTACTATTTTTATTTTTGAATTTTATTGTATTTTTTTGAATTTTTTGAGTTTTCATTTCATTGATTGGATGACATTGATGATATGATATTCAAAGGGTCTTTGCATGCACCTGTCAATCTGATATGGTTGTTGTAGATGCTTTTGTCATAAAATGCCAGTAGTGACCTACCTAGAGTAATTGCTTTGTCAGGATCATAGCACTCATGTACAATCCATTGATGTTGTGATCCTCATTGATAATGGAGTTGGCCTTATCTGAATGTTTACATCTTGATAGGGTACCTTCATATCCCTTATGATAAAATGTTGCTGCTACAATGCGATGAATTTGGGATTTGAGGTTTTTGGATTTGAGCCATGATATTAGATTTGGATGGGGGATGTTGGATGTGGAATGATGCAATCAAGGTTTGTTAGGTTTAGACAAATAGATTAGCAATTTAGATTAAGTTTGAGGATTCCTAATTCTCCACACTTGGGATGGTGGGTTATGGATTTTGGATTGCAAATTAGGATGGCAATTAGGACCAACAATCTTATATAATTCAGGAGGAGGTGGACACCTATTATATGCATATTGCTTCTTACGATTTTGAGTGATTATTCGATTTGGACATTTAGAACCAACATCCTTATATAAGTTGTAAGGAGGTACATACATCTATTATATGCAAGGTGATGTGGCTTCACATTTTGATTGTGATATTTTTCTTTGTTTGATTGACTTGGTCCATTTTTCTTTTGGACCCATATTGCTTTTATGTGTCTTTCTTGATTTTGGATTCATACACATTTCATGTTGTATTTGGATCTTCTACTTTGTATGCTTTAGAATTTGGTTGGTTCTAATTAATAGGTTTAGGATGTGGAAGATAGAGTTTGATGGTATGGATAGTGGAGGTGGAATGAATATTGGTAGCAAGCTTGTTGTAGGGGTTGTGAATGGTCCGTATCTTGATGCTTTCATGACTAATGTAGGTTGGGATAGGCTCTAAGATGCCTTGACAATGACTGATGTAGATTGGGATAGGTTATAGGATGCCTTGCTCATGAAGGCCCAATCCTTTTCATTGATAATTCATGCTTTTACATATCTTGTTTGCAATAGGATACTTGTTGTTTTTGAAGCATGATTCTAGCCCATTGGTGTGTTCCCAAGAACTATTAGAACTATTGTCCCATCTATGAGAAATCCTAACTTGATAAAGTGGCAAATCCTAGTTGATAAGATGCTTGTGCTTTATCAGTGTGTACATTTGTCATGTCTTGATCATTGTTTGTTCTTGTTATACTTTGATCATTTGAATGCTCAGTGATAATTTGTGCATTGATAGGCTTGATATGATCAATGTCATTTACTTGATCATCTATGTGGTTATGGGGATCAAGTGTCTCATCATGGGAAGTGAATGCTAATGGATGATGAATAGGATTAATATGGATCTCTTGACCATAGATAGGATCTTGGTAATAGATAGGATTAATGTGGATAGTTTGATATTGTTTTAGAATGCTTTGATCTTGATTTGGATGGGAACATGGTTGGTCATTCTTTGGAACAAGTTCTTGACATAGCTTGATTTGCTTGGATGACATAGTGGAGGAGTGTTATTTTCCTTTGACATCACCATTGGAAACTAATGTAGGGATAGACTCTTTTAGTTGGACATATGGATGGGTGAGGGATTTTTTATGTTTATGGACTTGGGATTTTATGGATGTGACATACTTTTGAAAGGAGAAACATTTATTTTACCATATAGGTAGACTTGTAGGAATGATGGCTTTAGGAGGCTCTAGGGTGCTCTTGATAGGTGTGGGTTGGGTGACTTTCTCTTGGAAAACAAGCTTGCATGTGCTAGAGGGGGATGACATTAGATGAGTAGAGTTGCATGACCTCACTACTTCTCTTTTGCCTTTATGTTTAGGATCATTTGCTAGTAGTCCTTGGAGAAAGAGAAAATTTGAATAGGACCATTTGGACATATGACAACTAGATGGTGAATTAGATGTTTGGATTGGGTGATAGTTGGCTTGGTGGGAGAAGTTGGAGTGGAAAGGTTGTGAGAATGGAGGATATACATAGGATGTAGAGGCTATGATGGTATTTCCCTTATCAAAGGTATCAAAAGGATGACCAATAGCTATTTGATTTGGATGTGAGGGCTTGCTTATGCTAGAATCATCAATATATTCCTCTTGATCTACATGGCTATCATCATCATTGGTATATTCCTCTTAATCTACAAGGCTATCATCATCATCAATATATTCATCTTGATCTACAAGACTATCATCATCATTTGGATAAAGGAGCTCATTTAATGTATGCATGGCCTTAGGTGAGCTTATGAGTGACTTTGGATGGATAATTTTGATTGATGATCTTAATGGATAGGGTTATTGGAAATAGATTATTTGGATGGATTAGTTTTCTAAACTTGGAATAAGTGTATATCACATTGTTTTGGATCCTAAGGATGTGTTGGTATTTGATTAAGATTGTTGGAATCCATGGATAGTTGTAGAGTTTTAATTGATGGATTATGGGCCCTAGGATAGTTAAGGGTCCCAAGGATTAGATTTTAGGCCCTAGGATGATTAAGGTTCCTAAATGATGGATGGGATGATTTTGAATAAACAGGGATCCAAATATGAGATTTAAGTTATCCAAGGATTGCTAGGATAGGTAATGGGTTTGGATGATAATAGTTGTTATGGATAAGGTGTGTAGATGAGGGATTGGTTTGAATGGAACAAGGGATGGACTAAGGTGTAAAACAGATGGAGTGATTAGGATAAACGTGTGGTGTAGATTGATTTAAGAATATTAGATGGGGACTAATATGGGGAGGGTTATAGACTTGAATGAACAAAGGATTAAGGCTTGAGAAATGAGATATGGGTTAAAAGGTAGTTGATATGGAGTAATTAAAAAGGAATGGACTTGTTTTGTTAATGAACAAGTGGATTTATGATTTGGACTAAGGTAAGATGAAATGATTTTTAGTTAAAGGTTGGACTTTGGGTTATGATTATTCTAACCTTGGCTACATTTTTTTTTCAAGGTGTAATATCAAAAAATGTACCCTTGGGGGCTTTTACCTCTTTATGTTTATCTCCCGGGTCTTTAGTGTGCATTTGGACATCTTGCATCATAATTTGGCATCCCGATGGAATGAACCCTAGGTATCATGATAAATTCAGCCTAGGGGACCCCTTGAACCTAACCCTACCCAAAAGAGGGGGGAGGACTTGGGTGCTCGCACCCTAGTCCTACCCTATTTTGGGTCAGGCCCAAATTTCTCGTGTCAGTTTATGACTGTTATTTGGTCCCTAGGCCGACATGGTAAGTTTGAATTTATGAAATCTTGGCAGGAATGTTTGTAGTTGCATATAAAAGCATGTTTATGCATCCATTTGTAAACTAGATTGTTATTGTGAACTTTATGCATCCTAAAGGTGATTCAAGGCTTTCATTATGTTGCAAGAGCAGATTTGTGTTGTCTATGTGTTTGTGTTTGCAGATTTGAGCATCCATTTCATCATGGAATGAAGAGCATCTTCCTCCCATGAGATATTCACTACAAGGTGACATTTATTGTGTTTGTGATCATTATTCATTTGGATTTTGCCTCTGCCTCACAAGGGCACACACTCTCTATCTAACAAAGGTGTTTGGAAGACTTAAGTGTCCTTCCGGGGCTTAACTAAGGCAAGCTCCTAAACACCACAACCCCCTCCCAAAGTTTTATGATTATAGGTTACAGGTTGATGATGTAGACAAAGTGAAGTTGTAGGAGGGCATGTTGGAGTATCAGAATTATAGAACAATAGGAAAAAGAGCACCCTAGACTTGGGTGCCCACTCATTAGTCCTCAAAGTTTTGTGACGGAAAACCTTCAGTGTAGCAGGAACAAGTTGCAGATCTTGTTCGTAGATCCCGAAAAAAAGTAGGGCACTGGACTTGGGCGTTCGCTCTTTAGTCCCCAACTTTTCCGCCCTGAAACCCTGAAAATAGGTGCACAGTCATTTGTAATTTTACAGCTTTCTACAAAAGCATTTTCTGTTATTCATCTGTTTACTGTCATTTTCACATAATTAGGGTTTTGATGGATAATTGAGCATAAGAGAAGGAAAATTGATAATCAAATACCCTAATCCAAGTTTCCCTACATTTGTAAGTGACCAAGGACCTGATAGTGCTCTACCACTCGATCCAAAGGTCCTTGAATGTAATTGGTGAAAGGAGCATTCAAGCCTAAACTAAACAATCTAATTTTTATCCATTACATTTTGGTGAACCCATGTTTTAATTGAATTTTGCACCTTTCTGATTGTTTTACTTCAGATTTGGGTTGATTTCATTCATTCATATAGTCATTCATCTTATTGCATTGAGAAAATTTTAAAAAAATTGAAAAATTTGAAAAAATTTGCATTTTAGGGTTACTATTTTGCATCAATTCATTCTAATTTCATCTAATTTCTAATTTTTGCATTAGATGTGAGATAAATTACAGAAAATTACAAAAAATTCAATCATTTGCATTGCATTTTCATCATAAAATTGCTAGGGTTTTGTAGAAATTTTGACAATTTTCTTATAACCTAGTAATTCCAAAATCTAGGGTTTGTAGGCAAAATATTCTTTCATGTTTTTCTACTGATTTTAGAGACTCATTAAAATTTGCATTTGTCTTTAGTCTTGCATCTTGGTGTAAATTTACATTTAGGTTTCAAATATTTGCATTTTTGCATAGAAAATTTCAACAAAAAACTAACAATTTTCATGCATTTTCATTAGATTTGCACTTGCATTTTGCATCTTAGGGTTTGGAAATCATTTTAAGATCTAAGTATATTTCATTTTCATCATAAATCAGATTTCAAAACATTCATATAGCATTTTGTGTCAAGATCTCAAACCTAGGGTTTCAAAAACATTGATTTTTACTAGATTTGGCCTTATTGACCCCTTAGATTTGCACTATAGGTGTCTTGTGAAGAATATTTTTGCATTAATTTTCTGTTATCAAGGTAATTATTTTATTCCCCTCCTAAAAATCTTCACAAAACCCTTTTATTGGGCTCTTGTATTGAAAATTTGGTGAAAAACTGCACATTTTTGCTATTTTTTTCCCTAGGGTTTGGCCTAGTTTGCACTCCAAGTGTGTTGTAACAAATTTTATGGATTGAGGTGACTAATATTATTGTTATTATTTTCTTCACCTCCTAAAATTAATTACAACACCCATTTTTCTAGGTCTTGGAGTTGAAAAACCGTGAAAAAGTGCCTATTTTGCTATATTTTCACTATGGTTTGACCTTGAGTGGCACTACAAGCGTGTTGTGATGGATATTTTAGAATTAAGTGGCTGTAATTACTGATATAATTTGTTTTCCATCATCATTTTCCTCACAACACCCTTTGTCATGGTCTTTTGCATTGAGATTTGGTGAAAAATCGCATGTTTTAGCATATTTTCACTATGTTTTGACTTGTCATCATCTTAGATTTGCATCAAGAGTGTGTTGTGAAGGATATTATTGTTGTATGGAACTGATATTAGACATATAATTTTATTCCCCTGATCAAAATCCTTACAACACCTATGCTTTCATTCATTTGCATTGAAAATGTACAAAAAATCAAACATTTTAGGACATTTTTGCATATAGTGCTGAACTTGTCTTTTGCATACTTTTCAAAAGATTTTAAATCTGATTTTTCATTGATGTTACAAGACGTTTCATTATGGAATCTTCATCTCATTACTCTTTGGTATCTTTACATGCATATATCAAAAACTTCGAGAGTTTCTACAAATTTCTTAATATGAATCCTCATGTGCTCACTTATCTACAAGCTTTGTATCACAAGGATATATTTAAATTATCTTCATTTGAAATCCTTGACTATGTATATGATATTGACAACCTCACCTCTCTCATGAATACACACTCTTGGGTAGTAGAAGATATGACGAAACACATTAAGAATGATGAGAGTGAAAATTCTCTTAATGCTTTGGATCTAATAGCTAAAATATATGGTGATGACATAGAAAATGATTCCTCCTATGAGGATATACTAGAACAAGAGGATGAAATCATTGACACATTCCTATACATTACCCTACCCTCTTTGGAAAATGAAATGGTAGTGGATAAAGGGCTCCCTCTCAAGAAGGATTCTTCATGGGTAGAGAAAGACTATTCACCTAACGATCATTTGGTGCATGAGACCTCTATGGATAATCTATTAGACCTTCCACCTTTGATTAAAAACTCAAGAACCCTTGATGAGAAGACTAAGGATAGCTCTAGTCTAACTAATGATATAGTACCTTCCTCTCATCCCATTACTCTCCCTGGCCAAGATGTAGCATTAGTGGATGAGAAAAGGTCTCTCACATTAAATCCTTTAGGGATGGATGTTGGGTGAAATCAAGAAGGAAATAATGTCAATTCAATATTCACTAATAGAATTTGTAGCAATATTCCTAGGATGATTGTCCAAGGGGCACCTAGTGCACCCTCTTGTTTAAAATTGGTGATTATTGTCCAAGGTGTTCAACAACCACCTAGACCTCCCAATTACATCTATGACTATGCAAATCAAATTGCTTAAGGAAATCAGGGTGCTCAAAATGTGATTGCTCGCACATACAACACCTATAATAACAAGCAAAGTCAACAAGCACTGCATGTGCTTGTCTCTCTTCCATGTTCTCAACCTATGCTCCCTCCACCACCTCGTCTTACTCATAAAAGTGGTCAAGAGTATGATCTTGTCGAACAATTACTCTGGCTAAGATCTCTCTTTGGGATTTGATACAAACATTGCCTACATATCATGGAATGCTCCAAGAAGCTTTACAGAAGGTGTTTGTCCCACCTACTGCTAAGCCTAATGATGTAGCAGTTGTATTGGATAGTATGCATGTGACAAAAATGGATATACTCTTTCAACCACATGAATTACCATCAATTGAAGTTCAAAACCAATATGATCCTCTTGTAATCTTTGTCACAATAAATAAAACATTGGTAAAATGAGTTATGATCGACAATGGATCAGCTCTTAATATTTGTAGCATTGACCTACTACACCAAATTAAAGCTGACACATCACAAATCAAACTAAACAGCATTAGCATTCGTGGCTTTGATAATGTTGGATGACAAACCGTGGGTACTATAACTCTACCTATACAGGTAGGATCTCTGATTGTGCCTACCCTAATTCATGTCATGCCTTGTTCTTTATCTTACAACATGATTCTTGGTAGACCCTGGATCCATGCATTGGGGGCAGTTCCTTCTACTTTACATAGTTCAATTAAATTTATAGTCAACGGTAAACTTCATACTATTCATGCCGATCAAGAACCAAATAACTGTCTACATATTAAAAAGAAAAAACCAGTTTACAATCATATGAGCTTAAATAGTTTATGAACTAGTTCATCAATGCCTCTAGCCAAGAATAATGTTGTGCAAGACTCTCAACCATCGAATGCACTTGTTGGTGATGATTGGGGTTCATTAGATTTTAATCCTTGCAGTATAGGGGAGTATAAAATTAATAGCCTTGACACATGGGTAAATACACAAAGATGAGTTCACTTAAGGTGGAAGTTTCAGACTTTAAAAAAAAACCCGAAATTGGGTTAACCAAAACGGGATCCCGCTTTTTATGAAATGGGATCTCATTTTGCTTCAGGATCCCGAGCCAAAAGCAGGATCCCGTTTTCTAGAAATAGGATCCCATTTTGAGTTTCATAAAAGGTTAATATTTTAACCTTTATGAAACAAGATCCCATTTTGAAATAGGATCTCGTTTTGAAATGGGATCCCGTTTTAAAATGGGATCCTGTTTCAAAACGGGATCCTGTTTCATAAAAGATTAAAATATTAACCTTTTATGAAACGGGATCCCGTTTTATAAATTTGGAATTTCTGACCCACTTTTTGCTATGGGTTTTGGGTCAGAAAAAAGGCTTGGGAACCCAACCCTTGGCTTTGGACCTGGTTTGACCTGCAAGTTGAAGGTCCTGTCAATGTCACAACAAACTAGTGACTTTGGGCATATGTTTGAAGACCTTTTTTGCAAAATTTTTTGACGAAATTAAAACCCATTATAGATGAGACAGTGTAGATTCCAAATATTTTTTTTTTTACAATTGGATTATTTTTTCTATTTTTTAATTAATTTCTAATGAAACAGGTCCATAAACTTGAATTATCAGGGTTTTTTAGTATTTTAATAACTTTTTATTAAAAAAAATTGTAAAAAAAATTATATGAAAATGTACTTCAGACAATTCTTTTCAATTTAAAAAACAATTTTCAAAAAATGATAAGTTTAGGTCATCTTATGCGTGACATACATGACGATTTTTTAAAACACCAAAAATGGCCAATAAAAAATTTACAAAAATAAAATATTCAATAAATAATTACAAAAAAATATCGAAAACGTGCTTCAGTGAGTTACAAAACATTTCCCAAAAGGATTTAGAAAAATATGATTATTTAGGTCAAAATATGGATGACATACACGTGCATGGTATAGTAAAAAAAAGTGACTTTTAAACAGTGGTTTTTAGAAACACCCATTAAAAATCAATTTGTATCATCTGGGTATTAAAAAAATTACATATTTGGAAACTAGACTCTGAGTACTACATTTCATATTTAGTGACGTTTTTCAAGATTCCACCTTTAAGTGATTCAAATTTTTAGGTCAAATGTGACAAATTCTGAAAATCAGGGAAAACACTTCCACCTTTTGGCCAAAAAGTGGACTCAACTTCTTGCACACACCCACATCAAAATTAGCATCGATCTCACCTAAGCAATCTTTTGAAGCACCTACAAAACCGAAAGTCCCCTTGGTAGAAAATAAAAATAATCCTCTCACTTATACTACAAATTATGATACCTATGAGGCTTCACCTTCTTCTAAAGAAATGGACTCTCTATATGGTCATGGCTTTCAAATCTTGTACAAAAATAACAACTATGTAGGTAATGGTTGCAGTGTAAACCAACAAGGAATTAGAGTACCTTTACAAGTTGTTGGAATTAACTACACAGCCAGTCTAGGATAACGCCCTTTGAAACCCACTAAAGCCTCTTGTTGTCCTAAACTTAATGTTAATACAAGACCAAAACAACATGACAAATATCCTAGATATGTATGTTCTTAACGATGGTGCTACCAGGTAAGTATCTCTAACCCTTTATCTCTCTTGTGATGTGCTTCCCTCGTGATGTGTTATGTGTTGTTTAGGCCTCCTGGGATGACCCCTGATTCTCTTGTAAGGTTAGGGATACCAGGAGACCGCCACTATTGTGACCTTTTATTTGTATCATCATTCTTCTATATTGCCTCTCTCTGATTGCATTGTTGTGTGTTGTGTCTTACGGACATAGCATTATGGTTGGTGACTTAGGGGCACCCTCCTACATGACTGTCCCTAAGACACTTGTTTCTCCTCTCTTATTTATTGCTTCCCTTCCTCTAGTGTTTCTATCTAACAGACGGATGACGACAAACATTTATACTGATGAGGAACTAGAGTCCCTTTTGAGAGTAATCAAAAAATGGACTTAGTTCCTAATATGTCAATGGGTTGGTATATCTTATCTGACGCTTGGCTAGTGGAAGCACTCGTGCTTTCTATGTAGTGATTTTCATGATGTTTTTATCTCATTTACAAACCTTAACAATATTGTTTCTCTGTGCACCTTTGTTTGTCTTTGAATCTAGCCTTGGTGGTACTTGATTCAGAGAGCTTCATGATATAGCACCACAGTTATCCTCGAACTCTGAATTCATAGTATAACCTTGGCTCTTTGTGTGGTTAATCATATGCATTGATGTTGTTTATCATGATGTTGTAGACACTAACATGTTTCTTGTAGGGATGTGTTTGTGGGAACATTTGGCGATCATGAAGTACATGTCACCTCCGAGGGGCATGGGCCTTGCGAAAGTCTGTGTTCCCTTGTGTGTTTTCTTCCTACCTTAATGTGCTTGATATCGATGCATGATATCAACCACCTTAAGGTGGGGGCATATAAGGTAAGTTGTCTATTCTAGATGCCAGTAAAGTGTGTTTAAACAATCTTGAACTATATTGTGTATACCTCCTTTTCACCATAAGGCATCTTTGTGATGCAAGTAGGGTTGTATACTTTTGAGCTCATACCTCCTTTTCACCATAAGGCATCTCCGTGATGTGGGTGGGGTTATATACCGTGCTTCCTTTTCACTGTAAGGTGTCTCCATATGCGGGTGGGGTTGCATTTTCAAAAGTCCTCTACGGAGGTGGGGAGCGGTTCTGTGACTAACTCAACCCTTAAGCATGTCTTCGGCGATTGTTGTGGTGAAGTCCAATCATCAGTGTGTGCATCTAATGTGCCTGAGATGGTGTTGGACCTAGAAATAGTAACACTCCATCGCTTGTCTATTGTGTTTTCTTTGTGTCTTCAAAGTGTGTGTTTTGGCGTGCTTGCTTTGTTTGGCATGTCTATTGCCCCATATGCAATCTGCATTTTGGGAGGTTTTGTGTGTCTTATGTGTGTGTTGCCCCATGTATGCAGTTTAAAGACCCATTATGGGAGGTTTGTTTACTTTCTAGTACTTGCATCTGCATTTCGAATATATGAGAAAAAGAAAGGAAAAGAATCATGCCTGTCTTCTATGCATTAATGTGTCTTCTAGGAATTTGTTGTCTTCTCCATGTTCTGTATGACTATAACTATCTTCTCTGTGTTCTATATGACTATAACTATCTTCTCTGTATTTTGTGTGCCTGTTACTATTTTTGTGATTGGTGTGTCTTCTCCATGCTTGGCGTGTTTGTTGTGTTTGTGACTGTACTTTAATGCATGTTTTTGCCTTGCATTTATACATACATTAAAGTGGGGGCTAAATGTAACATCGGAAAATGTCCCCATGGGGGCTTTTCTCTCTTTAGGTTTAGCTCCCGAGTCTTTAGTGTGCATTTAGGACATCTTGCATCATAATTTGGCATCTCGATGGAATGAACCCTAGGTATCATGACAAATGGGGCCTAGGGGGACCCCTTGAACCTAACCTTACCCAAAATAAGGGGTGAGGACTTGGGTGCCCGCGCCCTAGTCCTACCTTATTTTGGGTCAGGCCCAAATTTTGAGTGTTAGTTTATGATCGTTATTTGGTCCCTAAGACGACACGGTAAGTTTGAATTTACCAAATCTTGGCGAGAATGTTTGTAGCTGCATATAAAAGCATGTTTAGGAATTCATTTGTAAACTAGATTGTTATTATGAACTTTATGCATCCTAAAGGTGATTCAAGGCTTTCATTGTGTTGCAAGAGTAGATTTGTGTTGTCTATGTGTTTATGTTTGTAGATTTGAGTATCCATTTCATCATGGAATGAAGAGCATCTCCCTCCCATGAGATCTTCACTACAAGGGGAAATTTATTGTGTTTGTGATCATTATTCATTTGGATTTTGCCTCTGCCTCACAAGGGCACGCGCTCTTTATCTGATAAAGGTGTTTGGAAGACTTAAGTATCCTTCTGGGGCTTGATTGAGGTAAGCTCCTAAACACCACAACCCCCTCCCAAAGTTTTATGATTGCAGGTTACAGGTTGATGATGCAGACAAAGTGAAGTTGTAGGAGGGCATGTTGGAGTGTCAGAATTACAGAACAACAGAAAAAAGAGCACCTTGGACTTGGGCACCTGCTCATTAGTCCTCAAAGTTTCATGACAAAAAGTAGGGCATTGGACTTGGGCATCCGCTCTTTAGTCCTGTTGACATTCATTGAATCAGCATTAGGATTTGCCACTTCTAATGCACAGGAAGATTCAGCCAACTGAATACAGGAGGTTGCGTGAGCTCCTCCCCTTCACTTCTGGTTCTGCTGCACCAAGGGGGGTATCCCTATAACTCAAGATGTAACCTTGACTAACTCAAAGATAGAAGGATCTAACTTGACAGCAACAGGCAGAATACTCTCATGTATGGACCAAGATCTGCATGATAGATCACAAGGCTGGCAACATTCTTGGACATGATGTCTGGTTGGGTATGAGAGCATGCAGGGGGTTCCTAATACTACTCCTACAACTAACAGGTGGAGGTATGAAATGCTTTAGTTTGAATTTGGATGCAAAGCTTGACATGGTGTATAACACAAGAACACAGCATGATTGGTGCCTATCCAGGGCTTGGAGTCGGTAGACATACACCTGTGAATGGTCAGCATAAATAGCTAAAACTGGATTTCAGGGGGATACACATGATACCTGCCTTACAGATATCTCCCAATGAAGAGTGTTAAGTTATCTCTACTTATGGCATCCCTACTGCAGTATACCCTTCCCAATGTTCAACCTGAAAATAGTTTAATCTGCCCCTTGAGCAGAGGTTAAAAGATCAGACATTCAACATAGGAATTCTATGCTCTAGAATCTAAACATTACGCAAATATCCAGATCCAGAAGAAGAATACATGCAATACTGGAGACAGAATTAACAAAACACATGCTAAGATAGCATTACTCATAAGATCAACCATGAAATCAGTGGATTCATGCCAAGGCGTACAACAGGAGATACATAAACTCACAAGATCAAGCTGTACAGAGCAACCAGATCAGCTGGTTTTGGATTACAGAGCCAAAATTCATCAACTTTCAACAACCTTGAATGAATAACACCGTCTGCATTATATAGCAGGAAGGTGTCTTCAGCATTAACTACCAGGTTGACCAAAACTCCCGCCAGATATACAGTATCATGAAAATGGCGCTCAAACACATTAATGCAGCAGGTAGGGGAGGAGACAGGAAGATTTTTCGAGCCCTGCGCCACTGCCTAGGGATCCAGATCCTCAACCGGGTACTAGATCAGCCCACGCCATCGCCCATACCTCTGCAACAATCGCCATTGATGGCGCACCAACCCGCGGCCTTGGGAAGAACATCAAACAGTCGATCGCAACCACTTCCCGCCGAGGCTCATCATCATGATATTTGAAAATGCAGGATATCAATATCCCACATGCATCCCGCAGCAACCTCTTTAACACTTTATATACTAGGTCATGAGCATATATCATGTCGGTGCTTTTGCTCCTGACGACACTAGTATAAGACTTCATCATCATCATCCTCCAGCAGCATGATATCCTGTTGCCCGAAAAATCACCCTGACGTCATCATCATATCGCAATACAACCGCATGATAATCGCCTTCATCGGCACAACCTGATCCATCGGAGAAACATCCTCCTGCTGAGCCTATACCAAAAGTCTGGCCGATGAACATCCTGATGACATCATCATCATATCCTGCTGACATCATCATCATATCTGCCTACTGCGCACCTCCTCATATCCGGATGACGTCATCATCATGTTTGCAAATATCAGGAGATCTCCTCAAGATGATCAGTGTTAGAAATATGACCCCCCTCGGACCTTGATGACGTCATCATCATATTAACATCAGGATGATATTCGGAAGACAACCGGATATTTGGAAATATCATCCTGATGCACAAATATCAGGTTGCACTGTAGCTCCTCTGTAAGATCGGGGCGATAGATAAATATGATGATGCTCGAAAAGATCACCCCCACTAGATAGCGCACGAAGCCGGCAGGCGGATATCTCCCTGATATCAGCATCATCATGACGCTGGAACAAACATACACCCGGATGATATGAAAATATCACCCCCTCCTTCGGAAATATCATGATGCAGATAGGCAGAAAGAAAGATATCACCCTGATATAAGGATGACGTCAGCATCATCAGGATGACAAAACAATCGAACAAGAAGTGATACAACATCATCAGGATGATATTGACTAAGATCATCCTGATGTTCAAAATATGATGACCCTAGTGAATATCGGGTCGCACTTAGAACTCTTCAACAACATCATCAGGATGATCATAACCAAGATCACCCGATGATAGAAATATCACCCCGGCGAAATATCATGAAGGAAGAAAACATGATGACCCTCGCAAGCAACACGGTGATAACTGGAAAAATGATGATGATGACGACCCTTAAGAAAGAACAAGTCAGGTCGAACAACTCAAAGAATAACCCCCTCAGAATATCAGGGCAACATCATCATCATGTCTGGGCAAGGTGATAAATGGAAGATCACCGGATACTTGAGAAATCATCACCCTCGCAAGCAGATCAGGGCGCACTGTAGCTCGTCAGCATCATCAGGATAAAAACCAAACATCACCCGATGCTTCAATATGATGATGACGATGAGAAACCGGCCGACGGAGAACATGATGATGCCGACCACCATCGAAACAAACATGATGATGATGACCTCCTCCCTCGAAAAATATGATGATGCGGAGTCGCCATTTTGTTAACATTTCTTCTGAATCAGCATTAGGGTTTGCCACTTCTAATGCACAGGCAGATTCAGGCCAACTGAATACAGGAGGTTGCGTGAGCTCCTCCCCTTCACTTCTGGTTCTGCCGCACCAAGGGGGGTATCCCTATAACTCAAGATGTAACCTTGACTAGCTCAAAGATAGAAAGATCTAACTTGACAACAACAGGCAGAATACTCTCATGTATGGACCAAGATCTGCATGATAGATCACAAGGCTGGCAACATTCTTGGACATGATGTCTGGTTGGGTATGAGAGCATGCAGGGGTTTCTTAATCCTACTCCTACAACTAACAGGTGGAAGTATGAAATGTTTTAGTATGAATTTTGGATGCAAAGCTGGACATGGTGTATAACACAAGAACACAGCATGATTGGTGCCTATCCAGGGCTTGGAGTCGGTAGACATACACCTGTGAATGATCAGCATGAATAGCTAAAACTAGATTTCAGGGGGATACACATGATATCTGCCTTACAGATATCTCCCAATGAAGAGTGTTAAGTTATCTCTACTTATGGCATCCCTACTGCAGTATACCCTTCCCAATGTTCAACCTGAAAACAGTTTAATCTGCCCCTTGAGCAGAGGTTAAAAGATCAGACATTCAACATAGGAATTCTATGCTCTAGAATCTAAACATTACGCAAATATCCAGATCCAGAAGAAGAATACATGCAATACTGGAGACAGAATTAACAAAACACATGCTAAGATAGCATTACTCATATAAGATCAACCATGAAACCAGTGGATTCATGCCAAGTCCTACAACAGGAGATACATAAACTCACAAGATCAAGCTGTACAGAGCAACCAGATCAGCTGGTTTTGGATTACAGAGCCAAAAATCCACAACTTTCAACAACCTTGAATGAATAACACCGTCTGCATTATATAGCAGGAAGGTGTCTTCAGCATTAACTACCAGGTTGACCAAAACTCCCGCCAGATATACAGTATCATGAAAATGGCGCTCAAACACATTAATGCAGCAGGTAGGGGAGGAGACAGGAAGATTTTTCGAGCCCTGCGCCACTGCCTAGGGATCCAGATCCTCAACCGGGTACTAGATCAGCCCACGCCATCGCCCATACCTCTGCAACAATCGCCATTGATGGCGCACCAACCCGCGGCCTTGGGAAGAACATCAAACAGTCGATCGCAACCACTTCCCGCCGAGGCTCATCATCATGATATTTGAAAATGCAGGATATCAATATCCCACATGCATCCCGCAGCAACCTCTTTAACACTTTATATACTAGGTCATGAGCATATATCATGTCGGTGCTTTTGCTCCTGACGACACTAGTATAAGACTTCATCATCATCATCCTCCAGCAGCATGATATCCTGTTGCCCGAAAAATCACCCTGACGTCATCATCATATCGCAATACAACCGCATGATAATCGCCTTCATCGGCACAACCTGATCCATCGGAGAAACATCCTCCTGCTGAGCCTATACCAAAAGTCTGGCCGATGAACATCCTGATGACATCATCATCATATCCTGCTGACGTCATCATCATATCTGCCTACTGCGCACCTCCTCATATCCGGATGACGTCATCATCATGTTTGCAAATATCGGGAGATCTCCTCAAGATGATCAGTGTTAGAAATATGACCCCCCTCGGACCTTGATGACGTCATCATCATATTAACATCAGGATGATATTCGGAAGACAACCGGATATTTGGAAATATCATCCTGATGCACAAATATCAGGTTGCACTGTAGCTCCTCTATAAGATCGGGGCGATAGATAAATATGATGATGCTCAAAAAGATCACCCCCACTAGATAGCGCACGAAGCTGGCAGGCGGATATCTCCCTGATATCAGCATCATCATGACGTTGGAACAAACATACACCCGGATGATATGAAAATATCACCCCCTCCTTCGAAAATATCATGATGCAGATAGGCAGAAAGAAAGATATCACCCTGATATAAGGATGACGTCAGCATCATCAGGATGACAAAACAATCGAACAAGAAGTGATACAACATCATCAGGATGATATTGACTAAGATCATCCTGATGTTTAAAATATGATGACCCTAGTGAATATCGGGTCGCACTTAGAACTCTTCAACAACATCATCAGGATGATCATAACCAAGATCACCCGATGATAGAAATATCACCCCGGCGAAATATCATGAAGGAAGAAAACATGATGACCCTCGCAAGCAACACGGTGATAACTGGAAAAATGATGATGATGACGACCCTTAAGAAAGAACAAGTCAGGTCGAACAACTCAAAGAATAACCCCCTCAGAATATCGGGGCAACATCATCATCATGTCTGGGCAAGGTGATAAATGGAAGATCACCGGATACTTGAGAAATCATCACCCTCGCAAGCAGATCAGGGTGCACTGTAGCTCGTCAGCATCATCAGGATAAAAACCAAACATCACCCGATGCTTCAATATGATGATGACGATGAGAAACCGGCCGACGGAGAACATGATGATGCCGACCACCATCGAAACAAACATGATGATGATGACCTCCTCCTCAAGAAAATATGATGATGCAGCTGAAAAATACTGAGGAGGTCCAACACTTGGAGCATTTTTTGGATACTTAGGGAGAGCGCCTGCATGAAAATTGCTCAAAAAACTGCCAGTCAATTCAGGCGCTAACAGTGGCTCTGTCTGGGGACGTGCAGGTGAAAACTTGCAGCGAGAACCCCAGATCTCTGGGATGCAGACCAGTCCCTTATCCATTGGGCACAGAGTCAAATACTGCATCACCAAACACACTTGATGGCCTAAGGCCACCAAGAAAAGAAAAACATGTATCTCCCTTTGTCAAATATCTTGTTTTCATCTGCATGCACTGGGTCAAGCTTGGAGATACTACAAAGATCCACCCACAAACAAATCTTGTCATCTGCATATTCAACCCTCTGATTTGGCTTGTCATTATCACCCTTGTGCAGATAACCCTCATCATCATGTGACATGTGGGTGCAGAATGTATCAAACAATGCATGTTCATATGGCATATAGCACTCATCACCTATATCATCATCATGCATTGCAACATGATCTCCTAGCTGGACTGCAAATAGGAAACACTCAGAGTCCACCACACAACTAGGAAGATCAAGGCTCATTGTATTATATGCTGGCTCATCAAAAGAAAAGCTTTCAAAATCACAATTGTGTACATCATGTACACAACCATCTGGTACACCAGGCTGGGAAAGATCAGGCTCTGGCATCTCTTTTAAGTCAGGCACATTTTCACAGTCACTTACCTGATGTATGTTGTTTCCTCTTTCATCAGGATGAGAAACAGAATCCAAGCCAAAAATAATGTCTAGATCTTCACCATACTCAGACAGATCCTCATCACCATATGTGTCATAAATGGGTGACCCAGGTGCATCAGTTTCATCATAGTATGCCATTTGTTCATGGGCAGCAGAGCACACCTCTTCATCACCAATGGATTCACTCTGTGGAGGAGTATCAGCCTGTGTGTCATAAGCAAAACAACCATCAAATGAAAAACAATCATGCTCTGAACTAGCACTTATTTCAATTTCTGACTGTTCTTCATGATCTCCATGTGTTTGAAAGGTAGGCAATGGGTCACACATAGGACTGCTTCTCTGTTTGCTTATATCTTCTCTGTCTTGAGTACAATACTCACAATTGTCTCCACAGGTCCATTCTAAAAATTGCTCATTGCTGTCCACAACCTCGTTATTGTTTTCATGGTCAGCTGCCTCATCATTGCAATGGGAATCCTCATTAGTCCTTTCACTGGCATCCTCAACTGGTGAACAATCCAGTTGAGCAGTATTGTTAGCATTATGTTCAAATACAGCAGTCTCAACCTCTATGCTGTTATTTTCATTTTCATCTGCACATGATGCCATAATCATTTGGTCATTTGCAGCTTCATAACCATTCCTCACATCAAGGCCTGGGGACAGGGGTTTCAGCAGGTGCACATTTCTCATTTCTTCTACATTTTCTAAAAATTTGTATGCCATCTGCATACTTGTCACCTTGAAATCCCTCAGTAATGCACTAGAGCCCTCCCCAAAAGCTTCAAAGAATATGCCAACACAGGCTGAAATATCAGGTCTGAAACTTTCAGGGACATGTGAAAGGGCTACTGCAAACCTATGACTGAAATCAACACATGGCTCTTCATCTTGTTTTCTGATTCTCATCAATTCTGCAACAAGATCAGCCGGTTCTTTTGCAAATTCTTCCTTGAAACAGTCAGCAAGCTCATCCCAACAGGCAAAAAATTTCTTTGGAAAGCTCAAATACCAGTCTTTTGCTTTTGCATCAAAGGACCTAACAAGAAACCTCATCCACATATCCTCATCTCTGAATGAATATTTTCCCATAAAACTTTGAAAATTTTGGATATGTGCATTCCCATCACATACATTGTGACCACTAAATCTAGGCATTTGACAGTATATCCTAGCAGGCATAGTTTCTACTTTATAATCCACCCATGACAAATCCAGTTGGTCATACAAAGGATCAAAAGGGCTGACAGGAGGTTTAGCTTTCTGACAGGCAGACACAACAGGGTTACTGCTTCTTAACTGGGCCTGCTCAGCCTCTAAGAATATCAACCTATTTCTTATCTCTTCTATTCCTTTATCCAACATTTCACCACTGAGTGTGGGATAACTCATACTTGGATTCATAAAAATCTTACTCTAGGACATTGTTTGTCTGTCTAAGACCCAAGGCTTCCCCTGGCATCTAACTTATGCAGTAAAACAACAAATAAAGGGGAAGGAACAAGGTACCTTTTCTCATACAGATGCAGAAAAATGAACAACACATTTCTGTCACATCACATACATCCATCTTTCATGTGTATTTGGATCTTTTTTGCAGAGTCGCCACCTCTCCAGAGAGGACAAAATTTTCAATAGCTGAAGGCTACTTTTCCAGGTTCATTCCACCAGCAGAGCATTATTTTGTTAGTGACTTGGATGGGTCACAAGATATATTACTGGAGATGATTAGATAATACTTTTACTGTTCAATCCCCAGCGGAGTCGCCATTTTGTTGACATTTCTTCTGAATCAGCATTAGGGTTTGCCACTTCTAATGCACAGGCAGATTCAGGCCAACTGAATACAGGAGGTTGCGTGAGCTCCTCCCCTTCACTTCTGGTTCTGCCGCACCAAGGGGGGTATCCCTATAACTCAAGATGTAACCTTGACTAGCTCAAAGATAGAAAGATCTAACTTGACAACAACAGGCAGAATACTCTCATGTATGGACCAAGATCTGCATGATAGATCACAAGGCTGGCAACATTCTTGGATATGATGTCTGGTTGGGTATGAGAGCATGCAGGGGTTTCTTAATCCTACTCCTACAACTAACAGGTGGAAGTATGAAATGTTTTAGTATGAATTTTGGATGCAAAGCTGGACATGGTGTATAACACAAGAACACAGCATGATTGGTGCCTATCCAGGGCTTGGAGTCGGTAGACATACACCTATGAATGATCAGCATGAATAGCTAAAACTGGATTTCAGGGGGATACACATGATATCTGCCTTACAGATATCTCCCAATGAAGAGTGTTAAGTTATCTCTACTTATGGCATCCCTACTGCAGTATACCCTTCCCAATGTTCAACCTGAAAACAGTTTAATCTGCCCCTTGAGCAGAGGTTAAAAGATCAGACATTCAACATAGGAATTCTATGCTCTAGAATCTAAACATTACGCAAATATCCAGATCCAGAAGAAGAATACATGCAATACTGGAGACAGAATTAACAAAACACATGCTAAGATAGCATTACTCATATAAGATCAACCATGAAACCAGTGGATTCATGCCAAGTCCTACAACAGGAGATACATAAACTCACAAGATCAAGCTGTACAGAGCAACCAGATCAGCTGGTTTTGGATTACAGAGCCAAAAATCCACAACTTTCAACAACCTTGAATGAATAACACCGTCTGCATTATATAGCAGGAAGGTGTCTTCAGCATTAACTACCAGGTTGACCAAAACTCCCGCCAGATATACAGTATCATGAAAATGGCGCTCAAACACATTAATGCAGCAGGTAGGGGAGGAGACAGGAAGATTTTTCGAGCCCTGCGCCACTGCCTAGGGATCCAGATCCTCAACCGGGTACTAGATCAGCCCACGCCATCGCCCATACCTCTGCAACAATCGCCATTGATGGCGCACCAACCCGCGGCCTTGGGAAGAACATCAAACAGTCGATCGCAACCACTTCCCGCCGAGGCTCATCATCATGATATTTGAAAATGCAGGATATCAATATCCCACATGCATCCCGCAGCAACCTCTTTAACACTTTATATACTAGGTCATGAGCATATATCATGTCGGTGCTTTTGCTCCTGACGACACTAGTATAAGACTTCATCATCATCATCCTCCAGCAGCATGATATCCTATTGCCCGAAAAATCACCCTGACGTCATCATCATATCGCAATACAACCGCATGATAATCGCCTTCATCGGCACAACCTGATCCATCGGAGAAACATCCTCCTGCTGAGCCTATACCAAAAGTCTGGTCGATGAACATCCTGATGACATCATCATCATATCCTGCTGACGTCATCATCATATCTGCCTACTGTGCACCTCCTCATATCCGGATGACGTCATCATCATGTTTGCAAATATCGGGAGATCTCCTCAAGATGATCAGTGTTAGAAATATGACCCCCCTCGGACCTTGATGACGTCATCATCATATTAACATCAGGATGATATTCGGAAGACAACCGGATATTTGGAAATATCATCCTGATGCACAAATATCAGGTTGCACTGTAGCTCCTCTGTAAGATCGGGGCGATAGATAAATATGATGATGCTCGAAAAGATCACCCCCACTAGATAGCGCACGAAGCCGGCAGGCGGATATCTCCCTGATATCAGCATCATCATGACGCTGGAACAAACATACACCCGGATGATATGAAAATATCACCCCCTCCTTCAGAAATATCATGATGCAGATAGGCAGAAAGAAAGATATCACCCTGATATAAGGATGACGTCAGCATCATCAGGATGACAAAACAATCGAACAAGAAGTGATACAACATCATCAGGATGATATTGACTAAGATCATCCTGATGTTCAAAATATGATGACCCTAGTGAATATTGGGTCGCACTTAGAACTCTTCAACAACATCATCAGGATGATCATAACCAAGATCACCCGATGATAGAAATATCACCCCGGCGAAATATCATGAAGGAAGAAAACATGATGACCCTCGCAAGCAACACGGTGATAACTGGAAAAATGATGATGATGACGACCCTTAAGAAAGAACAAGTCAGGTCGAACAACTCAAAGAATAACCCCCTCAGAATATCAGGGCAACATCATCATCATGTCTGGGCAAGGTGATAAATGGAAGATCACCGGATACTTGAGAAATCATCACCCTTGCAAGCAGATCAGGGCGCACTATAGCTCGTCAGCATCATCAGGATAAAAACCAAACATCACCCGATGCTTCAATATGATGATGACGATGAGAAACCGGCCGACGGAGAACATGATGATGCCGACCACCATCGAAACAAACATGATGATGATGACCTCCTCCTCAAGAAAATATGATGATGCAGCTGAAAAATACTGAGGAGGTCCAACACTTGGAGCATTTTTTGGATACTTAGGGAGAGCGCCTGCATGAAAATTGCTCAAAAAACTGCCAGTCAATTCAGGCGCTAACAAGTCCTTGACTTTTCCGCCTTGGAACCCTGAAAATAGGTGCATATTCATTTGTAATTTTACAGCTTTCTGCAGAAGCATTTTATGTTATTCATCTATTTACTATCATTTTCACATAATTAGGGTTTTTATGGATAATTGAGCATAAGAGAAGGAAAATTGATAATCAAATATCCTAATCCAAGTTTCCCTACATTTGTAAGTGACCAAGGACCTAATAGTGCTCTGCCACTCGATTCGAAGGTCCTTGAATGTAATTGGTGAAAGGAGGATTCAAACCAAAACTAAACAATCTAAATTTTATCCATTACACAAGGATACCAATTGGCTAGTGTTGTCAAACAAGTAACAAAGGCTTTCAAAAACTTGACTAGGGATGAAAGGTTTAAAAAGAAGTACTTGGTATTCATAACACCCAATCAAAAGACACAACAACAATCCTAGAATTAATCAAGAAAGGAGTGTCAATTTTCATCGGCCCACCAATAATGTTATTTACAAAGCAAAGGATAGCTAGGGAATGCAAGGTCATGTACCACCTATGCACCTATTACCATAGAGGTCAAAGCCTTGCCCACATCAAAATCTAACTCAACAACTTGGAAGCATGTGTGTGAGTATCTTTGTTGGAGTGAACAAGACAACTGAGAGGGGGGTGAATCAATTGTAGCAAAAACTTAACTTCTTTCAAACATCAACACATTAACCACTTAATTATGATTTAACCATGAAAGCATATAATCAGAAACTTAAACACATTCACACATTCAACATATGATACACTAGATTTTTACATAGAAAACCCAATAAGGGAAAAACCATGGTGAGTGTAGCTCACAATATAAATGATATATCAAAATTTACAACAAGGGTCACTTCCTTAGAGCTCACTACCAAAAAGGGCTCACTACCAAAGGTTTTGGCTCACTGCTAAGTTGGTGAACTGAGATAGTAGCATCTACATCATGCCAGGGTCTAGTTCCATTGAAGCACATTGATTCTTCTTCTTTTCTACATTCTCTATGCAACCACACTTATCTTCATATCTTCACATCATCGTACCTTATTCACAACTTTGATACATGTATTTATAAATTCATCAAACTTGGAATGTACATTAAGGTCAGCATTACAATCATCAACCATTGGAGCAATCTCCAAGGTCAGCATACATTAGAATAGGTCTGGACCTAAACAGATTTGAGAAGGAAAAGAATGAATGCATACCACACCATGCCTTAGCTGGGACTCAAATGCAATCTCCCTCGCAACAACATGCTATCACAAACTTCAAAGGATAACCGCAAGTAGTGAAAACAACCAGGTTATCCAAGACTGGTGTTAGCACTAAGACCTTTATGAACATGCTTCAGCCACTATCTAAATTACACTTTGCAGACCAATCAAAAAGTAGGAACATGATCTAGAGACATCCATAAGCATGTTACAATCACTAAGAACATTCACACAACCCCCAAACACTCTATCTAGAAGATTCTTCAAATTGAACCACTTAAACATTGCTATTAACCTTTGTCATAAAGGAAAGATCACTTGCGGAGCACCAAATCACAAACCATTGCAATAGTAGGCACATAACATCATCCCAAACTTAGTTCTAGAACCGTAAACCATAAAACTTAATTGCAGAGAAATGCAGAGCAGAATACATTCTCCCTGTCACCAATAAATATTTAGAAAAATAGTTTTTACTCAGATGAACAAAACTCATTCAAATCTTCACACTAAAGACTCAAACTTGAGATATAGCAACTACATGCATCCCTTGACATAACTTCCAGACTGTAGACACAGATATTCAATCTATAGGATATGCAGAGAAAAACACTACATTGTTCTGGTAGATAGAACAGTTCTGCTCTTACTCAGACTTGTCCAATTAACTTTCTTAGATGGTGACCTTAAGTGTTGACATCAATGACAACACTTACTGCTCATACTTGCAAAAATCTCCCCCTTTGTGATTGATGGCAACACATGATGTGAAAAACCATCAAGACAACTAATCTTGCTTTGCTTCTTTGCTCCCCCTTTATGCTTTCTCTGGTTACAACTTTTTCCTTAAGTTTTTCACATGCACTTCTCTCGCCCTTTGTTTTTCACATGCACTTCTCTCGCCCTTTGACATCAATGGTAAAGGGTGGTAGACCTTCTCTCCCTCTTTAGTTGTCAAGGCTCAACTCATATTATACTATCACTGCACTACTCCCCCTATCAGCAACACTACAACACTTACTGCTCTTTATCAAGAACTCATATCAGCAATATCTGCCTACTCCCCCTAAGGGGTAGCCTTCAAAACATCAATCCAGATCAAAAGATGAAACTTTGGATGCCACTGGATTGATGCACTTCCTATGCATCATAGTTTAGAGTAGGAGGGGTAATTGTAGGGAGTTGAGCTGGCCGTTTCTCCCAAAAGGCGCACCTATCAGGAAACCGCTACCATCCTAGATAAGGACCAGCGGGAGGCGGTTAAGCCATTTCATGAATCCCGAAGGGGGACACTGACTTTTTTTTCCAACAATCCCCTCCTCGGTGTTACTTGAGGGGATTCAAACCCATGACCTAGCTCTGATACCATTTGTTGGAATTAGAGGTGACAACTGAGAGGGGGGGTGAATCAGTTGTCTTAAAACTTTAAAACTTGCAGCAGTTAATTCCTTTTTACTACTTCATTAATAGATTAATAATGTTATCATGAAAAGAAAGAATCAACAACACATGAGCAGAAGTAGAAATAACACATTTAACACCAAGATTTTTGACATGGAAAACCAGTTAAGGGAAAAACCATGGTGGGGGTTAACCCACAAAGATTATACTCTGTTAAAAGTATTACAATGGAGAATGCACATGCATTCAGGCTCACTGCCCAGAGCTCATTGCTCAAAGAAAGGCTCACTGCCTACAGTAGGCTCACTGGCTACAAGAAGAAGATTACAATGTGTTTGAAGTAATAGTTAGCATCTACCAATGCAAAGATTCAGTTCCGGTTAAGTACAGAATACCGACTTGATACACTTCATCTTGTTCTGCCTTGTTTACTACTCTACCATAATCTAGATCTTAGATTTCTTCTCTTTCACACCCTTTATCTGTTCCTTTCGCATTTACTTCATATTGATACACACACACCTTCAACACTCAAATCCATCAGCTATATATATATCCAATTCAAGTAATTCAATCACTTTTCTGTCAGCCTTATGAAGAACTTAACTAACAATACAAGTACAATGTTTTGTCAGCTGAATCCATGCACCAATGATGATGCATACCAAAATAACACTTTAAGGTCACCATTCATGTCAGCTACTAACATTATATCCCATACACAAATCACCAAAACACTTCTATAAGATCCGCATAAGGATCCAACACAAGTTGGCATGTTCTTTACTAAACTGTTCTGTCATATTATGACCTGGTACTCAAATGCACATAACTTTTACTCACTTTGTCACCGGAGGATAAAATTTTGGATTTAGATTGCCCTAACAATCCTTATGACTTCTTCAGATCTGCAGCATACTCAGATTTGTCACCGGAGAGATCCGAACCAAGATACCGAACCCTGTCACATGCTCTATTTTTGGCTCCCCGGACTTAGATAAATTATGATTCTGACTTCCAGTATGAACAAATTATGTTATGCGGATGAGTGGAATAGTCTTAGTTGTCATCAATAACAACACCTGTCATGCGAAGCAGTGTCTCTTACCAACAATCTCCCACCCTTTGGCATTGATGGCAACACTTAGTGAAAAATGACTAAGTGTTACTCCCCCTTACTCTATACTCTTATGCTCTCCACTGATTCTGGAGCTCCCCCTTTGTTGGATTCCTCATTTTTCACTATTCTTCACTCCCCCTTTGATATCAATGGAAAAGGATGGGGTTCGCAAGCCAACATTCTCAAAAATACAGTGCCACATATGTACACCCAATCATTAAGTTATATTTACATGAACTTGAGAATATCTGTAAAACTATTTTTCAATTGCTCAAGTTTAGAGGCCCAACTTCTTTTCATACCATCCAAAATTGAGATGTGTCCACTCAGAAGAAATGCATATGCTTCTACCTTTGTCAGATATGGAGGATCACTTGTCTAAACTATAGTTTGAGCTTCTAATAATGCATTAAACATTGTTTCTAACTCAGGGGAAATTAATTCCCAGAGCTCACACATTCTCTTCACAATATTCCCTTTTTCTTTAACAAGCTTCTATATTTCATCGATCAAGCTGATTACTTGACATTCCTGACTTGTAGGAGAAACTGTTAGAGGATCAAAATTTTGAGATAGATTTGACAATTTTTGTTCTTTCTCCTTTATCTTCTTCTCAATATCCTTACTGACTTTGGGCCAGGATAGACAAAATTTGTATATATCACCTCCATCACTTAGAGCATTTTGAATACTCTTTATACTGATACCAAGTATCATTTTATAATTCCTTAATAAGCTCTTTATTGCACTAAATTTCTTATCCAAAAATTCACTTCTGACTTTACTTTCTATAGACTTCTCAAAAGACTCAAAATGTGTACTTACAAAATTTACAAGATTCTTCAAATGTCTGGAAGGAGATTCATAAGGATTCTTATAGAAGGTTGGCATTATCTTCTCCAATACTCCGGTTGCAAGGCCTAGTAGCTCATTGTCCTCAACGTGAGATCTCAACATCTTTTCTCTTGCCTTGGCTTGTGTGAAGGATGCTATCTTCATTACTTGAACTAGAGAGAGAGCATCTAGATTGACTGGTCCTTGAAACAGCTCTGGTTCATCAAACTCAAGCATTTCTTTACTTAGGAGACTTTTACTACATCTGTAGTGTCTCTTGCCACAATTCTTGAACCACTTTCCTTTCCTTGAGATTTGTCAAAGTTAGTATCAGGACTAATTTGTTTAGATGCATCAACATTTGCACCATCTTCTTCTATTTTATCTTCCTTACCTTCTTTTTCTTCCTCTGCATTACCTTTCTCTGTACCATCTGCAATGGGAGTCTTTTCTTTGTCTTCACCACTTGCTACCTATTCCAGAGGGCTTTGTGTAATAGCAATATTATCTTCTTTTCCGGATTGATCAGGTGGAGTTAGAGTATCTCCTGCCTCATCAGTTTTGTCCACCATCTCTGTGTCTTCTATGTTTATTTCCTCCTCTTCTGAAATAGAGGAGTCATCAACTTCAGTTTGTTGCTTACTGATGTTTACTTTTTCAACATCCAGAATTGATGAATCAATCCCATCATCTGTCTCCTCATAGGTTTGCTCCAGAGGATCTAGAGTATCATCTTGGTCATCATTTCCTTTTCTAGTTTCTTCTTTTGATGTTTCTAGTTTCAAAACTGTAGGATTACCTTCCTCAACTTGTTCCTGAAAGACAACATAATATTTATCTTTATACAGGGCTTTCCTCAATATTTTCTCTATTTCTTTTGCAATTTGCTCAGTTTCCCCAAGCATTAGCTTGTTCATCCTTACCTTGCTTCTAAAATCATCTTTTACCCTTTTGAGTATTTTATTTGCTTCCTTTTTAGACATTACTAGATACAAAGTGGAGAGGACATATTCTCTGAGTTCTAGATATTTAGCCTTAGCTGCTTCCTTCCTCATCTTCAGTATTTTCCTTAAACTTTTAGGAAGTTCTTGTAAAATTTCTAATAGAGCTCTATTGAATTTATTCAAGTACATGATGGTGGCACCTTCCAAAATTTTCTTATTTACTTGATCAAAATTATCATAATAATCTTTGATAGGCCTTAGATTTCCATGAATAGTAATTGTTTTTACAATTTCATTAACTGTCATAGCAACCTTACCAGTCTCTTACTTTTTACTTGCCTTTTTTCTTCTAAAAGGCTGGTCCTCAAAAGCCTTTGAAGTCTTGGCTTTCTTGGATTTTATCTCTTTAACTTCTTCATCTGTCTCCATCTCCTCATCATCTTTTGTGCTCACATACGTTCTTGAGGCCTTTATTTTCTTTCTCTTACTTCCTTCACCAGATGGTCTATCTTCTAGTTTTGCAGGTTTAGGGGGAACATAAGTAGCAGCAGAGCTCCTAGTAGTCCTTGAATTGGAGGATGATTCCACTGGAGCATCTTCTTGTTTCTTGTCCTACCTTTCCTTTTCAACCTTTTCAATTCTTTCTCTATTTTGCTTCACTACTTCCTTGGTTAGTCCAATGCTCTCAGCATACTTTTCAACTTGCTTCTGCACTTTCCTTTTGGTCTCTAATTGTCTGAGCTCCACATGCAATTTTAGACTTAGCTCCTTATATGTTCCAAACCTTTCCACAGATGTGTCTTTTGATTTACTCAGGAGATGTTAAGCATACATTTCCAAAACTTTCTCATCAACCTCATAGCCCATTGGCATAATCCATATGGTTCTAGGTTCCACAGCCTCCATCAGACACTGATCAGTGTCAACCATAAAGCATATTTCATTATCATATTTCTCCACAATTGACTTAGGGATTCTCTCTCTTGCATGCATCATACTTTGAAAGTTTTTGAAGTAACCCCAAATGGCTTTCTTCGAATGCAAAGTGCTTCAAATGAGGAGTGAACACCTTTTTATGCTCCGTAAAACCTAATTTGCCTTTGTAATAAATGCTCTGCCCTAATTTCATTTGGTTACTCAGTTTCTTGAACAATTCTTCATGAATTACTCTACAAATTTCCATATCAACATCTTTTCTTCCAGAAATCCTTCCAAAAGTTTTGAAACAATTTGAAATATCTTCTCTCATTGTGCTAGATCCAGGCACCCACTTACTGGTTGGGGGAATTTGATCTTCAATGCAGATCCCACTGTGCTAGAGCTCCAAATTCAATTCTTGGAGGAATTATCAGCACCGGATTTCAGTGCAGACTCATTACTATTGTTCTCAATTGTTTTCTTAACCCATGTCTTGCTCATTTCATTCTAGATCTCATTCACATCAATTTTTCCTTTGCCTTTGTCTTGTCTCTGCTCATCTAGTTTTCTATTTGTTGGACCTCTTCTTTCATTATTCCTACTTCTGCAGAATCTTGCAATATGACCAGATCTATTGCAATTAAAGCACTCAACATTTCTTTGCTTATATGCTTGATTTCCTCTTTATCTACACTGATTAGCCATGTGTCCATATCTATTGCAAGTAAATCAATAACCATTGAAAGAGTTGCCATTTTCTCTAGAGTTATTCATTATCATACTTCTATATTCATTTGATCTATGACCATACCTCTTACACTTGAAGCATTAACTAGAGAAGGATGGACCATTTTGATTTACTCTGCTTCTACATTGAGTAGCTCTATGACCAAATTTATTGCAATTAAAACAATTTCCATTGAATGATGGGTATCTTTGATCATTAGGTTGTCTTACCAGAGGTCTTCTAGGTCTGTTTCTCCCATTCCTTGGTTGAAAATTTCTTTGTTCGGATCTGGAGCTTTCACTTTTCTCATATCCAAGACCATGCTTGTCATCAACCTTTTTCTACCCTTCAAGCAGTGCTTCAAGTTTAGTTGAGCTTATCTTGAACTTCTCCTTGTATTCATTTGCAACTTCTAGGTCATGTCTGAGAATGACAATTTGCCTTTCAAATTCTCTCTCATTGTCTCTGCTTTCTTGTAGATTAGACTCTAGGAGTCTAGCGATTCCATCCAATCTGTAGCATTCTTCAGTTCTTTCTTTTAGATTTGATTTAGGTCTTCTTCAATTTTCTTTCTATATTCAATTTCTTTGGTTAGCCTCATCACCTTGGATTCCATCTCATGTTTTAGGACAACTTCTTTGGCTAACTTCTCACATTCCTTTGTCTTCTCTTTCAGAGCCTCATCCTTGTTGTTGTTCTCATAATGATTTTCTAGTTAAAGAGGTTGTTCCTTCCTCTTCTCATTGGATTTGCTTAATTTTTCTTTTAAAATCTCAATGAAGTCTTTAGCATTTTTGAGGTTCTCTTGCAGCTCTTGGACTTTTGCTCTAGACTACTCAAGATCTTCTAGAACGAGATTAAATTACCCTTGGAGGTTATATTCATCCATTTTACTGCCTTCCTAGATCTTCCTCAAGCTGTTAAACTTTTTCTATCTGAACCAGCTCTTCTTTTGTAGCTTTTACCCAACTTTTCATCTTTAGAGGCTTCACTTACAATTTTAGGTTCAATCTTTGAAAGTAAATAGAGATTTCCCTATTCATCTGTGATACCTTTGCTCTTATCAAGAATGATCTTGTCTTCAGTGTGATACTTCTGCACAAACCCTAGGGGTCTTAGGAATCCTTTCCAGAGCTTCTTCAACTTGCACTTTCTTCATCTTTTTATTCTTCATCGCTTGAAGACTCATCTGATTCATATCCATTTGCCTCTAAGTTCATCAAATACTTTCAATCATCATGAAAACTGCTCTATACTAGAAACAACTATGTTCTGTCAACTCAAACTTTTGTTATTCATTACTCTCAAGCCAATTATCAAAATCAAATGAACTTCTGGATGTAGATGTAACCAATGATCAATAACCATATGCCAAAACCACAGAGCATTATCTTCAACAGTGGAACAATGCAGACCAAATTACCAAAACATTGTAACTTGATCTTATCAGATAGACACTTAGCCAGAATTTATAACCTATCTTCTTTCTTGATCAAATCTTCTTGCATAACATACTTCTTAATCTACACAACTCCTCCTTTATCCTATCTTAAACCTTTGTTGCTTGACCTTGTCTCTTCATGCTAAGGCATCGGCATCAATTCTTTGGCAATGGAGAAAAGATTTCCAATAAGACTTCCCCTCAGCCAAAGCTTTAGTCTCAGTTTCCAGAGGGAACATTTGCACCAGATACTGGTACAGGCTCATCCTTGATCTTTGTTGCATCCTTCTTCACCCAAATCTTATTCATCTCCTTCTTGGTCTCTGTCGCATCAAACTTTTGTATTAGTTTCTTCATTTCTGCTTGAATATCCTTCTTTAGGTTCTTCCTTTTGTACAACTTTCCAATATGTCCAGGCCTATTGCAATTATAGCACACCACATTCCTCTGACTATTGTTCCTTTCATTCATTCTGGATCTTTATTGATTAGCCTTATGTCCAAATCTATTGCATGTAAAGCAGTTACCATTGAAAGATGGAGCATTCCTTCCATTGTTGTAACTATTCCTTATCTGACTTCTACAATCATTAGCTTTATGACCTATTTTATTACAAGTGAAATGTTGATTGGAGAATGATGGAACATTTTGATTTATTCTGCTCCTACACTGAGCAGCCTTATGACCAAACTTATTGCAATTAAAATAATAGCCATTGAAACATGGGTACCTTTAAGCATTTGGTTGCCTGACTGGTGGTCTTCTAGGCCTATTTCTTTGATTCCTCATTTGCTTGCCTTTGTCCTTCTTATTCTCAGTGTCCATTGCTTGTCTTGATTTGGAACTTTCACCTTTCTCAAATCCCAAGCCTCCTTTGTCACCAAGTCTCTTTTGACTAGCAATTATCTTATCAAGCTTTGCTGAACTTATCTTAAACTTTTCTTCATAGCTTTTTGCTTTCTCCAAATCTGACTTCAGGTTCCCAACATCATTTTAGAGCTTAGCACATTCTTCCAATTTGCCTTCCACCATTAGATTTAGGTCCTCTTCTACTTTTTCTCTTTCTACAACTTCCATTTTCAAATCATTCAAGGTTTCATTTGTTGATATCAACTGTTCACTAACCTCCTTATATTTTTCTTTGAACTTCTTGACTTGCTCTCTTAATTTTCTAATACATTCATCTCTGCTTCTTTGACATTCTCCTTCAGATCTCTAATTTCTTCTTTAGTTCTTTCTAGGTCTTCAACAACAACCTTCTTGTGCACCATCTTAGATTTACCTCAAGTTGTTAGGCTTTCTTCCGAGGAACCCTCGCTCTGATACCAATTGTTGAAGTGCACAAGACAACTGAGAGGGGGGGTGAATGAGTTGTAACAAAAACTTAACTTCTTTTAAACATCAATACATTAACCACTTAATTACGATTTAACCATGAAAGCATATAATCAAAAACTTAAACACATTCACACATTCAAAACATGAGACACCAAACTTTTACGTGGAAAACCCAATAAGGGAAAAACCACGGTGAGTGTTAACTCACAATATAAATGATATATCAAAATTTACAACAAGGCTCACTACCAAAATGCTCACTGCAAAGGAAGGGGCTCACTTCCAAAATGCTCATTGCAAAGGCAGGGGTTCATTGCCAAGTTGGTGAACTGAGATAGTAGCATCTACATCATGCCAGGGTTCAGTTCCATTGAAGCACACTGATTCTTCTTCTTTTCTGCCTCTTTACACACTTATCTTCACATCTTCACATCATCATACCTTATTCGCAACTTTGTTACATGTATTTATACAATTCATCAACCTTGGAATGTATGTCAAGGTCAGCATTACAATCATCAACCATTGGAGCAATCTCTAAGTTCAGCATACACACATACATTAGAATAGGTTTGGACCTAAATAGATTTGAGAAGGAAAAGAATGAATGTAGACCACACCACACCTTAGTTGGGACTCAAATGCAATCTCCTACGCAACAACATGCTATCACAAACTTCAAAGCATAACCGCAAGTAGTGAAAATAACCAGGTCAGCCAAGATTGGTGTTAACACTAAGACCTTTATGAACACGCTTTAGCCACAATCCAAATTACACTTTACAGACCAACCAAAAAGTAGGAACATGATCTAGAGACATCTACAAGCACATTACAATCACCAAGAACATCCGCACAACCCCCAAACACTCTATCCAGAAGATTCTTCAAATCAGACCACTTAAACATTGTTATTAACCTTTGTCATAAAGGAAAGATCTCTTGTGGAGCACCAAATCATGAACCATTACAATTGTAGGCACATAACATCATCCCAAACTTAGTTCTACAACCACAAACTATAAAACTTAAATGCGGAGAAATACAGAGTAGAATACATTCTCCCTGTCACTAATAAATACTCAGAAAAATAATTTTTACACTAGTGAACAGAACTCATTTAAATCTTCACACCGGAGGCTCAAACTTGAGATATAGCAACTACAAGCATCCCTTGACATAACTTCCAAACCGTAGACAGAGATATTCAATCTACAAGATATGCAGAGCAAAACACTACACTATTCTAGCAGATAGAACAGTTCTGCACCTACTCAAACTTGTCCAATTAACTTTCTTAGATGTTGACCTTAGGTGTTGACATCAATGACAACACTTACTTCTCATAATTGCAACAATCTTATTGGGCCTAATTGGTATTTGATGTACCACAAAAAAGGACAGTTGAAAGGTTCCTATTTAGGATTAACATGCTTCTAGGCAATACCATAGAGTTGATGTCACTCAATCATAATGTATTAACAAGCACACTAGGCATACTATAGGAGTTTCAAGGTGCAACCTCAATACAAAACCCATGCAACGTAATGACATCATGTCATGAACCTTCAAACAATGCCCATAGAATTTAATGGAATATATGTCATTAGACCATTTATGCAAAAGTTATACAATCATATGCACAAGAGTCAATGTCGCTCAACCTTGAAACAAAAATCATAAAACACAATGACATATTTAATTAGACCCTTCATGAAAATCATACTCACTCAATTGATGCAAAAACAAGCATTCTTGGCACGCCATATGAGTTTGGTGCAACCTTAAAATAAAACCCATACAACTCAATGCCATCATATGCCATTAGAAGCTTCAAACAATGCCCATTTAACATAATGATATGTGTTATTAGACCCTTCATGTAAAAGCCATAAAATTATTATGCACAAGAGTCAACATTACTCAACCATTATGCAAGCACACTAGGCACGCTAAAGGAATTTGATGCAACATTCAAACAAAACCCATACAACTCAATATAATATATTCATCATTTTACCCTTCATGCAAAAGCCATACAATAATTATGATGCATGAACTGCATCACATATATTTTATTAGACCCTTCACTCAAAAGACATACAATCATCATGCATGAGATTAAATGTCACTCAACTATGATGCATGAACAATCACACTAGGCACACCATAAGTTTAATGGAACCTTCAAAACAACCCACACAACTTAGTGACATAGTCATCATTAGACCCTTTACACAAAATCCGTACAATCATCATGAATAGAAAGTCAATGTCACTCAACCATAATGTATGAACAAACACACTAGACAAACCATGGGAGTTTGATGCGACCTTCGAAGAAAACTCATACAACTTAGTGACATATTCATCATTAGACCCTTCACACAAAAGTCATACAATCATCATGAAAAATATAGCCAATGCCCCTCAACTATAATTTATGAACGAGCACACTAAGCACACCATAGAAGTTTGAAGAACTTTCAAATAAAACCCATGCAACCTTCACATGAAAGTCATGATTATGCACAAGAGTGAATGTCACTAACCATAATGCATAAGAACACTAGGAATATTATAAGAGTTTGATGCATACACAATAACACTAAGCACACCAAAGGGGTTTGATGCAACCTTTGAAAAAAACCCATATAATTCAATCTCCTATATTCATCATTCACCATTCACCAAAAAAGTCATATAATAATTACAATTCATGAACTCCACATATATTTTATTAGACCCTTCACTCAAAATGCATGCAATCATCATGATGCATAAGATTTAATATCACTTAATCATGATGCATGAACAATCACACTAGGCATTCCATAGGAGTTTGATGCAACATTCAAAAGAACCAATACAACTTAGTGACATATTCATCATTAGACTCTTTGCATAAAAGCCACTCTTTGCATAAAAGCCATACAATCATCATGAATAATAGTCAATGTCACTCAACCATAATGTTTGAACATGCACACTAGGCACACCATAGAAGTTTGAAGAACCTTTGGAGAAAACCCATACAACTCAATAACATATATGTCATTATGCCATTATACCTTTCAGATGGAAGTCGTGATCTACAAGAGTAAATGTCACTAACATAAGAACACTAGGAACATTAGAAGAGTTTGATGCATGAACAAGCACACCAAAATGGTTTGATGTAACCTTCAAACAAAACCCATACAATGCAATGTCACATATTCATCATTATACCCTTCACATAAAAATCATACAATGATGATGATCCATGAACTCCATCACATATATTTTACTAGACCCTTCACTCAAGAGGCATACAATCATTGTGCATAGGATTCAATGTCACTCAACCATAATGCATTAATAATCACACTAGGCACACCATAAGAGTTTCATGCAACATTCGAAAAAACCCATACAACCTTGTGACATATTCATCATTAGACCCTTCAAACAAAAACCATATAATCATCATGAATAATAGTCAATGAATCCATATAATCATCATGAATAAAAGTTAATGTCACTCAACCACACTAGGCATACCATAGGAGTTTGATGCAACTTTCAAAGAAAACCCATATAGCTTTGTGACATATTCATCATTAAACCCTTCACACAAAAGCCATATAATGGTCGTGAATAAGAGAGTTAATGCCACTCAACTATAATGCATACAAGTCAAATAAAACCCATACAACTCAACAATTTATATTCCATTATACCCTTCACAAGAAAGTCATGATCATCATGCACAAGAGTGAATGTCACTAACCATATTGCATGCTTAAGAACATTAGGAACACTATAAGAGTTTGATGCACACTAACCATGATGCATGCTTCACAAAAAAGTCATGACACTTGTATGATACTATGTCACTAACCCTCATGTGCACCATATATCCCATATTCCATTAGAACCATGTTGGTAAACAGATTTGTTGCTTTAAAATAATCTTCTTGAGTAACACTGTTTGCCCTTGGATTAGCAACAACCTGCTCACAACAGTTGAACAATCGCAGGTCTATGTCGATTGCTCTCTATGTTTAAGAGGGGCAGCTCCCTCGTATGATAGGGGTATTTGGATTTTCTAGAATTATAAGAATAAAAACAAAGAAATAACAAATAGTAGTGATGAAATAAGAGTTAAAATCATGAATTTAAGTTCCATGCATCCAAGTAGAGATACCAAAACTTGGTGTGAAATATCTTTCTCACAATGCAATTTAGAAAGGAAAGCACATGATCATTATTGATTAAACATACGAATACCAATAACAATACATGAAATCGAGTTGAACACACATTCAAAACATTTCTTTATTGCTTTCCAACTTGAATAGTACTATTCGAGTCTTTCATACACTGTCATGTGAAAAAGTGGAACCCTTTGATTGAAATACAATGAAGTATATATAGGTGAGGTTAGTAACCACCTAGGGTAACTACCTCAACCACTTTTTGTAACTACTTGGTAAAACTACCTAAGTGTACTAACTTTGCACAACTAACTTTCTTTTGTAAAGATAGTCACTTAGAGTAACTACCTAACTTAGGCATTTAAAATAAATATGTAAGAAAGAGTTAGGAGGAACCAAGGGCCCTTGGACTTGAAAGAAGTGAACCTTCTCAAAATGGTGGAGCAAATTAATGTAGTACTTGCAAAGAACAAATGAAGTACTTGTGGTAGTGCGAGGAATGTTAAGCACAACTGTGATCTCCTTCCATTTTCTATCATTTATGACCATTTGCAGTCCTCCACGAGCAGTTATTTCCCTGTATAATAAATAGAGGTCTAGATCCTTACTACCAATCTTTTGAATGCCGATTCCAAAGCTCCCAATTTTGGTGTTATTGGAGATGATGTTGGTGTAGGTCTTGGAAGATACTTGCAAAGGTTGTGGAATGAATTTTCAATAGCCGAATGCATATATCTGAAGTCAATGTTGTCCATGAAGCAACATTTCTCTGAGGCATGTTGTCACAGGGTTTAAACGCCTTGCCCTGTATTGCATTCCACAAGACTACACTTGTTTTGAGGTAGTGTAAAATAGTCCAGACGCCCTATCTAGGCTACGTAAAGAGGATGCTAGCAAGGGTCAAGCAGTTCATATGCCCTGTCTATGAATCCACATCTTGCAGATATATCATCCTGAGCTTATAATATCTGATAAAAACCCATTTTTGATAATGCTTCGAGGACTTCCATAGCCTGTTTGAAAGCTGTCATTCAGATACAACTTGAGAAGAAACTGGAAAACAATTGTGGAGTCCAGTTTTTACAGGCCGTGGGTATGCTCGAAGAAGGTGGCAGAATTTGGTGCCCAAATCTCCCATTGCACTCACGTCCATGTAAGGTTTGATGAATAATACTACTTGCGATTACATTGTATGCCGAAGATAATCTTGATGAAAATGATGTTGTTGGATTCTTTATATGTTTGGCCTCTCATCCTGAAACAGTTATAGGGTTTCTTTTCCACCTTCATGACATGCTGACTTTTGGGCATCATGCAGTTTGAAACAATGTTCAAGTTTATCCCTTGAAACTTTATGGGAGTTGCCAATGGTTTTGAAATAAACAATGATGCCCAATGATTAAGAAAATGGCTTGTTTGATTGGTGTTGAACATTAATTTGATAACAGATTAAACATGACTCCCAAGATAGTTATTTATGCCTCCAACCATTTGCATACATATCATTATTCAAAGTTATTTTATGACCGCATGATAGCACATAAGAATTTATCAGAAAAATTTCAAATTTTGTGTAAGTGAAAAACGATGCCAACAGCTAGCTCTAACTGGGGACAAGGACCTTGTGGATGCAGGATGAACCTAGAATCTATGGAAATGAATAGTGCCTTAAATCCATTGGGCAAATAGAGTCACGATATAACATGATGTTCAGGAGAACAAGGATACCCAAAGAGACAAAAGGACAAATGACAAAGGACACCAGAGATGAGGCAAACAACAAAAACTAATAGAAACTGAAACAGGATAGACACAACAAAAACTCCTAATTAACCTATGTACATGGTAGGTGACTCCTACTCAAAATTGTTCCAGAATGATCATGTAAAACCATTGACAGGTTGGGAAAAATAGGCACCTGTACGAAAAAGAGAGGTGCACAGATGAGGCACTTGTAGACTCAGTAGACATTTTAGGATGATGAGAAAAATGAAATACATGAAATGTGAGGAGTCCTTGAATCGTACACCAAACAACCATTTCTCATCATAAGCATTTGAGTCCTTCCAAATTGAATTGGTGTTGCTCTGTGTAGCTTCAGACATATCTTCTAGCATCATGCCGAGCACACCAATGTCTTCTATCTAAAGATCTTTTTGATAATCTGGTTTGCAATAAATTAACCCATGAATTTGACAACCTTCATACAATTTATGATGTGAAGAAATCTGTGTAGACATACCCATTGAATCATGTTTTTGAATATCAACTTGAGAATCATCTGTGGAAATGCATTCGTTCACAAATAAAGGATTGGGGAAGACACCTTGGCTATAGAGGGAATCATTGTCTAAACCTTTCAAGCACCAACTTGGGACATAAACATCATAAAAGTTAACTTTATTGAATTCCTCCATTGGATCATCCATTACCTCATTCCTTGCTTCATTGTTGACACAAGTCCCACAACTATCCTCTGAAATAGGGGTGTCTTCTTGACCTAAAGATTTGGAAAGAGGATTGCTTTGAACTTTAAATGCTCCATAAGACAAAGATTGAGCTTTCAATAAAACCTGCTTAGTATTCTCTAGACTCGGTGATTCTTCTCCATGGATCTTTTCATGAAATCTAAAAATTTCATACTCCAATTTCATGTATGATAAAGAGTGAATGCTTGATGATTCATCTTCATTTTGAAGTTGATCTTTGTCTTTTGTATTAACTGTACCACTAATTAAAACTCTATCAATATCTTCAAAAGTAAAGGTCTCCATTTCTGAAGCTAAGGAAGATATTTGCAAGGGTTCAATTATGGTTGCCTCTGCATTGGTTATAATAGTACAAAGTTGTCCAATAGACGTTATATCTCTAATTTCATCAACAGATCTTTCCACCTCAACCATTGGTGATGTAGGAATATCTTGTCCATATAGAATGTCATCATCAGAAGTATTAAGACACCAGTTTGGGACAAAAACTATATGAGATTCATCTTTATTCTTTTCTTCTTCATCATTTTCTTGAAGCTTGGGCTGCATGGAATTCTTGAAATTATTTACTTCTCCTTTAAGATCTTTGTTTTCAGGTTCATGGAAGACTTCTTCTTTAACATGTGATAAAGGAGAGAGGATGACATCTTCTTCGTAAAGAAAATCATCTTCAGGAGTCTTGAGATGATCTTGTAGTATTATTTCATCATCATCCTCCTCTTTCTCAGGTTGCATGCATGTCATAAAAACACTTTGCAACTCATCTTCATCTTCTTTGTTTACACTTTGGTCCAAAATTTATTCTACATTCCCTTGAACATTAACCATGTCATGGGAACCTTCCACAGAAGATATAGTTGTTGAACCAGAGCAAATTGTCACAAGAGGAGTGACATTCTTCAAAGAAACTGAGAACATGTCATTGTCTGGATAGATTTCTTCTTCATCATTGCATGTTTCCATACAATCTTCTTCTTCTATCTTCATCACTTCTTCTTCTTGGTCTTGCTTCAGTGGAGATGTCCTATTATGAGGAAATGTAATAACTTCTTCTTCTCTAGTACGTGCATGTTCTGATGAGCCTCTTTTAAACACTTCCTTCAATACAAGTTCATTTGTAGGAAAAATCTTTGTCTCTTCATTGCTGTCCTCATCATGTGGATGATATATCTTAGCATAATTTCTTTTATCTTCTGGTGCATGAATCTCTTCTAATATGGAGTTTTGATCATGAGCAAGAAAGTGAGTCTTCTTCCCATCTTTTTCTTCAATCTTTTGCAATGTTTGAAGCAAAGAAGGATGAATCTGGTTAGAATCGAGTTGCATGCCACCATAGAAATTCTTCAAAAACTCTACTTGCTTAGGGTCATCAAGAACTTTATTTTGTTGAGCAGAGGACGTAGGAGAAGGATAATCTTCATCATCACTATCACTGTCTGATTCAGGAAGTTGCATGTTATGTATCTGGGTTCTTCGATACCAAACCATCTTCTAGGATTCTTCTTTCAGATAGAGTCACCAATCTTCTTTTCTGGGGAGATACTTGTATATTCTTGAGGAATAAAAAGGCACCAACGCTTCAGCTCGTTTCCCCAGTAGAGTCGCCAAAAATCTGTTGGTAAACAAATTTGTTGCTTTAAAATAATCTTCTTGAGTAACTCCGTTTGCCCTTGGATTAGCAACAACCTGCTCACAACAGTTGAACAATCGCAGGTCTATGTCGATTGCTCTTTACGTTTAAGAGGGCCAGCTCCCTCGTATGATAGGGGTATTTGGATTTTCTAGAATTATAAGAATAAAAACAAAGAAATAACAAATAGTAGTGATGAAATAAGAGTTAAAATCATGAATTTAAGTTCCATGCATCCAAGTAGAGATACCAAAACTTGGTGTGAAATATCTTTCTCACAATGCAATTTAGAAAGGAAAGCACATGATCATTATTGATTAAACATACGAATACGAATAACAATACATGAAATTGAGTTGAACACACATTCAAAACATTTCTTTATTGCTTTCCAACTTGAATAGTACTATTCGAGTCTTTCATACACTGTCATGTGAAAAAGTGGAACCCTTTGATTGAAATACAATGAAGTATATATAGGTGAGGTTAGTAACCACCTAGGGTAACTACCTCAACCACTTTTTGTAACTACTTGGTAAAACTACCTAAGTGTACTAACTTTGCACAACTAACTTTCTTTTGTAAAGATAGTCACTTAGAGTAACTACCTAACTTAGACATTTAAAATAAATATGTAAGAAAGAGTTAGGAGGAACCAAGGGCCCTTGGACTTGAAAGAAGTGAACCTTCTCAAAATGGTGGAGCAAATTAATGTAGTACTTGCGAAGAACAAATGAAGTACTTGTGGTAGTGCAAGGAATGTTAAGCACAATTGTGATCTCCTTCCATTTTCTATCATTTATGAACATTTGTAGTCCTCCACGAGCAGTTATTTCCCTGTATAATAAATAGAGGTCTAGATCCTTACTACCAATCTTTCGAATGCCGATTCCAAAGCTCCCAATTTTGGTGTTACTGGAGATGATGCCGGCATAGGTCTTGGAAGATACTTGCAAAGGTTGTGGAACGAATTTTCAATAGCCGAATGCATATATCTGAAGTCAATGTTGTCCATGAGATGACATTTCTTCGAGGCAATTTGTCAAACAACTAACATGCTTCCTCTATTCTTCCACATGATCAGGATCAATCGAGGCACTTATTACATCTGAGAAAAATCCATTTTCAATTATGCTTTGATGGATGTCCATACCGTATTGCAAATATCCCATCTTGGCATGGGCTGGGAGCATGCTGGCAAATGTTATGGAATCTGGCTTTCCACCTGTGAATGGAATCACTTGAAATTTTTAAACACTTCTTGAACAAATCAATTTTGTACATATCCTGAGTCATGAGAGCGCATGAAACCACATTTCTTTGATATTTCTTGACAAATATTTCATATATCCTATTTGAAAGCTCCACATGAATGGTAGAAAAGATTGTGGATTTTGGTTTTACAATGACCCATTCTATTCGGTTGAAGGTTCCTGAAGCCTTCTCAACATCATTTGTTTTGTGTATATGCTACTCTTCACACAGTCGAGGAGATATCACTTCTTTGATGCATTTTATCAAACAGTTCACGGGCTTTGGCTATACACCCACATTTTGTATATAGGTCCACCAGGGTATTTCCAACTATAATATCCGATGAATATTCCCATGCACCTATGTTGACGTAGGTTGGAGTATGATGTTGAGGATTGAAGAGTCTAGTTTCACTCCTGTTAAATGCATTTAATCAAAACTTTATAAAGCTTTTCCAACAAATCCATTTTGTGTATTTTCTATGCCATTGGAATCCATGAAGCGACATTTCTTCGAGGCATGCTATCACAAGGTTTAAACGCCTTGCCCTGTATTGCATTCCACGAGACTACACTTGTTTTGAGGTAGTGTAAAATAGTCCAGACGCCCTATCTAGGCTGCGTAAAGAGGATTCTGGCAAGGGTCAAACAGTTCATATGCCCTGTCTATGAATCCACATCTTGCAGATATATCAGTCTGAGCTTATAATATCTGATAAAAACCCATTTTTGATAATGCTTCGTGGACTTCCATAGCCTGTTTGAAAGCTGTCATTCAGATACAACTTGAGAAGACGCTGGAAAACATTTGTGGAGTCCGGTTTTTACAGGCCGTGGGTATGCTTGGAGAAGGTGGCAGAATTTGGTGCCCAAATCTCCCATTGCACTCGTGTCCATGTAAGGTTTGATGAATAATACTACCTGTGATTACATTGTATGCCGAAGATAATCTTGATGAAAATGATGTTGTTTGAGTCTTTATATGTTTGGCCTCTCATCCTGAAACAGTTATAGGGTTTCTTTTCCACCTTCATGACATGTTGACTCTTGGGCATCGTGCAGTTTGAAACAATGTTCAAGTTTATCCCTTGAAACTTTACGGGAGTTGCCAATGGTTCTGAAATAAACAATGATGCCCGATGATTAAGAAAACAACTTGTTTGATTGGTGTTGAACATTAATTTGATAACAGATTAAACATGACTCCCAAGACAGTTATTTATGCCTCCAACCGTTTGCATACATATCATTATTCAAAGTTATTTTATGACCGCATGATAGCACATAAGAATTTATCAGAAAAATTTCAAATTTTGTGTAAGTGAAAAACGATGCCAACAAACCATCACACATCAAAGTTAATGTCACTCTACCATGATTCATTAACAAGCACACTAGACACATCATAGGAGTTTGATGCACCCTTAAAAGAAAATTCATACAATCATGCAAAGTGTGAATATCTAACTAAATATAGGCACATGGATAAACACAATAGGCACATTAAATATAGTAATGTAATTGTTTAATTATAAATAAATAAACTACATTTAAAACATTTATTTGATTAAAATCTTTAAAAATAGAAAAACTAAAAATAGCATAAAAAGAATGAGACCTCTTCAAGAATGTCCATGGTCATACTTAAAGTGTTTATGGAGGAATATTTCTGCCCCTACACAAGTTGAGCAATGTAAATACAAAGAATTTGAGTCTTCCTTTAAAGTTTATTTTTAAGTTTTTACCACTATACAAAAGCATTTCCAACTTAATTATCAAATTTATTATCCAAAAGTGTAGATTTATTGATATATTTTAAATTAAAATAGACTTCAAAAGTGTAGTTTTATTTCATGCCTAAATTTAATGACTTCACATGAAAATCATCAAATTTATTATCCAAAAGCACTTCCCTCAACTTGCTATTTATATTTTTGGTAAACTTTTACATTTTTGAGATCAACAAAAATCAACAATAGAACCAATAACATCACTAAATAGCATACACAATCTAAATGAATTCTAATCAATAAACATTTCACACCTAGCCTCAATAAAAGTTCAACATTAAAATTATCAAACAACGTGTATGTTTACCATCTAAAACACTTCCTTTAACCTGTTATTTATATTCTTATAGGAAACTTTTATATTTATGAAATGAATTAACATATATTTCAAAATAAAATCAACAATGAAATCAATAACATCATGAATACCATGAACATACCAAATAGTTCTAGAGGATGCAAAATCCTTCATTTTTAAGAAAAATTTAAAAAGACAATTTTTTTTTCCATAATAAGAAGCTTAAATTACACACAAAGGCTAAAAATACTAGAACTATTAAAATATATGCACAAGAGTGAATGCCATTAACAATAAATGGTGCATAAATAAATGCAATAGGCACACTAAATATAGTTATGTAATTGTTTAATTACCAATCCATAAACTACTTTTAAAACATTTATTTGATTAACGTAATAATTTATTAAATTTAAGAATAGAAAAACTAGAAAAACCATAAAAAGATTGAGATACCTCTTCAAGAATGTCCATGGCCATCCTTAAAGAGTTTATGGAGGAATATTTCTATCCCTCCTTTAAAAATAAATCTTTATTAATTATAATTATCCAGCAATGTTTACAAGGAATTTAAGTCTTCTTTTGAACTTCAAGTTTTTACCACCATTCCAAAACATTTCCAACTAAGATATTTATATCTTTTAATTAGAATAAACTTCCCGAGTATAAATTTATTTCCTGCAATCCAAGTGCAATTCAAGTGAACCCTACACGTTGTCGTTTCACACCTAAAGTTAATAAAAAAACTTCACACCAAAACTATCAAATGATGTGTACATTTACTATCCAAAACACTTCCCTCAACTAGCTATTTATATTTTTAGTAAACTTTTACATTTTTCAGACCAACAAAAATCAATAGTAAAATCAATAACATCACCAAATAAGCATGCACAATCCAAATGAATCCTACACACTATACATTTCACACCTAACCTCAATAAAACTTCAACAACAAAATCATCAAATCATGAATACCAAAAGCATAACTGCAAACTCCTCCTGCCTACCCTGCTCATTTTGGGAAATGATGACAATTTTGTTCAAGTAGAGGAGCTTGAAAACCAGGGTCTACTGATTGTCCACCTCCCCTGCTCATTCAATTGAATGGAAAGGCATCCTACAGATTTGATAACCTCAGAATCTTGACAAACAGAGTTAGCATGTTGGCTATCCACTTCCCCTGCTCACTGAGTTGAATAGAAGTGCATCTTAGAGATTCTATAACCTTACAATTTAGTGATGACTTTCTACATCAATAAAGTGTAGGAGACAATTGCAGAGATGGCCTTACTCAATTGCCAATGTTCCCAATCCCATACACCACCATTTTGAAGTTGTTTGTCAGTTCCCAATAATTCTCATTACACTGTTCAACGCTTCAAAGCTCTCAAGTTGTTCTAAAACTGTGAAACTGTGGCTTTAGTAGTTCAATCTGAGCTGCCTCAAGTGAACAGTCCACCGTGGAGTTGGGTTGGTTTGCATTCTTTTTTCTTACTGGGAACCACACATTTATGAAGCTCCCTTTTCTGATTGGCCACCTTGGGACCCCCACATATTTGAGCATTGCATAAAAGACAATTGAAAAAAAATTGAGTGTTTCCTTCCTCATAATCACCATTGTTGAGGGCCACATTTGATTCCCAAAACTCATGATTGAGCGCTTCATTCCCCACTGCTGGGACCCATGGGTTTGTCCTCTAATAGCTGGGCGCTCAGTAAGAAAGTTGTGAATAATAAAATATGATGCAGTTGTTACACGTCAACCAGTTGGCAGGAATAAGTTTAATCACAGCAAATTCAATATTTAAAGATCCACTATTTGGGGCAGTTACTACCTAATTTTAGGTGGCGACTTCTGTAGCAGTGTTTTGGCAACTATAGCCTATAAATAGAACATGAACGTTGCTGCCAGAAGCAATTAAAAGGGACCTCTAATCGCCTTGAGGGACACAAGAATCCCTCCACATTACGCATACATGTCAGTGCAATTAGAATTACAACATCTAACCAAAATCGGCTTCCAATTATTATGGATCTCCATACTATTCAAGAACTGTCATTTAGGCACAGGCTCTAGTGGATACTACTAAAAGTTTCTGTTGTTGGCTCCAAGCCTGTCATTGTATCTTTTTGAAAACATCACGAGCTTTCTAAATTTGTATTTTTCCACTGCCTTCAATTGTTGAGGCCCATTTATCATATTTTACTTTCTAAAAAGTATGATTTGATATTTTAAATGGAATATTTATACTGTGCTCAATTTTTAAGTATGTTGTTTGAGGTTTTGAAAGAATTGGGGTTATAAATTCAAACATATATTTAATTGCAGTCATTCCACATATGAAATAACTACCAAACTTGACAAACTTAAAGATGGGAAAAACTAGCAACTAAAGATCATTAATCAGCAACTAAAGGTCATTAATCAATTTGAAGAAAAACCTTTCCAACCGAGTTACGAGAAAGCTCAAGATTGTGTTTTATTAATACAACTCTTTCCTATATTTTGCAATGCATGTTAGGAGAAAGCTCAAGATCGTGTTTTATTAATACAACTCTTTCCTATATTTTGCAATGCATGTAATCTTAAAGAATTGGGGTTATAAATTCAAACATGTATTTAATTGCAGTCATTACACATATGAAATAACTACCAAACTTGACAAACTTAAAGACGGGAAAACGATAGCAACTAAAGATCATTAATCAATTTGAAGAAAAACCTTTCCAACCAGGTTAGAAGAAAGTTCAAGATTGTGTTTTATTAATACAACTCTTTCCTATATTTTGCAGTGCATGTTAGGAGAAAGCTCAAGATTGTGTTTTATTAATACAACTCTTTCCTATATTTTGCAATGCATGTATCTTAAAGGAAATTTCAATGTCATTTGAGCATTGTAAACATTGTTACCTACTAATTGCACTTATCATGCAATTCAAATCCCATGGTACATGTCCTATGCTTGGATCTATCTCTCAAGACTACTTCATTTTCCTTTTCAAAACCAATTATAGTCATATATTTTCATATTCATGCAGAAACGGTTGGATTTTAAAAATAGATATTTATTAGGAGGGCAAGGGAACAAAAGAAAATGAAGCAATACCCAATGACCTATCTAAGTCTTAGTCAACTTTGATCTAGCATTCCAAGAAATCTTTGGATTTTTAGACAATTAAATGCAAGGAAACTAACAAGAAACTTTATTAAGAGAGCCTAAAAACACTTACACCCTCTTATTTTTTAATTCCAAGCACAAAAATCAACCAAAATGGGTAAAGGACTTACCAAAGTCTCCTTGTAAGAGACACCACTAATTGCACTTATCATGCAATTCAAATCCCACGGTACATGTTCTATGCTTGGATCTATCTCTCAAGACTACTTCATTTTCCTTTTCAAAACCAATTATAGTCATATATTTTCATATTCATGCAGAAACGGTTGGATTTTAAAAATAGATATTTATTACGAGGGCAAGGGAACAAAAGAAAATGAAGCAATACCCAATGGCCTATCTAAGTCTTAGTCAACTTTGATCTAGCACTCCAAGAAATCTTTGGATTTTTAGACAATTAAATGTAAGGAAACTAACAAGAAACTTTATTAAGAGAGCCTAAAAACACTTACACCCTCTTATTTTTTAATTCCAAGCACAAAAATCAATCAAATGGGTAAAGGACTTACCAAAGTCTCCTTGTAAGAGACACCACTAATTGCACTTATCATGCAATTCAAATCCCACGGTACATGTCCTATGTTTGGATCTATCTCTCAAGACTACTTCATTTTCCTTTTCAAAACCAATTATAGTCATATATTTTCATATTCATGCAGAAACGGTTGGATTTTAAAAATAGATATTTATTATGAGGGCAAGGGAACAAAAGAAAATGAAGCAATACCCAATGGCCTATCTAAGTCTTAGTCAACTTTGATCTAGCATTCCAAGAAATCTTTGGATTTTTAGACAATTAAATGTAAGGAAACTAACAAGAAACTTTATTAAGAGAGCCTAAAAACACTTACACCCTCTTATTTTTTAATTCCAAGCACAAAAATCAACCAAAATGGGTAAAGGACTTACCAAAGTCTCCTTGTAAGAGACACCCACTCATTGCATGACAAGGACTTCAACTTTTCATGGAAATATGCAAGTAGTGACATCATTACATCCATTGCTATCTAAATAATACAAACTGTAAGAAGAACATTGTGGATATAATATTCTTCTAGCATTCTCCTAGCATTTGTTCAAACCTTTTACAGTTATAGTTGCATTCGAAGATGGTAAGAAGGAAATTGAAAGTAGTTTTCCAAATTTGTAACAGTCTTGTATATAATATATGACAGCTATTTGGGGATATGCCCAGAAAGCTTGCATTCAAATGTACCTACAAAATAAAGTAGATGACAATTTTACAAATTTTGAGATGGACCTATATGAATATGGATATTTTCACATGTTTATCACTATTATGTTTGGAAAAGATAGAACAAATATGCAATATGGTAAATCATCTCTAGTATGTGCTAAAAAGAAAGTAGAACTGCACCTAATATATTTAAGGCTTTTCTTCATCATATGAATCTAGTTGCAGAAAACATCGATGCCAGTTTTCTAAAATCCTGTTGCTGTACTCCTTCTATGACCTAGACATATCTGTGAAGATTTGTCCAGAGCTTGTAATTACAGTTGTATAACTAGCATTCAATTATAATTTTGGCTTATATTGAAGGAATTTTTTCATCACATAATGTTGTGCTCCAAGTAATGTATGGCAACCAGAGCTTCAGTATTCATGCTAGCTTTGTCAAAGAAGAAGCATAGTTTCATTCTTATTTAGTTTTAGTGAAACACGACTCAAATGCTAGTAAGCAGTTAATAAGACTCATCAGAGGAAAATTCTGAAGGGGATACACACTAAGTCCAGAAGTAGATGAGCTTGATATCACTAGGGATTCACTTCATATGGTGAAAGCACCAAGTCTCCTTCAAAAACTCTTAAAGAGGACAGTAACCTCTAGCTGTGAATTGCCAAACCCAAAAATTCAAGTAATGCCAGTGTTAATGCAGAAACAAGGAAAACTTACCTGAGAGCACAAATCAGCTTTAAGGTCGATTCTGTTCTTGGAGCCACCTCTTTGTTAAGGTTCTTCTTAGGTCTTTCAAAAAGTCTTCACAGCCACAATCTTACTCAACCCAGACTCTGACATTTGGAAACAGATAAATACTGCTTCTTCCACAAGGCAAAGAAGCAGTAGCCCTCACAAGGCTGAATACGAGATAATTGTCTGATGGTCCCAAAAATAACAAAGAACACTAAATAGTACAAAAGATCAAAAAATTCACATAAAAAATGTAGAGACAGAAAATTAAACAAAGAAATTCATTGACACATTCCAAATGCACACGGAAAAATTAACTCACAGAGTCCAAATTATACCAAGAAATTCACTAAGACAGTCCAAATGCACAGAGATAACTGCAAATAAAAATTGAAAAAATTCACAGTGCAAATAAAAGAAATTCACTAAGGCAATCCAAGTTCACATACAGATAACTGCGAACAAAAGTTAAAAATGAAATTCACTAAGACATAAGACAGATAACTGCAAATAAAAATTGAAAACTAACACAGTCCAATTGCACAAAGAAATTCACCAAGAAAACTAACACAGATAACTGCGAACAAAAGTTAAAAATGAAAAAATGGGCACACAGAAAAACAATGAATACCACAAACAGAGCAGTGAACGAACAAATAAATCAAAACAACAATTTATGCTGCTGCACCTTCTATTCTTCAACTATTTATTTAGCTGCAAACCGCAAACGGTTAAAACATGCATCCTTCAAACCGCAAACGGTAAAAAATGCAAACGGAAAAAACATGAACCAGATTGGTTTTTTTCCATCCCTATTAAAAAATTATTTCCGTTAAAAGGAGCGGCCCATTAAATAACATTTGTACGGAATAGTGTACATACGTTCCAAGCTTTATGGAATGAATCTACACTTTACATTTCACTTAGTCTGCCTCTCAAGGTTTGCCTTTCTTTTTCTCACTTCAAGTTTAATGTTTGTTTAAAATATTCATTTATTTCCAACTATTTTAAATTCATTAAAATTTTATTTATTGATTGTAGAGTGGAATTTTTATCTATTGATTGTAGAGTGGCAGTCATTAATTTTCCACAGTCCATGGTGTTGGTTAGTTGTTGTTTGTTTTTCCTCAACGTTTCAGATCACTCTTGGTGATCCATCATCAGGAGAAAAGGGAGCAAGAGAACAAAAATGATGAGTGGCTATCATTTACAATTTAGTCTTAGAAAAAATATATTTATTGATTGTAGAGTGGCTATCATTTACAATTTAGTCTTAGAAAAAATATTTGTTTGCATATAGCATGAAAATTTAAACTCATAACTAACGTAAATATTTTTCTACCAATGCATCTCTTGAACTTCCATTTACAAATTTACAAATCAGAAATTGGTGGGCAATAATGAGTAGGGCACCTTTGCCATGAATGCCTGCAGAGCAACTACATGACTTGAAGTTATCAAATTACCACTATGTAAGTAGAGCTTAATGTGAGAACACAATCTCACTTACCCCATCAACACAACAAAGAGAGAATCGCATTTGCCTGCCCAACCTTGTGCTCAGATTTGTAGAGCACTTCTATTAATATTGTTGCTACAATCTACAACCTATGACAAGTATTGTATGGCCATCACTATGATAGTGTTCCTCTACTTGGTGATGCATAGAATTTCTATTCTTTTCAATGTTTGCACTTTGTTTTAGGTGAATTTAGTGTGAAATGATATTTTCCCTATTTGTCTAAATAAGCTCTGTATTGTAAAGAGGTGTAGAGTTTTATAGTTATTTGTTGTATTTTTGAATCTCATTTGTTGGGCATTTAGATGTTTGAGTACTAGGATCTTCCCTTTGTAGAGCAAATATTTTCTGTGGAGTTTAGATAGTTGTTAGTGCTTAAGGTATTTGGATAGAGCAAAGTTTATTTCTAATGGAGTCATACCAATTATATAGCTCGCAAGTCAATTGTGGGTTGTAATGGATTTTAGTGTAAAGGCATAATAGAGGGGAGTTACAATTTGTGAGCCATAATACCCATTTCAAAAGATTTTGTTGCAATTTTCAATTATGGGTTTTAATAGTCATTTCCATAGTAGAAACACTTTTGGTAGGTACTTAGATGTTTGCCTATTGGGCTTTTCCTATTCGCAAGGGAATGTCTTCTTGTGGAATTTCAACAATTGTCTCTTAGGAAGTTAGGGTTTTAGCTTCTGAGGGATTTGGCTAAGTCAAGTTTAGTTCTTGTGTACACAAGAAAATGAGCATAAAAGAGAACAAACTAAACTAATATTAGCCTATTCTACTCATTAACTAATGCAACCTCATGATTGAGCTAAATGAATGCCTACATATGAAGTTAAACAACCTAACTACATGCAAACCTTGATCGTTGGATGTGCTCCTTGATGCCTTGATATGTTGATTGCTCCTCAAATTGACAGCATAACCTTGCATAACATGGAGACTTGAAAATGGCCTAGGATGATGGCTATTTATAGATTTTTGGATGGGGGTGTGGATGGATAGGATTGATTTGGAAGATTAATGGTTGAGGATTGTTGGGACAATTGGATTGATGAGAGGCCACCAAGTGGCATGATAGGGTTGGAGGACAAAGATGGTCCTTGGATCAAGGGTGGACGATGGTCTTGGATAAAGTGGATGGAGAGGATTGAAAAGGGACAAAGGGACCCTTTTTAGAGGGATGTGCAAGGTACGTTCCCATCCCTTTGTAAGAAGGTCATGTGATTATGTACAAAATCCCATGCTTTTGTACATGTTGGAGGATGTGAGGGGTTTGAATGGGTTAATGAAAGATTTGGAATGTGCAAGCATGTGATTAAGTTGATTAAGTGGATTAGTCAACTTAATCAAAAGTGCAAAAAATAAGAAATTGAATAAATAGAAATATTTATTTAATTTTGTATGGGGATGAGGATATTAGATAAATGAATATTTATCTAATTTTAGACTATAGAAAAGGACCTAACTAATTAAATAAATGATTAAATTTATTTAATTAATGCTAAGAGATGGTACTAATGAATAGTGATTTAATAATAAAATATTGGTTAATCACTGTTGGAAAGGGGATTAGATAATTAACTTTCTAAATAGGTTTTTATTTAGTTAATTGTGGAAGAAAGTGGTTTAGTGATGTCCTGATTAGGGCTAGAAGTGGTGAGTGGTTGATTTTAGGTGTGTACATTTTGCCCCTCTTTGAGATGGTGTTGTGAAGTAGCATCGTTGCAAAGAAAGATAAAACATAACACTTGATTGGATTAGAAGATGGTTGGATTAGGGATGATGATGCCCCAACCAGTCAAAGCGAGAGCCACAAGGAGGAAATGATGGTAGGGATGATTCCCCCTCAAGAGGGCAAGTGGCTTTGAAGAACACGGGTGTTATCTCGAAAGGAAGAAGATAGTTGGATAGAGGAGGCAGGATGTAGGGTGTTGGAGAAAAGGGATGATGGGGGAATAAGTGGTTGGATGAAAGAGATGAAAGGATGGAGATGGATGGATGGATAGATGCAAATTGATAGATGGAGTTATGTGTTATGTTGCACTAGTTGGGAGAAATCTTATTTGATATGGAATGACACATTATGCACCAAGGTATAAGGAACCAGGGTGATAATGTGTCCCATGCATAAAAGGATGCCCCAACACATCACACGGCATTGGACGACCTTGGTGAGTACTGTGATGGGACAACGGACAAGGTCATAAGAAACCCTATGTTGTATAGCACCATGATATGGAAGACCATGATACTATTGTGGCAAGTAGGTTATAGAGACCAATGCAGATGCAAGATAAAATGATCATGCACACACACAAGCAAGCACATATGCAAAAAATTCTACAAAGACAAACACGATGTTGCCCTTGGTCAAGATAAAAAGCTAAATATTGATGGATTGATGATGTTGAATTGTGTCGATGATAATAAGAACAACATAAGGATTGAAAATGACATATCCCAATGATGATGATGGATGTTTGATCAAGGCTTGCAGCAAGGCTTGGAACAAGACAATGGATGTGATTGGATGATTTTACGTAGATTTCTTAGCTTATGCTGCATGGATTAGAATTTTTCTTTTGATCTTTGGATGTTTGGGAGATTTGGATCACTAGAGGGATTGTATTGGGTTGCATTTGGGGTAGCCCTTAGATAGATACCAATGACAAGGGAAAACCATGTATATTGAAAAGGGATAATAGGTTGATTTGGATGGGGTGATTAAGGGATTAGATGATGGAGGGATAGATTGATAGATAGTGGAACAAAGTGCTTAGACCCTACCCATGGAGGTCAAAAATGTGTCAAAGGGGAGGATAGGTGGATAAGAGGAGGATTGGGATTAGGGTTCATGATGGATTAGAGGATTTAGGATAGGTGGATGGAGGGGGTTTAGATGTGATCTCCAAGGACTATGTCATATAGTAAAAGAAGTCCCACTCTAGATAGGTGTCTCTCATGATAAGGTGTTGGGGGGATGGATGTTTGTAAGATATGCTTGGAAGGGATGCATGCAAAGAGGTCTTCAAAGCATGTTTTGAATGTTTTGTCCCTATCCTTATCAAGATCGAAAGTGGGAAGGGAGGATGGGATAATGATAGGATAGCTAGGGAGATATAGTGGATGGAATGGATGGGAGACAATAGGATAAACATGGATATAGTGGATAAGAGTGATAGGCGAGGTGAGACTTGCCCCAAAGTGTAGGGTGCAAATGTATGGGGGATTGTGCATGATGCCCACAAGGCATTTTATCATGGTATTTGCCCAAGGAGCCATAGAAATGGTTTTCACTATTGGACAATTTTTTCTCTTTACTTTTTTGCTTTTATTTTTAATTTTCATTTTGAACAATTTTCTAAAATTTTGGGATTTTTTAAATATTTAGATGTGATGGATAGGTAGATAAATGGGTTTGGAGGAGGATGGGGACTTGAGCATCTATTTCCATGGCAAGGTGATAGTGTCCCAATTAAGATAGTTGTTGCACGTGGACCATGTCAAGTGTCATTATGCATATGGATGTTGGTAGATCATGGTTGAGTGAGATGGAGAAGAAGTGGATGGGATGGATGGTAGCTTGGATGGAGGATGAATTTATTATGTAAATTCATGGATGAGAGGGATGTTATGGGAGGTATATATTGGATAATGGATATAGGAGGGGGGATGGGTGCATGGGGGAATTTTGTGTGGTCGAGGAGAATCAATACCAATGTTTGCACACATCATTGTGGATTTTAAAGCTTACATTTTTTATGGGGAGTGAGGAATAATGGGGATTTAGGATTCATGGTGAATTCTTTATTATGGGATCGGGATGGGGTGTGGTGGGATTACTGATTTGGGGATTTGGGGACCCAAATGGACTCAGGATTTTAAGGATTTTTGTATTTGGTGTAGAATGGCAGATAGGGGATTTGGGATTTGTAGGGGATATGGATTGTCCATTTAGATTTATTGTTTTTTTCTTGGGGACCCACATCGTGTTTGTTTTTTCTTTTGGAGGTGTGGGATTTTGTGGCATTTTAGATGGATTTTCTTGGATTTTTGTGTATTGATGCCCTACGCCATGATAGTTCTTAGGCTTTTGTTGATTTTTTCTTTATGTGTGGATACACCCAAAGATGATGTATACATTTATTTTTCATGATTAGGGATTTTAGGAGATAGGGAATTATGGTGTTTAGGGGTATGGGATTTGTGGATGGGGGTGTTGAGGATAGGGATATTGGGATTTGGGAGGATGCAGGGAAGAGTGGATTTAGGGATGGGAGGACATTTGGATTTATGGATGGAAAGACATTTGGGATAAGATGGAGGAGGAATAGTTGCATGATTTTTGGATTTACATGATGATGGAGGAGGAATGGAAAAAAATGGTTTGGAGGTTCAAAGAAATGCACCTATGTTAGGATTGGAAGAAGTTTCCTTCGGAGGCGTGAAGGTGGTACCAACATTCTTGGATTGTTTGTCTTAGGATATAGAACCAAGGCCATGTGATTGCATGTTGGTTTTGACATGAATGGGCTCCAATATTCGTTGTTCATGAAGACCTAAGCCTTTTCCTTGATAGTTCATGTTTTGGAGCATGTGATGGGCAATGGGATGTTTGTTGTATGGAAACAAGACATGAGTCCATTATTATATGGTTGAGGATGGGTGTTGGATATAAGTTTTTCCTATCCTATGAGAGAACCACCATGGATAAAGGTGTTGGGACCAAGAGGATAGGATGATGGATTTGGGATGGTGTCAATAGGTGATGGTGAGGAGTCAATAGGTATAGTAAAGGATCAATAGGGGATGATGGGGGGTCAATTGCAGATGAAGTGGGATTAGGAAAGGGATGATTGGATCTTGATTGGGATGAGAGTTGGATGTTTTGACATACTTTGGACTAGGCTCTTGACATAGCTAGACTTGTGTGGATGGTGTGATGGCGAAGGAGTTTGTAACTTCATTTGTTGTTTGAATAGGCTCCTCAGCTTGGGTAGATGGATGAATGGGAGATGTTTGGGGTAGGATTTGGGATAGAAAGGAGGAAGGTGATAGTGTGGTTTTGATGGGTGTTATGTGGGTGATGACATCATCAACAACATATTTAGGTTATTTTGGATTGGTGGGATGGCATGACTCCACAAGTTTGGTTTTACGATTTTGCTCAATGTCCCTAGCTAGGAGTCCTTGGAGAAAACTCAAGAAGAGGGATTTGGATTTACTGGGAGAATTGGATGATGGATTGGATGGTGAAGTGGATAGCAGGGTTGGTGGATAAGGGTATGACGGAGGTTATAGGGACCTTATATGAGAATGGATGCTAGGATATAGATGGGGGATAAAATGAATTTCCCTTGTCAAGGGTAGTGTAAGGGTGACCATAAGGTATGAAATTAGGTGTGGGGGCACATCTTGTGCTAGCTAATGCATAGTCATAAGGTGCTTGCATATGCATGGATGAGTAATGGAAGTTTATGGAAAGCTTTCTTTCAATGATTTCATCAAGGTTTTTAATTTTGTCTTGGTCAACAAGATTATAATCATCATCAAAATTGTAATATGGATTCATGATTGGTTTTTGATTTGGGATGATGTGATGTAGGATAACTTGATGATTTTGATTTCTAAGGTTTAAGACTTAGAATTGCTTTGATATCAAAATGACCTTAGATTTGGATTTTGGATTAGAGGGGATGGATTGATTTGGATTGATCAAGGTCCAAGATTCATAACACTTGATACTAGGATGGATAATTTGAATTTGATTAATTAAGGTCAATAATATATGACACTTGATCATGGTTGGATTTGGATTAGGCCTAAGGCCCTTTGATGGTTGGATTGAATTGGATTTGATTAGGCCAAAGGACCTTTTGATGTTTGATTGAAGTGATGGGGATGATTTGTCTTGTTCTAGAAAATGTACTTATGTAGGAACAAAGGTGCTTATGTATTAAAGAGGTGCTCAAGTAGAACAAAGGCGCTTGTTTAGGACAAAGGTACTTGTTTAGGAATAGAGGTGCTTGTTTGTGAAAATATGCCCTCAAGCTTGATGTTAGGGCTTGAATTTGCTGGATTTTGAGTGGATTTGATGGGGAATGATTATGGATTAGGTATAGGACCCTTGGATGATGGTTTGGATGATGATTTCGATGAAAATTGATTAGGTTTGGATGAAATTGGATGGGGTTGAAAGGGGTTAAGTTCTTAATCAATTTTTATTTAAAAGGATGATTTTGATTAAGGATTGGGATTAGATGTTGATTGAGATGGATATATGGATAAGGGATGATTGATTTGAGATGGAGGTGTAGAGACCTAAATTTGTCCTAAGATCAACCTTATTTTAAATTAACTAAATGACCAAGTTAGTTAATTTACCCCACTTAATGTATCCCACTTACTAATTAAATAATAAACTTAATATTTAATTAGCCATTTTCCCTCTCACACATAATTAAATAATTTTATTATTTAATTATCCACCTTTTCCACCTCATAACACATGGCTATTTTCTCTCCAACATGTTTCCACCTTTTTCCAAATAAAAAGATAAATTTTACATAGTCATAACACATGGCTATTTTCTCTCCACTTCATCTCCATCCTTTCCTAAATTAAAGGGGACACATGTTGCATGACTACAACAAACTCTCCTTAATCAGGTAGGAAAACCCTCTCATGCTTCCTCCGCTATTGATCTTTTCATACATTCTCCAGTGTTGATCTTCTTCCCTAAAAATCTATAAATAAGAGCTTCCCACTCTCATTTGACCATCCACTTTCATCCTATCCATATGCTATCATTTTTTTTATCCACTTTCATGCTATCCATATGCTATCATTTTTAATCCATTTTTATGCTATCCATATGTTGTCAAAATAGTACCAATCTTGCAAAGAGTATCCACATCATAAATATTTCAGGGAAAATCCACTTTCAACAATGGAGATTATGGTAACTTTGTTTTATTTTTTCTTTGATTTCCATTTGCATGCTCTATATGAGGTTTGTGGTAGTTTAAAGTAGAAAGCTCTCATATTTTGCATTTGTTTTCTAGTTTTAAATCTAAATTATCACTCACATTCTGGTGACTTGGATGGAGAGATTTATTTCTCTTTAACCTTGTCACTTTGTAGTGTTTCTTGTTTCAGTTTTGTAAAGTTTACATGCATTTTATGAAAAATCTAGAGGTGAGATTTCACAAGAAGCTTGTTGGGAAAAAATCAAGGTCATAGTTACACTCAGAGAAGTCAAGAGACAAAGAAAAACATATGAAACACAATATTTTGGGATAAAATTTTTTGGTGCCCCTTATTGCTCAAAATTTATACGGTTCATACCACCTTCTCTATGCTGGCTTCTAGTAAAAATAAAATGTCAAGTTTAAAACTGCTTTTAAAAAAATTGGAGTCTTTCATTGTTGTGAAAAGAACAAAAAAATTAAAATCTTTATTTAAATTTGGAATGCAAATGTACATAGAAGGCATTTAAAAATTCTTCCAAATCAATTTAAGGTTTTGTTTTGAAACAATTCATGGTTTTTGTTTAAGTTAAAATCACGGTTTTAAAAGATTTCTAGTTTTTTAAAAGTTTAAAAGCTCTAAAGTAAAATCAATTTAGATTTTGTTTCGAAGCTTGGGGTTTTGCTTAAATTCATGGTTTGAAAGTTTTAAATTACTTAGCAAAAATTTAAAATCTAAAATCCATGGTTTAAGTTAATTTTTGTGGTTTCTTTTAGATCCATGGTTTAGTGTTACAGTGTTTTTTCATTCGAGCTTTATAAATTTGTGATTTTGTGTTATAGGCTTTAAAATCGATGAAATCCATTGGAAAGTCTTTGAAATTCCATTTTAAAGTCTTAAAATCTACTTAAAGTCTCTGGGGAAGTTAAAGTTATTTTCAAGCCAACAAAAAATGTTTGGATGTATGCCAAAAATCTTTAAATCTATTCCCAAAGGTCGAGTAAATTGTTTTCCAAACTTTCATAAATTAGTAAAGAAACCACTCCTAAAACCACTTGAAATTAGTTAAAACTACCCTAAAAATCATCTAAAACATCTTCTAAAATCATCAAAAGTGCTTTGAAATCCTTAAAAGCTCCATTTAAAGAGTCAAAACTGCTTTAAAATTGTCCAAACCACTCTTAATTCACCCAAAACCACATGTCTCTCTCAAAACCTCTTTCAAATATTCTTGAACCATTGTAAAAATGTCAAAACCACCTTCCCAATACCTAAAACTACGTACAAAAACAATGGATTCATTTTAAGGTTGTTTTCTTGGTGCCCTAGTCCCTGATCATATGAGCAACTAGGGGCAGTTGCTCCAATCCTAACACCCAACACCAAGTCACATTAGCGACCAGAGGCTAGCCTATAGGGGGCTAAGCCTTGACCCCTCTCCATTGAGCATTTTGATCAAGTAGGTCATTTTCAAACCTCATTTTCTTGGTCATATTGAGGTTGATTTGAGTTTTTTTTAATAGGCTAAAACTATCCTCTACATCATGGTGATATTGGTTTCTTCTTAAGATTCTTTGTTTTTCCAAAATTTTTATTTTATCACTGTTGTCTTTGTCTTGTTGCAATTTTTAGAGCTTCTAGGCTTCATAACTTTCATAAATAGACTATGATTTAGGTGATCTTTTTTTGAAAGTTGATATTTTTTTATTCTCTCTGCAGTGGTATTATTAGCTTATGAAATTTTTAAGTTTTTTTAGTGCACAATCATTGGCCCATCATCAATCTCTAATTTCAACACATGCTAACATCTTATTTCAAAGTTTATCTTTACCTATTGTTTATTGTGTTCTAACCTATTCATTTTTAGACTCACTTATTCAAGAAAAATCTTTATCAAACTACTAACTTGGTGGTTTTATAGGACATTTTAAAGAAGACATTGATTACACACACTTTCTATTTTTGTATGCTTTATCTTCTTTTCTAGTTTTCTCACATTGGAATTTGGGATTAAAATTAACCTTCACACTTCAATTTGAATTAATCAATTTATGCGTGTCCTTTAATCACAAAGTGATATCTTTTGTATGCTCTCCTTTCACATTCTTTGGCAAACTTGAGGATCAAAAACAAATATCATCTTCCAAATTTCTTCTTAGGGGGCCTACCTTGGATTTTATCACCAAGATGATGACTTCAACTCTAGCATCTTTGACACTCACGTCCTCCTATTTCAAATTCTAAATTTTTCTGAACAACTCCAATTCATAAGCTCCAAGAATAAATTTTTCTTTTAACCTGGTAACCATTTGATTCCATTGGGCTGTTCTTAATTCATCATTTGCTACTCTTTCTCTCTACAATTCTCTCCACCAAAGTGTAACATGTCCCTTAAGTTTTTTTGTGCTAATCTAACCTATTGTGGGTCACGAATGTTTTCGAATTTAAAATATTCTTCCAATTCTCCTATCCAATCTATTAATTCTTTTAGGTTTAACGTACCTGAGAAATTTGGAACCTCCATTTTATTATCTCCACTAATTCTAGAAAGCACTCTCAAGAAATATTCTCCTTCATCTACTAACTACTCATTCTCTCTTTCTTGTTCATCATTTACAATTTCTTCATCATTTGCATGTTCATCTGCACATTCGAGTTCCTTCTCAAAGTTGCAACTAAAGTTCTTACACGAAATTGATCAAAAATTTCCTCCATTCTAGGATTTCTCCATCTTGAGGGTATTTTCTCTATTTTATCACAAAATAATGAATATTATCTTTGCTATTTTCCATATAAACTTATCTCTCTCATGAATTCAACGTCCCTCTCATCCCTCTACAATTGCAGGACTCCTTCTCATGCACCTACAATTATCTCCAGAGCCTTTGAGTTATTGCTTACTGCTTCAACTCTCTACAACTTATACAACTCCCAGTAATAAAAGCATTCTTTGATACCACTTAACATAGTCAAGATAGGGGGGTCTTGTCAGATAACCCAATCTTGCAGCCAATAACACAAAAATTCAATACTGCAACAATAAACTTCAACAATTTTCTTCATATGGGTAATGGAATTTAGAAATACATTATTACAACTTTTCAATCAGTTGAGTATCCTTCTAAGACAATTTTCTACTTCATATACTACTTCTTAGCCAACCAACTCCACACAATACTTATCTATTGTCTTTTATTCCTCGCGGCTTGAGAAGTTGAAGCGGTCCAAATGTTAACAGATGAAACTACGATTTCATTATAATGGTTCAACAGTTCTTAAAACATTCAATATTTACTTTCTAAAGGATCTTGGTTGATCATTCACCATGTGAACATGGCCTTCAACACCTTTCAATGCATTGGAACCTTTGAGAATTCTCATGAACTAGCATCGGCGGATTATGGAAAATTTAAACTTTGTATTTAACACCCTTTCGGTAAAACAATACCTTTGGGAACTCTTTATCATTGAAAATTTGAAGCTTGTTGAACCTTGAACTTTTTATTGCAAATATATCAGTATTCGGGTTAGCCCTCGGGCTTATATTTCATTGCTTTAACAATTCTGTTAACATATTTCTTGACATCACTCCATGAACCAACACTTAATTGAACATTTAAAATGACATATTTTAGTCTCTTCATACAATGCCTTTCTATAAATTTGGCCATTTGATGAATCAAACAACTATTGAACTATATTTCCATATTACATATTGGTATTTGCACCTTTGAACTCTGATTTCAGAAGTTCAGTAAATATGAGAACTTAGGAACTCCTTCGTCAACATGAAGACGAGTTCAAGAACTAAGGATATCATCAAAAAACTTTTTTGTGAAGTCTTTTGGGATGCCTTTGACTAGTGACAAAGTTTAAAATCTCAAGTAGTCATTGAAAAGACATAGCCTATGGGTAACTTCAGTTATAAACAAAGTTCATGAACTATAAAATCGTTGACACACAATAGAAATGGCATCACATTTGTCCAAGTTACCTTTGGTGCTTAACAAAATTCATCACCTAGTTTTGTCAGTGAATATTAGAGTTCAAGATCTTTAATAGGTGCTGAGATACTCCTTTCAAGTCCTTTTGACACAAGATATGGTTCAAAAACTATGAATATTTCTAAAAAGTATAGCATCTTTGGAGGAAATGAAAATTCATGAACTTAACCAAATTGTCCCAAAATTTACCAAATTGCTTCCAACTTAACCAATTTAAAATTGAAACACCGATTTAATGCTTCTACAAGATAGTATTCTTAACTTGACCAATTTTGGATCTGACAATGCTCCAGAAGCAAAGTTACCCAAAATAACTGAAACAAGCAAAACTGAACGGAAACAAACCTGAAATGTTTTCAGTCAATGTAGGATCACGCATGCACCTAGATTCTCCTACATCAAGTTGTATGGGTTTTGTTTGAAAGTTGCATTAAAATACGATACTCTATTATAAGCTAGCAAATAGTTTAACCTTTCTAATGTGTACTAATTAAGCTAACAATTAGATTACATTCGTTAAGGAAAAAAGTACAAAAATATGATTTGAGATTTTCTTTATTGAATTCTTTTTTAAAAAAAATGAAACTACACTATGAAAGGAAAATTCTTAAAAGATGAAGGAAGATGAAGAAAATGTCCTTGATTCAATGTTTGAGAAATTAGAAGCCTATAATGAAGCTATACAAATCAATACAATAGAAATAAGAGCCCACTAGTTAGATATAGACTCATGATAATAGAGTTTTGATAGCATCCTAATATCAAAAACTAAAGTTGCTTAGAATGTCAAGAAATGTAGGTAGGACAAAATTTGGAAGAACCATGGTCACATCTATTTACGATTATGGTCATGTCCTATTTTACAACCTTAAGATTTCTAAAACTGGTGCACCTTGGCCTGTGGAAACCTGTAGAGTTTTTAGAAGTGGAATCTAATCTCTTTGTAGAGAGAAATGCAGCCTAGACCTATAGATTAAACAAAAAGAAAAAGGTTAGGACTACTTGGAAGCCTATTTTAGTTAGGCTAGAATGTTTGGTATATCTCAACGCTACATGTAGTCAAATAAAAGAAATATGGTTTGTGATATTATCCTAGTTTACCTTATGTTAGGAATAATAAATAAATTGATAGTGATGCAAGATCAACCTAGACCTATGAGCAATCTTGCATCAACCAAAAATATTTCATTTCAATTTATTTTTGTTTTACAGTTCATTGGTTTCTTTTCTAGTAATTTTGGTGAAAGTCTTTAGTTGAAGACTTAGACTAGTAGATTAGAATAATTTATACATCACCCAATTTGATTAGATTGCCATGTGTCTTTGTCCAAATAATTAATAAAGCTCCTCAGGCATGCCCACATGTCTATTTGATATTTCATGGCCATTACACTTTGGGTCATGCTAGATAAGCTTCTTATATGCTTGTTTATGGTACTATTTAATTTTTTTGTTTACTAATATTATTTAACTTTTTTGTTTACTAGTATTATTTTTAACTTCTTATTTAATTATTTACATGTTTTACATATTGAGGACTATTTAATTTGTTTATTGAGTGACTAAAGTAAGTAATATTTATTTGTGGCTTTGTTTTACCACAAGATGAATCTAGAAAAAGAAAAATATATCTCACTAAAAAATCAAACACCACAACTCCCTTGTTGTAATGTCCCTTACCTAAATTACCCTAGAAAATTCAAAGTCACAAGTTAGGGTTAGGGTTTTAGATTTACCATTTATATTATCTTTAAAACTACGTAATTCCTGTGCTTGAATTCTGCAATTATGACATAGGAAAACACATATACAAAATATAGATATACAAATATACATCTTTAACCATTAGGGTTAGATAAGATTTTTCTTGCATTCAAATTCATAAATAATATCACTATTTGAGAAATCATACATTCATTGTCATGCAGATAAATCCATTTGTTTACAACACTCAACCATAAAAGAGGAGGTATAGGGAGACATGGCAGGGTACCTTCTGACAATAGTCCTCCCTCCAAGCAGTCCCCTTACCATTCTTCTTTGACTGGTAAATCTTAATGTGCTAATAAACCCTCAACATGGGGATTAGGGAGAAATTGTTACCCTTGGCTACCTTTATCCATTTATCCCTTTTACATGATAGTAGGGTGCCCTACTAGCTGTTCTCCATACTTGTCAATGTAAGGGTGCCTTTAGCTATTCTCCCATAATGCATATTTCCCCCCCTTCTCCATGTTGATAGTTTATTGCAATAATTTTATGTATTTTAATATATGCAAGTGATATGCAATAAGTAAAGATAATTGATAGACAATAATGATCTGACCTGCTGTTCCTTATTCTATTTCTACATGTATATATGATAATGATTCTTATTGAACTTCTAGTTTAGTTCAGAGTTTGTAATGTAATCCTTGCTATCTTTATTAGTCTATATGACTGGATAAAATATATATATTTTTGCAGATTGAATATCTTCTATTATATTCAATGATCTAATGATCCAATGATTCATAATTGCTTGATTATTCATGTTCTCTATATGAGACTGTTGTATATATATATATGTTATTTTCTTGCTAGTCCCTATCTGATATATTCTTCACTCTCTCTTTATACTTTCCAAGGGAGGCAATTCTCTTCTAAAGATTGTGCCTTTTACAACAGACAACCCCTCACAACAGTCACACCTTTTACTAACTTACATCCTTTGTTAATGGTTAATAAAGATAATTTCTGCCCTTATTAAATCGTTGCTTTGAAGTATGATTGTTCCTTCCTTGGGAAACTTTTGATTTCCTGATGAATAGATGAGTGAAGATTGCTCGATTTGAGTGATGATTGCTTATGTCAATGAATTGATTTATTCTTTATATCTATTTCTTGAAGGAGTCACTACCCTTCATGACTGCCTTTTTGAGAATACAAATATCTGCAACAAATATCTGCAACAACCATCATAATTACAAATAATATCTTCAATAAACATCTTAACTTCACTTGTCTTTTAGTTAGCCAATCACTTCATAGTGATGACACTTTTGGGAGTGGTCAGTGTGCTTTCCAGGCAGTTAGAGAGGTTGGGAAACTAGGGAACCAAACACTGAAAAAATTAGACTCACTCTCCTTTTTGTTAGAAACATACACAGCCAAGAATTCAGAATGCACAACAGAAACTCAAATCAAGCATGCAACAAGAACACAATCACAACACAGTGATTTACCTTGGAAAACCCCAAACTGGGGAAAAACTAGCAATGAAGATCTTCATATTAAATCTCAACCCCAATCGGGGTGAGCATGGAGGCTTCAACTAGCCACACATACAATGGAGTCACCAAGCCATTATATAGACTTCCATACATGCAAAACCATGGGCTCAAAACCATGAGCTCCAAAACCATGGACCAATACAACTAGCACAAAACCATGTGCTGAAGACCACTAATTGTTAATCCACTAACTCAAACCCAAGAACTAGTTTAACCCAACAATCCCCCCTTTAAACTTGGTCTTGGGGTTAGCACCTAACCCCCCTTTCACAAGCACCAAGTGCAATGCCCTCTCTGTCACTGAGATCAACATCAAACTAGGAATCCACATGACTCTAAGCCCCCCTTACCACCTAGGAGAACTCCTCTCTTACCAAGCCTTTCCTTTCAGGGATGGACCAAGCCATACCAGGTCTTAGAGCCATAAACCCAAATACATGTATTAAATTTTACATACAACTCCATTACAATCTTGTTCTTACTATAGCCAGCGTTGACTGCGGGTACCTATAGCACCTTTGCTGTGGGTACATGCAGCAAATGTATACAATGACTTTGATCAGGCAACATGCCTACAACAGCAACCATGACTGATCTTGCATAGACCTGCTCAACCTTCTTCAGGGACACTCAAATGTTCTGTTTTAGCAAGAATACCAGATCAAAAAATAAATGTTGCCTTATCTCCACACATTGGTGAGCTGCATTACCCCTCCGCAGACACAAATGTTAGAGCTTGCAACTCAAGCTATGATACCAATTGTTAGAAACATACACGACCAAGAATTTAAAATGCACAACAGAAACTCAAATCAAGAATGGAACAAGAACACAATCACAACACAATGATTTACCCTAGAAAACCCCAAACCGGGGAAAAACCAGCAATGAAGATCTTCATATTAACTCTCAATCCCAACCGGGCTAAGCCTGGAGGCTTCAACCAGCCACACATACAATGGAGTCACCAAGCCATTATATAGACTTCCATACATGCAAAACTATGGGCTCAAAACTATGAACCAATACAAATAGCACAAAACCATGTGCTAAAGACCACTAATGGTTAATCCACTAACTCTAACCCAAGAACTAGTTTAACCCAATACTTTTGTCTTATTCATTTTGTTGGATGTAGGGTTTTTGGTGGTCGCCATGAGCCTTTGCATTTTTCTTCTTTTATTGGTGGTAACCCCATCTAGATTCTCTTTTTATTTCCTTCGCCCTTGGCTGTTTCTCTGTATGCAAATTTTTTGAACTCTTCCATGGAGCCTCTTTTCTTTCTGTAAGCAACTTTAAACTCTTCTTACCACCTCCATTCCTTCTTATCCCATGCTTTATCAGCAAATATTTTGTTTGTTGAACCTGAGTAATTATGCCCTTATCAACAAATTCTCTCTATTCAGAACCTTAGGAAGTTTGGCTTCCTTATGCTTTTTATTGACCTTATCACTTTATCAACAAAAAGAGAAAACTTTAAACTTGTGAAAAGTTCATCTCTTAGCCAGTTTGCTGATATCTTTCTACCTTAGCCCTTTTCTTCATTATCGACAAACCGGGCACTTTTCAAACTAAAGGGCCACAACACCATACTCCTCATTATCAGCAAAAATATGTTTTGCCAAACTTTACTTATTTCTCCTTTGTCAGCAAAAACTTGTTTTCACAAACCGAGTACTTTGTCGCTTTATCAGAAAAAAATACCACCTACCAAACTTTAATTTTCAACTTGCCTTATCGGCAAAAAAGGCCTATCGGTGAACTACCAAAAATCCTAACTAGTTCATTAGTTCGGCCCTTAGTCAATTCCTCAACAAGGTATTGTTTCTCCTTTTCATGTTTTAGCCAAATTTTGTCTCAATTTGCCTTGTCAACAAATTTGCTCTGTGCCAAACTAACTTCATGTCTTACATATTTTTCCTTATCAGCAACTTTTCTTCATTTCAAACTTTACTTTTTCGTTGTATAGTTGCCTTATCGGCAAATCAACACTTTTTAGAACTTGGCTTATGCTTACTTTTATCAGAAAAAAGAAGCTATGAGGAACTTTTGACTTTGACTGTTCCATATCAGCAAAAAGGAAGAAACAAGAACTTTGGCCTTCTTTCAACTCCACTTGTCTTATCGGCAAAAAGTCTGTCAGGTGAACTACAAATTAGTGAACTTCAAAAAGTTAGAACATACGCCACTTTGCCGATATCTTTCTACCTTAGTCTTTGCAGAAACACTTTATCCCTTAGCCGCAATAGTCACCCTTTCCTCATTTCCACTTTGTCGGTGAATAGGTAGATTGCTAAACTTTAGAAAAGTTATGAAGTTGGGAAAAAGATCGATTTGCCGATAAAGGAAAAAAAATGAAAATATTCTAAGGAAAAGACCAATTTTACTAAGGCAAAAAGTATAAGAACCATACTTTGAAGAATCATAACTTCTTCATTTTAAGGAATTTTAACATGGTTCAAAAGGCAAAGTTGCTCAATTTAATTCTCTATTCAATGGTGACATTTGCCAAGAAATTTGCATAGGATTATTTTTTTAAATTTTTGGGGGCAAAATGGGCAATTTGAGGACTGATTTTTCAAGTCCTAACACTATCTATTCCTTTATTGTTGATTTCTTATCTTGCAAGCTTGTGGGAATTTATTGGAATTTATTTGTTGTTATTAATCCTTGTAAGAGTGGAATTTTGTAGTGGATTTGGTTTTCTATTTTAGGAAATATTATGATGAGCACTACTAGAATGGTTGAGAGGTTCAATAGAACCTACATTGGGCTATGGAAGCTTAAGGTAGTGAATATTGGAATTGGTCATGTGTTTTCATGTTGCATGTTTGTGACTAAAAGCTTCTATTTGTTTGTATGTGACTACCCTTTGGCATGGTGGTTGTGTTAGAATGTGGTCATGCACAATGAATGAGTGTTCATGTTGGATGCTTAATTTTAGCCCCTAGTCACATGGAAAAGTAGTAGTTGTGTTGACTATTGCATAGAGTGCTTATGTTGGTACAACAATTTTAATCCTTGGTTATGTGGAAGCATTATATGATAAGCCCTTGGTTGCATGCAAGTTCTAGAGTTGGTCTTTTGGTGATTTGGAGCTCCCAGATAACTTGGTTCCTCCATATGCATGTACTTGATGATGGATGTGGAAATAGTTTTTTGGTGGCCTTAAGTTCCTTGACAACCTTTGATTCTTGTACTTGCATGTTGTAGATTCATGTTATTTTGGATATGTGGGTTTTGTTGATTTCTTGTTTACAATATGTGGTTATGCTCATATGTGATATTTCATTTTTTTAGTTTATAAACATGGCTTTTTTTAGGTTTCTAGGTTTCAAGATGTTTAAATGGATTCATATTTGTATGTACAATTTTATAGGTTTTACACGTTAATCAAAACCTATGGTTTTGTAGATCTATGAAAAGATAGTTGTTCAATGTTTTTTGGATGGAGATAGTTACATATTTGCATACATAATTTATGTATGGTTTGAGGAGGTTGGTTGTAGGCTGTACACCTAAAATTGACCAGGTTCGTCCTAACATCACCTTTCGACACTTTGTCAACACCTCCTATCCCACTTTCGACACCTTGTCAACATCACCTTTAGACACTTTGTTGACATCACCTTGCATGTCCTTATGACACCTTATGACACATTCATCCTAGGTCTCCCTTTATCCCAAATTAATTAAATAAATCATATTTGTTTAATTAATTAATCGATTTTATCCTATTACCCAATTTAATTAAATAAATCATATTTATTTAATTAAATTTATCCATTATCCCTCTTAGCTAAAATTAATTAAATAAATCTTATTTATTTAATTAATTTATCCTCCCATGTCACATGTCTCTCATAATTGATTAAATAATTTTATTATTTAATCAATTATCTTTCACTTGTCCTCATCCTTATCCACTTGCACAAAAGTCAAACTAGCTTTTAATACTAACCATCCAATTCAAATTTCACCTTTTAATCTCAACCGTTCACATAAGGATGAGCCCTAGAAGCTTCCACCCTTGCCCTAATCCTCCACCTCTTAATCCTAGCCATCCATTGCATCTCTTAATCTTAGCCCTTCATACTATCAATCAGTTCTATATATAAATATAGCCTTAACCTAGCCATTAACATATCACAACAATCAAGTAATGTTATGCTGCTAAAATTGTGAGCAATCAACATATTCTATCAATAGTATCATTGAGCATAGCTAGGTAGTACCAGGGTGCATGCTACCTCTGCTCTATTGGGGAGAAAGGATGATTTGAGGTGAAAGGTTGTAATATTGCATTCATCTCTCTATTGTTTTCCTCATTTCATTTTATGTTCTTCATTTTGGTACGCTCGGTGGAACTCCTGTCCCTAGATTTAAGCTTGTTTTACAGGTTTTAGTGGCTTTTTATTGTAGGTTGGAGTGCATTTTTATCAAGATGTGGGGTAGCCTATCACAAAAAGCCTCCTATGCCAAATTTGACCTCACCGTTGTGTTTGGGAGGCCCAAAAACCCTAGTAAGCATATAAAATTTGTCAAATTTGGACACTAGATTTTTTTTTATTTTTTTTAAATGCTAACCACTATTGCAAGGCCTACCATATGGATCCATACAGTATGGATTGTATGGATCTATACAGTATGGACCATACGGATCCGTACGACACTCCTACTGCAGTCTATAGATATATCAGGTTTTATCCATTACGAAATATCTTTTAACCGTGGGTTTTCTTTGTTTATTATCCAAAAGTTTTGATTTGGTTTGACAATAGGACTTTGCAAGTTTTATTTTAGCATTTTTATCAGTGGGCTAGAGATAGGTTTAACCACTATTTATTGGTGAGAATCTGTAGATATTTTGTCTACCTGTCGGTCCTTGCTTCAGTTTTTCTGCCAACTATAGCCACCCATTGGTTTCCCACCCTCTACGATGTGCAAAAATATGACTCCTGCACAATCCATCCACCCCTCTAGCCTTAGGGTGACCATGGCCTTAAACCCCATGGGACCACCCATGAGGTGCCCCAGTAGCCACTGTGCCCTTTAAGCTTTGGCTCATGGTCACTAATCTAACCAGAGCCTTTGTAAACTCTTCAACTGTCTGAGGGTTTCCCTTAACCTGATGTCATATCCCTAACCATAGCCTATAACTGCAACCCTTGGCCATAGCTATCCACTTCTATGTGAGTGCTTTTCATCCCAAACTACTAGGTATAGAGTTTAACCCTTAACAACATGCTCCTCTTTTTATTTTTACACCCCCTTGCAACCCTGGTCACATGGGTGACTGGGGCTCCGCTAACCATAACTATGCCCCTAACCACTAGCTAAATCACCTATCTAACAACAACTTGTGACTACTCTGATCCTAGCTGCTAGCAGCTAAGTTAACTGCCAAGTCTGACCCCCCTTCTTCCTAGAGCCCTAAAGATGTTTTTTTCTTTTTTACATAACTTTTGAATAACAGGTCAAATTTTCATGAAATTAGGTCGTTGGAAAGTTGATTCAACCAAATTCATAGTGGTGTCAACCTCATTAGTAGATTTGATCATATTTTTAAAGTATAATTAGTCAAACTCATCATTTTCTTGGAAATTTCAAATTGCTATATCTTTTGCAAACTTTATAAAAAATTGACATTTTTTTTGAAATTGCTTAGAATTTAATAAGAAATATGATTATCTCATCTAACCTTTTGTATCTTTTCATCTAACATCTATTTTTTCAGATTTAATCTTTTTCATAATAACATACTTATTTTGTAGCACTATTTGCCAAACACCAAATTTATCAAAACTACTAATAAGTTTTCTATAGGTTGGCATGTCAAAGGCTAATCATTAAACCTATCTTTGTGTTTTCTTTGTTTGGTGGGTTTTATTGTGACTTGGGGTGTGTATGCTCTTCCCTTGTGCCTAGTGTGATCTTGGGAATCAAAAACACCCTTAAGCCACTTTCATTCACATACACACACATCTTTTTTATCTAAAGGAATTAATCTTGCTTGTGTGGATCAAGATTGTGTGTATGCTCTCCCCTTGTGCCTAGTGCAATCTTGGGGATCAAAAACACATCTTGCATTCACTTTTGTCACCCAAGGTGTGCTTGTGTGTGTAAGCTCTCCGCTTGCACCACTTGGTGATCTTGAGGATCAAAAACACCTTACATTACCTTTCCCTTTAGGAGACCTTCTTGGGCATTTCATCACCCCAAGGACAACCTCAACCACACATTTCGGTGGGGTATATCAAAGGGGGAGAATGAAAGCTATACCTCAAACTAGTCACATAGTCATTGGGACAACCTCGGGGCCCCTGGTAATTCAAGAAACAAGGTGAAGTGACTTGTCACATGCCTTCAACAGACTAGTGTTCATGGACTTGTGCCCCTCATACCTTGTGTATATTGGGGTCTCCCTTAGCAAACTTGTACATCCTATCTTAAGACCTTTCAACCATCTTCTAGTGTGGTACAAGGTTCAGCTGATTAAGCCTGAAGTTACTCACCATGTACTTCTAAGGGTCGAAATAGAAGTTTTCTTTGGGAAAGACATCAAAGCCTCCAAGGAAAGGGAGAAGGTGAGCCCTTGTGCCACTAGACCCCTAGCTATTCACCCTGGAAAAGATATTCCTAGTTAGGTAGGAATATTGATGAGGTATTCTATCATGTGGACCTACACTATGAAGTCACGCCTACTTGAATAATCTAGGGTGTTGTTGTGTATTGTGTGTGATCATTTACATAATTCCAATCCAAAACTCATAGCCTTTGCAGACTTGTGCATATATGTGTGACATTTATCATTTTCCCAAATTGCTCAAGTGAAGCTTTAAGTCATCCCTAATCATCCTAATCATTTCATGCCACCTATCCTCTTATCCACTTCATCTTAATCTATCCTAATCATCCCATCAGTTCATCCTATCATCCTTAATCATCTAATCACTTTATCACAACTATCCACAATCATACTAATCATCTCTATTCATCCTAATCCATAACCATCCTAATTATCCCTCTTATCCATCTCATATCCCTAGTCATCTCTAATTATCCAATCCAATTCATCCTCATCGTAATCCAATTAATGATGGGGAATTGCCAATCAGTCTACAATAAAAATGAGGGACTGAATTTGCAACCCAACAATGCCACCACATTGAATAGAATAATTAGGTAATTAGGATTAGAGAGGGAGAAGGGAAGTCTAAGAGTTGCATGGCAGGAGTTGTGAACCATTGATTGCACCATCCATCCTACGGTCGAGGTTGAGTTTTGAATGTGTTTTCACCGTGTTATTATGAAGCGAGTAAAGGGATGAAGGGGAGGCCTCACATGACTCATTTTCCTTTGGCATAGTGCAAAAACTCCCACTACATTTGCATGGCAAATTTTTGAGCAATCTCTACTCAAGTGTAGCGTGATTTAGAATGGTGATGTTCATCAATCCACAAGCTCAGGAGAAATGATTTCAGATAGAAGAGAAGCCAAATGCAAATTCTGGAAAAGCAAGGGGAAATGGACACTAGCTAAAGATAGGTATAATCTAATTCTATATCACAAAAGAAATAGATCTTAGTAAAGCAATAGATATTGAAAAAGTTGGGATTGCCTTGAAATGAAATGCAGTTTATTACTTCATCTAGTGGAGAAACATGGGTAGTAGCAATGGGCAACTAATTTACCAAGTCACAAAGGTAAACAATGCTGAGAGAGGTGGCAGAATCATTTGCGACCGGATATCAAGGTTCTTCCATTTATGACTTTTTTTTTCTTTTCTTTTCCTTGCTTTGTAATGCACTCATTGAATTTTGAAAATGAGATGATGTTTGTGCTATTGGAACGGTTCTCAGCAGGAAGGTTGGAGTTTGGAAGAAGAGTGCCTGCTGGTGAAATTACACGAGTAGTTCGGAAACAAATCGACACAAATTGCAAGGTAGCTTCTAGGGCTGAGCTATTTGCAATGGTATGAGATGTTTGGTTGAGTTGCTTTGCTGAAGGTAATTTGGTTGAGTTGAAGAGGTGCTAAAGATGTTAAGAATATGTTTCTATTGGTTGGTTTCCAAGTGTTGATGAGGTTGAGTTTTTGATTATCTGATCCATAGTCATAGGTCTAGTATATGAATTTAAACTCAAACAGAAACTAATCTGGATCCTCAGAAGCAAGACCCTTGAAGTTTGGTAGGTTTGAAGGTGAAATGTTCTTCATAGGGGCATTATCTTTGTGAGCAAGAACAATAGGGTATGAGAAGGTCCTAGCATTTTCATGCAGAGGATCTGCCTCATCATTGTAATGTCAATTTACGCATATTCAGGTTTAGTTACATAAATTTAATGTGATGATCTCATTGGTTTTCCTTGTAAGTTGAATCAAGTTGGTTAAAATGTGTTAAGTCATAAGGTTAATCCTTTGAGTTTGTTCTGCGCTAAAAATTTATCTTACTGCATTTGTGCTAATATCCCTTTCAACCGAATAGTAGCGTTGGGTCTTTTTGCACACCACCCTACGCTAAAACTCACCAACACAAGATCTACGCTAAATTTAGTCCCAACCGGACATGTTCGGTTGATGTCAAAAACCCCGATGATCTGGTGCAAGGTAAAAGTCCCTCTAAACATCTTTGTTAACACTTTGTGCTAAAACCAAAGTTGATGGGATATGCGTAGAAATTCATACCCACTTGATATATCTAGTCGTGACCTAAAACTCCACATATCCGTTCGTGACTAAAAACCTCGCTTATCCTGTTGGTTGCCAAATCCCCATAAGTGCCTAACAGTCTAGCGTCGTACTTAATATTTATGGTGATTTACGGGGGGTATAAACAGTTTGAGATCCTTCATTCTGCCTCATTTTGTATTTGATAACTTCTTGAGCTCTGCATTTTCTAAGGTGTCCTAGTTGATTTCACGATCTGTGTTGATTTCAAGTGCATTTGCTGACTGTGGATTTGATCTCCTTCATCTGCATCTTCGCATTCACAGGTAGGTGGGTTTCAAATTTGCATCTTGTTTTTGAATTCATGGTGTTTAAGGTTTAGTGGCTTTGATTGATGGAGCATGCCTTTGGGATTTTGGCCTGGTTTCATCTAAATTTTAGTTTAGAGCTCCTTGAAATTGTCGACTTGGGGTTTTGAATCAGGGTTTTTGTTTAAAGAGATATATATGTATACATGTGCAAAGGCATCTTAATCATCATAAATTTCTACATTCCCCTCTGTAGAAACTTTGATTTCCCTTAGAAATTTATGGCCGAGTCCTAAGTTGGAAAACCCCTTTAGAAATCCGTCTTACGTAAAATCGTTGTTCAAATCGACATGTCTTATGTGTTGGCATTGGCATAGTTTGCCATTGATGTCAAAGGTTGTTGCAAAAGGATGTTCATTCATATTCAATTCTTGATGTTCTCCATGGACTCTATGGATTTGAGAGAGGTTGCTTCATCTCATGGTGATGACATGGATTGGTGTTGTTCTTTCTTTGCATGGGTTCATGATCTTTACATGGGTTCATTATACAGGGATCATATTATACTTGTTGTTAGATGCTAATCACATAAGTGGTGTTGATTCATCTAGTGATGTTGTTTTGGAATAGGACCTCAGTCAAAGGTAATGTTTGGTTGAATTGATCAACTCTCATGCTAAGACTTGTCATACTTCAGATGTAAGGTAAGAGTCATGATGATATTACTTCATTTGGTCTTGAAGAGCTCATGCTTTGAGATGGTATGTAGTCTTAGGTGACACATTTCTAAAACCCTAGAGAACTTCTAAAAGCCCTAAGTTCTTTTTTCAAAGCCCTATCTGTCCACTGCCTTAAAACTAGGGTTTGTGTAATCACATGTCAAAGGACCATATTTGTCATTAGGGTTTATCATTATGTTTTGAAGTCCCAATTTTTGTTTATCCAAAACCCTAAACCCTATCCTAATGTCCTAAAACCTAACCCGTCATTCAACCATTGTACTTTTTGTTATAAACACTATTGACTTGTAATTAAAGGTTAAAGTGACTTTAGTTATAAATTTTAGGGTCTTTAGTCTATTGTAGAACCTGCCCCATCTTCCTTGGTAACTGGATCCTCAGGTAAAAGCATCTTAGACCAAGTGCCAGTTTTAAATCTGTGGTAAGTATTTAAAGTTATAAAGCAAGAGAGAAAGAGTCGAGGGATGTAATTCAAACTTGGTTAAAAAATAAACGATCATTCTTGAACCTTAAACTTGACAAGCATATGATGTCATTGCACCCTAGTTTCAGTTACACATAGTTCTTGTAACTGTATTTTGAACAATAATAAATTGAAGAAGAAATGTAGTGTATTCTGGAGTGTGCATGATGGTCTAAATGTCATGAGAGTGTTGAAGGTTATGGAGACTTGACAAAAACCCTAAGTGCTTTGAGAGTGTTTTGGTGATTGCTTGAAAAGGTGTGAAGTAATCATAATGGCAGAGAATACAAAATAATTGCAGGGTTTTGATGATAGAGAACATATACATAAAGATTTAAAGAATGATTGAAGGACAAGGGAAATAGTTTTTATTCTATGTATAACAAAGTTTATTATACCATACTCTATTTGCTTAGAGATAAGAAGTGGGATGATGGAGTTCAATGTGTTGGAAACTTGTAGAGATGTTTTTCTTGATGACAAGTAATGAGATTTTGAGTGTGAAGTTTTTTATTATGACCAGATTGCTCATATAGGTGTGTTGATAGAGATTTTGTTTGACATACAAAGGAATGCCATGTATATCTATCTCATGAATGGAGGCAGAAAGATATCAATTGTAGAGAGATATCATAAGGAAGTTTGCTGAGATTACTTGCAGAGAAAGCATAAGAAATTTTGCAAATAATGCTTGCAGAGGTATGCATAGAATTAATGTATGTTTGAAAATATCTCTTTGCTTAGGATGTCCTTTATGATGATTTGAGATAAGTGCAGAGATAGATATTTTTTAAAAGTATTTGAAATGTTAAGGTAATATCAGGAAGATGTCTTGCAAAACCTGATAAGGATAGTGTTATGAAGAGAAACATAGAGATCCTTTGTAGGTACTTTTCACTCACATTTGTGGTGTAATCCATTTTTTGCCAGTGAGGCATAATAAAGTGCAGATTCAAGAGTGGTTTTTAATCCCTTTTTAAGGGTTTTCCACTCATAAAACATGTGTCATGGTTATTTATTGATTGTATCTATATTTGTGCCCTGATATCTTTCTTTTGATCAAGTTCTTTGCTATCACACTTATCATTGTATATGTATTTGATGAATCCTTAAGTTCTCTTTAAGCTTTATGTCTAGTGGATTAAAGGTGTAAAAAGTTTTAAAGTTTATAGACCACTAATTCACCCCCCCTCTCAGTAGTCATGTACTCCAACATTATGCACTGTATTTCCTAGCTAAACCCCTGTGTAGGTTTTGTGCTAAATTCAAGGTGAAGTGGATATATTCACTTAGCACCAATTTCCTTTGGATTCCTCTACCGAAATGAAGGTTTGAGTTTTTTTGGCCTTTGTGCTAAAAGATGTGACAACCTGACATATCCACTGAGCCCTAAAATACCCACAATCCTATGCCAGTCAAAATTCCCGCTAAAGCTCTCAAAATTGTTTGAGCTAAACTTGCCTAGGAGTGGATATATCCACTTGCCGCTAAGAACCCCACAAATCTACTTCCATTTAAATTGCCCTCCAAATGGCCTTTTATAGGGTTCAGCGCTAAAAATCATGACCACTAGATTGTGCTAAAGCATGCCCCGACCGGACATATCCACTTGACTTGAAATTCTCCGCCATCCGGTTGAAGCCTAAAACTTTGCCATAGGTATTTGTAACATCAAAAATGTCCCCTTGGGGGCTTTTCCCTCTTAAGGTTTAGCTCTTGGGTCATTTTTATGCATTTAGAGCATCTTGCATGATAATTTGACATCCCGATGAGGAAACCCTGAAGTTTCATGGCAAATTGGACTCAGGGGATGCATTTAACAATAATCTTGCCTGAAATAGTGGGAGCACTTGGGCACCCACACCCTAGTCCTGCCCTATTTTAGGTCAGGACCAATTTTGAAGTGTCAGTTTATGACCGTTATTTAGGTCCTATGCTGACATGATAAGTTTCAATTTTGAAATTCTTGGCGGGAATGTCTGTAGTTGTATATATAAACATGATTAGTGATTCATTTGTAAACTGGATGAAAATTAGATGGCAATTATGAACTTTATACATTCTTGTGATTAGAGCATTCAAAATATTCATTGTGTGGTAGAGCAGAGCATTGTTCTTATGTTTTTATTTGTAGATTTGGCATCCATCTCCTCATGACATGAAGAGCATCTTCCTTCCATGAGATCTTCACTACAAGGTGATATCATTTGTGTTTTCAATCATTTATCATTTGGATTTTGCCTCTATCCCACAGGGATACGCACTCTTTATCTGACAACGGTGTTCGGAAGACTTGAATGTCTCTCTGGGGCTTTGTTGAGGCAAGCCTCTAAATACCACAACCCTAACCCATTTTTCTGTGATTGCAAGTTACAGGTTGCAGGAGTAGAAAAAGTGGAGTTGCAGGAGAGCAGTGCAGACTGTTAGAATTGTAGATCAAAGAAGAAAATAGTGACCTGGACTTGAGCACCTGCTCATTAGTCCTCCGGATCACACAACATGAAAATCTCTGGAATAGTAGGAACAGGTTGCAGACAAGATTCCCAGATCCTAACAAAAATGGTGGCATTAGACTAGGGTGTCCGATCATTAGTGCTCCACTTCTCCATTTTCTGAACTTTGAAATTTGGTATGCATTTGATTGTCATTTGATATCTCTGTGTGCGAGCATTTTCTGTAATTTGTCCGTTTGCTTTAGAATTTGCATAATTAGAGTTTTGAGCATAAGTGGCCTTAATTGAACATCAAAATCACATGATTCCAACCTTCCCCTATGTTCTGAGTGACCGAAGGCCTATAATAGACTTCCTACTCAGCTGAAGTCCTTGAATGTTTAGTGGAGAAAGGAGGATTTACATAAACCATTGAAATCAACCCTAAACAAGTCCTCTTTATTTTTCCTACTAAACATTTTGGTGAACCCATGATTTTGGACTTTTTGGCACCTTGCTGAGTGTTGTGCTTCAGATTTACATTCATTTCATTCAATCATATCATTGTTCATCTTATTGCATTTGAAAAATTACAAAACAAATTGAAAAATTTGAAATTTTTTTGGCATTTTAAGCTTGCATTTTCAAGTAATTTAGATTAATTGGCATTGAATTTCAATAAATTTCTATCATTCTCATTAGATCTGATTTAAAATACATAAAATTTTCATTCATCGTTCATTTAGATTGCATTTTCATGATCAAATTGATGAAAATTGCCTAAAATTTTGCATTTTTCCATATAACCTAGTTTTGCATTAGCTAGGGTTTGTAGTCAAAATCTTGTTTCAGATTTTACTACCCTTTTAAAACACTCATTAGGACTCATTTCTAACTTTAGTGTTTCATCATAGTGGTTTTCTTGTAAAATTTCATGCCTAGGGTTTGAAAACCTTGATTTTTCACTAGATTTTGGCATTATCATCTCTCTAAATTTGCACCATAGGCATGTTGTAAAGGATTTTTCTAAACTAATTGTCTATTATTAGGGTTATTATCTACTTCCCCTCCTCAAATTATTTACAACACCTTTTTATTGGGCCCTTGCATTGAAAATTTTGTGAAATATTGCATATTTTGGCTATATTTTCCCTACGGTTTGACCTTGAGTGGCACTATAAGCGTGTTGTGACAGATTTTTTGGCATTATCTGGCTGTTATTACTATTATAATTTTTTTTCCATCATCATTTCTGCACAACATCCTTTGTCATACTCTTTTGCATTGAAATTTGGTGAAAATTGCATATTTTAACTATATTTGCCCTAGGGTTTGACTTAGATTTGCACTCCAAGCATGTTGTGAGAAATTTTATGGCTTTAGGTGACTGATATTACTACTATAATCTGCTGCACCTCCTAAAATTCTTTACAACACCCCTTTTTATTAGGTCTTTGCATTGAAAATTTGTGAAAAATCACATATTTTAGTGTATTTTCACTAGGTTTTGACTAGTCATCATTCTAGATTTACATCAAAAGCATGTTGTGAAGGATATTATTTCTGTATTGGACTTATATCAAACATATTACTTTATGCACTTGATCAATTTCCTTACAACATCTTTTCTTTCACTTATTTGCATTGAAAAAGGTTGAAAAAATCAAGCATTTTAGGTCATTTTCATACATAGTTTTGCACTTGTCTCTTGCATCAAATTTGAAAAGATTTTAAAATCTGATTTCACATTGATTTGAATACATATACACATGGATTCTAATCACAACAACAAAAATAGGTTCCCTCCTAAGCCTTACATGAAAAGAAAGGTCCCCGAATTTGAAATTGTGTTTACACCTCATGATAGAACAATTGGAGAAACTGAAGGACCTCTCTATATCACTATGAAAATAATAGGAAATCCTGTGGATGGAACCCTTATTGATCCTAATTTCACGACCAATGTCTATTCACATCAATTAATGCAAGGCTTTTATGACCCTTCAGATATGATGATTAAGACACATAAGGGAACATTTATAAACACTTATGGGAAGATATCCTCATTGGTTACTGTATTTGAGAAATTTGTAGGACAATGGTTTGATGTTTTCCCCATTTCTGACCTCTTTCGCATAAAACTAGGACATCCATGGCTAAAGGCTATTAAAGTTGTCCCTTCAACAATCTATAACTGTGTAAAATTTCCTTTGAATGGACAAGTGATTACTATTCCTTGCAATAAGTATAAACCTTTGGTTACAAGACAAAACTTTACACTTGATTACTTTTGGGAGAGATCTGAAGTGGAACCAGAGCCACGGATAGAAATTAACTTCTTGAGCTATAGAAATTGCAAAACAAAACTATTACATCATGTGGCCGGTCCTTTTATGCAAGAAATAACAAGAGACAAACAACCTGCATTTGAAGAGAATCCTAGACCGAAAGGAAATGGACCCTATGCTGAGGATCCTCCCCACCATCCTTACAAGGATCAGGAGGTAGTCATCAATAGAAAAACATTCCACCTATATAAATGAGATTTGATCCCGGTGCTTCCTCCTCTAAAACACAAAAACCTATGGAAGAGAAAAACACTATCTTACAAGAGAATGTTGCAAGTATGGGTCTAACTGGTGTTGTCATTGATGTCAACATACTCCTGTTGCATTAATGATAAGGATTGGATGAGCTATGTATTGAGGATATTGAGAAAATTAGTCTCAATCAGGAACAATGAAGAACAGTGAAGACAGTAAGGGAAAAGTCCAAGATAAGATGAGGATCAAAGGATGCGGTTTAAAGGGTTTGTAGATATGTGTCTTAAGGTGATCCAGTTAAGATTTTAGAGGTCCACATGAAGATTTGAAGAAGTTGTGGTCGTTCAAGTAAAACCAGTTTTGGTAGGTGCTCAATGGTGACAGAGTGATACAGACAGGTCCGGTGAGATCCAGAAATGCATTATCTTATTCTACGGATTTGAGGGAGTGTTAAGGAAGTCTTTGTGGAGTGTCAAATTGATTGGTTCATGGTTTGAAGGTCTGCAAGCATCTATTCCTTTATGACAGTGATGACAGACTATGTTCTTGAGTTTTCAGATGAAGGAGAGAAGGATTTCAATAAGTAGATGAAGTATGGATGTTCTTGGTGATTCAGGAAAGCTTGTGGAGGTCTTTGTATCATGTCCAGTTTGTGTTGGTGGTCCGCATCAAAGTTGGAGCTCACAATTGAGGAATAACTTCCGGATGATGATGTTCTTCCTGAGACTGGCTGACCGGATGAGTTTTACATCTCGCGGATGATCTTGTAGATGTTTGCCAACTTAGATGATCATTCCTAAGTTGATGTCTTGTATAAATAAGGGATTGTGAAGTCATTTCAAAGTTGTCCTTGTGGTGATGAGAGTGTGGTAGCGAGGAAAAGAGAGAAAGGCAGAGTAGAAGTATTGGGCTTAAATGGAACTGATTCAAGCATGGTGAAGATGCTATTTTCCAGTTCAAGTAGGTGATACTTATTTCTTTGTAGACAGTGTGTCTCTTGTAGGCAGTGAGCCTCTTGTGAGTAGTGTGCTCGGGTAGTGAGCCCTAATTGGCATGTGCCATTTTGTTCTTTCTATTCTTCTAACAGAGAATACAATCTTGGGTTAATCACCCCATAGTTTTTCCCTTAACCGAGTTTTCTACGTCAAAATGTTGGTGTCTTATGTGTTGATGTGTTTCTGCTTTTGATTTAGTTGCATTATGTTTCATGATTAATATATTGCTAATCACTAAGAGGATTTAAGTGAGAAATTGGAGAAAGTTTTGGACAACTGATTCACCCCCCCTCTTAGTTGTGTGCCCTAAGTCTAACAATTGGTATCAGAGCCAAGTTCCTCTAAAAGGAGCTTAACCGCTTGAGGAGATCCAGGATGTCGTCTTACAAGAAGGATAGTCTAAAATTTGATGGAACCAATTTTAATCTCTAGAAAGGTCGCATGAAATGTCACTTGCAATGTATGGGAATGGCATACTGGACCATGGCTAGAACACAGTATGTACCCCCACAGGGTGGTCCGAAAACCCAAAATGAAATCACAGATGCTGAAAACAATCTACGGACTATAGAGGCTCTTCTAAGCGCATTATCTGATTCAGAGCTCTCCAATGTTATTGACCTATCAACTACCTTTGAGATTTGGCAAAAACTAGAACTTTTGTATGAAGGAGACAAGTATGTTAAATGTGCAAGGTTACATAGTCTGAAAGGGAAATTTAAAAATCTAAAAATGAGAGATGATGAAAATATTACTACTTTTATGCCAAGAGTAAATGAAATTGTTTGTGGAATTAGAAATGCTGGTGGAGTCCTGGATGAAAATGAGATTGTTGGCAAAATTCTCAAATCCCTACCTGCTTCTTACAAAGTTAAGGCTGCTGCCATTGAAGAATTCAGAGCCCATACAACTGTCACAAGAGATCAATTGGCTGGAAAATTGGCTGCATTTGAAATGATAGAGTTTGAAGATGACTCCCCCAAGGCTGAATCTACATTCAAAGCCAGTGCCTCTGTTAAAGGTAAACAAAGGTTTGATTTGGGAGAGAATTCATCAAGGAAGCTGTCATGGTATGAAAAAGCAAGAAAAGATTTGGAAGAAGAAGTAGAAACTACTCAACTTGAAGCCCTTATTACAAAGAGGCTGCCAAGAGGATCTGGTAAGTATGAAGGAAAATTACCTTTTAAGTGTTTTAACTGCAATAAGATTGGTCATTTTACCTCAAGGTGTCCGGAAAGGTTTTCAAGGCAAAATCCTAACAAGCCAAGGTTCCAAAAGAACTGTTATTATGTAATGAAGATGATGATAATGAAGGAGTAACAGATGATGAATTAGAGATAGGAAACAAATCCAGAAATGAATGGGTGTTCATTGCCATCAAGGAAGAAGATCCAATGTCCTCTGTATCTGTCAATCATAAGACTGTGGAAAGAGCTCTAGCTGCCCAAGTTGAAGAAAAGGATGACTGGGTCATTGACAATGGTTGCTCTCACCCTATGACAGGTGACAAAATAAGTTCATAGATTTGGAAAGGTATGAAGGAGGAGTGGTAAAGTTTGGTGATAATTCTGCTGGTAGAATCAGAGGCAGAGCAACTATTTCTCTTGATGGAAGGAACAAAACTGGTAATGTACTGTATGTTGAAGGTTTGAAGCACAATCTTCTCAGTGTTGGATAGTTGGTGGACAAACGCTATGATCTCCAGTTCAAGAATAGAAAATACAAGATCTTTGAAAGTTCCAGAATAGAGATTGCATCTGGTACTCAAACTAAAGGTAATATCTTTCACTTGGTTGGTACTGGTAAAAGTTACTTATTTGTTCAAGTTGATTAGAGTTGGTTGTGGCATAGGAGGATGTGTCATGTGAATTTTGATAATATCATCAAGATAAGCAATACTCAGGCTGTAAGAGATCTTCCAAAATTGGTGAAACCTTCTAACAGCTTATGCAAAGAATGTCAGTTGGGTAAGCTGAGCAAAGTCACATTCAAAAGTAAGAAATTGTCTTCTACTGGATTATTGGACTTAGTTCATACTGATCTTGGTGGTCCGGCAAGAATCAGGAGTATTCAAGGTGATAGATACTTCATGCTACTAATTGATGACTATTCCCGGATGATGTGGGTAACCTTTCTAAAAGAGAAATCAGAAGCTCTTGAGAAATTCAAAATATTCAAGGCTATGGTAGAGAATGAAACCGGATTAAAATTGAAGTGTCTGAGGTTTGATAGAGGTGGAGAATTCACATCTGGTGAGTTCATAGAGTTCTGTGAGAAACATGGAATCAAGAGATAGTTGTCTGCTCCTAGGACCCCACAACAGAATGGAGTAGTTGAGAGAAAGAACTGGACCATCCAGGAAGTATCTAGGACAATGATAATGGAAGCAAATGTTCCTCAAATCTGTTGGAGAGAAGTTGTCAGCACTGCAGTCTATACTCTCAATCGAGTTCAAATCAAAAGCAATACAAATAAGACTCCTTATGAACTTTGGTTTGGCATCACTCCTACTGTGAGGTATTTTAGAGTCTTTGGTAGCAAATGTTACATCAAAAGAGATGAAGAACTAGGAAAGTTTGATGCTAGAAGTGGTGAAGGAATATTCTTGGGTTACTGTACTCAAAGAAAAGCATACCGGTGTTATAACAAGAGACTGAGAAAGATGATAGAAAGTACAAATTTGAAGGTTGATAAAGGAATTGAAAAACCCTCAAGATTTTATGAATATGATGAAGATGATCAGAATGGTGTTTTGGCTCAAGGAGCCCAAGCCTCTTCTGAGATTTAGATCCAGATTGATCCAGTAAATCAGGAAGAAGAGATAAGTTTGAATGAGCCTGATCAATAAGCAGAAATGCAAGTAACTCCCAAAGTGCCTAGGTATGTAAGACTGAATCACTTTGAAGATTAGATCATAGGTGATAAAAGAAAAGGTGTACAAACAAGAAGGAAAATTGTTCAAAATTTAGATGAGTATTGTTTGATTTCAAAAATTGAACCTAAGACAGTGAATGAAGCTTACAATGATGAAAACTGGACTAAAGCAATGGAGGAAGAGTTGATGCAAATTGAGAAAAATCACACTTGGGATCTTGTTCTTAGACCTAGAAACAAAAATGTGATTGGAACCAAATGGGTCTTCTAGAACAAACTAAATTAAGTTGGTGAAGTAATCAGAAATAAAGCCATACTGGTCTGCAAGGGTTACTCTTAAATAGGAGTTGATTTTGAAGAAACTTTTTCTCTGGTGGCAAGAATTGAAGTAGTTAGATTATTTCTTGCTTTTGTTGCTTTCAAGGATTTCAAGGTATATCAGATGGATGTCAAGTCCACCTTCCTAAATGGTGACTTGGAAGAAGTATACATTGAGCAACCAGATGGATTTCAATTATCTGATCATGATGATATGGTCTGCAAGTTGAAGAAAACACTGTATGGACTGAAGCAAGCCCTAAGAGCCTGGTATGAAAGATTGGATAAGCATTTTTTGAAGATTGGTTTCAACAAAGGTACTGCTGACAGTAATTTGTATTTCAAAATTGATTATGAAAACATCCTGATTGTTGAAGTGTTTGTTGATGATATCATTTTTGGAGAAAGAGATAGTATGTGTAAAACTTTTGCGAATCAAATGAAAAGTGAATTTGAGATGTCCATGCTTGGTGAAATGAATTTCTTCTTGGGTCTGCAAATCACTCAAACAAAGAAAGGAATCTTCATTTCTCAAACCAAATATGTGAAAGAATTATTGAATAAATTTGGGATGGAAGACTCAAAACCAATGAATACTCCCATGGTAACCAGATGTAAATTGAGCAAAGATGATGACTCTCCTAAGGATGATCAGACAAAGTACAGGTCAATGATTGGAGGACTATTATATCTTACTCAAACTAGACCAGACATTATGCAAGTTGTTGGTCTTGTTGCCATATTTCAGGCTGATCCTAGATAATCTCATGTCATGGCAATCAAGAGGATTTTTAGATATCTAAAAGGGACAGTTGAGTATGGTCTGTGGTATCCTAGAGATCATAATTTCTCTCTTCATGCATATACTGATGCGGATTGGGCAGGAGATGTGGATGACTAGAAGAGTACCAGTGGTGGAGCATTCTTTTTGGGGAAGAGATTGGTCTCTTGGCTAACCAAGAAATAAGAGGCAATATCTCTATCTACAACTGAAGCAGAATATATTGCCGCAGTAGGTAGTTGCACTCAAGTTTTATGGATGAAGCAGATGTTAAGAGATATCAAAGTGGAGTATGAAGAACCTATCACAATCTTCTGTGATAATTCAAGTGCTATAAATATATCTAAGAATCTGGTGTTGCATTCAAAGACTAAACACATATCCATCAAGTTTCACTTTTTGAGAGAGCAAGTGAACAAAAATGAAGTTAGATTGGAGTTTGTGCCTTCCAAGGATTAGATTGCAGATATCTTTACTAAACCTCTACCTAAGGACTCTTATGAGTATCTCAGGGAGAAGTTAGGGGTTATTGCCCCTCCAGTGATGAACTAAGGTGCACTGATGTGCATCAGTCTGATGGGTATCACAGTCACATCTTGTGATCCGGATTGATGTTGGGGAGCTGCTACTCAGGGGGAGCAGCTGGTATGTTTTTGAAGAGTTGAAGTTGCAAGTATGAGCCCTTTGCCATTTATGTCAAAGGGGGAGAGAAGACATGTGAAAAACAAGTAGTTGCTGATCAAAGGGGAACCAATAAAGGGAGAAAAGATATGTGAATGGTTGTTCCTGATAGGGGGAGATGTGATAGTAAGGAGAAGTTCTTGTCTTGATGACCAAAACAGTTTTTCACATCATATATTGCCATCAATGACAAAGGGGGAGATTTTTGCAAGTATGGGTCTAACTAGTGTTGTCATTGATGTCAACATACTCCTATTACATTAATGATAAGGATTGGATGAGCTGTGTATTGAGGATATTGAGAAAATTAGTCTCAATTAGGAACAATGAAGACAGTAAGGGAAAAGTCCAAGATAAGATGAGGATCAGAGGATACGGTTTAATGGGTTTGTAGATATGTGTCTTAAGGTGATCCAATTAAGATTTTAGAGGTCCACATGAAGATCTGAAGAAGATGTGGTCATTCAAGTAAAACTGGTTTTGGTAGGTGCTTAATGGTGACAGAGTGATACAGACAGGTTCGGTGAGATCTGGAAATGCATTATCCTATTCTGGGGATTTGAGGGAGTGTTAAGGAAGTCTTTGTGGAGTGTCAAATTGATTGGTTCATGGTTTGAAGGTCTGCAAGCATCTATTCCTTTATGACAGTGATGACAGATTGTGTTCTTGAGTTTCCGGATGAAGGAGAGAAGGATTTCAGTAAGTAGATGAAGTATGGATGTTCTTGGTGATTCAGGCAAGCTTGTGGAGGTATTTGTATGATGTCTAGTTTGTGTTGGTGGTCTGCATCGAAGTTGGAGCTCACAATTAAGGAATAACTTCCGAATGATGGTGTTCTTCCTGAGACTAGCCAACCGGATGAGTTTTACATCTTACAAATGATCTTGTAGATGTTTGTCGACTTAGATGATCATTCCTAAGTTGATGTCTTGTCTAAATAAGGGATTGTGAAGTCATTTCAAAGTTTTCCTTGTGGTGATGAGAGTGTGGTAGCGAGGAAAAGAGTGAAAGGCAGAGTAGAAGTATTGGGCTTAAATGGAACTGATTCAAGCATGGTGAAGATGCTATTTTCTAGTTCAAGTAGGTGATACTTATTTCTTTGTAGACAGTGTGTCTCTTTTAGGCAGTGAGCCTCTTATGAGCAGTGTGCTCAGGGAGTGAGCCCTAATTGGCATGTGCCATTTTGTTCTTTCTATTCTTCTAACAAAGAATACAATCTTGGGTTAATCACCCCATGGTTTTTCCCTTAACTGGGTTTTCCACGTCAAAATGTTGGTGTCTTATGTGTTGATGTGTTTCTGCTTTTGATTTAGTTGTATTATGTTTCATGATTAATATATTGCTAATCACTAAGAGGATTTAAGTGAGAAATTGGAGAAAGTTTTGGACAACTGATTTACCCCCCCTCTCAGTTGTGTGCCCTAAGTCTAACAAAAATAAGTGGTAAGACAAAAAGAAATAGACAAGCAAGAGAAAGGAGGAGGAGATGACAAGCTTATGCTCAATGACTTGCATCTCAACAAGATAACATCTCACCAAACATTGAATCAAACCAAGAAGATCTTAAGAATGGAGAACTTGAAGAAAAGAATAAGAGTTGGGTTATGGTACCTTATGTACCACTTTCCTCTAACATTCGGGAGTGGGAATATGATGATGATTTGCTTGATGACAACCCTTAGTTAGGTTGTCCCTACATGTAAGTATTTCTAACCCTTTATCTCTCTTGATGTGTTTCTCTCATGATGTGTTATGTGTTGTTTAGGCCTCCTGGGATGACCCTTGATTCTCTTGTAAGGTCCAGGATACCAAGAGACCGCCTCTCTTGTGACCCTTCTTCTATTTGTATCATCATTCTTCTATATTGCTTCTCCTCTATTTTCATTATTATGTGTTGTATATTACAGTCATAGCGTTGCAGTTGGTGACTTGGGGGCACCCTTCTACGTGATTGTCCCTAAGGCACTTGTTTCTCCTCTCTTGATTTATTGTTTCCCTTCCTCTAGTGTTTCTATCTAGCTGGCAGATGATGAAAAACATATTATACTGATACGGACCTAGTGTCCCTTTAGCGAGAAATCAAAAATTGGACTTAGTTCCTATATGATAATGGGGTTGTTATATATTATCTGATGCTTGGCTAGTAGAAGCACTCCATGTGATCTTTATGGTGTCTTGTTGCAATTACAAAAAAAATAATATTGCTGCTCCGTGCACTTTGTCTATCTTGAATCTTGCATTCCTCATTTCTCTATGCATTGTTGTTTATCATGATTATATGGACACTGACACTTTTCTTGTAGGGATGTGTTTGTGGGAACATTTGGTGATCGTAAAGTACATGTCACCTCCGAGGGGCATGGGCTTTGTGAGAGCTTGTGTTCCCTTGTGTGTTTTCTTCCTATCTTAATGTGCTTAGTATCAGTACCTGATATCAACCACCTTAAGGTGGGGGTATATATAAGGTAAGCTGTCTGTTTTAGATGTTAGCAATGTGCTTGTTCTCAAGTGCAATCCTAAAGACTGGTGGCAATGAGTCCCTCCTGCACTCTGAGATTTGTTTGAAACCAACTTACAATCATTTAAGCCCTCTACAGAGGTGAGATATCGTATCCTTTTCTTAAGCCCTCTGTGGAGGTGGGGATGGTGTATTTCTTGCGAAGAGTGCACATCTTGTCATTTTGAAAAAGTCCTCTGTGGAGGCAGGGAGTGGTTCTATGACTAACTCAACCCTTAAGCATGTCTTTGGCTATTGTTTTGGTGAAGCCCAATCGTCGGTGTACCTATAATGTGCTTGAGATGGTGATGAACCTAGAAATAGGAACACTCCATCGCTTTTTTGCCATGTTTTCGCTGAGTCTTCCAAGTGTGTGTGTATTACGTGTTTGTTCCCAAGCATTGTCTTAAAGACCGGTGGCGATGACCCTCCTATGCTTTGGGATTTGTATGGCGTGTTTGATTTGTATGGCATGTTTTACATGTGTGTTGCCCCATATGCAGTCTTAAAGATCGGTGGCGATGAGTCCCTCCTACATTATGGGTGGTGTCCTTACTTTCCTTGTACTTGCATCTGCATTTCATATATGAAAAGAAGAAGAAAAAGAAATCATCTATGTCTTCATTGCATTCACTCTATTCACTATGTTTTTCATGTCTTCAATGTTGTCTTCTTCATGTTTTACGTGACTGTAACTGTCTTCTCCATGTTTTGCATGCCTGTTACTGTCTTCATTGTGACTGGTGTGTCTTCTCAGTGCTTAGCGTGTTAGCTGTGTTTATTGACCATACTTTAATCCATGTATTGGCCTTGTGTTTATACATACATTAAAGTAGGGGCTAAATGTTACTTCGAAAAATGTCCCCTTGGGGGCTTTCCCTCTTAAGGTTTAGCTCCCGAGTCCTGTTTATTCATTTAGAGCATCTTGCATGATAATTTGACATCCCGATGAGAAAACCTTGAAGTTTCATGGCAAATTGGACTCAAGGGATGTATTTAACAAGAATCCTGCCTAAAATAGGGGGGAGGACTTGGGTGCCTGTGCCCTAGTCTTGCCCTATTTTAGGTCAAGACCAATTTTGAAGTGTCAGTTTATGACCATTATTTAGGTCCTATGCTGACATGGTAAGTTTCAATTACGAAATTCTTGGCAGGAATGTTTGTAGTTGCATATATAAGCATGATTAGTGATTCATTTGTAAACTACATGAAAATTAGATGGCAATTGTGAACTTTATGCATTCTTGTGCTTAGAGCATTCAAAATATTCATTATGTGGTAGAGCAGAGCATTGTTCTTGTGTTTGTATTTGCAGATTTGGCATCCATCTCCTCATGGTATGAAGAACATCTTCCTTCCATAAGATTTTCACTACAAGGTGATATCATTTGTGTTTTCAATCATTTATCATTTGGATTTTGCCTCTATCCCGCAGGGATACACACTCTTTATCTTAAAATGGTGTTCAAAAGACCTGAATGTCTCTCTGGGGCTTGACTGAGGCAAGCCTCTAAACACCACAACGCCTAACCCATTTTTCCATGATTGCTGGTTATAGGTTGCAGAAGAAGAAAAAGTGGAGTTGCAGGAGAGAAGTGCAGACTGTCAGAATTGTAGATCAAAGAAGAAAATAGTGACATGGACTTAGGCGCCCACTCATTAGTCCTCTGGATCCCGTAATAGGAAGATCTCTGGAACAATAGGAATAGGTTGCAAACAAGATTCCTAGATCCCATCATCTACTCATTAGTCCCTGACTTCTCTATTCTTTGAGCTTTGAAATCTGGTATGCATTTGATTGTCATTTGATATCTCTGTGTGCAAGCATTTTCTTTAATTTGTCCGTTTACTTCTGAATTTGCATAATTAGGGTTTGAGCATAAGTGGCCTTAATTGAACAACAAAATCACACAATTCTAATCTTCCCCTATGTTCTAAGTGACCGAAGGCCTATAGTAGACTTCCTACTTGGATGAAGTCCTTGAATGTTTAGTGGAGAAAGGAGGATTCACATAAACCATTGAAATCAACCCTAAACAAATCCTCTTCATTTTTCCTATTAAACAATATTAAGACATGTTTGCACTGAAATCAAGCTCCACTAGACATATCTTGTTTGTTGATGGTGGTTTTAGCACAAGTCTCTTTGAGATCTCTTTCACTACTCTTGCGTGGGATTCGGTTTTGTCCGACTTGCGCAAGTTTTGAGGTCGATTGACTAAGTCAGTGAAAGAGTGTTTCAGAGCAAGGTCGGATGGGGTCATTTTAAGTGCAGAGCCATTTTCTTATTTTTAGTGGGACTTTGAATGTCACCAATTTGCGGAGATATTTGAAGTGTCTGACCAAGTCAGAGATGGAGTCATTTAGCGCATGGTTGACACAAGAGGTTTTTAACGCTAAATATCTTTTCAAAGATTGCAGGGTTTTGAGGTCCCGCTGATCTAATTGGTTAACATGACAAAACTATGTGGATCAGAAGTTAATGTTTTCAGCACTGAATGGGTTTCAAAGCGTGGCGCAAGTTTTAATGGTCATCGACCAACTGGTCAAGTTGAAATGTTTACAGGTTGGTCAGACTCCATTTTAGTGCTAAGACCAAATATCTTTCTAGTTTATGAAAACTTCAGCCAAGTCAAGTTAATTTATTCTTTTTAGCTCATAACAATCCATCTACATTTTTGAGGGAAATTCAAACCAGGTTTCAAAGGAAAAATAAATAGTTCATGCACACAACCCTAGCTAAAACCCTAAGTGCATTTCTTGGAAATAAAATGTACTTTGAAATCAAACCCTAATCACATACAGTGAAAGCTCAAAGAAGGATAAGTGGAAACCCTACCTGGTTAGTTGTAGAAAATGTATCCGAGTTGCATAGGCAGGAAGCGGTCGTGGGATCGAACTCGAGGGCAACAACAACAAGAATGCTCAACAGGCAGCAAAGATCGCAAAGGGGCTCCAAAATCTTTATCAAATGCAAAAATAGTTTAAACAAGGAGGTTATCCCTTTTATTACCCCAGCCAAATCACCATTAATGCTTGACATACAGTTTGACAGATTAGGGTTTTCACGCGGCTTTTCATTTGCTCGGACTTGGCGGGGAAATTGGACGTGATGGACCTGGTCAATGAGAGATCTTTTTAACTCTGCGACCATAGGCTCAACTTTATGTAGTTTGTGGGACTTTATGGTCCTTCAGACTTGCATGAACTTTGGCATCATCTGACTTAGTTCGTGATTGAACGATACAACGCAAGTCAAAGACAATTAATTTTAGCGCAAAAGTCTGTCAGGAGGGAAACTAGTGCCAGAGTCGGTGATAAAGGAATTTAATGCAAATTCAGTTGGGAGGCAAATCAGCGCAAAGGTCGGCACAAGAGCAATTTAGCGCAAAAGGTGGTTAGAGAGCAATTTAGTGCAAAGGGCTATTCAAGGCCATCAAAAGAGATATAAAAATTCAACTTAGTAGATTCCTGAAATGATTTTTTTTTTTAACATCATCATTCAATTATGGCCAAAATGCACTTTGACCACTTGACCACTTAGGAGGTGAAAATCTACTTGACATCCTAGACCAAAATTTGAAAGAGGGGGTCCCTATTTTAAAATGGGGCATGTGTGCGAGGCACAATGAATGGCAACTCTTCTAGGAAATGCTCCCAAGCATTTCAATGATAAACTTTCAGTTCGAACCCAGAACCTTTGTGTTCCCCACATATTAAATGAAAAAGCAAGATACCCTATTAAAGAATCCAAGATCACCAACTAGTGCAACCATCCACATCCTGAAAACTTGAGTGTGTGTGATTGTGTTCATTCCCATTCTTCGGCAACTAAGTTCATCCAAGATCTTCTGCGACAAGCTAAGAAGTTGAGACCATTCTACCACCAAGAAATGCTCAAATATTTGAGATGTGATGAGCCTTGAGAAAAATAAATAGCAGATAATACTTCTAACACAATGGTAATTGATGAGAATTATTTCTGGATAGTACCTCTTGTGAGAATTTTTAATTGGTAGTCTCTTTTTTAATTGCACCGTAATGGGTCTGGTGTTGAAAAACACCTTTTATTTTCACCCAATACAAGCTAGCAACACTTAGTGTCACCTGGCTTCTTTCTTGATTGATAGTGCATGTGGTAGAATAAGGAGTCAACCTTTTCACTTGACACAAGGTCACTCAGACTCGCTTAGTAACTTTAGGATCATTTAAAGTGTGAGAGATATATGGTTAGAAAATGCTTCAGGTGTACCAAATAATGACTCATTTTCTATGAACAGGCATCATACCTCTTAGCCGAACAACGGAAACCACGATGGGATTTAAGCTAAACCTTGGCTTCTCAAGGAAAACTCAAGATTATTCACCCATCAAAGAAGCACTTGCAGGTCCACACAACTTCCACCACTTCCTAAAACAAAGACCCCATGCAAAAGCAAGCACAGCAAGCAGAAGCAAAACCAAAGGACAACTAACCTAAGAAAAGCATCTAACAACTACGGAAAGCAAAGGCAAGAAAGAAAGACTAAACTAAAGGCAACCTATGCTAACCAAAGCAAACAAACCTCTATGTACACTAAGATGAGGCATGACTGCCTCTCAGGCCTGGAAGTAGTGCTTTAGGAACTGGCCATTGACAGGCAATGAGAGCTCCTCACCAGTAAGGCTCTTGAGTCAATATGTGTTGTCTCCAAGGATCTCATAGATCTGATAGGGACCCAACCAAAGTTTATCGAACTTACCATGTTCTCCTTTCTTTTCATGTGCCTTATCCTAATATAGGACCAAATCAGAAATGCGGAAAGCCTTGACCTTGGCTCTTTTGTCAAACCATCATTTTACAATTCCCTGATGCTTAGCAAAGTTTTATGTAGTAGTATTGCATTTTTCTTCAAGGTGCAACATTTGGGCTAACCTAGAGGACAATTGATCATCAGTTTCAAGGTAGTCTTGCATGAATTGTAGTATGGGAATCCTCAAATGGATGGGAAAGATGGGTTCAATCCCATAGACTAGGTGGTAAGGTGATGTGCCCAAGGCCACTTTGTGTCAGATTCTATCAGCCCATAAGTTGAATTTAAGCTGAGTATGCCAGTCTCTAGGGTTTTTGTCTAATAGTTTCTTAATGACTTTGAGTAGATTTTTGTTCATTGATTCAGCTACCCCATTCCCTTGTGGATAGTAATTAGATGAGAAGTTGAGAGTGATCCCATAATCAAATGCCCAGTTAAAAAAATGTAATGACGAAAAGGCAGGGCCATTATCACAAACTAAAGAAAATGGACAACTAAATCTAGTAATAATATGCCTTTTAACAAATTCAACAACTACCTCTATGGTGCATTGTTTACAAGCTATTGCCTCAGACCATTGGGTGCAGTAATCAGTAGCGGTCAGAATATACCTGTGGCCTATAGAGGAAGGTGGATTGATCATATCGATAAAGTCGAGGCCCCACTGAGCAAATGGTCGTACCTCCACTATTGGTTGCAAGGGCATAGCAACGTGTCACTATGTGTGTGTAGTGGTCTGGCATTTATGACAAGTTCTTACATGTGAATATGCATCTTTAAACAAAGTTGGCCAATAATATCTGGCTCGAAGAACCTGATTAGCTGTTGAGTGTGCTGATCCGTGACCTGTACCGAATTTCTCATGAAAACTGGTTAATACTTGATTTACTTCTGACTTATCCAAACACCTCAGATAGATCCCCTGGTGATTCTTCTTGCAAAGGACTGATCCTTTTATCATATAACTGCTACTTTTTAGTCTGAGTGCTCTCCTTTGAACTGAATTCAGTTGTGGTGGACAATGTTGATTAAGTAGGTAAAATATGATATCTCTGTACCATTCATCTTTTGAAACGTCCTCTAACAGGTACTGCTGGGATACTAAACCTGGTCCTACTTCGGCCATTGGTCTAGTTAGAGCCTAACCTCTTACCAACTTCATGGGTTGAATATCTATATCAAACTCTTGCAGGATGGTGACCCATTTCCCTCTTCTTTCTCCTAATTCACTTTGCATCAATAATGCTTTAATGGCTGCATCTGGGACTATAGCGATTACCTGACTTCTTAAGATGTAGTGACGGAACTTCTTGATTGCCTTTACCAGAGTGTATGCTTGTTTTTCCATGTTTGGATACCTTAGTTTTACATCTTTTAAAGGAGTACTCATGAAAGTGATGGGCCTTTCATCATCAACTGATCTTTTCTGCGTCAACATTGCAGCAAAAGTATTCTCGAAAGCAAACGAGTAAATCTAAAATGGCAAAGTGTAATCAAGACCTACCAAGATAGGTGCATTGGCTATAGCTTGTTTAATTTCTATGAAGGTAGCCTTGGCTTCTAGAGTCCAATCCATTTTAGCGTCCTTTTTTAGCATGGCGTTAAGAGGTCAAACAATCTCAGTAAAACTTGTAATAAATTTACGCACGAAGTTGATCTTACCAAAATATGACTTAAGCTCCTTCTTGCTGGCTAAGGGAGGTATCTTGAGTATTTCCTGGATTCGGTCTGGGTCGATAGATATTCCTTGCTTAGATATCACATGTCCTAGCAACTTCCCCTTAGTTACTCCAAAGATGCATTTGTTGGGATTGAGTGATATTCCATAATCTTTGCATCGCTGTAACACCTTCCTTAAATCGGCTACATGATTTTCTCACCTTTTCAAGAATACCGTAAGGTCATCCATGTAGATGATAATACATTTTCCAACTAATCCTTTGAAAGAAACATCCATTGCACGTTGAAAAGTTGCACCAGCATTTATTAAACCAAATGGCATGCGACGATAGGCATAGATGCCCCATTTGCAGGTACAAGATGTCTTCAATCTGTCTTCGTATTCTACCATCACCTAGTTATAACCAAAATACCCATCCAAGAATGACATCATCTAGAACCCATTAACAATCTATAATACTTCGTCCAATGAAGGCAGTGGGTAATTATCCTTTTCAGATGCTCTGTTTAAGTTATGGAAGTCAACACAAACCCTGATTTCTCCATTTTTATTTCAGACCGGAACTAAATTTGCTACCCATGCGGAATGTCTGAATGGAAATATTATCCTTGTTGATAACAGCTTCTAAACTTCTTTGAAAATCAATGGTTCCAGTAAGGCATTTACTAGCCACTATCTTTGTCTGAATGTCTTCGCTCCTAGCTTCAATGGAATGGTATGCATGATGATCAAGGTATCGTATGTCTTTAGATCTTCATAGCTCTAGGCTATAACCTCATAGTAATCTCTTAATGCGTGTATGATTCCTGTCTTTTCTTCTTCAGTACTAGCTTTCCCAATGAACACATTCTTAACATTTTCTTCTGTTCCCAAGTTAAATGGGTCACACTTGCCCCCTGGAGATTCTCCTTTCCTTTGGGTTCCTAAATTGTCCGCATCAAACAATCTTTCCAATTCTACCATTCCCCATGGAATCGTATTTGTTTTCAGGTTTAGCACCCCTTCTAAATCCATTTTAGCAAGTTCCATTTCTTCTTCATCTATTATCTAAGAAGTGAAAACATCAGAAGAAGTAAAAAAGTTAATTATGTGTTGATCATCTTCAAAAACTTGAAAGTTTGTAACATTATCAGGTACAGACGGGGTAGCGACAAATTCAACAGAAAATTTCTTCAATCCTGCCATGGATGTTGGCTCTAATGTACTTGTTGTTTAAGCTAGAGCATTTGCGACATGGTTATGTCTCGTCGAGATCAATTGGATGTTAAAACCATCAAAGCATTCTATCAGATCCCAGACTCTATTCCTATACCAATTCAACCTCTTATCATTACATGAGTACTACTTTCTTACTTGTTTTACCACTAACTCAGAATCACCAAACACCTAGATAATTCTGACCTTCTTCTGTAGTGCCAGCAACAATCCTTGCACCAATGCTTCATACTTAGTTACATTGTTTGTGCATGGAAATTGTAGTCTTTGTGATGCCAAATACAAGCTCCCAGTAGGACTGATTAATTTGACCCTTGCTCCAGACCCTTGTTTGCATCTTGAGCCATCAAATCTTAAGGTCTATAGGTGAAAGTCTTTGCTGTTATCACTCTGTTTTACTGATTTCTTCTTATCAAGCAAAGGCTCTAATTCTTCCTTCTTTTCAACAACTGGTACCTTCTTTAGAATTATGGGGATTTTTAATTGTCTTTGCACTTGTTTGATTGCCTCTTGACACAACTAGCAAGTAAATTCAGAATGTGATGTATCATGTATACGACACCAGTTGGGTAGTAATAACTCCTTCATTTGGACTTGCTTTCCAACAACAGTTTGATCATGTATGAATTTGGCTACGAAATCATGGAATCCTTTGAATATCCCTGGTTCATCTTCTTCTGAAGAGTTTCTTGAATCTGATTGAACGTATGCTTCTATGCTTTTTGGTTTTTCTGTAAGTGGAGGGTTAGGAGATCTTAAGCAACTCAGCATAAGGATTTCCTCAGTCTGATTGACATGTGGGAGGTAAACTCCCAAATCAACCTCTGAGAACAGAATCTTGTTGGGTTGATTATATTCCATAATCATATGTTTCATCTTGGGTTCTCTTTCAATACATATCTAGTTGGCCAATCCTTTCCATGGCAGCCACATATGAGAAAAGTCAGTCGCCATGTAACCATGCAAAGTTCTAGACCAGTCTCTACTCAAAAGCATACCATATTGATCTGGAATTTCCACTACTTGAATATCTATATATTGCTGCACCCTTGGATCAGAAGCCAGCTACATGTGTATTCTATTCAACTCGCCTACTACATTCACTTTAGCCTTATCTAGTTGTGTCACCTTTCTAGAAGACTTGGCTGGAGTGAGCCCAAGTGCTTTACAAACTGATAATGGCATCACATTCGTGGAAGCAATAGAGTCTACTAAATAGTTATGAAGGTTTCTATTGAATATCCTAAGTGTTAAGAGGAAAGGGGGACTTTCCCTCTTGTCCTTATACAATATTATCTTTTGTTCCACATCAGTCACATGTACTCTTTCTTTCCCTTTGTCAACATTATCTTTGGTGACATTTTCCTTTTGTACATAATCAATTTTGGTTCCCGCACCCATATCTTGGAAGAAAGATGTCCTAACCTCAAGTATTTTAAGTAACTCATATACAAAAAGACTAACCTTCATTTTCTTGAGTTGCTTAGCAACATACTGCCCCATTTTCACTATGTCAGACCATTGAGAACCTTCAGCAGTAGCCCCCTGATATACTGGTTGATGAGTGACTTTTGGGGGTTCGGGGTTATTAGAAGCTTTTGGGTCTGGTGGAATTTGATAGCTATTTGGAGGAATGGAGGTGGTGAAAGGACCTTAGGCTTACTACATCTTAGGTTGTAAGGAGTCTTATTATAATGTTGATAAGCATTGACCTCTTCAGACTCTTCTTCCTCAGGCCGGTTATCATCTTGGAATGGAAATGTATAACTATCAAGAACTAGGGCAGCATCATACCTATGAGAAGGAACAATTTCATACCTTATTGGTGGAGTCTTCTGAGTTTTAGCATTCTAAATCTCCATCTGGAAGATACTGGATGCGATCTAAAATTCTGGGCAATCTAGTTCTGAATGGGCATTCGTGTTATGCAGTCTGCACCAAGTAGACAAAGTTGCTTCAGCTAACATCACATGACCAGGAGGTCTGGTATCATTGTTCTAGTTTTCCAAGGGTGATGGCACCCCTCCATTGTTCAGCTTGGTATGCCAGGATCGGTTCGACTGCTGTTGAAAATTCTAATTTTGATATTGGCTCTGATTTTGGAACTGATATTGATTTTGAAACTGAGACTGATTTTGATTATGGAAATATTGTTGATTCTACCCCCTTTGTTGTAGATAAGCATTCTGGTTCTTGAGGTGGGTAACTTCGGTAGTAAGCTTCTTCATTTGCTCAACCAGTTTTTTGATATCATCTCTATCCTCTTTTGCTTTAGCTACTTCTAAAGACTGTAAGAAGGGCATTTGTGCTAGAGGCATTTTAGTTACTGGGTTGCCTGGGTGGATTACTAAAGCTTGCATTGCAGTTGGGTTTGGAATCGGATTCATCACAGGAGTATGATTGGCCAAGGCTTGATTTATTATTGGTATTTGATTAGGTATGGCTATAGGCCCCATATGGTTGAGTGGACCAGAGGCTGTCTGTCCTAGTTGGGTACTTACAGTGACAGCTACAGAATATGCCTGAGCCAAAGTAGTAGGGATTAGATCAGCTCTCCTTGCGAACATGGAGGTAAGTTTGTCTAGGGCAACATAGTAAATAGGCAAGGCAGCGGCTTGTCCTACATCGTAAGGATCTTGCAGACTATTACTGCCTACATGAGCATTCTAGTTTCAATTGAAAAAAATGCAAAAAATCAGCTAAGGTGCAAGTGTCTTTGTATATACAAAGGTGTTTGTATATACATATAGGTCAAAATGTGCATTGGCAGGTATCGCCCTTTGAAAATTTGACTTAGATGCATTTCTAAATGTATATCAGGCTCTAAAAGGTGCATATACAAAGGGGGAATCTTTTGCAGATTCCTGAGAATATTCCTGCTTTGTATATCGGGTCATATACGAAGCAAAATATACAAGGAGGTGCAAATATGCATTTGCTACAGTGGCGAGGCAGAGATGCATGTGGTGGGGCCCATTGATATACAAGGTCGAATGTATATGCAATATACATTAGGGAGCACATACAATGGTTAGATACATTGCAGGAATATTCTAGAGAAGATTCCTTGTTTGTATGTGCAAAGGGAATGTACATTGGAAAATATGCAAAGGCCAGCGACATGCAAAGTGAACAGTGCAATGGATGTGCAAGTGGGTTTCTACATGTTTAGCATACAAAAAAAATATACAATGAAGAATATACATTTCAGACTTGAAGGAGAAATCAAATGCAGTTAATAATATTTCAGGTCCGTAGCATGTATATTGGGCGCTTGTATGTGCCAATGTACATTCAAAAGATACAAGGGTTAAGATGCAAGCCGGATTTCAAAGTATCTTCAGCAAGCTTCATAAAATTTGAAATCCGCCTTGTATGCATAAGGAGAATGTATATGCGTATGTACATGGAAATATGCATGGAATGAGGATACAAGGTGGACCCGATTGAAAATTCCAATTCGCTCTATAATAGTTTGGGGTCCACCTAGTATGATGAATAGTTGTATATGCATTTGCTCTTGCATATACAAGGGTTTTTGATAGGTGAACAGTGGCGATTGTATATGCATTTGAACATGCATATACAGGACGAAAAGGGCAAAATGGAGAAGCGATAGGCCAGCGATAGCAAAAAGTGCCTACGTGGCACGATCTAATTTGGCTGGCGACTTGGTCAACATGATTTTGAGGCCATGGATCTCAGTGATTGGAGTAGATCAACGGCCTGGTTTTGAACCTATAGCGATGGTTTTTTCTGAGTGCGTGAGGCCATTTTTGAGCAGAAAAATCTCCAGATGCATCTGCTGTTGCATCCTGTGGGTAGCTAAAGTATTGATGGCGGTTGTGCAGAGAAGTATGGGTTGAGTTGACAAGTTCAACCACCCAATTTAGGAAGAGGATCTCCATGCAGCGGCACTTTTCCCGAACATACCTACTCCCTCCTCCTTGTCCCTCGGTTGCATTGAATTTTCTGAGCACCATTCCTAAGGCAATGTATCTGGTAGAAATTTTGACCTTGTCATGTAATTAATTTTGCTGAGTACACAGTTTTGGTATAAAAGGGCCAAACTGTGTTACTCATTTTGTTGTTGAAAACTGGACAAATTTTTGGTGCTGTGATAAGATACAACTTCATTGGTGGCCCTGTTTTGGATGTTTCTGTGAGTTTATGAATCTCATGTCTATTTAATGCATAAACTTACTGGTTTCATGTTGATTTAAATGAGTAATGCTTCATTGCATGTGTTCTGTTACTTGTCTCCAAATTGAATGTATTCTTCTTTTGAATCTAAACAGCTAAGGGGTGTCTAAGATTCTTGAATATAGATTTTCTATATTGAATGCTTGGTTTTTTACTTCTACTCAAGGAGTAGATTAAATGTTTTAGGTTAAAGTGTTAAGAAGAATATATTGCAGTGAGGATCTTCTAAGCAGAGGTAACTGAATACTCAATTCTGGGAAGTATCTGTAAGGCAGATATTAAACAACCCCCTTGAAACTCAGTCATTAATATGGGTTTATGTGTACATTCACATGTGTATGTCTATTGACTCCAAGCCCTAGATAGGCACCGATCCAGTCTTGTATTGAGGTCGCAACCAAAGTCCTAGTTTTGCATCCAAATACAAAACAAACTCAAACTTCATATACAAACCTTTAGGATAGTAGAAGTAGTTTTAGGACCACAATCCTCTGATTCACAACTGAATATAGGCCCAAAGCTAGCCCCTTTGCACTTATTCCATAGTTTTGGTCTGCATAATAAAGGATTTATCTGCTTTGTGTCAGCATCCCAGTCCTTTCATAGCATATCTCATGGATGTTGAATAGGGAATACCCCCCTTGGTTCTGCAGAGCCTAAAGAAGAAGAGGAAATGTCTATAGAGTCTATCTCCTGTACTGTTAGTCGCTGGCCTAGGAATCCTATTGATCATTGATGGCTACCTTGTAGGGACAATTGGGAATAAGCATCCAGTCGGATTGAGAGGTAACACAGATGACTGAAAGCTTTCTGAAATCTATTGTTGTAGGAACTTATCATCTCTCCTTCGCCTCGATGGATTTCTACAAAAGACCAATAAAGATCAGCTGGAGTGGTAGGCATTTGAAACCTATCCAGAAATGCATTCTTCAGGTTCAGCCATGAGTTTATGGATGCTGTAGGGAGGTTAGCAAATCAATAATAAGCTTCATCCTGCAAAGAATAAGGGAACAACCTGCATATCACATCCTCATACTATACTTGCAACATGAACATGTTAGCCTCAAAGATTTTAATATGCTCATCTATAGTCCTATCTGGATCATTTACTCTGAACTTTGAACAAAACTTATTTGGGTTCTTTGGCATATCATGGTAGGCATTGAACAGAAAAGAAGACTAGTTATTTCCTGCAAAGAAAGTCATGATAGGAGGATTAAAAGGAGCTGCAGCTGTGTTCCTCGGGGCTAACTGAGCTCTTGGGGCTCTTGGTATCCCTTGATCCCTTCTTGTTCATCTAAATTCTGTCAGAGACAGTAACTCTTCTCTAGCTGAGTTGGATCTAGTATGCCTCTATCTAGTCCCCAGACTTGGTGCTTTTTAAGTAGATAGAAATAGTTCTTTGGCCCTCCTTCTAGCGCCAATTCTATTGATGGTGGTTTTAGCACAAGTCTCTTTGAGATCTTTTTCACTACTCTTGCGTAGGATTCGTCTTTGTCTGACTTGCGCAAGTTTTGAGGTCGACCGACTAAGTCGGTGAAAGAGTGTTTTAGTGCAAGGTCAGATGGGGTCATTTTAAGCACAAATTCATTTTCTTATTTTTAGTAGGACTTTGGATGTCACTGATTTGCAGAGATATTCAAATTGTCCGACCAAGTCAGAGATGGAGTCATTTAGCGCATGGTCGGCACAAGAGGTTTTTAGCACTAAATATCTTTTCAAAGCTTGCGGGGTTTTGAGGTCCTACCAATCTAATTGGTTAACATGACAAAACTATGTGGATCAAAAGTTAATGTGTTCAGCGCTGAATGGGTTTCAAAGCGTGGCATGGGTTTTAATGGTCACCGACCAACTGGACAAGTTGAAATGTTTACAGGTTGGTTAGACTCCATTTTAGCACCAAGACCAAATGTTTTTCAAGTTTATGAAAACTTCGGCTAGGTCAGGTTAAGTTATTATTTTTAGCTCATAACAAGCCATCTACATTTTTGAGGGAAATTCAAACCAGGTTTCAAAGGAAAAACAAATAGTTCATGCACACAACCCTAGCTAAAACCCTAAGTGCGTTTCTTGGAAAGAAAATGTACTTTGCAATCAAACCCTAATTGCATATAATGAAATCTAGAAGAAGGCTAAGTGGAAACCCTACCTGGTTAGTTGTAGAAAATGTATATGAGTTGCACAGGTAGGAAGCGGTCGTGGGATCGAACTCGGGGGCAATGGCAACAAGAATGCTCAATAGGCAGCAAAGATCGCCAAGGGGCTCTAAAATCTTTATCAAATGCAAAAATAGTTTAAACAAGGAGGTTATCCCTTTTATTACCCCGGCCAAATCACCATTAATGCGTGACGTACAGTTCGACAAATTAGGGTTTTCACACAGCTTTTCATTCTCTCAGACTTGGTGGGGAAATTGGACGCAACAGACCTGGTCAGTGTTAGATCTTTTTAATGTTACGACCATAGGCTCAACTTTATGCAGTTTGCGGGACTTTATGGTCCTTCGGACTTGTGGGAACTTTGGCATCATCCGACTTAGTTCATGATTGAATGATATAGCGCAAGTCAAAGATGATTGATTTTAGCACAAAAGTCCGTCAGGAGGGAAACCAACACTAGAGTCGGTGATAAAGGATTTTAACGCAAAGTTAGTTGGGAGGCAAATCAGCATAAAGGTCGGCACAAGAGTAATTCAGTGCAAAAGGTAGTTGGAGAGCAATTTAGTGGAAAGGGCTATTCAAGGCCATCAAAAGAGATAAAAATTCAACTTAGTAGATTCTTGAAATGATTTTTTTTTTAACATCATCATTCAATTATGGCCAAAATGCACTTTGACCACTTGACCACTTAGGAGGTGAAAATCTACTTGACATCCTAGACCAAAATTTGAAAGAGGGGGTCCCTATTTTAAAATGGGGTGTGTGTGCGAGGCACAACACTGTTGATTGTCAAATCCGTGCTTATCTGGTTTGAAACCAAATCCCTGCTAGGAGTATTAAGTGGGTCTTGCTCTAGAATCATATCCCATTGCATATATCCGCTTAAGGACTAAATCCCCGCTGAAGCATTAGAACAAGCTAGTGCTAAGTTTGAACTGTATTGTATATATCCACTGGAGGTCGAAATCCCCTCCAAAGTAATAGATTAAGATGACACTGAATTTGAACTTCACTGCACATATCTAGTTGATGTTAAAAGGTTTGCTGACTCTGGTGAAGGCCCTAAGTCACAGTTTTGCCTAAAATGCATTGCTAAGATACTTTTTAAGGAAATGGAGATGATTAAGCCAAGGGATTTGAAGTAATTACATGGTATCTGTCTTGTTATGTGCATTACTTTGAATCTAAGGATTTCATGCATTAAAGTAGGTTTTATTCTTAATATTTACTGTCATATCCAGTGAGGCCTCAAAATCCCACTGCTTTGTTTTTCTGCTTCTGGTTATAATTCATATGGTAAAATGTTAAGGAATGAATTGCAATGAATATTTTTTATGTTTCCTTAATGAATGATAGTAGGTTTTGGGATTAAAATTAATGTTTATTAGGCATTTTGACCCTATGTCCTATTGTGGGGTAAATCCCCACTTTTGGGTCTAGATTTCTACTTTTGGTGAACAATGAAAACACACAAGTATTAGCACTCCTAGGCTGCCTAGTAATCATGAAACATAGGTCTAGACCTCTAGGGTAGTAAATTTCAAAGATTACTCATTAGGTTCCTATCCTGTAGGATAAATGACTTCCTGAGCCATAAACATGAAGTACGAATTTAAAGGGCTCCCCCTAGTGAGCAAGAACACATCAGCTTGGATCAATGTAGGAGATACCGACCTTGGACACATTGACATAGAAGATTTTAGACTAAGGATCCTAGGTCCTAATCCAACACCTCGGGGCAAGAAGATTAGAGACAATGGCATTGCTCATGCTGCTACTTTTCTGACCTATGTCCAATGTCATGATATGATAGTAGCATGTGCAGACAGATAGGATTAGTTGTCAAGAATGGTTTCCACTCAAGAGGGTAAAGTATTAGCAGATTGTAGCCCCTTAGCATTGGCTGAGACCTTTGACATTCCTCCCTTTCCAGTCCTAACCATGATGGATAAAAATGAAAGTCAAAAGATGTACAATCAAGACCTCGAGACTTGTAGAAAGAAGATCAATGAGGGGTGGATGAAGAATAAGAGAGTAGCCATGTCAAAACTTCAACAAGTATTGTATATGAGTGATTTCAAAGAAGAAATAGGAGACCTAGTCACTCTCCTGAGCAGAATTATGGGATTGCCCTCTACTTCCAGTTTTGAAGGTAGGATGTTCTCTTATGTGGTGGAAATATTGCATGGAGACAAGAAGATCCATTGGGGTTCCCAAAAATGGTTATAAATAGCCCTTTTTGGTGGCCTCCAGCCAAATTTTGAATTTTGTATCTCCCTCCAAAAATAGGTCAACTTTCGAGAGTCATAACTTTTGATTCGGGTGTCCGATTGACGAACCATTTGAAGTGCTAGAAATCCCACAGAGTGATCTACGTGATCTACATGCTAAGAATTAGATTTGCCTATTCTACCCAATTTTAGGGCCATATGGGGCCGTTTAGTGCCTCAAACCTGACTTTGAATTATTTTCAGGCATTTTTTAGGAAACAAAAACTTTAATATCTTTCAGCCCACAAATGATCTTTGCCTGATTTCTTCACTAAAGGTCTTATTTTTCATTTATGAAGCTTTCTGTAAAGTTTTTCTTCCAGACATGCCCAAATACAAACTTTCCAAAAATAGCAGTTTGTTATTTTTAGTAGTTTGGAAAAACTAAAAGTTCTATATCATTATTTAAGTGATTATGGAACCAGAAATACAAATTTTGAAAAGAAATGAAAACATTAACAATTTTGAATCATCATCTTTTTTCTGGGTGATGCAAGATTGCCCATACACCACTGGATGCTCCTGCATCAGACACCCAGGGTAATTTGAGAAGTGACCTTGTCACATCTCAGGTGTTTGTTTGAGGAAAACCCAAATGGTCAACCTCTGCCTTAGACAACTAGGAAGAATCTGTAACAGGCCTTCCTTTCCACTTCACCAGATATTCCTCATATTGCTTGTTCCGAGTACTTCTTCCCACAAGGCTATCCAAGACCTCTTCTATCTCCTCCCTTGAAGTAGATGCCGAAATACTACACTATTCTTCTGTTGGTCAATCCTCTATTCCAGCTTCATGATATTCTATTAAATCACCAATGTTGAACATAGAGGAGATGTTGATCCCACTATGTAGCTCTACCTCATATGCATTTCATGAATCATGCTTCTTCAGAATCCTACATGGTCTAAATTTTTTCATTTTCAACTTATTATATGTTCCAATTGGAAACCTCTCTTTTCTCAAGTGAACCGTGACTTCATCTCCTACATGAAATTCCTTATATCTCCTCTTCTGATCTGCCTTAGCCTTGTACTGAAAATTCATCTTATTAATGTGATTTCTCACCTCTTCATGCAAATTCTTCAGGTGTTCTACAAAGTCTTTGGCTTCGATACTTGTCTTTTCTCCCTTGTCCAGTTTCCTTAACTTTGAAGCATTTCTTAGACTACTCCCATATACAATCTATAATGGTGATTTACCTATACTCCTATTGACATAATTATTGTAAGTAAATTCTTCTTGTGGTAAAATTAAATCCCATCCCTTGGGCTTATCTCCTACTAAGCATTGTAGAAGGTTACCCAAACTCCTATTCACCACTTTTGTTTGTCCATCAGTCTGTGGATGGTGTGCAGAACTGAACTTCAAATCTATCTTCAATTTATTCCAGAATGTCCTCCAGAAATAACCAACAAATTTGGTATTTTGATTTGAAACTATGCTTTTAGGTAGACCATGTAGTCTCACCACCTCTTTGAAAAATAACTCTGCAATATGAACAACATCATTGGTTTTCTTACAAGGAATAAAATGTGCCATCTTTGAGAATCCGTCCACCACCACAAAAATAGAATCATGTCCTCTCTGTGTCCTTGGTAAACCAAGAACAAAGTCCATACTAAAATCATCCCATGGCCTCTCTAGTACAGGTAATGGCTGATACAACCCTGCATTCTAACTTGTTCCTTTTTCCATCTGACACACTCTACAACTCTGCACAAATTTCCTCACATCTTGCTGTAGTTGTGGCCAATAATAATGTTCATTAACAATAGCAATGGTCTTACCTTGACCAAAGTGTCTGGCTAATCCCCCACTATGCTTCTCCTTAATCAGGTTCTCTCTCATAGAACTCCTAGGAATGCACAACTAGCTTCCTCTAAACAACATGCCATCTTGGATTATGAAATCTAACCATTTTGTCATGTCCAAAGTAACAAGTTCCAAACAAGCTTTCCAAGTCTCTGAAAATCAGGATCTTCAGGATACAAACTTTTGAGCTCATCGAACCCAACAACCTATGTCTTCATTTCTATCAACAAATTTTGCCTTCTACTTATGGTATTTGCAACTCTGTTGGACTTCCCACTCTTGTGCTTCAAAACAAAAGTATAACTATGCAAAAACTCAACCCATTTTAAGTGCCTCTACTTCAACTTTCCTTGACTATTAAGATATTATAAAGTGTGATGATGAGTATATAAAGAAACTCTTTTGGCAACAAATAATGTCTCCATTTCTTCAAAGCATAAACTATAGCATAGAACTCCTGATCATAAACATATTACTTTTTCTTGGCATCATTAAGCTTCTCACTGAAATAGGCAATGGTCTAACCTTCTTGGCTAAAAGCAACTCCTATAACACTGCCACTAGCATCACAATCTACCTGAAATACCTTATTAAAATCTGGAAGTGCCAAAAGAGGTTGCTCTGTGACTTTTTGCTTCAATGTATCAAAGCTCTTAGTTACACTTGTAGTCCATTTAAACTCTTTTCTATCCCCTCTTATTGTCATAGTTAAGGGTGCACAAATGCTACTAAAATTATGATAAATTTTCTATAAAAACTTGCCAATTAACCATGAAAAGATCGTACCTCTGTAGCACTCCTTGGTGTAGGCCATTCGATGATAGCCCTCACCTTCTCTGGGTCCATCTTAAGACCTTCCTTTGAGACAACAAATCCTAGTTATACAACTCCTTTGCAAAACTACATTTCTTCATATTAATCAACAACTTCTCCTCCCTCAGCTTCTCTAAAACTCTTTTGATATGCATCAGATGGTCCTCCCAAGTCTTACTGAAAATCAGAATGTCATCTAGATAAATAATAACAACATTTCTCAAAAATCCTTCAATACCTCATTCATGAGTCGCATGTATGTGCTCGGTGCATTGGTTAGCCCAAATGGCATGACTAACCATTCATACAAAACTTCCTTTGTCTTGAAGGTTGTCTTCCATTCGTCTCCTTCTCTGATTCCAATCTAGTGCTACCCACTTTTTAGGTCAATCTTTGTGAAGTACTTGGCTCCACTCAAACAATCCATTATCTCATCCATTCTATGCAATGGAAATCTATACTTGATCATGATCTTATTGATGGCTTGGGAATCTGCACACATTCTCCACTCTTCATCTTTTTTTAGTGCTAGTACTGCAGGTACCGCACATGTACTTAGGCTCTCCCTTATCAGTTCCTTCCTCAACAACTCTTGAACTTGTCTATTTAGCTCTTCATTCTCTGCATGAGTCATTCTATGTGCTGCCTTATTCAACAAACTAGCTCTTGGTATCAAATCCATTTGATGACTTGTCTTCCTCACCAGTGGTAAACCTTTTGGTACATTATCAGAGATAAAGTCCTAAAATTCTTCCATCAGATCTGAGACTTCTGCTAGTATATCTTTACATTTCTCTTGACTAATCTTAAGAATCAACACAAAGGAATGACGCTCATGCTTCATACCCTCCAAAAATTTCGTATCATCTACCAAGCAAATTCTAGTAGTACTACATACATTTTCTTCTACCTCCTTTAAGGGCTTCAACTTATGACAAACTCCATCCTTTGTCAAGGAATATGTGTTTGCATGTCCATCATGGGTAGCGCACCTATCATACTGCCACAACCTTCCCAATAACATATGACATGCATCCATTGTTATGATGTCACACATCACCTCATCATGGTAGTCCCCAATCTTGAACGTGACTAAACACTGCTCATTGACCAAAGCTCTATGGTCTTTCAACCATGAAATTCAATATGGATGTGGATGCCTTCTCCTTGTCAACTTCAACTTGTTAACCATCTCTTCTGAAACAACATTGTTAGTACTTCCACTATCAATAATAATATCACAACACTTACCTTCACACTTGCACGTTGTGTGGAATAAACTATTCTTTTGATCTAGTTCTAATATCACAACACTTACCTTCACACTTGCACCTTGGACAGAATAAACTCTTCCTCTAATCTAGTTCTTTCTCCTCATTCAACAAGGTTCTTCTAACAATTAGGGTTTCTCCCCTTTCAACATCTTCAGAATTCTCAGATTGTGCATCTTCATCTACATGTGCAACTCATGCATTATCTTTAGGTCTTCTATTTATCCTTCCTTTATGTTATGGACACTTGTATGCTCGATGCCCTTCTTCTCCATATTGCAAACAGGTTCCTCTGAAACCTCCTCTTCCAAGTCCTTGCCTAGGTCGACCTCTTCCTCTTTTCTCACCATTATTTTAGTCATGAGGGTGGTCAGTATTATCTCCTCTCTGATTTTGACTGGTGCCAACTTCTTCACTTTTCTTTGGATCTTCATTTCAGCCTCCATAGGATCTTCCACCAGTTCTTCTACCTTGACCTCTTCCCCTTTGCTTGCTTTCGAATCTTTTAATCAGCTTCTCTTCTACCTTCAAGGAAAATTAGTGTGCATCTTCTATGGTGGTCATTCTGACTAGGCTCAGCTCTTCGTGAATACTTGGCCTCAACCCATTAATGTAATGGGCTACCTTCTCCTTGTTGGCCTCTGCATGGCCTATTCTGATAGTAATCTTATAAAAATCTTTTGTATACTCCTTAACAGATTTGTTACCTTGCTTCAATCCTTGCAGCTTCTTAAGCAACTCTAACTCAAAGTCCACAGGAATGAATTGTTTCTTTAGTTTGTCTACCATTTGATCCCACCTGATAATCTTTCCTTTTCCTCTTTTATTTCTCTCCAACTAGACCTCCTTCAACCAAATACTGACATGGCCCTTCAACTTTATTTTTACAAACTTGACTTGTTCTGGATCCTCTAAATCTTCATACTCAAAATATTCTTCCATATCATTCATCCAATCAATAAGCTGTTCTGGATCCAAATCTCCAGAATGGGTAGAAACTTCAGTCCTGGGCCTCTTTCTGATCTTTGAAATGACCCTCAACAACCTAACTTCTGCAAGATCTCCTGCAGCTTCTTGTTCCTTGTTAGATAGCTCTTCTTCAGCTTCATATTCACTTTCCTCTCTTGTTCTCAACTCAAACACTCTTTGCAACTCCTCTTGCAATGCATGGATTTGCCTTTGCATGGCCCTAAAACCCTCTTCCATCAAAGCATTTCTCCCAACACAGTTTCTTCATGGAGGCATTTTGATCTCTACAAGCAACCCACAACCTCATGTCTTGGTGTAAATTGCCTCACGGTCGGCGATCTGTCTACACACTCAGGAACCCTTGCTGCAACACATTACAACTTCCTATCTCTAGACTCTGGAACCTGTAGCCCCAAATATGCTAGGGTTTCTATTTTACCACCTTTTCTTGAATCTACACTTTCCCCCTTATCTCTACTACTGCCAAGGGTTCCAAAAAATGGTTATAAATAGCCCTTTTTGGTGGTCTCCAACCAAATTTTGAATTTTGCATCTCCCTCCAAAAATAGGTCAACTTCTAGGAGCCATAACTTTTGATCCGAGTGTCCGATTGAGGAACCTTTTGAAGCGCTGGAAATCTAGTGGAGTGCTCTACATGCCATTATTTGCTTAGCCAATTCTACCCATTTTTAGGGCTATACAAGGCTGTTTAGCTCCTCAAACCTGACTTTGAATAATTTTTAATGGTTTTTCGGGAAACATAAACTTTAATATCTTTTAGCCCACAAATGATCTTTGCCTGATTCCTTTGCCAAAGGTCTTATTTTTCATTTATGAAGATTCATGTAAATTTTTGCTTCCACATGTGCCCAAATGCAAAATTTCCAAAAATAGCAGTTTGGAAAATCTGAAAGTTCTACATTATTATTCAAGTGATTATGGAACCAGAAATATAAATTTTGAAAAGAAATGAAAACAACATCAATAATTTTGAATCATCATCTTTTTTTGGGTGATGCAAGATTGCCCTTACACCACTAGATGCTCCTGCATCATCCATAAATCTATTCTTCCACATGTGCATATTTCTATCCCTTTTCCTTTGGTTGTTTAAGACTTGGAAAAGCGCTAAACTGTCTAAAAATCACATATCTAATAAATCATTTTCTAAGTTAGTGGGGGTTCCAAAGATTATAATATTTTACATTCTCACCATATCTTGTGAAGATGCATTTCTAAGTTTTGAGTCTAATTTAGACCAGTTTTCTTGAGGCGCATGAACATAAGCCTCACAACCAAAGACCCCTAAATGTGAAACATAAGGATTAGGGACAAGGATAGAAAAGGATTGGATGGATGGATTGAGGAATTGTTAATAGTGGATGGGATGGATGGGAGATTCATGATGGATGGAGGGGTCCATGATGTGATCTCCAAGGATTACGTCACATAGGAATTATATGCTCTACTATAGATATGCCACTTATGATGTTGCATTACAAAGCTTGTAACAATATATGGTTTGATTAGTTGTAAAAAATTGGGTACATCAAGAGATGTCCAAATAATGTTTCAACATTATGCCCCTATCCTTATCAAGATCAAAGGGAAAAAAGGAGAACAAATGGGAATGATGGAAAGGATATGTGAATATGATGGATCGGGACAATATTAGAAGGGATAAGATGAGATAGATGAGACAACTTGCCCCCAAGTTTAATGTGCATAGACAATCAATTTACACATGATGCTTGTGAATGGGTTTTTATCATGGTACTTATCCAAGGTGCCATGAAATGGTTTTCACCATTAGATGAATGATTTTTCTTCACTATTTTTATTTTTGAATTTTATTGTATTTTTTTGAATTTTTTGAGTTTTTCATTTCATTGATTGGATGACATTGATAATATGATATTCAAAGGGTCTTTGCATGCACCTGTCAATCTAATATGGTTGTTGTAGATGCTTTTGTCATAAAATGCCAGTAGTGACCTACCTAGAGTAATTGTTTTGATAGGATCATAGCACTCATGTACAATCCATTGATGTTGTGATCCTCATTGATAATGGAGTTGGCCTTATCTGAATGTTTACATCTTGATAGGGTACCTTTATAGACCTTATGATAAAATGTTGCTGCTACAATGCGACAAATTTGGGATTTGAGGTTTTTGGATTTGAGGCGTGATATTAGATTTGGATGGGGGATGTTGGATGTGGAATGATGCAATTGAAGTTTGTTAGGTTTAGACAAATAGATTAGCAATTTAGATTAAGTTTGAGGATTCCTAATTCTCCACACTTGGGATGGTGGGTTATGGATTTTGGATTGCAAATTAGGATGGCAATTAGGACCAAAAATCTTATATAATTCAGGAGGAGGTGGACACCTATTATATGCATATTGCTTCTTACAATTTTGAGTGATTATTTGATTTGGACATTTAGAACCAACATTCTTATATAAGTTGTATGGAGATACATACATCTATTATAAGCAAGGTGATGTGGCTTCACATTTTGATTTGGATATTTTTCTTTGTTTGATTGACTTGGTCCATTTTTCTTTTGGACCCATATTGCTTTTATGTGTCTTTCTTGATTTTTGGATTCATACACCTTTGATGTTGTATTTGGATCTCCTACTTTGTATGCTTTAGAATTTGGTTGGTCCCAATTAATAGGTTTAGGATGTGGAAGATAAAGTTTGATGGTATGGATAGTGGAGGTGGAATGAATGTTGGTAGCAAGCTTGTTGTAGGGGTTGTGAATGGTCCCTATCTTGATGCTTCCATGACTAATGTAGGTTGGGATAGGCTCTAGGATGCCTTGACAATGATTGATGTAGATTGGGATAGGCTCTAGGATGCCTTGCTCATGAAGGCCCAATCCTTTTCCTTGATAATTCATGCTTTTACATATCTTGTTTGCAATAGGATACTTGTTGTTTTTGAAGCATGATGCTAGCCCATTGGTGTGTCCCAAGAACTATTAGAACTATTGTCCCATCTATAAGAAATCTTAACTTAATAAAGGTGGTGTTGGTGCCTGAATTCACTGTCAATTTTTAAGCATTTTTCATGCAGGCACCTTCCCTAAAATCCAAAAAATTTTAAGTATTGGGGCCCCTCAGCGTTCTTCAGCATTTGCATCATAGTTCTTGAGGTGGTGGTCTTCATGTTTTCTCCATCGGAATGAGTTTGTATATGTCTTGGCGATCATGATTGGTACCAATGGTGTGTTTTCTTCTATCGCTGTGACATGGGCCATCGAATGGATGGAGGAGTGTTTGCTCGATGGTGTTAGTCTTACCGACGAGGGTTTTGAAGGTTATCTGAGTGATCGGTGTCATCGGCATAGGTTTGAGGTGTTGCACCGACGGTGTAAGTCACACCGACGGAGGTGGGAAACCGATGTGTTATCGACAGGTGTTGTTATGTCAGCAAAGGAGTTTCGTGCTAGGCCGACGGTGTTGGTCTAGCCGACGGGGATGTGAGATGTGCCATCGGCATGACATAGACTGTCGGGTGAGCGGGCAGGTTTTGGACCGACAGTGGGAGGTTTGGCCGATGAGGTGTCATCAGCGTGTGTCTCGCCGAAGGTGGTGTGCCATCGGGAGGATTCATGGCATCAGCAAGGGAATTTCATGTTGCTCCGACGATGTGTGTCTGGCCGAAGGGAGCGAGGAGTTTGGCCATTGGGTTGACTTCGTGCTTGGTCTCGCCGAGGGAAGTGCTATCGCCATGACTTTGGCTATCGGGCGAGCCGGCGTGGGGTTCACCGATGGAGTGGTGTCTAGTCGATGGTGTCATTGGCTTGGTGTTTGGTATCAGGCGGACTGTGTTTGGTTTTGCCGATGAGATGTTCATCGGCATATGTGGAATGGCCATTGGCGAGATTATTGAGGTCGGTGGGAGCTTTCATTGGTGTGTCGATGGTCTATGTCTTGGCAATAAGGGATTATGAAGTGGTCTTCGGCATGACCTGTGTTGTCGGTAGGAGAATTAGTTGTTGAGTCGATAGTGGAGGTTTCGCCGACGAGGGTGTTTTGGTGGCCATCGGGGAGAGTTGGTCTATTGGCCAAGGAAGCTTTTGGGCTGGCTGATAGACTATGTCTGGCCGACAGAGGCTTTCGAGAGGTGTCATCAGTGAGACTTGATAGATCGGCAGGGGGATTTGGGAGTTAGCCGATGGCCTGGGTTGGCCGATGGGCTTTGGGCGAAGGAGCGTGTGTCGAGCGCGGCAAAACGCTCGACACTTAGTATGCATGTGACTATGTTTTTTAAAGTGATAGAGGGCTCTCTGCACTGTGCATGTGGGATTATTTTCCTACATATTTTGAACCTACGGTGAAGTGCGTTTTGGCAGGAGGCTTCCGTTTGAAAGTTGCGATGGTTTTCTTGGTGGCCGCGGGTGGTTGAGCCATCAATGGCGACAGTGCAGGGGTATGGGCGACGGTACAAGCTATTAAGATGCCTAATCATGGATGAAGACTTTCATATGGCAGCGTAAAGCTTGAGATCCCCCCTGTCTGTTGCATTTAATCTGTGAAGGCCATTTTCAAATGGAAGGAATGTATCTGGCAAATTTTTGACTTCTGGCCATGTAATTAATTAATGAGTGTACACAGTTCTGTATATAATGGTCTGGTTGTGTTACTTTTTAGAGGTTGGATGTTTTTGGGCTTTCTGCTCTGACTCTAAACATAAGGTGTTCACATTTTGAAAGGCATTTTTTGCTACAGACTCGGTCCTTAGTCTGGTGTACTAATCTATCTTGGATTGTAAATGATGATTTTTTCTATGATGACCTTCTATGCAGATTGATTTTAAATGAAAAACACCTGTGTGTGTATTGTTTCTGATTGTCTCCTATATGTCATTTGTTTTCCTTTCAAACAAGGTTGTCAAGGACTTCCAAGTTTTTCAGTGTATGCATACTGTGTGTCTGATTTATTGCGTCTGCTCAAGGAGTGGTTAAATAGGCTTTTGATCAGATACAAAGGGAAATAGATTGCATCATAGGATCTGTTAAGCATGATCATTAATGATACTCTTTCTTGAACATGTTGCTGTCAGGCAGTAGCATTATTCTCAGGTCCTCTGGATATGAATTTATGTTGTCATGGGGAGACAATTACCGCCTTAGATATGACTCTGCTACCCAGATAAGGCACTAGTTTGGGAATTTGTCTGTTCAATGGGTCTAGGAAAGTCCCATCACTCCAAACACCATTTCAAACCATCTCATCCTTCCATCTGTTAGTTGTAGGATTAGGAGTAGGAAACCCTTGCATGCTCTCATCCCTAACTAGACATTATGTCCAAGAATGTTGCCAACCTTGTGATTTGTTATACAAATCTTGGTCCTTACATGATAGTATTCTACCTATTGCTGTCAAGTTAAATCCTTCTATCATTGAGCTAGTCAAGGTTATACCTTTATCAAATAGGGACACCCCCCTTGGTGTGGCAGAACCAGAAGTGAAGGGGAGGAGCTCACGCAACCTTCTATATTTAGTTGGCTGAATCTGCCTGTGCATTAGAACTGGCAACCCCTAATGCTGATTCAGAAGAAAAACCAACAAAAATGGTGACTCTGCTGGGGATGTTGATGTAAAGTGATATCCTACAGTCTCTGGTGAAGTTTTGCTCTGTTGGTGGAATGAACTCAAAAACATATTTGATGAGCTTTCAGCTGCTGTAAATTTTGTCCTCTTTGGAGAGGTGGCGACTCTGCAAAAAATTCAAGTGCACATGAAACGTTGATGTGTGTGTTGTGATAGAAAATGTGCTGTTCAGACTTCAGCATCTATATAAGAAAGGTACCTTGTTCCTTCCCCTTTATATTTGCTGTTTTATTGCATAGGTTAGATGCCAGGGGAGGCTATAGGTCTTAGGAATGGAAAAGATGTCTGAAAATAGAAATTTCATGAATCCAAGTATGAATTATCCCATACTCAGCGGTGAAATGTTGGATAAAAGAATAGAAGAGATAAGAAATAGGTTGATATTCTTAGAGGCTGAGCAGGCCCAGTTAAAAAACAATAACCCTGTTGTGTCTGCTAGTCAGAAGGCTAAACCTCCTATCAGCCCTTTTGATCCTTTGTATGACCAATTAGATTTGTCATGGGTTGACTATAAAGTAGAAACTATGCCTGCTAGGATATACTGTCAGATGCCTAGATTTAGTGGTCACAGTGTATGTGATGGGAATGCACATATCCAAAATTTTCATAGTTTTATGGGAAAACATTCATTTAGAGATGAGGATATGTGGATGAGGTTTTTTGTTAGGTCCTTTGATGCAAAAGAAAAAGACTGGTATTTGAGCTTTCCAAAGAGATCCTTTGCCTGTTGGGATGAGCTTACTGACTTTTTCAGAAAAGAATTTGCAAAAGAACCTGCTGATCTTGTTGCAGAATTGATGAGAATCAAAAAACAAGATGAAGAGCCATGTGTTGATTTCAGTCATAGGTTTGCAGTAGCCTTTTCACAGATCCTAGAAGTCTTCAGACCTGACACTTCAGCCTGTGTTGGCATATTCTTTGAGGCTTTTGAGGAGGGCTCTAGTGCATTACTGAGGGATTTCAAGGTGACAAGTATGCAGATGGCATACAAGTTCATATAAAAAATAGAAAAAATCAGAAATGTGCACCTGCTGAAATCCCTGTCCCCTAGCCTTGGTATGAAAAATAGTTGTGAAGCTGCAAATGACCAAATAATTAAGGCATCATGTGCAGATAAAAATGAAAATGAAAGCATAGAGGTTGAGACTACTGTATTTGAACATAATGCTAACAATACTGCTCAACTGGATTGTTCACCAATTGAGGATGCCAGTGAAAGGACTAGTGAGGATTCCCATTGCAATGATGAGGCATATGACCATGAAAACAATAACAAGGTTGTGGACAGTAATGAGCAACTTTTGGAATGGACCTGTGGAGACAATTGTGAGTATTGTACTCAAGACAGAGAAGGTATAAGCAAACAGAAAAATAGTCCCATGTGTGACCCATTGCCTACCTTTCAAACACATGGAGATCATGAATAGCAGTCAAAAATTGAAATAAGTGCTAGTGCAGAGCATGATTGTTTTTCATTTGATGGCTGTTTTTCTTATGACACACAGGTTGATACTCCTCCACAAAGGGAATCCATTGGTGATGAAGATGTGTGCTCTGCTGCCCATGAACAAATGGCATATTATGATCAAACTGATGCACCTGGGTCACCCATTTATGACACATGTGATGATGAGGATCTGACTGAGTATGGTGAGGATCTAGACATTATTTTTGACTTGGATTCTGTTTCTCATCCTGATGAAAGAGGAAACAACATACATCAAGTAAGTGATTGTAAAAATGTGCCTGATTTGAAAGAGATGCCAGAGCCTGATCTTTTCCAGTTTGGTGCTGCTATTGGTTGTGTGCATGATGTGCACAATTGTGAATTTGAAAGCTTTTCTTTTGAGAGGCTAGCATATGAAATGAACTCTAATTTTCCTAGCTGCATGGTGGACTTTGAATATTTTTAGTTTTCAGTCCAGCTAGGAGATCATTTTGCAATGTATAATGCTGATACAAATGATAACATGTGTTATATTCCATTTGAGTATGCATTACTTGATACATTCTGCATCCATTTGCTGCCTGATGCTGAGGGTTGTTTGCATAGGGTTGACAGTGACAAAATAAATTAGAAGGTTGAATGTGCAGATGACTAGGTTTGTTTGTGGTCAGATCATGGCAGTATCCTCAGGCTTGACCCAGTGTATGCAGATGAGAACAAGGTGTTTGACAAGGGGAAATATTGGTTTTCCTTTTCTTGGTGGCCTTAGGCCATCAAGTTTGATTGGTGATGCAGATCATGGTAACTTCATGACTCTGTTGCCCAATGGATAGGGGACTGGTCTACACCCCAGAGTTCTATGGTTCTTGCCATGCCTACAAGAGGCATGCATCCTCAGACAGAGCCACTGTTGGTGCCTGAATTCACTGTCAGTTTTTAAGCATTTTTCATGCAGGCACCTTCCCTAAAATCCAAAAAATTTTAAGTATTGGGGCCCCTCAGCATTCTTTAGCATCTGCATCATAGTTCTTGAGTTGGTGGTCTTCATGTTTTCTCCATTGAAATGAGTTTGTATATGTCTTGGCGATCATGATTGGTACCAATGGTGTGTTTTCTTCTATCGCTGTGACATGGGCCATCGAATGGACGGAGGAGTGTTTGCCCGATGGTGTTAGTCTTACCGACGAGGGTTTTGAAGGTTATCAGAGTGATCGGCGTCATCGGCATAGGTTTGAGGTGTTGCTCTGATGGTGTAAGTCACACCGACGGAGGTGGGAAACCGATGTGTTATCGGCAGGTGTTGTTATGTCAGCAAAGGAGTTTCGTGCTAGGCCGACGGTGTTGGTCTGGCTGACGGTGATGTGAGATGTGCCATCAGCATGACATAGACTGTCAGGTGAGCGGGCAGGTGTTGGACCGACAGTGGGAGGTTTGGCCGATGAGGTGTCATTGGCGTGTGTCTCGCCGAAGGTGGTGTGCCATCGGGAGGATTCATGGCATCGGCAAGGGAATTTCATGTTGCTCTGACGATGTGTGTCTGGCTGAAGGGAGCGAGGAGTTTGGCCATTGGGTTGACTTCGTGCTTGGTCTCGCCGAGGGAAGTGCTATCGCCATGACTTTGGCTATCGGGCGAGCCGGCGTGGGGTTCACCGATGGAGTGGTGTCTGGCCGATGGTGTCATTGGCTTGGTGTTTGGTATCGGGCAGACTGTGTTTGGTTTTGCCGATGAGATGTTCATCGGTGTATGTGGAATGGCCATCGGCGAGATTATTGAGGTCGGTGGGAGCTTTCATTGGTGTGCCGATGGTCTATGTCTTGGCGACAAGGGATTATGAAGTGGTCTTCGGCATGACCTATGTTGTCGGCAGGAGAATTAGTTGTTGAGCCGATAGTGGAGGTTTCGCCGACGAGGGTGTTTTGGTGGCCATCGGGGAGAGTTGGTCTATCGGCCAAGGAAGCTTTTGGGCTGGCCAATAGACTATGTTTGGCCGACAGAGGCTTTCGAGAGGTGTCGTCGGCGAGACTTGATAGATTGGTAGGGGGATTTGGGAGTTGGCCGATGGCCTGGGTTAGCCGATGGGCTTTGGGCGAAGGAGCATGTGTCGAGCGCAGCAAAATGCTCGACACTTAGTACGCATGTGACTATGTTTTTAAAGTGATAGAGGGCTCTCTGTGCTGTGCATGTGGGATTATTTTCCTACATATTTTGAACCTACGGTGAAGTGCGTTTTGGCGGGAGGCTTCTGTTTGAAAGTTGCGATGGTTTTCTCGGTGGCCGCGGGTGGTTGAGCCATCAATGGCGACAGTGCAGGGGTATGGGCGACGGTACAAGTGATTAAGATGCCTGATCATGGATGAAGAATTTTAGATGGCGGCACAAAGCTTGAGATCCCCCTGTCTGTCACATTTAATCTGTGAAGGCCATTTTCAAATGGAAGGAATGTATCTGGCAAATTTTTGACTTTTGGCCATGTAATTAATTACTGAGTGTACACGGTTCTGTATATAATGGTCTGGCTGTGTTACTTTTTAGAGGTTGGATGTTTTTGGGCTTTCTGCTCTGACTCTGAACATAAGGTGTTCACATTTTGAAAGGCATTTTTTGCTACAGACTCGGTCCTTAGTCTGGTGTACTAATCTATCTTGGATTGTAAATGATGATTTTTTCTGTGATGACCTTCTATGTAGATTGATTTTAAATGAAAAACACCTGTGTGTGTATTGTTTCTGATTGTCTCCTGTATGTCATTTGTTTTCCTTTCAAACAAGGTTGTCAAGGACTTCCAAGTTTTTCAGTGTATGCATACTGTGTGTCTGATTTATTGCGTCTGCTCAAGGAGTGGTTAAATAGGCTTTTGATCAGATACAAAGGGAAATAGATTGCATCATAGGATCTGTTAAGCATGATCATTAATGATACTCTTCCTTGGACATGTTGCTGTCAGGCAGTAGCATTATTCTCAGGTCCTCTGGATATGAATTTATGTTGTCATGGGGAGACATTTACAATCTTAGATATGACTCTGCTGCCCAGATAAGGCACTGGTTTGGGAATTTGTCTATTCAATGGGTCTAGGAAAGTCCCATCACTCCAAACACCATTTCAAACCATCTCATCCTTCCATCTGTTAGTTGTAGGATTAGGAGTAGGAAACCCTTGCATGCTCTCATCCCTAACCAGACATTATGTCCAAGAATGTTGCCAACCTTGTGATTTGTTATACAAATCTTGGTCCTTACATGAGAGTATTCTGCCTATTGCTGTCAAGTTAAATCCTTCTGTCATTGAGCTAGTCAAGGTTATACCTTTATCAAATAGGGACACCCCCCTTGGTGCGGTAGAACCAGAAGTGAAGGGGAGGAGCTCATGCAACCTCCTGTATTTAGTTGGCTGAATCTGCCTGTGCATTAGAACTGGCAACCCCTAATGCTGATTCAGAAGAAAAACCAACAGGTGGTAAATCCTAGTTGATAAGATACTTGTGCTTTATCAGTGTGTACATTTGTCATGTCTTGATCATTGTTTGTTCTTGTTATGCTTTGATAATTTGAATGCTCAGTGATAATTTGTGCATTGATAGGCTTGATATGAACAATGTCATTTACTTGATCATCTATCTATTTATGGGGATCAACTGTCTCATCATGGGAAGTGAATGCTAATGGATGATGAATAGGATTAATATGGATCTCTTGTCCATATATAGGATCTTGGTCATAGATAGGATTAATGTGGATAGTTTGCTATTGTTTTAGAATGCTTTGATCTTGATTTGGATGGGAACATGGTTGGTCATTCTTTGGAACAAGTTCTTGACATAGCTTGATTTGCTTGGATGACATAGTGGAGGAGTGTTATTTTTCTTTGACATCACCATTGGAAATGAATGTAGGGATAGACTCTTTTAGTTGGACACATAGATGGGTGAGGGATTTTTTATGCTTATGGATTTGGAATTTTATGGATGTGACAGACTTTTGAAAGGAGAAACATTTATTTTACCATATACATAGACTTGTAGGAATGATGACTTTAGGAGGCTCTGGGGTGCTCTTGATAGGTGTGGGTTAGATGAATTTCTCATGGACAATAAGCTTGCATGTGCTAGAGGGGGATGACATTAGATGAGTAGAGTTACATGACCTCACTACTTCTCTTTTGCCTTTATGTTTAGGATCATTTGCTAGTAGTCCTTGGAGAAAGAGAAAATTTGAATAGGACCATTTGGACATGTGACGACTAGATGGTGAATTAGATGTTTGGTTTGGGTGACAGTTGGCTTGGTGGGAGAAGTTGGAGTGCAAAGGTTGTGAGAATGGAGGATATGCATAGGATGTAGAGGCTACAGTGGTATTTCCCTTATCGAAGGTATCATAAGGATGACCAATAGATATTTGATTTGGATGTGAGGGCTTGTTTATGCTAGAATCATTGATATATTCCTCTTGATCTACATGACTATCATCATCATTGGTATATTCCTCTTGATCTACAAGGCTATCATCATCATCAGTATATTCATCTTGATCTACAAGACTATCATCATCATTTGGATAAAGGAGCTCATTTAATGTATGCGTGGCCTTAGGTGAGCTTATGAGTGACTTTGGATGGATAATTTTGATAGATGATCTTAATGGATAGGGTTATTGGAAATAGATTATTTGGATGGATTAGTTTTCTAAACTTGGAATAAGTGTATATCACATTGTTTTGGATCCTAAGGATGTGTTGGTATTTGATTAAGATTGTTGGAATCCATGGATAGTTGTAGAGTTTTAATTGATGGATTATGGGCCCTAGGATAGTTAAGGGTCCCAAGTATTAGATTTTAGGCCCTAGGATGATTAAGGGTCCTAAATGATGGATGGGATGATTTTGAATAAATAGGGATCCAAATATGAGATTTAAGTTGTCCAAGGATTGCTAGGATAGGTAATGGATTTGTATGATAATATTTTTTATGGATAAGTTGTGTAGATGAGGGATTGGTTTGAATGGAACAAGGGATGGACTAAGGTGTAAAACAGATGGAGTGATTAGGATAAACATGTGGTTTAGATTGATGTAAGAATATTAGATGGGGACTAATATGGGAAGGGTTATAGACTTGAATGAACAAATGATTAAGGCATGAGAAATGAGATAAGGGCTAAAAGGTAGTGGATATGGAGTAATTAAAAAGGAATGGACTTATTTTGTTAATGAACAAGTGGATTTATGATTTGGACTAAGGTAAGATGAAATGATTTTTAGTTGAAGGTTGGACTTTGGGTTATGATTATTCTAACCTTGGCTACATTTTTGTTTCAAGGATACCAATTGGCTAGTGTTTTCAAAATAGTAACAAAGGCTTTCAAAAACTTGACTAGGTATGAAAGGTTTAAAAAGTACTTGGTATTCATAACACCCAATCAAAAGACACAACAACAATCCTAGAATTAATCATGAAATGAGTGTCAATTTTTTGTGGGCCCACTAATAATGCTATCTACATAGCAAAGGATAGCTAGGGAATGTAAGGTCATGTACCACCTATGCACCCATTACCATGGAGGTCAAAGCCTTGCCCACATCAAAATCTATCTCAACAACCTGGAAGCATGTGCGTGAGTATCTTTGTTGAAGTACACAAGAAAACTGAGAGGGGCGGTGAATTAATTGTAGCAAAAACTTAACTTCTTTCAAACATCAACACATTAACCACTTAATTATGATTTAACCATGAAAGCATATAATAAAAAATTTAAACACATGAGACACCAGATTTTTACGTAGAAAATCCAATAAGGGAAAACCATGGTGAGTTTTAGCTCACAATATAAATGATATATCAAAATTTACAAGGCTCGCTGCCTTAGAGCTCACTGCCAAAAGGGGCTCACTGCTAGAGGTTTTAACTCACTGCCGAGTTGGTGAACTGAGAAAGTAGCATCTACATCATGCAAGGGTTTGGTTCCATTGAAGCACACTGATTCTTCTTCTTTTCTGCCTTCTTTAAGCAACCACACTTATCTTCGCATCTTCACATCATCGTACCTTTTTTGCAACTTTGTTACATGTATTTATACAATTCATCCACCATGGAATGTACATTAAGGTCGGCATTACAATCATCAACCATTGGAGCAATCTCCAAGGTCGACATACATTAGAATAGGTCTAGACCTAAATAGATTTGAGAAGGAAAAGAATTAATGCATACCACACCATGCCTTAGCTGGGACTCAAATGCAATCTCCCTCGCAACAACATGCTATCACAAACTTCAAAGCATAACTGCAAGTAGTGAAAACAACCAGGTCAGCCAAGACTGGTGTTAACACTAAGACCTTTAGGAACACGCTTCAGCCACGATCCAAATTACACTTTGCAGACCAATCAAAAAGTAGAAAAATGATCTAGAGACATCCACAAGCACATTACAATCACCAAGAACATCCGTACAACCCCCAAACACTCTATCTAAAAGATTCTTCAAACCAAACTACTTAAACATTGTTGTTAACTTTTGTCAGAAAGGAAAGATCACTTGTAGAGCACCAAATCATGAACCATTACAAAGTTGTCGGTACATAACATCATCCCAAACTTAGTTCTAGAACTACAAACCAGAAAACTTAATTACGGAGAAATGCGGAGCAGAATATATTCTCCCTGTTAGCAATAAATACTCAAAAAAATAGTTTTTACTCAGATGAACAAAACTCATTCAAATCTTCACATCGGAGGCTCAAACTTGAGATATAACAACTACAGGCATCCCTTGACATAACTTCCAAACTACAGACAAAGATATTCAATCTATAGGATATGTGGATCAAAACACTACATTATTTTGGCAGATAGAATAGTTTTGCTCTTACTCAAACTTGATCAATTAAATTTCTTAGATGTTGACATTAAGTGTTGACATCAATGACAACACTTACTGCTCATACTTGCAACAATCTCCCCCTTTGTCATTGATGGCAACACATGATGTGAAACACCATCAAGACAACTAATCTTGCTTTGCTTCTTTGCTCCCCCTTTATGCTTTCTTTGGCTACAACTTTCTCCTTAAGTTTTTCACATGCACTTCTCTCCCCCTTTTACATCAATGGAAAAGGGTGCCAGACCTTCTCTCCCTCTTTAGTTGTCAAGGTTCAACTCATATTATACTATCACTGCACTACTCCCCCTGTCAGCAACACTGCAACACTTACTGCTCTTTATCAAGAACTCGTATTAGCAATATCTACTTGCTCCCCCTGAGGGGTGGCCTTCAAAACATCAATCTAGATCAAAAGATGAAACTTTGGATGCCACTGGACTGATGTACTTCCTATGCATCTTAGTTTAGAGAAAGAGGGGTAATAACCCCTAACTTCTCCCTAAGATACTCAAAAGTATCTTTAGCCAGAGGCTTGGTGAAAATATCTACAATCTGATCCTTGGTAGATACATATTCCATCTTCACTTCATTCTCTATTACCTTTTCTCTTAGAAAGTGATACCTTATTGATATATGCTTTGTCCTTGAGTGCATCACTAGATTCTTTAAAATGTTTATGGCACTTTTATTATCACAAAAGATTGAAATTGGTTCTCCATACACAACTCTTATATCCTTCAATGTTTGCTTCATCCATAGCACTTGAGTGCAACAACATGCTACAGCAATATATTCTGCTTCTATAGTAGACAAAGAGACTAAATCTTTCTTCTTTCTCAACCATGATACCAATCGGTTACCTAAGAAGAAAGTACCTCCACTTTTTTTGTCATCAACATCTCCAGCCCAATTTGCATCTGTATAAGCACTAAGAGTGAAATCAATATCTTTAGGATACAACAATCCATAGTCTAAAGTGCCTTTTAAATACCTCATGATCCTCTTAATGGCCACCAAATGTGACTCCCTAGGATCTTCTTGAAATCTTGCCACAAGACAAACTGCATGCATTATGTCTGGTCTGGTATAAGTTGAATAACACAGTCCTCCAATCATAGACCCATACTTTTTTTGGTTAGTCTTAGGTGATTCATTATTCTTGCTCAACTTGCAACCAATTACCATAGGGGTACATACTAGCTTAGAATCCTCCATTCCAAACTTCTTCAACAACTCTTTCACATACTTGGATTGAGAAATGATTTTTTTTTTTGATTGAGTAATCTGTAGTCCTAGAAAGAAATTCATTTCACCAAACATAGAGATCTTAAACTCCTTTTGTATTTCCTCTGCAAATATCTTACACATACCTTGATTGCCTCCAAATATAATATCATGAACAAAGACAAGCTCTAGGAGCTTTCTTTAGCCCATACAAGGATTTTTTCAATCTACACACCATGTCACCTTGGTCTGATGACTGAAATCCTTCTGGTTGTTCAATGTAAAACACTTTGAAATCTTTGTGTGCTGCCAAAAACATTTTTATTGTCTCAATCCTTGCCACAGGAGCATAAGTCTTCTCAAAGTCTATACCTTCAACCTGAGAATATCCTTTGCATACCAATCTTGCTTTGTTTCTTACAACTTCTCCATTTTCATTCATCTTGTTTCTAAAAACCCATTTAGTTCCAATCACATTCTTATTAGTAGGTCTATGAACTAATTCTCAAGTTTGATTCTTTTCTAGTTGCACCAGCTCTTCTTCCATAGCATTTACCCAACTTTTCATCTTTACAGGCTCCACTTACAATTTTAGGTTCCATCATTGAAAGTAAATAGAGATTTACCTGTTCATCTATGATACCTTTGCTCTTATCACCAATGATCTTGTCTTCAGTGTGATGCTTCTACACAAACCCTAGGGGTCTTAGGAATCCTTTCCAGAGATTCTTCAACTTGCACTTTCTTCATCTTTTTATTCTTCATTGCTTGAAGACTCATCTAATTCATATCCAGTTGTCTCTTAGTTCATCAAATACTTTCAATCGTCACAAAAATTGCTTTGTACTAGAAACAACTGTGTTCTCTCATCTCAAACTTTTGTTACTCATTACTCTCAAGCCAATTATCAAAATTAGATGAACTTCTGGATGTAGATGTAACCAATGATCAATAACCATATGCCATAACCACAGAGCATTATCTTCAACAATGGCTCAATGCGGACCAAATTACTAGAACATTGTAACTTGATCTTATCAGATAGACACTTAGCCATAATTTTTAACCTATCTTCTTTCCTAATCAAATCTTCTTGCATAACAGACTTCTTAATCTACACAACTCCTTTATCCCATCTTAAACCTTTGTTGCTTGACCTTGTCTCATCATGCTGAGGCATCAGTATCAATTCTTTGGCAGGGGAGAAAAGATTTCTAATAAGACTTCCCCTTACCTAAAGCTTTAGTCTTAGTTTCTAGAGGGAACATTTGCACCAGATACCAGTACAGGCTTATCCTTAATCTTTGTTGCATCCTTCTTCACCCAAATTGTATTCATCTCCTTCTTGGTCTCTACCACATCAACCTTTTGTATTAGTTTATTCCTTCCTGTTTGAATATCCTTCTTCAGGTTCTTGCTTCTGCAGAACTTTTCAATATGTCCAGGCCTATTGCAATTATAGCACACCACATTCCTCTGACTATTGTTCCTTTCATTCATTCTGGATCTGCATTGATTAGCCTTATGTCCAAATCTATTGCATGTAAAGTAGTTACCATTGAAAGATGGAGCATTCCTTCCATTGTTGTAACTATTCCTTATCTGACTTCTACAATCATTAGCTTTATGACCTATTTTATTGCAAGTGAAACACTGACCAGAGAATGATGGAACATTTTGATTTATTCTGCTCCTACACTGAGCAGCCTTATGACAGAACTTATTGCAATTAAAACAATAGCCATTGAAAGATGGGTACCTTCGAGCATTTGGTTGCCTGATTGGTAGTCTTCTAGGCCTATTTCTTTGATTCCTGATTTGCTTGCCTTTGTCCTTCTTGTTCTTAGTGTCCATTACTTGTCTTAATTTGGAACTTCATCTTTCTCAAATGCCAAGCCTCCTTTATCATCAGGTCTCTTCTGACTAGCAATTATCTCATCAAGCTTTGTTGAACTTATCTTAAACTTTTCTTCATAGATTTTTGCTTTCTCCAAATCTGACTTTAGGTTCCCAACTTCCTTTTATAGCTTAGCACATGTGAGGCCTACCTTTTTCATTCCTGTACATTTGACTATTTACCTTATTGTTGTTGATACATTTAGACTTGTGGGACTGTTGATCTTGAATTCTTGAACTATTAGACTTTATGATGTTATGGGAAAACTAATTGGGTGATGTTAGATAGATGCTTTATATTATGATGTTATGGGAAAACTAATTAGGTGATGTTAGATAGATGCTTTATATTATGATGTTATGGGAAAACTAATTGGGTGATGCTAGATAGAAAATTATTTTGTGATTCAATCATGGGAATGGATGTTTGAAATGCGGAATTTAGGATCTAATTGTAATGTGACTTCCTTTATGCTTATGTGAACTTGTGATATTTTATGCGAGTGAATATTTTATTTTTCTTCGGCTATTATTTATATATATATATATATATATATATATATATATATATATATATATATATTTGGAATTAACTTTGCAGTTGAGTACGTAGGTATTTCTAACAAGCCACAGAAATTGGAGATCATCCCACACACGATGTTGTTATCCCTTGTGAAGCCAATCTAGTTCCACGAGTAACCAAGATCAAATCTGTGTATGATGAAATTCTGTAATGTTGATTGCATGTTGTTAATCAAGCTAAGTCTACCCCTCTTTTAATTTGAATTCTATGGGTGTTGTAAGAATTTTGTCTTTGAATTTCTGTTTTTAAATTTTAAATTTTGAGACCCCTTTTCTTGTACTTTAACTTAACCCTAGGTGCTCAAAATGAGCTAAACTTGACCCTGGCTTGTAACCCTTAGGTCTAGGGGCCTTTTTGACTTGGGTAACCCTTGGTAAACCTCCATATGGTCACCTTAACTTCACCTTGAAGTTAAGTGACGAAATTGGAGGCATGGGAGGGAGAGGATGAGTGGTCCCAACACTCAACCCCATCCCTTTCCACTTCCCAAGGTTGGAGATGTCTCCAAGACCCACCAATTGTGGAGGACTTGACTCCAAGTCTCTCTCACAATTGGTGAGGGTACCTTGGAGTTGTGTGGTCCCTCTTGGGAGGAAAGGAAGGGGACACATGTGAATGTGTATATATATATATATTTAAATATATTTAAAGAACATCAAATATCCACTGAGAAAAAAGAAAGAGGAAGCGACTGTGTATAACAGTTGGCAGGTTTTGTTTATACAAAAAAAATTATTAATGAATGGAGTGCTGGGGGGTTCAAACCCCCCCACCATCACTGCTTTTACTAAGGGTGTGGGGAGGGGGACGGAGCCCCCACCCACACCCCACTATGTGAGATGTGGGTGGGGGCTCCATCCCCCTCCCCACACTCCCCACTACCTTTAAACTCCCCGTGACATCCACCTTCGTAGCGTTCGCTGCACCCTCTGCAAACTCTACCCCCACACCGTAACTCATGTACCGTCTACAACCACTACTCCTCCTACCACCACCGCCCCTGCACCAGTCACCTCTGCTCCCCTCTCAATGACCTCCATCCATCCTCTGCCACAGTGCATCCCATTGTGGCCACTACTCTGCGGACACCACACCCACAGTGCTGCCCTCCTCAAGATGCCACCACCTCCGCTGCCCCAGTAGCATCTCTTCTCCCTGTCACAAAATAAGATTAGGGTTCTAGAAAAAGAGAAATAAAATATATTTATTTAAAAAAAAAAAACTAGAGTATAAATTAAATATACACAATCAATATATATATATATATATATATATATATATTATGCATATGGCAACATATGCATTTCATATTTATCCTCCATTACAACCTGCAACACAAACCAAGAAAACACAAAATGAGAGAGAAAGAGAAAGAAAGATAAAAGTGAAAAACAAAGAGGAGAAAATGAGAAAATAGGGCTAGGGTTTTTGTAATAAAGAAAATTATATTTTATTGTTGGAAGAAATTAGGGCAAGGTGGACATAATTTAATACATTTAAAATATTGAGAGGTAGTTATTTTAAACAATTGGGTTAAGGAACCTAACTCCGTGAGAACGATGTAAACCACAACGTTATTAATTAAAATTTAATATTCCTTTAATCATGTTGAGGCAATTTAATTAATGAAATTAAATTAGACATTGATTTAAACCCAGATCGAAAACCTAGCAAACCTATTTAAAAGAAGTTAGTAAATCTGTTTCTGAGATCTGATCTACCAAGAAATTAGGAATAATGTAAATAAAGCAAAGATAACTCTGATTGATAGAGAACGTGAAGGAGAACAAATTGATCGAGCTTTGTTAAAAAACATTTAAAATTATCGAAAACATGAAGGAGAACAAATTGATTGAACTTTGTTAAAAAAAACAACATATAAAATTGTAGAAAACGTGAAGGAGAACAAATTGATCAGACTTTCTTGAAAAATGTTCAATTAATCTTAATCAATTGATTTACCAATTCAACTAGTGAGACGTAAGTAATTTATTAATCCAAATCAGTAAACCTCTTGATTAAATTAGTTTTAGTACAATAAACCCTACTCATGCCCGTGATGCGTTATGCTGTCAAATTTTTCTAGAATTTAGGGTTTAGCTAGGTTAGTGAAGTTTATCCTTGTGATGGGGAGCCTCATACACTAACTTAGTATATGCTTGGCATGACTTGCTAATACCGGTGGCAATACTCTGATTCACCCTCACGACCGGTCACCATTTGTATCTGTCAAAATGTACATTCCCCACATACATTCACAACATGCTTTTGTGATATGCATTCACAATATACATTCGAAACTTACGCCGATGCTAGTGTCTTCGGTGGGACTCTTGTCATCGGTGAATGCTCATACACTTAGGTTGATGTACTTCATCACCCCAATGCCCACGATCTGAATCTCAGGCTGCGACTTCCTTTCGATGGCTCAAACCCCTCTTTGGCCAGACCACCCTTGTCGCCCTGAGCAAAGAATACTTTTTCGACGGGCTTTGCCTCACCGACAACAATTTCAACTCCAACTCCTCCAGTCAATCCCTAGCACATGGAGATGCTAGGCGATCTACTATGCACCTCGCGTTATCCAGATCCTCTACGTCATTGAATAGGAAAACAAAACAGGAAACACAAACAGATATATATACAATGAAGCCATTCGACTGATTTCGACAGAAATCTCACTAGTGGAATGCTTCACATCGACATTTTGCAACAATAGAAATACAGAAGGGAAAAGAGATCTACAGTTATGCAATTTTGTATTTATAGAGAATGGAAATAGATAGACAACACAGAAAAGATTGATTTCTCCTTCACAATGCTCGATTACATACGCACAATTGCATTCAGTTACAATGAAAATGATCTATCCATTTGGTTCCATCCTCTGGGTTTATAAACTCACCCTGAGGAGTACCAAACCTGATTCCAAGTAGCTGAGAGAATGATTCCAAGAGGCTGGGAGAAAAACTAACTGTCTCCAAGCGGTTGGGAGACCAACCGTCTAACAACTCGACAAATGCAACCTAACTACTTGGGACTTACAAAGCTTGTTTTAGGTCTAGATATAAATAGAAAAGACATGCATTGGTTGAATAGACCTTATTACAACATAAACATGATTTCCTAAACAAACATGATTTTAAATGCCTCATGGAGGCCACCTTATGTTAGGTGCTCTTTCACCACCTTGTCAGAGAATATAATAATGTTTTTTTCCAAGTATCGTCATTTGAATTCTGTATTTTATCATCCTCTCATGCATTTGGCTTTTGGTTATTGATTTTGACTTACGTCAAAATCCCTTCATTCACATAGGTTAACTTAGGGTTTTGATCATTGATCTTAACCCTATTGGTGACATTAACCGCGTTGCTTCGACCCCCTAGTTGGCCTTCATTGCGATTGGTATGTGCACGTGTACGTATTACCCTGCATTCAACTGTTTTGTTTAGTCCTTAAGAGTAACGCTACCGAGCACACTTACGTGTGCGAGGGGGTTTCTAGGGAAGCGTAGAATTTGTTTTGATATTTCGTGTCATGACCACATGACAAATGTGGACATGACACATGTGATGCATGTCGTTACTGCATGGGAAATGTGGGCATGATAGCACATTCTTCTGATTTGCCTTCCACCATCAGATTTAGGTCCTCTTCTACTTTTTCTCTTTCTACAAATTCCATTTTCAAATCATTTAAGGTTTCATTTGCTAATATAAATTGTTCACTAACCTCCTTATATTTTTCTTTGAACTTCTTGACTTGCTCTCTTAATTTTCTAATACATTCATCTCTGCTTCTTTGACATTCTCCTTCAGATCTCTGATTTCTTCTTCAGTTCTTTACAAGTCTTCAAGAACAACCTTCTTGTGCATCATCCCAGATCTACCTCAAGCTGTTAGGATTTCTTTCGAGGAATCCTCACTCTGATACCAATTGTTGAAGTGCACAAGACAAGTGAGAGGGGGGGTGAATCAGTTGTAGCAAAAACATAACTTCTTTCAAACATCAGCACATTAACCACTTAATTATAATTTAACCATGAAAGCATCTAATCAGAAACTTAAACACATTCACACATGAGACACCAGATTTTTATGTGGAAAACCTAATAAGGGAAAAACCACGGTGAGTGTTAGCTCACAATATAAATGATATATCAAAATTTACAACAAGGCTCACTGCCAAAATGCTCACTGCAAAGGAAGGGGCTCACTGCCAAAATGCTCATTGCAAAGGAAGGGGCTCACTGCCGAGTTGGTGAACTGAGATAGTAGCATCTACATCATGCCAAGGTTCAGTTCCATTGAAGCACACTGATTCTTCTTCTTTTCTGCCTTCTTTACACAACCACACTTATCTTCGTATCTTCACATCATCATATGTTATTCACAACTTTGTTACATGTATTTATACAATTCAACAACCTTGGAATGTATATCAAGGTCGGCATTACAATCATCAATCATTAGAGCAATCTCAAAGGTCGGCATACACACATACATTAGAATAGATTTGGACCTAAATAGATTTGAGAAGGAAAAGAATGAATGTAGACCACACCATGCCTTAGCTGGGACTCAAATGCAATCTCCCACACAACAACACGCTACCACAAACTTCAAAACATAACCGCAATTAGTGAAAATAACCAGGTCAACCAAAACTGGTGTTAACACTAAGACCTTTAGGAACACGCTTTAGCCACGATCCAAATTATACTTTGCAGACCAATCAAAAAGTAGGAACATGATCTATGGACATCCACAAGCACGTTACAATTGTTGGTTATTTTCCCAGACTGGATGCTTGTTCCTAGTCACCCCTACAAAGTAGCCATCAATGATCAACAGGATTCCCGGGCCAGGGGCCAACAGTATAGGAGATAGACTCTATAAATATCTCCTCTTCTTCTTTAGGCTCTGCAGAACCAAGGGGGGTATTCCCTATTCAACATCCATGAAATAAAACTATGAAAAGACTGGGATGTTGACACGAAGTAGATAAATCCTCTATTAAGCAGGCCAAAACTGTGAGATAAGTGCAAAGGGGCTAACTTTTGGCCTATTTTCAGTTGTAGACAGAGAATTTTAGATCCTAAAACTACTTCTAAAGTCCTAAAGGTTTTGTATTTAAAGTTTGAGTTTGATATATATATGGATGCAAAACTGAGACCTTGGGTTGCGACCTCAATACAAGACTAGATCAGTGCCTATTCGGGGCTCGGAGTCAATAGACATACACATGTGAATGGCCAACGTGAACATACACCAAAGACTGGATATCAAGGGGATTTCTAATATCTGCCTTACAGATACTTCCCAACAATTAGGTACTTAATCATTCATACTTAATGATATCCCTACTGCAACACATTTTCTCAATGATTAACCTAAAACATTTAATTTGTTCCTTGAACAAAAGTAGGAGATTAAACATTCAATATAGAAAACTATATTCCTGAACCTTAACAACCCTTAGTTATCTTGATTCAAAAGAACCTATGCCTACAACTTGGAGACAAATGATTAAACACATGTACATAGCATTTCTCATATAAAACAGCATGAAACTAGTGAAGTCATGCATGAAACATACAACATGAGACTCATAAACTTACAAGAGACCAAGAACAGGGCCACCAATGAAGTTGTATTGTGTCACAGCACCAAAAAATTGTCTAGTTTTCAACAACCAAATGAGTGACATAGTTTTGCCCTTTTATACCAGAACTGTGTACTCAACAAAATTAATTACATGACAAGGTCAAAAATTCCTGCCAGACAATGCACCAGAGATGGCGCTCAAAATAATAAATGCTGCAGCGGACAAAACAGGAAGAAGCAAGAGAAGGGTGAGGAGTGGTTGAGCTCGAGCCCTGTGCCGCCACTGGAAAATTTTCATCATAAACCAGGTATTTGGCCATTCAACCATCGGCCCATGCCTATTTGCAATCCTGCCATAAATGGCTCAACCACCCTCAGCCACTGTCAAAATCTATAGTAGCGCGTCATTGAAGTTTTCCCGCTCAAAACATGACTGCAGACACAAGGAAAAACCCATCGCCGAGAGTTCAAAACCCGACCGTTGATCAAAAACCCATCACCGAGATCAACGGTCCCAAAACATCTATGAAGAGCTACCAACCAATGACATCATGCCACATAGCCACCTTAATCTTCTATCGTTGGCTTTTCACTCTCTCCACTTTACCTTTTCGCCCTTGTATATGCAAAAACATATACATATACAAACACCCTATATACTAGTCGGACCCCAAATTATTTAGAACAAATTGAAATTCAATTCAGGTCCGGCTTGTATCCTCTTCTTCTTTCATCGCCTTGTATATTCCAGAACATACAAACGCAAAACATATACAAGGCGGACATCAAATACCCCTTCTACTAGATTGGAACATCTCTTGGAATCCGCATTGTATCCTTTCATTGTACATTGGGTTGTATATTGACATGTATAAACACATATACAACTCACGAACCCCAAACATTTATATAGCAGCCTGAAATCCTCGTCGGGTTCGGAATGTATGTCCCTCACTTGTATATTCTGCATGTATGTTGACATACATACAATTACCATTGTATATAACTGGTGGGTCCGACCTATTTGTATCTCTGCAGCAAAGTAGAAAATGTATGCACGCCAGCCCTTGTATATTTTAAAATGTACATTTCCTTTGTATGTCAAATATGCAAGTGCAAACATACAAACCCCCATATGCAAGCAGGAATCCTCCACGGAATATACCTGCAATGTATCCTTTCCTTGTATATAACTGTTGTATGTCTAAACATACAAACCAAACCAAATATACATGCAAACCGGCATGCAAGTAGTGAATATTTTTAGAATCTTTAATGTATATTCCGCCCTTGTACATTTTCCCTTTGAGCCCGATATGCATTCGGAAATGCATACAGCTACAGAATTACCTTGGGAATCTTTGAAAGATTCCCTCTTGTATATGCAACCTGATATGCATCTAAAATGCATATAACTCAAATTTTTCACCATTTCTAGAAGCCGATAGAGATTTCTCAAGCTTGCCATCATACATTTTGCCTTTGCATACACAAAACTTAATATTTTTCATGAGTGCGATAGGAAAAGGCGGTAAAACATTGCACTAGACTGGTCAACCTATGAACACTAAGGCATGAAAATGAAACTTAGTAGCAGAGAGCCGGTTATAGGAGGCCATCATAGAATAGAAACTAACATAGCAGTCCAGGGAAGAGAATCCAAGGCACTCAAGGTCTGAAAGAACACCAACAAAAGCTAGCAAACCAACCTCAAAACCCTAATCCTAGGTGAACACCACCAGTGGCTCCGACTAGGGACATGTAGGCGCAAGACTGTAGCAAGAACCAAATTACTCTGGGGCAGACTAGACAAAACACAAAACTTCAAAATACGACCAACTATACAGGGCATGTACAAAATATTTACATTTAGTTTACGTGCACATAAGACAACCATTACAAGAAGTAGAGCTTTAGGAACTGACCGTGCATAGGCAATTCCAATAATTCACCACTTAGGGCCCTGAGAAAGTAAGAATCTCCTCCATGAGTGTTGTTGATTTGGTATGGGCCCACCCATAAGGGCTCAAATTTACCATGTTTGCCCTTATCCTGGTTCCTTGCATTCCATACAAGGACCAAATCACCTTTCTGAAACTTTCTTTTTGTAGCTCTCTTATCAAACAGATATTTCACCTTTTGTTGTCTCTTGATGTTCATTTTCTGTGCCTCCCTTCTCATTTCATCTAATGCAACCAGCTGATTGATTCTTTCAGTCATTGGGTCCCCGATCTCCTCATCATTTTCTTGCATGAATTTATAAACTGGTAGGAAGTTGTTGACATGCAATCTAGCTGTTGTACCATATACTAATTCAAAAGGTGATCTCCCAGTTGCTTTCTTGATTGTCACCCTATCAGCCCACAACGCCATTTTCAGCCTTGAATCCCAAGCCCTTTTGTTTTTACCTACCATCCTTTTTACAATTTTCATGAGGCTTTTGTTGCTCAACTCAGCTTGACCATTCCCATGTGGATGATATGGTGATGCATGTAACAAATTGATTCCATAATTACTACAAAAACTAGTAAATTCACCAGACCTGAAGCACATAGCATTATCTGTAACTAATTTCATTGGTACTCCAAATTTGATAATAATATTTTCTAAAATAAAATCCATCACCACTTTGCTAGTAGCTCTTTTGGTTGGAATGGCTTCAATCCATTTAGTGAAGTAGTCAGTAGCAACCAGAATCCAACTATGTCCTCCACTAGATTTTTCTGAGATTTCCCCTATGAAATCAATTCCCCACTACTGAAATGGGGCCTCTACAGTTATAGTCTTAAGGGGCAATGCACCTCCATATTTTAGCTTTCCTGAGAACCTTTGGCAGGGATCACATTTTCTTATCATTCTATGTGCATCTGAGAAAAGAGTTGGCCACCAGTAGCCAACTCTGAGGATTTTGTGGGCTATTGTATGGGCAGCATAGTGTCCACCACATACTCCATTGTGCATGTCATTTAGAATGTCCCTGGCCTGATCTTCATCCACGCATCTGAGTAATACACCATCATGATTTCTCCAATACAGTTCTCCTTGAACAACGATGTATTTGATTGCACGTAGCTTCAAAGTCCTTTTCTGACTATCACTGAAGTGGGAAGGACAATTCAAATTTTGCAAGTAATATACAATGTCCTTATACCAATCAGATTCTGACATATTAACAGTTTCATTTTGCACCATGTTCACCTGGCATGCTTCCAGATTTGATTCTGCCATTATCTTTGCCAAACCTTGTCCTCTTACCAACTTAGTGATCTGTATTTCTATGTTAAACTCTTGCAATTTGTTTATCCATCTGCATCTTCTTCCATTTACTTCTTGCTGACTAAAGATGTCCTTGACTGCTGCATGAGGCATGTATGCAACTATTCAAGAAACTACCAAATATGGCCTGAAACTTTTGACTGCTCTAACCAGTGCATATGCTTGTTTCTCCATGATGTCATACTTTAATTCAGTAGCTTGCAATGACTTACTGAAGAAAGCAATAGGCTATTCAAACCCTTCTTCATTTTTCTACAATAAACATGCAGCATAGTGTGGAAAGAAGCAAATGAAAACAATTGAAAGGGCTTAGAAAAATTAGGAGATTTTAACACAGGAGCCATCTTTATAGCTTCTTTTATGTCTTGAAATGATTTGGTTGCTTCATCTTCCCACTCGACAATTGCATTTTTCTTCAGCATTTTAGAGATGTTTCTGGTGGTCTCTACAAAGTTAGGCACAAATCTTCTAACAAAATTAATTTATCCAAAGAAGGACTAAACATCTTTCACTATTTTGGGGATCTGAATTTTGTCAATTGTAGCCACCCTCTCAGGATCAATCCTGACTCCATCCCTGGAAACAATGTGTCTAAGCAATTTTCCTTCTACAACCCCAAAAGCACACTTCTTTGAGTTGAGTGAGATGCTCTAATAAAAATCTGCTCCAAATGCATACAATGCTGCTCTTCCTTTTTTGAATAAGTAGTCAAGTCATCTTGATATACAGCCAAGATTGAATCAATCAACTCTGCAAAAGCAACATCCATTGCCCTCTGAAATGTGGCACCTGCATTTGTTAGTCCGAATGGCATCCTCACATATACATAGGTTCCCCATGGAGTAGTGAAGGCAGTCTTGAATTGCTCTGATTCCTTTACTTTCACTTGATTGTACCCTGAAAATCCATCCATCATGGATAGATGTTCATAGCCAGTCACCTTCTGCAACATGGCTTCCATGTTTGGCAGTGGATAATTGTCCTTCAAAGAAGACATATTCAGATTTCTGAAATCCACACAAAGTCTTATGTCACCATTCTTTTTCCTAACTGGGACAAGGTTGGACACCCAAGTTGAATGTCTGATAGGCATAATTATTCTGGCCTCCCTAAGCTTCATAAGTTCTTCTTGCATTTTTGGAGATAAAGTTGGATTGATAGGCCTCTGTTTTTGTCTAAATGGTTTAGCTCCAGGATTCAAAGGGATTTCATGCTGAAATAAATCCTCTCTATAAGCTTTGAGGTCCTCATATGACCAAGCAAATACATGCTTATACCTTTTCAGCAGTGCAATCAGCATAGTCCTGATATGTGGTTTCAGCTGTTTGCCAATATATACCTTTTTGGGGGCATGAGATGTCCCCAAGTTTATCTCCTCTAGATCATTCTTGTTTGTTGGAGATGATTTTGTAACAAGTTGGTCCCTATTGTCAAAAGCTCTCTCTAAAGCAACTAGCCCTCTAGGGATTTTATTTGTCTTGAGTTGAATTATTTCTTTCCCTAAGAGAGTGTCTTTTCCATCTACAACTTCCACAAAATTCTAGAAATCCATTTCTTGGTTCTCATACTCATCAATACAATGTAGAAATCTCAGAAAATCTTTGTCATCATCAAACACTTGCCAGCTGCATACATTATCTGGCACTACAGGTCTAAGCTTGATCTCAACATTTGTCACATCTGACAGAGTTATATCATCTGGCCTTATAGCTACATTAGCTAGGAAATCTGCCCTAACATTTTTCGATCTCTCTATCCAGTTTATTGAAAATGCATCAAATAATTTAATTGTGTCCCAAATAGCATGCTTACATTGCTTTAGCCTTTTATTTTTTGATGCATACTTATCTCTAATTTGGGAAACAACTAACTTTGAATCACCAAATACTTTGAGCATCTTAATTCTATGCTTCAAAGCAACATTTAATCCTAATAACAGAGCTTCATACTCTGCAATATTGTTTGTATAGGCAAACTTCAACAAGAAAGAGAATTTGAGCAGCTTACCAGCTGGAGACAGAAAAATAATCCCAGCACCAGAGCCTTCCTTTGAACAAGCTCCATCAAAATACATGGTCCATAGACCCTGTTGATCCAATTCTTGGATGCAAATATTTTTTCCTTTATCTTCCTTATCGTCTGAGACAACTCTGAAATTATCATAGTCAGTGTCCACAAAACATATATGCTCCTCTGATTCTCGGTCCTCAACTATTTCTGATGATCTTTCCTCTCTAATTAGTTTGACATCCTTGCCATTCATAGGGATTATGGCATATGACAGGTCCAGTTGCATATTTCCACCAATCAATGCTGCCCATCTTCTTGACAATAACATGCCATACTGTGGCTTAATATCAACAACTGTTATGTTCATTTTATAGGTCTTCTCCGGATAAGCCGCCAGTCTGAAATCCACATCCTTCATGATTCCAATGACAAGTACTTCTCTAGCATCCATGGCATAGCACTTCCCGCATGCCTTATCGATCTTTAACTCAGCTTGTTGCATGATGGCCAAAGGCATGATATTTGTTGATGCTCCTAAATCAAGCATACAATTCTTAATTATTTTTCCATTTATGACAAGGGAGACATAAAATGGTTCCACTTGTGAAGGACATTTTGTCATGGTTACCCCCAGATATACTTCAGGAACCTCATCTTCATCAATGCACAGGGCCTACTTTTTACCCTGAGGTTCATCATTCAACTTGGCTTGACATGGTACCCCTAAAATTAAGGAGACTGCTTTATTTTTGAATTCTTCCACTTTCATCAGTTCCATTAGTGGAATAGAGACTTTTAGCTACGATAATACTTGAGTTATATCAAATGGAGCATAATTTTGAATAACAGTTGTAACTTGCTCCACCATTTTACCCTTATCCTGGGATGATCCAGCCTTAGTTTTTATGGCTCCTTGACTATCATTCTTGCTTTGAGAATTTCTATTTGATCCTCAACCTGTGGAATCATGCTTTCTGGTCCTTGGGAATCATAACCTGCTTTCTGCTTAAAATTTTGCTTGTTGTTGTTCCATTGTTTCTTATATGTTTCAGGCCCCTTATAATTTTGTACTGGTTGGCCTGCAGAAGTATTCTCTGGTTGGTGTGAGTTGCTTACCTGAGCTTTACCTCTGAGATTGTAATTGCTTTTGACCTGAGCTACTGCTGCAGCTATGAGGGCTCTAATTTCTTCATCAGAAGGTCTCCTCCAGTTATTCAGAAAGTTATGTGAATCCTGAGCATAAGCATAGTTATATTCCTCATCTTCATCATAGGGAAATCACTACCAGACTTAAATCTCAGCATTTGCACTTACATCGGCATCGGGAGAAGAGTATTCTCTGTTTGTAGACAGCATATTGACATTCTCATCTTCCATGCAATGCGGCTCATTACATTCATCATAGGCAACAACATTATCATATAGATGCTGAGTGATCAGGCATTGCGACTATGAATGAGGCATTTGACATATGATACACCATGGGGTGCCATTAACAGTATTTACAACCTTCTTCAAAGGATCAAGGGTTTCCTTTGCATTTTGAATCCTTTGACCTGTGCTGCTGTTTGGAAGAATAGGCTTACCATTATGCCAATTGGTATCATATGGCATGTCATGTAATGATGGTCTTCTTTGTTGCCTTTGGTAAACCTGTCTGTCAGGACCTATCCTCTTTTCATTTTTAGCCATTTTATAACTCAGGTCCTTGACAATAGTTGTCAATTTATCTAATTTATCCTCAGAAGTAAATGCATTGCCTTGAACACTCTAAGATTTAGTGTTTGGATTTTGCAGAATCTTCACATCATCCCTTCTATTTGTTTTACCAGATGCTTTTCTATTATTTTCAATATTTGTTGCAATCTTGAAGGCATCTCTAAGGCTAGCAAGACCCTTGTCTCTCAATCTATAAGTTGTGTTGGCATCAAAAGCATTTATGTACAACACTATGTACATAGGTTCATTAGGCGTCAAGTCCTGTGGCAATTTGTTCAATACCTTAGTGAATCTAGCATTGAAATTAGCAACCTATTCATTTGATCCTTTGATAATTCCAGTAAATTCATTAATGAAAAAACTAGGATCAGTTTTGTCACCATATTATTCTTTGAATATCCTCCTGAAATCCTCCCAAGATGAAATGCTTCTCTCAGGTAGACCTTTATACCATTCCTTGATTCATCAACTAAGGATTGCATAAATGATTTCATGAAAACATCTTCATGCTCAACCTCAAAGTTGTCCATGATATTCTGAAAAGCTTTTAAATGGTCTTCACCTGACACAGTATTATTTCCTAAAAATTTTGGCACTTGCAGCCTCACATGTTTATCAATAGGGTTGGGGTAACCAGGAATGCCATAAAACACAAGCTGCCTAAATCTATCTAGCTGCATAGGTTGTCTGCCAAATTGATTAGCATTAGTATTTCTGTTTGCATTATGATTTCTTACATTATTTAATGGTATTCTGGCATCATTTGCATTCTGTCTTTGATCATTGTGTTGATCCTGCATTTCATTTCTATGATGATTTCTTTGCATACTTGCATTGCCAAGGGTAGGAAATGAATCATTCTGAGCAACTCTCAGAGCTTGCACTTTCTATCTCATGTCATCCCTAATTTTTACTGCTTGCAGATATTCTAATTTTGCCCTTAAACTTTTAATTTCATCGACTAGTTCCTCCTCTCCGGGCATAGAAGAGGATGGCTTTATCACATTCTGATCATCAATATCTTCATCCCTTGGGGACTCAACCTCTTCAAATCTATCACTGGGATCCAAGAAAGGGCATTCTTGAAAGACTTCTGACCTTATTCTTAGAGCACCACCCTGTTGTCTTTCATATGCATTCTAGATTTCAGCCTCAGTGTTTGAAAAATAGGGTATTGTTTGCTTTGAGGATCCTTGATTGTCCTAAATAAATTCATTTTTCTTGGGGCTAGGAGAACCATCTTGATTGGCTCGAATAGTCCCTTTTTTCCTATACATCATTTTTATGGGTAACACTTCAAACAAAGGGTTACGTTGGGATCTTCTCCCTTGCATACAAATTTTTACTTTACCGGTTGTGAGATTGGTTCGGAGTCGCCACCTACTACTAGGAATTATTTTCTTTTAAAATCAGGGTTCTTTTACAAAGCAATCCCTAGCAGAGTCACCAATTTCTGTTGGTTATTTTCCCAGACTGGATGCTTGTTCCCAGTCACCCCTACAAAGTAGCCATCAATGATCAACAGAATTCCCGGGCCAGGGGCCAACAGTATAGGAGATAGACTCTATAAATATCTCCTCTTCTTCTTTAGGCTCTACATAACCAAGGGGGGTATTCCCTATTCAACATCCATGAAATAAAACTATACAAAGATTGGGATGTTGACATGAAGCAGATAAATCCTCTATTAAGCAGGCCAAAACTATGAGATAAGTGCAAAGGGGCTAACTTTGGGCCTATTTTCAGTTGTAGACAGAGGATTTTAGATCCTAAAACTACTTCTAAAGTCCTAAAGGTTTTATATTTAAAGTTTGAGTTTGATTTATATATGGATGCAAAACTGAGACCTTGGGTTGCAACCTCAATACAAGACTAGATCAGTGCCTATTCGGGGCTCGGAGTCAATAGACATACACATGTGAATGGCCAGTGTGAACATACACCAAAGACTGGATATCAAGGGGATTTCTAATATCTGCCTTACAGATACTTCCCAACAATTAGGTGCTTAATCATTCATACTTAATGATATCCCTACTACAACACATTTTCTCAATGATTAACCTGAAACATTTAATTTGTTCCTTGAACAAAAGTAGGAAATTAAACATTCAATATAGAAAACTATATTCCTGAACCTTAACAACCCTTAGTTATCTTGATTCAAAAGAAACTATGCCCACAACTTGGAGACAAATGATTAAACACATGCACATAGCATTTCTCATATAAAACAACATGAAACTAGTGAAGTCATGCATGAAACATACAACATGAGACTCATAAACTTACAAGACACCAAGAACAGGGCCACCAATGAAGTTATATTGTGTCACAACACCAAAAAATTGTCTAGTTTTCAACAACCAAATGAGTGACACAATTTTGCCCTTTTATACCAGAACTATGTACTCACCAAAATTAATTACATGACAAGGTCAAAAATTCCTGCCAGACAATGCACCAGAGATGGCGCTCAAAATAATAAATGCAGCAGGGGACAAAATGGGAAGAAGCAAGAGAAGGGTGAGGAGTGGTTGAGCTCGAGCCCTGTGCCGCCACTGGAAAATTTTCATCATAAACCAGGTACTTAGCCGTTCAACCATCGACCCATACCTGTTTGCAATCCTGCCATAAATGGCTCAACCACCCTCAGCCACCATCAAAATCTGCAGTAGCACATCATTGAAGTTTTCTCGCTCAAAACATGACTGCAGACACAAGGAAAAACCCATCACCGAGAGTTCAAAACCCGACCGTTGATCAAAAACCCATCGATGAGATCAACGGTCCCAAAACATCTATGAAGAGCTGCCAGCCAGTGACATCATGCCACATAGGCACCTTAATCTTCTATTGCTGGCTTTTCACTCTCTCCACTTTACCTTTTTGCCCTTGTATATGCAAAAACATATACATATACAAACACCCTATATACAAGTCAGACCCCAAATTTATTTAGAACAAATCGAAATTCAATTCGGGTCTGGCTTGTATCCTCTTCTTCTTTCATTGCCTTGTATATTCCGGAACATACAAGCGCAAAGCATATACAAGGCAGACGTCAAATACCCCTTCTGCTGGATTGGAACATCTCTTGGAATCCACATTGTATCCTTTCATTGTACATTGGGTTGTATATTGACATGTATAAACACATATACAACTCACGGACCCCAAACATTTATATAGCAGGCTGAAATCCTTGTCGGGTCTAGAATGTATGTCCCTCCCTTGTAGATTCTACATGTTTGTCGGCATACATACAATTACCATTGTATATAACTGGTGGGCCCGACCTATTTGTATCTCTACAGCACAGTAGCAAACGTATGCACGCCAGCCCTTGTATATTTTTAAATGTACATTTCCTTTGTATGTCAAATATGCAAGTGCAAACATACAAACCCCCATATACAAGCGGGAATCCTCCACAGAATATTCCTACAATTTATCCTTTCCTTGTATCTAACTGTTGTATGTCTAAACATACAAACCAAACCAAATATACATGCAACCCGACATGCAAGCAGCGAATATTTTTAGAATCTTTAATGTATATTCCGCCCTTGTACATTTTCCCTTTGAGCCCGATATGTATTCGAAAATGCATACAGCTACAGAATATCCCTGGGAATCTTTGAAAGATTCCCTCTTGTATATGCGACCCAATATGCATCTAAAATGCATATAACTCAAATTTTTCACCATTTCTGGAACCTGATAGAGATTTCTCAAGCTCGCCATCATACATTTTGCCTTTGCATACACAGAACTTAACATTTTTCATGAGTGCGACAGGAAAAGGTGGTAAAACATTGCACTGGACTGGTCAACCTATGAACACTAAGGCATGAAAATGAAACTTAGTAGCAGAGAGCTAGTTATAGGAGGCCATCATAGAATAGAAACTAACATAGCAGTCCAGGGAAGAGAATCCAAGGCACTCAGGGTCTGAAAGAACAACAACGGAAGCTAGCAAACCAACCTCAAAACCCTAATCCTAGGTGAACACCACCAACAATCACCAAGAACATCCGTACAACCCCCAAACACTCTATCCAAAAGATTCTTCAAATCGGACAACTTAAACATTGCTGTTAACCTTTGTCATAAAGGAAAGATCGCTTGTGGAGCACCAAAGTACAAACCATTGCAACTGTAGGCACATAACATCATCCCAAACTTAGTTCTACAACCGCAAACCATAAAACTTAAATGCAGAGCAGAATACATTCTCCCTATCACCAATAAATACTCAGAAAAATAGTTTTTACTCTAGTGAACATAACTCATTCAAATCTTCACACTGAAGGCTCAAACTTGAGATATAGAAACTACAGGTATCCATTGTCATAACTTCCAAACCACAAACATAGATATTCAATCTACAGGATATGCAGAGAAAAACACTACACTGTTCTGCCAGATAGACCAGTTTTGCACTTACTCAAACTTGTCCAATTAACTTTCTTAGATGCTAACCTTAGGTGTTGACATCAATGACAACACTTACTACTCATACTTGCAACAATCTTCTTGGGCCTAATTGGTATTTGATGTACCATGAAAAAGGACAGCTAAAAGGTTCCTATTTAGGATTAATAGGCTTCTAGGAAATAACCTAGAGTTGATGTCACTCAATCATAATGTATGAATAAGCACACTAGGTATACTATAGGAGTTTCAAGGTGCAACCTCAATACAAATCCAATGCAACTTAATGACATCATGTCATTAGAACCTTCAAACAATGCCCATAGAATTTAATAGATATATGTCATTAGGCCATTTATGCAAAAGTTATACAATCGTATGCACAAGAGTTAATATCACTCAACCTTGAAACAAAAACCATAAAACACAATGACATATTTAATTAGACCCTTCATGAAAATCATACTCACTCAATTGATGTAAAAATAAGCATTCTTGGCACGCCATATGAGTTTGGTGCAACCTTAAAATAAAACCCATACAACTCAATGCCATCATATGCCATTAGACCTTTTAACATAATGATATGTGTTATTAGACCATTCATGTAAAAGCCATACAATTATTATGCACAAGAGTCAACATTACTCAACCATTATGCAAGCACACTAGGCACACTAAAGGAATTTAGTCAATGTCACTCAACCTTGAAACAAAAACCATAAAACACAATGACATATTTAATTAGACCCTTCATGAAAATCATACTCACTCAATTGATGCAAAAACAAGCATTCTTGGCACACCATATGAGTTGGTGCAACCTTAAAATAAAACCCATACAACTCAATGCCATCATATGCCATTAGACCTTTTAACATAATGATATGTGTTATTAGACCCTTCATGTAAAAGCCATACAATTATTATGCACAAGAGTCAACATTACTCAAGCATTATACAGGCATCCCTTGACATAACTTCCAAACTGCAAACAGAGATATTCAATCTACAGATTATGCAGAGCAAAACACTACATTGTTCTGGCATATAGAACAGTTATGTACTTACTAAAACTTGTCCAATTAACTTTCTTAGATAATGACCTTAGAGGTGTTGACATCAATGACAACACTTACTGCTCATACTTGCAACAATCATCTTGGGCCTAATTGGTATTTGATGTACCATGAAAAAGGACAGCTGAAAGGTTCCTATTTAGGATTAATAGGCTTCTAAGCAATACCCTAGAGTTGATGTCACTCAATCATAATATATGAACATGCACACTAGGCATACTATAGGAGTTTCAAGGTGCAACCTCAATACAAAACCCATGCAACTTAATGCCATCATGTCATTAGAACCTTCAAACAATGCCCATAGAATTTAATGGAATATATGTCATTAGACCATTTATGCAAAAGTTATACAATCATATGCACAAGAGTCAATGTCACTCAACCTTGAAACAAAAACCATAAAACACAATGACATATTTAATTAGACCCTTCATGAAAATCATACAATTGCCATGCAACCTTCAAAAAAACATATAAGAGTTCATATCACTCAATTGATGCAAGAACAAGCATTCTTGGCACGCCTTATGAGTCTGGTACAACCTTAAAATAAAACCCATACAACTCAATTCCATCATATGCCATTAGAAGCTTCAAACAATGCCCATTTAATATAATGATGTGTTGTTAGACCCTTCATGTAAAAGCCATACAATCATCATGCACAAGAGTCAACATTACTCAACCATTATGCAAGCACACTAGGCACACCAAAGGAATTTGATGCAACATTCAAACAAAACCCATACAACTCAATATAAGATATTCATCATTTTATCCTTCATGCAAAAGCCAAACAATAATTATGATGCATGAACTGCATCACATATATTTTATTAGACCCTTCACTCAAAAGACATAAATCATCATGCATAAGATTCAATGTCACTCAACTATGATGCATGAAAAATCACACTAGGCACACCATAAGAGTTTGATGGAACCTTCAAAACAACCCATACAACTTAGTGACATATTCATCATTAGATCATTTACACAAAATCCATACAATCATCATGAATAGAGAGTCAATGTCACTCAACCATAATGTATGAACAAACACACTAGACAAACCATAGGAGTTTGATGCATCCTTTGAAGAAAAGTCATACAACTTAGTGACATATTCATCATTAGACCCTTCACACAAAATTCATACAATCATCATGAAATAGATAGCCAATGCCCCTCAACTATAATTCATGAACAAGCATACTAAGCACACCATAGAAGTTTGAAGAACTTTCAAATAAAACCCATGCAACCTTTGAAAAAAACCCATATAATTCAATCTTCTCTATTCATCATTCACCATTCACCAAAAAAGTCATAGAATAATTACAATTCATGAACTCCATATATATTTTATTAGACCCTTCACTCAAAATGCATACAATCATCATGATGCATAAGATTCAATATCACTTAATCATGATGCATGAACAATCACACTAGGCATGCCATAGGAGTTTGATGCAACATTCAAAAGAACCCATACAACTTAGTGACATATTCATCATTAGACTCTTTGCATAAAATCCATACAATCATCATGAATAAGAGTCAATGTCACTCAACCATAATGTTTGAACATAAACACTAGGCACACCATAGAAGTTTGAAGAACCTTTGAAGAAAACACATACAACTCAATAACATATATGTCATTATGCCATTATACCTTTCAAATGGAAGTCATAATCTACAAGAGTAAATGTTACAAAACCCATTCAACGCAATGCCACATATTCATCATTATACCCTTCACATAAAAATCATACAATAATTATGATCCATGAACTCCATCACATATATTTTACTAGACCCTTCAGTCAAGAGGCATACAATCATTGTGCATATGATTCAATGTCACTCAACCATGATGTATTAATAATCACACTAGGCACACCATAAGAGCGCAACATTCAAAAAAACCCATACAACCTTGTGACATATTCATCATTAGACCCTTCACACAAAAGCCATATAATCACCATGAATAAGAGTTAATGAAGCCATATAATCATCATGAATAAAAGTCAATGTCACTCAACCACACTAGGCACACCATAGGAGTTTGATGCAACTTTCAAAGAAAACCCATATAACTTTGTGACATATTCATCATTAAACCATTCACACAAAAGCCATATAATGGTTGGGAATAAGAGAGTTAATGCCACTCAACTATAATGCATACAACTCAAATAAAACCCATACAACTCAATGATTTATATTCCATTATACCCTTCACACGAAAGTCATGATCATCATGCACAAGAGTGAATGTCACTAACCATATTGCATGCATAAGAACGTTAGGAACACAATAAGAGTTTGATGCACACTAAACATGATGCATGCTTCACAAAAAGCCATGACACTTGTATGATACTATGTCACTAACACTTATGTACACCATATATGCCATATTCCATTAGAACCATCACACACCAAAGTTAATGTCACTCTACCATGATTCATTAACAAGAACACTAGACACATCAAAGGAGTTTGATGCACCCTTAAAAGAAAATCCATACAATCATGTGCAAGTGTGAATATCACTAACAATGGTTCATGGATAAACACAATAGGCACATTAAATATAGTAATGTAATTGTTTAATTATAAATAAATAAACTACATTTAAAACATTTATTTGATTAAAATCTTCAAAAATAGAAAAACTAAAAATAGCATAAAAAGAATGAGACCTCTTCAAGAATGTCCATGGTCATACTTAAAGTGTTTATGGAGGGATATTTCTGCCCCTACACAAGTTGAGCAATGTAAATACAAAGAATTTAAGTCTTCCTTTAAAGTTTATGTTTAAGTTTTTACCACTATACAAAAGCATTTCCAACTTAATTATCAAATTTATTATCCAAAAGAACTTCAAAAGTGTAGATTTATTTCATGCCTAAAATTAATGACTTCACATGAAAATCATCAAATTTATTATCCAAAAGCACTTCCCTCAACTTGCTATTTATATTTTTGGTAAACTTTTACATTTTTGCTATCAACAAAAATCAACAATAGAACCAATAACATCACTAAATAGCATACACAATCTAAATGAATTCTAATCAATAAACATTTCACATCTAGCCTCAATAAAACTTCAACATTAAAATTATCAAACAATGTGTATGTTTACCATCTAAAACACTTCCTTTAACCTGTTATTTATATTCTTATGGGAAACTTTTATATTTATGAAATGAATTAACATATATTTCAAAATAAAATCAACAATGAAATCAATAACATCATGAATACCATGAACATACCAAATAGTTTTAGAGGATGCAAAATCCTTCATTTTTAAGAAAATTTTAAAAAGACCATTTTTTTTTCGATAATAAGAAGGTTAAATTACATACAAAGGATAAAAATACTAAAAATATTAAAATATATGCACAAGAGTGAATGCCATTAACAATAAATAGTGCATGACTAAATGCAATAGGCACACAAAATATAGTTATGTAATTGTTTAATTACCAATCCATAAACTACTTTTAAAACATTTATTTGATTAACATAACAATTTATTAAATTTAAGAATAGAAAAACTAGAAAAACCATAAAAATTTGAGAGACCTCTTCAAGGATGTCCATGGCTATCCTTAAAGAGTTTATGGAGGGACATTTCTATCCCTCCTTAAAAAATAATACATCTTTTATTAATTATAATTGTCCAGCAATGTTTACAAGGAATTTAAGTCTTCCTTTGAACTTTAAGTTTTTACCAGCATTCAAAAGCATTTCCAACTAAGATATTGTTATCTTTTAATTAGAATAAACTTTCCACGTATAAATTTATTTCCTGCAATCCAAGTGCAATCCAAGTGAACCCTGCACATTGTCGTTTCACACCTAAAGTTAATAAAAAAACTTCACACCAAAAATATCAAATGATGTGTACATTTACTATCCAAAACACTTCCCTCAACTAGCTATTTATATTTTTAGTAAACTTTTACATTTTTCAGACCAACAAAAATCAATAGTAAAATCAATAAAATCACCAAATAAGCATGCAAAATCCAAATGAATCCTAAGCACTATACATTTCACACCTAACCTCAATAAAACTTCAACAACAAAATCATCAAATCATGAATACCACATTGTTTTTTTCTCCATTCAGATTTAGATTTGGGATTTGGAGTGGATATGGATTCTCCATTCAGATTTATTGTTTTTTTCTTGAGTACCCACATCATGTTTGTTTTTTCTTTTGGAGGTGTGGGATTTTGTGGTATTTTAGATGGATTTTCTTGGACTTTTGTGTATCAATGCCCTACAACATGATAGTTCTTAGGCTTTTGTTGATTTTTTCTTTATGTGTAGATACACCCAAAGATGATGTGTACATTTGTTTTTCATGATTAGGGAGTTTAGGGGATAGGGAATTATGGTGTTTAGGGGTATGGGATTTGTGGATGGGAGTGTTGAGGATAGGGATATTGGGAGTTGGGAGGATAGGGGGAAGAGTGGATTTAGGAATGGGAGGACATTTCGATTTATGAATGGAAAGACATTTGGGATAAGATGGAGGAGGAATAGTTGCATGCTTTTTATATTTGTATGATGATGGAGGAGGGATGGAAAAAAATGGTTTGGAGGTGCAACGAAATGCACCTATGTTAGGATTGGAAGAAGTTTCCTTAGGAGGGTGAAGGTGGTACCAACATTCTTGGATTATTTGTCTTAGGCTATAGAACCAAGGCCATGTGATTGCATGTTGGTTTTGACATGAATGGGCTCCAATATTCCTTGTTCATGAAGGCCTAAGCCTTTTCCTTGATAGTTCATGTTTTGGAGCATGTGATGGGCAATGGGATGTTTGTTGATATGGAAACAAGACATGAGTCCATTATTATATATGGTTAAAGATGGGTGTTGGATATAAGTTTTTCCTATCCTACGAGAGAACCACCATGGATAAAGGTGTTGGGACCAAGAGGATAGGATGATGGATTTGGGATGGTGTCAATAGGTGATGGTGAGGAGTCAATAGGTATAGTAAAGGATCGATAGGGGATGATGGGGAATCAATAGCAGATGAAGTGGGATTAGGAAAGGGATGAGTTGGGATGATTGGATCTTGATTAGGATGAGGGTTGGATGTTTTGACATACTTTGGACTAGGCTCTTGACATATCTAGATTTGTGTGGACGGTGTGATGGCGAAGGAGTTTGTAACTTCATTTATTGTTTGAATAGGCTCCTCAAAATGGGTAGATGGATGAATGGGAGATGTTTGGGGTACGATTTTGGATAGAAAGGAGGAAGGTGATAGTGTGGTTTTTATGGGTGTTTGGTGGGTGATGACATCATTAACAACATATTTAGGTTATTTTGGATTGGTGGGGTGGCATGACTCCATAAGTTTGGTTTTATGATTTTGCTCAATGTCCCTAGCTAGGAGTCCTTGGAGAAAACTCAAGAAGAGGGATTTGGATTTAGTGGGAGAATTGGATGATGGATTGGATGGTGAAGTAGATAGTAGAGTTGGTGGATAAGGGTATGATGGATGTGTTTGATGAGGAGATGAAGGATGTGGATAAGAGGTGGAGGTGATAGGGACCTTATATGAGAATGGATGTTGGGATATAGATGGGGATAGAATGAATTTCCCTTGTCAAGGGTAGTGTAAGGGTGACCATAAGGTATGAAATTAGGTGTGGGGGCATATCTTGTGCTAGACAATGCATGGTCATAAGGTGCTTGCATATGCATGGATGAGCAATGGAAGTTTATGGCAAACTTGCTTTCATTGATTTCATCAAGGTTTTCAATTTTTTCTTGGTCAACAAGACTATAATCATCATCAGAATTGTAATATGGACTCATGATTGGTTTTGGATTTGGGATCATGTGATGTAGGATAACTTGATGATTTTGATTTCTAAGGTTTAAGACTTACAATTGCTTTAAAATCAAAATGACCTTAGATTTGGATTTTGGATTAGAGGGGAAGCATTGATTTGGATTGATCAATGTCAAGGATTCATGACACTTGATACTAGGATGGATGATTTGAATTTGATTAATTAAGGTAAAAAATAAATGACACTTGATCATGGTTGGATTTGGATTGATTGGGTTTTATTTTGATTAGCCCTAAGGCTCTTTGATGGTTGGATTGAATTGGATTTGATTAGGCCAAAGGACCTTTTGATGTTTGATTGAAGATATGGGGATGATTTTTCTTGTTCTAGAAAATGTGCTTATGTAGGAACAAAGGTGCTTGTGTATTATAGAGGTGCTCAAGTAGAACAAAGGCGCTTGTTTAGGACAAAGGTACTTGTTTAGGAATAGAGGTGCTTACTTGTGAAAATATGGCCTCAGGCTTTATGTTGGGACTTGAATTTGCTAGATTTTGAGTGGATTTGATGGGGAATGATTATGGATTAGGTATAGGACCCTTGGATGATGTTTTGGATGATGGTTTGGATGAAATTGGATGGGGTTGAAAGGGTTTAAGTTCATAATCAATTTTTATTTAAAAGGATGATTTTGATTAAGGATTGGGATTCGATGTTGATTGAGATGGATATATGGATAAGGGATGATTGATTTGAGATGGGGATGTAGAGACCTGAATTTGTCCTAAGATCAACCTTATTTTAAATTAGCTAAATGACCAAATTAGTTAATTTACCCCACTTAATGTATCCCACTTACTAATTAAATAATAAACTTAATATTTAATTAGCCATTTTCCCTCTCACACATAATTAAATAATTTTATTATTTAATTATCCAACATTTTTCCACCTTTTTTTAAATCAAAAGACACGTGACTATTTTTCCTCCAACATGTTTCCACCTTTTTCCAAATAAAAAGATAAATTTTACATAGTCATAACACATGGCTATTTTCTCTACACTTCATCTTTGTCCTTTCATAAATTAAAGGGGACACCTATTGCATGACTACAACAAACTCTCCTTAATCCTAGGAAAACCCTCTCATGCATCCTCCACTATTGATCTTTTCATGCATTCTCCAATGTTGATCTTCTTCCCTAAAAATCTATAAATAAGAGCTTCATGCTCTCATTTGACGATCCATTTTCATGCTATCCATATGCTATCATTTTTTTAATCCACTTTCATGTTATTCATGTGCTATCATTTTTTAATCCATTTTTATGCTATCCATATGCTGTCAAAATAGTACCAATCATGCAAAGAGTATCCACATCATAAATATTTCAGAGAAAATCCACTTTCAACAATGGAGATTATGGTAACTTTGTTTTATTTTTCTTTGATTTCCATTTGCATGCTCTATTTGAGGTTTGTGGTAGTTTAAAGGAGAAAGCTCTCATATTTTGCATTTGTTTTCTAGTTTTAAATCTAAATTATCACTCACATTCTAGTGACTCGAATGGGGAGATTTATTTCTCTTTAACCTTGTCACTTTGTAGTGTTTCTTGTTTCAGTTTTGTAAAGTTTACATGCATTTTATGAAAAATCCAGAGGTGAGATTTCACAAGAAGCTTGTTGGGAAAAAATCAAGGTCATAGTTACGCTCAAAGCAGTTGAGAGACAATGAAAAACATATGAAACACAATATTTTGGGATAAAATTTTTTGATGCCCCTTATTGCTCAAAATTTGTACGGTTCATACCACCTTCTCTATGCCGACTTCTAGTAAAAAAAAATATGTCAAGTTTAAAACTACTTTTTAAAAAATTGGAGTCTTTCATTGTTGTGAAAAGAAAAAAAAATAAAATCTTTATTTAAATTTGGAATGCAAATGTACATAGAAGGAATTTAAATATTCTTCCAAATCAATTTAAGGTTTTGTTTTGAAACAATTCATGGTTTTTGTTTAAGTTAAAATCACGGTTTTAAAAGATTTCTAGTTTTTTAAAAGTTTAAAAGCTCTAAATTAAAATCAATTTAGAGTTTGTTTCAAAGCTTGGGATTTTGCTTAAATTCATGGTTTGAAAGTTTTAAATTACTTAGCAAAAAATTAAAATCTAAAATCCATGGTTTAAGTTAATTTTTGTGGTTTCTTTTAGATCCATGGTTTAGTGTTACGGTGTTTTTTCATTCAAGCTTTATAAATTCGTGATTTTGTGTTATAGGCTTTAAAATCTATGAAATCCATTGGAAAGTTTTTGAAATTCCATTTTAAAGTCTTAAAATCTACCTTAAAGTCTCTGGGGAATTTAAAGTTATTTTCAAGCCAACAGATCAAACTATGATTTCATTAAGCAGAGTAAATTGTTTTCCAAAATTTTATAAATTAGTAAAGAAACCACTCCTAAAACCACTTGAAATTAGTTAAACCTACCCTAAAAATCATCTAAAACATCTTCTAAAATCATCAAAAGTGCTTTGAAATCCTTAAAAGCTCCATTTAAAGAGTCAAAACCGCTTTAAAATTGTCCAAACCACTCTAAATCCTTCAAAAACCACTCCTAATTCACCCAAAACCACATGTCTCTCTCAAACCCTCTTTCAAATGTTATTGAACCATTGTAAAAATGTCAAAACCACCTTCCCAATACCTAAAATTGTGTACAAAAACCATGGTTTCATTTTAAGGTTGTTTTCTTGGTGCCCTAGCTCCTAATCATATGAGCAACTAGGGGCAGTTGCTCCAGTCCTAGCCCTAAACACCAAGTCACATTAGCGACCAGAGGCCAGCCTATAGGGATCTAAGCCTTGACCCCTCTCCATTGAGCATTTAAATCAAGTAGGTCATTTTCAAACCTCATTTTCTTGGCCATATTGAGGTTGATTTGAGTTTTTTTTAATAGGCTAAAATTGTCCTCTACATCATGGTGATATTGGTTTCTTCTTAAGATTCTTTGTTTTTCCAGAATTTTTATTTTATCTCCAGAGCCTTTGAGATACTGCTTACTGCTTCTGTGAGGGTAAAATGGTGATCAATCAAATGAATAATAGATGACCCAAACATCAACAGAATGGAGAAACAAAGAAGATTCAAGTAAACAAAGCAATGAACAAACACAGCAAACCTCTTCCGTTTCGAAACTTCTGTTGTTCGCCTATCACGAATCGTCCTTTCGCAGATGAGATGAGCCCTCAGAGAGTGCAATCTTTTAAAGCTGTTTGAGGAAGTCGATGGTGAACGGCTATGGTGTGATATGCAATGAAGGTGAGCTCCAATGCAACAATGGTGATCTCAAGCTTGTAGATGACAAGTGGGTGCCAAAGGCGCACTGGTGATATTTCTGCAGAGTAAAGATGTCAAAAGCCTAGATGATTAGAATGGAAGAATGAAGCTTCATTTATAGACTTGGAAGAATGGGAATCAACGGTTGAGAGAAGATATGAAGATCAATGGCTGAGGATGGTTGAGGAATGTGCAACCAGTAGAAATGTGACAAGTGTCCCAGCTCCATCATGAAAGAGGGGATGTGACAAAATTGATTGGAGAGTTAACTCCATTGACTGATCAGTTAACAAACTTGATTGATCAGTTAGAAGAGTGGATTGTGGAACTGACTGGATTGATTGAGGATTTGACTCAACTGACAGGTTAGTTAACAGATTTGATTGATTGGTTAACTGACCTCTGATTGGAGAAGAAATAGGCCATGTGGGTGAGGGAAAATAAGGCAATTAAATATCAAATATATTTAATTACATGTGCAACCTGATGAGGTGGACAAGGTGAGGTGGAAAAGGTGATGTGGAATTTTGAATTTAGAACTTTAGGATAGAGGAATTAGGCTTAATTAAATAATTTATGATTATTTAATTGTGTAGGACAAATAGAAGAATTTTAATTAAATAAATAGAATTTATTTAATTATGGGATAGTGAATTGATTAAATAAATTTGGAACATTTATTTAATTAATAGAAGAAGGGAATAAATATTTAGAATATTTATTTAGGATGATTTGTGTCATTTTTAGGCGTATACATTTTGCCCCTCTTTGATGCAATGCAGTTTATAGCGTTGCTTCAAAGAATTTGATAGTCTGAATGATGATACATGCCCCAGTTTGCCCCTCGTACAGGTTAAATGACGATAGGATGCCCCCTCGGGAGATTGGACGGGAAAAACGGTGAAAGTTTTGGAAACGGACGATCTCACGACGAGGAAGGGGTGAGGATAGGTTGGAGGAAAAGGGACGCGGTTAGGGATGCAGGAAGAAAACGAGAGGAAAAACGGACACGGGAAGTAGTCACAGTCATCACCTAGCCAGAATTAGGGTTTGGAGGCTATAAATAGGAGCTGGGTCCACAAGAATAGTCATTTGCACACTTGGTTGATCTGGATTGGAGGAAGAGAGCTCAGAGCAAACTTAGAGCAGCATGGCGGATAGAGTAGTAGATATACCACGCGAGGAGCACCGATTCGAGCGAGTCTGACGATTCGGGCGGCCAGCAGAGGCAGGACCCCCGGTATGTGCTTCGAAAAATTTCTCCTAGGGTCGATTTTAGGCGTCATAAATGCACGTAGAAAATAGGTGAAATAGATGCGCCGAAACGCAGAACGGCGCATATGCCTCACGAAGCTGCGCTTTTGCATTTTCGTGGCGCATATGTCAGTTTTGGCGGCGCATGCGTGAAAGCTACGCTTTTGTACATTCTAGCTGCGCATGCGTAATTTGGCGGCACTTTTGTATTTCCGCCGCGCATATGTGAAATGTAGCAGCGCATTTGAGAAAGTTGTGCATATGTGGATTCTTGCGGCGCATGCGTAATTTCGCGGCACATGTGTGGATTTCTGCGGCGCATGTGTAAGAACGGCGCATACGTGCATTGAAGCGGCGCATATGCATTTCGTGGCGCATATGTTGCTTCCTGCGGCGCATATACCAGAAACGGTGCTTTTACCACCTGTAGTGGCGCATTTGCTTGGGATGGCAAATTACTTAGCCAAATTGATTCGATTAGCGTCCTGTTTGACGCAAGAATCGATGAGCTATCTCCGAGATTGCAGGAATCTAGTCAAGAGATGTAGTGTGCTGTATTGATCAATTTGAAATGCTAAGTTTAGTTGATATAGTGCAGTAGATATGTTGAGTATGGTATATGCAGCTTGAGACTGACGCCTTGCTTTGCGTGCTTGCAGGAGGAGATACGAGAGACGCTACAGTCGAGGGAGACGTTCCCTATGCCTCTATTGCAGAGATACATGCTGACGGAGGCTGACAGAGTGGCGCTTGGTGCCATGGGCTTGGATTACGTTTGCTTCATGCCCGAGGTGCGGGCGAACAGAGGACTACTGACAGCTGCCGTGGAGAGATTCCACAGCGAGGACGGGACCTTCCACTTCCCCACTGGGGAGATGGCCATGACGCTGGAGGATGTCTACAGGATACTGCACTTGCCCGTAGTAGGCGAGTTAGTGGAGTATGACGCACAGCGGGACGCGGGACTCGCCGAGTGTCAGCGAGTATTTGATGATCCCGAGCTGGTGGGACAGGTCATCCCATGGCAGGATATCTATGACTGTTACGACTACTTCCCTGGGATAGTTGCTGGACTGATTGGGGGCATTGTATGCCCGGACAGGAGATCGCATGGGTTCCCCATTGGATGGGGTAGGATCATGGAGCGGATGCTGACTGAGGGCACCCGATATGCGTGGGGACCCTACGTGCTGGCCCACCTTTATCATGACATGCATCAGGTGGTGTACCACCGCAGCACGAGTCTATCGGCTGGGGTGTTGCTGTTACAGTTCTGGCTGTGGGAGCACATAGCGGTGACCAGGCCAATGTGCGTCTTTGCTAGGCAGAGAGGAGAGCCATACAGCTATGGCTATACAGGAGTGATTTCCCAGCACAGGCTGGGGAAGTTAGAGTATTGGAGGCACACTTTAGATGGGGTAGATGTGGTCGTCTGGCGACCATATCTGGACTGCGAGCCCTGGGATGACGAGGGAGATGAGCTACCCTACTGCTTTCAGACCAGGTGGTTGATAGGCTAGACACGGCACATACTGGAGAGACAGATGGTGGGCCGAGTGTTGAGACAGTTCGGCAGGAGACAGGGCATGCCACAGGGACAGGCCATGTTTGCACGGACACATGTAGAGAGGGTCCGATGGGGGCCGATGGCTTCTTATGAGGAGGCTCTGGCAGAGTTCCAGCAGTTGCCTTATGTGGCATGGGACATGCGAAGAGAGATAGCAGATGCGGGGGTCACACAGGAGTACGAGGACTGGATTACGGCACATCCTTTCCTGAGGTATTCAGGACCTAGTATGTTGGTGCCTCGTATTGATGAGGCGGACTCAGAGGAGGAGGGAGAGGCTGGCCCAGGGCGGAGGGGAGCTAGAGGAGGATGAGGACGATGGGGTGGCCGAGCTGCAGAGAGGCCGAGGCAGCGGAGGAGGATAGATCAGGATAGGCAGGCAGTGCCAGGACAGGCAGAGGCACAGCAGCAGGTGCCTCAACAGGCACAGATGCCACCACCCCAGCAGGTACCACAGCAGCAGGTACCACAGCAGCAGGTGCCACAGCAGCAGGGGCTAGGACAGGCAGAGGCAGCACAGGGGCCAGTGCCGGGTGAGGCTCATGAGAGGACCACAGCTAGCCTGAGGGGACAGGTGCGAGAGCTACAGGCACAGCTGAGGAGAGTGGAGAGGAGGCGAGATATAGACGCAACAGTGATCGCTGGTTTGACTCGCAAGTGAGACATGGCAGACGCACGGGTACGCCTTATCCGTGTAGAGCGGGATACTGCAGTGGCCGCCATGGAGACAGATGCAGTGAGTACATTTTTGGTTGGGTAGGTGCAGCAGGCACAGGCACAAGTAGGCCAGTTGCAGACGTAGTTGGCACAGGCACAGACAGACCCAGCCAGAGCGCAGTCACAGGCTCAGTACTACTGAGGTTTGTACCATGGTGCCGTGGCGTCGAGCCAGAGGGTAGGGAGCTTCCGGAGTCAGTCCGGGGTGGCTCACAGAGTAGGTCCATCCCAGTCAGGGGCATCCGTGATGGGACCTCAGCAGTCAGGAGCTGGCAGTGGTGGCCCACAGCAGCAGGGGTAGACACAGACCATATTTTGGGCATTTTTGGGGCAAAATGTATCACCGTCTATTTAGACGTATATTGTATATGACACTTTGATTTTGAGGGAGATGGTGATATTTGTACATTTGGACCTCTTTTATATGATAGTATATATGATGATGCAGCTTTGTGTATCTATTGCATGTGTTATGAGATGGTGAATTACTTCTACTGTATGATGCGATCTATTGCATAGTTAGATGGTCTATCTAATGTTATATGAGATACATTTTGATATGCGGCTATGTGATGTCTATATGTTTTAATGTTACAAATGTATGCCAAATGTGAGATGACTTATATGTGATGATGCAACTGTGTACGTGATGTCTATATGATCTAATGCAAATGTGTGGATATGGAACATGATTTCTATGTTATGATGAAACTATATATGTGATGTCTAAATGAGCTAATGCAAATGTGTGTGTATGGAACATGATTTCTATGTTATGATGCTGCATAGATATATGAGATGCTACTGGATGTTTATATGATGTAATGCTTTGAATGTATGCAGTTGTAACATGAGTACTATGTGGTGATGTAACTATATATGTGATGCACTTAGCTATGTTGTTTTGTGGTTTTCTGTGCTTTTGAGATGTGATGCGATGCAGATGTATTGGTGACCTAATGCATTGGATGGTGGACTTGACTAACCTAATCATGTGCATGACTAGTCCTACGAATGATATGATATGCTCCTATATGCCTTGTTTTTGTGATGTCCAAATGTACTCTATCGACATAAGAATGACATGATGGATAGAAGAATGGTTGTGATAGAATGACCTAGAAACTTTTCTTGACATCGTTACTCTGCATAGTTCGAATAATGAGGATTGTATGGATGTGTATATGGATATAGGACGGATGCTTTGCTTTTAGATTGCTTTATTTCATCATTGGGCATTTTGTTTTTGGTACTTTTCTGAAATGTTGTAAGTGAATACAAGCATCGAGGTATAATTGAACCGAGATGACCTGAGTACCGCTTACATGGATTGTGATTTAGCAAGTTAATACAAGCATCTAGTCAAAATTAAATCTAGATGACCTGAGTACTTCTTGTGCTTCAACAAGCAAGGATTGCCCCCGTTCCTGTAAGACCTTTGATGTCCTCGATGATCTTTTGCCGATCATGTCCTTAGACAAGGCTTCACATTACTAAAGTTTAATCCACAAACAACAAACAAAGAAAGTAATCATGCCCCCATCATAGCATCTCTAGCTTTTGGCATCCTTGAGTAGCATAGGAAGGTATGATAGCAAAAATCAAGACTCTGTAACTTAACCCTAGGCTCCAATCTACCAAGCATATTTGCGCTGATATGTGTTTATTTCTTGCCTTAATTTGCATAAAATCATTTAGAAGACCTTGGGTATTTGCTTTGCATTGGAGAGGTTAAGATGCTCATAGTCAAGATTTCTGCTTGAAGCACGGGTTTTGCTTGCATTTGCTTGCTTGATGAGAAGGTTGCATAATCCTTATTGAGAAGACGAACCCTAAGGGACTGACCTAGTGCCTCGGGGGCTCATTGCTAAATGGCCTTGCCTACGTGACGACGCAGAGGCAACGTAGTTCGGGGTAAACCCTAATGGACCATGGATGGACTAGAAGAAAGACGACAAGAATGAAGACAAGAAAGGAGACGAATGGGACCTTGGGAGAGATGGAAGCCTTGGGGGCGCATTAGAATAATGGCCTTGCCTACGTGACGGCACAGAGGCAACGTAGTTCACGGATTCGGACCATAGACACCGACGAGAGACACTTATGCTAGGCTCACACTGAGGAGACGGTATGGGACAAAACCTTGGTCGACAAGGCCACAAGGTGAATATCAAGCCATGATAGGTAACTGTCAAGCATTTATTTGTGGGATGGATATGGGTCGAATGGGAAAAATAGAGGAAGAATGGACTCAAGGTGATTGGATTCCCAAAGATGGAGAATGCGGTTCGTCACAAGTAACGCCTGTTTACCAGGTTTTCGTCACTTGTTTTTATTTGCACGAGAAGCTAGAAAGTAACATGACGCCTGATTGCCAAGTTTTCATCATGATACCTATCCAAGGTGCCTGTTTGCCAGGTTTTCACCAAAGGACGATTTTTTTGTATGTTTTCTATTTTTTTTTTATTTGATTTTTTGATTTTTTTGATTTTTTGATTTTTTGATTTTTTGATTTTTTGATTTTTTGATTTTATTGTGCCCCCTTGCATTGGGGTTCTCTTAGGTATAGAACTAGCAAAGATGCATGCTGTTGATTGGATCATCAAACAACTCACCCTCTGATGTGGCCAACTGATATGCCCCCGATCCATAAGCCGCTACAATTATATAGGGTCCAAGCCAGTTAGGCTCGAACTTACCTTTCTTTTCTCTGTCCTGCTGATTGCGAGGGTTCTCTTTTAGGACGAGGTCCCCAACCTTGAAGCATCTTGGTCTAACCTTGTGGTTGTAGCTTCTTGACATCATCTGTTGATAGGCTTTGAGATGGTCAAAAGCTTTTTGGTGCCTTTCCTCTAGCAGTTCTAGCTCTTGTAGTCTGGAGACTCTGTACTCTTCGTCTGATATGAGACCTTTCAATGACACCCGAAGGGATGGGAGTTCGACCTCAATGGGAAGGATCGCTTCAGAACCATAGACGAGGGCGTAGGGTGTAGCACCTGTGGGAGTGCGTATGCTAGTTCTATAGGCCCACAGAGCAGGATTGAGTTGGACGTGCCAATCGCGACCAGCTTCAATGACAGTCTTCTTTAGGATTTTCAGAATGGTTTTGTTCGATGCCTCAGCTTGGCCGTTACCTTGGGGGTAATATGGAGTGGAGAAACGATGTTGGATCTTGAAACGTTCACAAAGTTCCTGGACATCCTGATTTTTGAAAGGTCTCCCGTTATCCGTTATGATGGATGAAGGGATGCCATATCGGCAGATAATGTAATTCAGAATGAAAGAGGAAATTTTCTTTCCTGTGACGGTTGATAGGGGAACGGCTTCAATCCACTTTGTAAAGTACTCAGTGGCGGTTATGATGAATTTATGGCCATTGGAAGAAGGTGGATGAATCTTTCCCACGAGGTCAAGTCCCCACTGGTAAAAGGGCCAGGGTGTCGTTAGAGGTCTCAACTCCTGAGCAGGTGCATGAATCAGGTTCCTGTGTATCTGGCACTGTTTGCACTTTTTGACGAATTGATATGAATCCATTTCCATATTGGGCCAGTAATAACCCAAACGCATGAGTTTCTTAGCTAAGGAAGGACCGCTGGAGTGTGTTCCGTAGATCCCTTCGTGCACGTCTCGCAAGGCAGTTACAGATTCTTCTTGTTCTAGACAACGGAGTAAAGTACCATCCAGACCACGTCGGTAAAGGGTATTGGCGATAATGGTGTAACGGGAGGCTTGTTGGATGAAAGTTCGCTTTTGGTTGGAAGAGAGGTCCAAAGGAAGGATATTGTCCTTGAGGTAAGTGTAGGTCTTACCGTACCAAGGCGAATCAGATCTTACTAGGTGGCAAATGGAATGGGTTTCGAGGAGATCATAAGCCGGTTGTCGAATTGTTTCTACTAAGAACTCATACCGTGACTCATGTTCAGGTATCTCAAGAAGAGAGGCTATGGTCGCCATTGCATCGGCTGCTTTGTTCTCTATCCTAGGTATTTGCTCAAACGAGATGGTCCCAAAATGTGCTTTGAGGTCGTCGACCATCCGTTTGTATGGGATGAGCTTCTCATCTTTGGTTTGATACTCATCGTTGACCTGGTTTATGACAAGCTGAGAATCACCATAGACACATAGTGCTTGGATTTTCCACTCAGTGGCCATCTTGAGACCAATTACCAAGGCTTCATATTCCGCTATATTGTTAGTGCATGGGAATAACAACCTGTAGGACTTTGGAATAGTGTCACCTTGGGCGGTGATAAACAGGATACCTGCCCCCGATCCATGGTTGGTGTAAGACCCGTCGAAGTAGAGTTTCCAAGGAGATGTAGACAAAGTGAATAAAGACTCATCAGGAAACTCAAACTACATTGGTGAAGTGTCTGGTAATGGTGCCTCAGCGAGCTGGTCAGCGATGATTTGCCCTTTGATGGCTTTTCTATCCACATACTCTATATCATATTTGCTAAGAAGCATGACCCATTTGGCTAGTCGACCCGTGAGAGCTGCTTTGCTGAGAAGATATTTTAGTGGGTCGATCTTGGCAATGAGTTTGACAGGATGTGCCAACATGTAGTGTCAGAGTTTTTGTGAGGCAAAAACCACTGCAAGGCATGAACGTTCCACCTGTGAGTACTGCAACTCATAGCCCACTAAGGTTCGACTGATGTAGTACACAGCTCTTTCCTTGTTCTCATAGTCTTGCTGCGCTAGGAGAGCCCCAAGAGCAGTAGGTGTAGCAGATATGTAGAGAATCAAAGGCTTTCCTTGGATCGGAGGAATGAGTATAGGAGGATTCATGAGATACTCCTTGAGCTTGTTGAATGCCTCTTCGCACTGCTCATCCCATTTAAATGGAATGTTCTTATGTAGGAGATGGCTGAAAGGATGGCACTTGTCTGCCAGCTGTGAGATGAACCTGCGGATGGCCTGGAGTTTGCCCTGTAAGGATCTCAACTGTGTTAGAGTTTTGGGCGGTGGCATGTCCATGATTGCTTTGACCTTGGTCGGGTCTACCTCTATGCCGTTCGCTGACACGAGAAGCATAGCAGCTTGCCTGATGTGACCCCAAACACACACTTCTTTGGGTTCAGTTTTACTTGGAATTGGTCCAGCCGTTGGAATACTTTCTCTAGAATATCCAGGTGTGAGTCCCTCGTGAGAGATTTTGCCAAGATGTCGTCAACATAATCTTCCATGGTCACATGCATCATGTCATGGAATATGGTTGTCATGGCCCGCTGATATGTAGCACCTGCGTTTTTCAGCCCAAATGGCATGACATTCTAGCAAAAGGTACCCCATGGACATGTGAAAGCTGTTTTGTGTTGATCCTCAGGTGCTATTTTGATTTGGTTATATCCGGAGAATCCGTCCATGAGTGATAGCATTATATGTCCTGCTGTAAGGTCGACTATGATGTCTATGTTTGGCAACGGAAAGTCATCCTTGCGGCATGCCTTGTTTAAGTCTCTAAAATCGTTGCATAGTCGAACCCTGCCATCTGGTTTAGATACTGGCACAATGTTTGATATCCATTCAGGATAGTCTATGGCTCTGATGAACCCCACATCTAGCAATTTCTTGAGTTCTTCCTTGACCAGAAGGGCTATATGAGGATGCATCTTTCTCAGTTTTTGCTTTACGGGCTTCACCCCTAGATCCAATGGCAAGTGATGTAGGATCAGGTTTGGGTCCAAACCTGGCATGTCGGCATATGACCAAGCAAAGCTACCTCTCTTCTTTTTAAAGAATGGTACAAACCTGGTTTTCTCAGGCAGCGTGAGAGATTTTGCAAAGTGGATAATCTTAGGTTGCTCTTCGGTTCCAATGTTCACTGGCTCTGTTGGCTCCACCACGATCTGTGACCTTTCTTGATACATATCACTTGGGAGGGTGTCAAGCATTCCATCGTCAGGTGCCATAGTTGGGTTTTCACCTTCAGATATGTCTTTTCTTTTTACTGTTTTATGATCTGACACTGCCGCACGGCGGTTTTCACCATCAGATCCCTTTTTGATTTTGATATTCTTGTGACTAGAAGGCTTGGCACCCTCCCTGAAGTAAGCCACAGTGTTGAGTTCGATAGCAAAACCAGCTTTATGATCTCCTTTTGGTAAGTGATCCCTAAGTTCCATATAGTCAATGTAAGCATCATCATTCTGGAACATATCTAATTGGGGGGTTCCTTGCAGATCCCAGTCAATAAGCTCAGGGTGTAAGAGGGGAAGGGAGTCGGATGAGAGATCTGATCCATTAATGGTGTGAATGGAAATGTTATGGGCATTGGCGGGGGTAGTGTTCTGTGTGGTACTTTCTTCCAAGTTGTTTATCACAATGGAATCAAAACTTTCCTCGAAAGCCATAACCTCAGGGAGGGCCAAATCAGACTCCAGTGGTCTGTCCCGTTGCATCTATCCCTCATGGTAGGGGTTGAGAGTTTGGATGGTGTCAATTTCCTTGTCATCGTAGGAGTGCTCTGTTAGCTCATCCCACTCATACTCATTTGAATTATCTGAATCCGTGTCCCTATCCACTTGGAATGTTTGAATTGTCTCCACAAGGCAGGCATTTTCCTTGGCTTTACCTTTACCTTTGTACCCTAGGCCAGTTGTGTTTCTAGCTGAAGAGGATGAAGAAGGTTGGATAGGTTCAATGATTCCTTCTTTTCTGAGGCCTATGGGGCCTTGTCCTTCATACCCCATCCTGTGCAAAATGGTTTCACCCCGTCCATAGAGTTCTGTAGGGAGTCTAGGCGGCTCTTGGGGTGTGTTTTCTTCTTCAGCACAAAGCCATTGCAGGAGATCTCGCTCCTCTGTCTCATCAGATAAGGTCCCCCATTTTACAAAGGGATTTGCGGGAGTTGTAGGAGGAGCAGATGGCTTTGGAAAATGCCTAGGTTGATGCTTGGGTTTGCCAAAGGAGCGAGGAGACAAAGGCATGGTGGCAAGGTTGAGGCTGTGCTCAATGGAGTACTCCCCCACGCCATTTTCTTTTATGGTAAGTTTCAGCGGTTTGGGCCTCGAGGAGGAAGCTTCGGCAGTATGGTCTTGTGGCAGAGTAGGGGAAATGTAGGCTCGGTTATTGGGAATGACGCATTCAGATTTTGCTTGGAATGAATTGCAATGTTGGTAGGGGTCGGGGTCACCTTGTATGGTGACCTGCTTGCCATCGTGTGGGAACTTTATGCATTGATGGTAGGTGGAGGGGACAGCCTTCATGGTGTGGATCCATGGTCTCCCTAATAGAATATTGTAAGCAAGCTCCCGATTAAGGACTTGGCACACCACATCTTTAATTACCGGTCCCACTTGAATGGGTAGGACAACCGTGCCCTTTGTGGTTCGTTCCTCCTCGTCATAGGCTTTGATAGTAATTTTCCGTCTTGGATCTACTGCCTGTTCGGAGAACCCCAGTGCAAGGACTAGCTTCAACTTGCAAATATTTAGACCAGCGCCCCCATCAATGAGAACCCTCTTGATGCGGTGCTTGTGCACAAATGCGACAATGTGTAGAGGAGTGTTGTGGGGTTGAGATATGGAAAGGTCATCTTGCTCTGTAAACGAGATGGAAGTAGAGGATGTCAAATTACCCACCATGGTTTGAAACTTTTCTTGGGCTAGGTTAGTGGGGACAGTAGTTTCCACTAAGGCTTTCTCAAGAATCTCCTTATGAGAAGGAGATAGACGCAAGAGCTCCAATATAGAAATGTGAGCCGGAGTTTTTTGCAATTGGTCGATGATATTATATGGGCGGGAGTTGGACGGAGATGGTGACGACCTTGGAGGAGTGGTGTTGATCGTGACTCTACCACTGCGGGTAATTATACTACAACTAGTTCTGTTAGGTCCTGGTTGTTGGTTGGGGGATATGACGTTGACTTGCGGAACATGCTCAGAAATGCAGTTAATGGTGTACTCAAAGGGAATGCTTGCATAGTTAGCATTACTCGACCCACTGTTCTGGTTTGGCCTGTTGCGATTGTTATCATTATTGTTATGGCCATTGGAGTTGTTGCCGTTGTGACCATCGTTGTTGTTGTGGCCATTGTTGCGATTATTGTTATATAGCCGGTTGTGGTTTAGAAGAGGATCCCGGTAGGCCACATGAGATTCATTGGAGGTATGCTGTTGTGTCCCTCCCTGATTTTGATCTAGTATATCCTGTATGACATTCTTGAGGCGGATGCAATTGTTAGTCGTGTGCCCCTATCCTCGATGATACTCACAATAATCTATGTCCTTCCAATAGGGAGGTTTGACTATAGGCTCATAGTCACTTGTTGGCGGTAGAGAAATTTCATTGTTAGCCAACAACTTTCTGAGGGCCGATTCTTGAGATTCTCCTAACGGTGTGAATTTCCTCCTTGGATTTGAATTGAACCAAGGTCTAGGTTCCTGAGGGGGTGGCTTGTTGAGTGCGCCGTTATTTGCTTCTTCCTTAAGAGTGAATATGGGTTGTTGTTTAGGGGCTGCTGCCTTGGCATCCACTACTCCATCGTTGACCACATTCTTGTTCTTGGTCCAAAACTTTGACTTGTCAGTTATGTAATTGGAAGGAGGTGTGTCCTTGTAGAGCTTGAGAGTTCCTTTAGCGATCATAGCTTTCTCAATGAATAGCCCCATTTCAATGACTTTGGCGAATGAGGTAGGGCATTGTATCTGAATCTGATAGCTGAGATCGGGATTCAAATTGTGGACAAACATTTCCAATAGTTGCTTCTCAGGCATGTCGTAAGAACACTTACTAGCTAGCTGTCTCCATCGTTGTAAGAAGGTGGCAAAAGACTCACCACCCTTTTGTTTGGTGTTGCATAGGTCTAGCATAGATACCTCGTGTTCTATGTTGTAAGAGAAGTGCGTTATGAATTTATTGACAAGTTCATCAAAAGTTTTGATTCCTGGTGGGAGACACGAGAACCACTCCATAGCTTGACCTCCTAAAGATCTTGGGAACAGTCTCATTAAGTAGGTCTCATTGTGAGCTACTTCTAAACATGCTGCAGTGAATTCCCTGATATGATCTCTAGGGTCCCCCTTCCCTTTGTATTTGTCAAATTTCAGAATTCCGAACTGATAGGGGAATGGTTTCATGACCAAACTTCTGTCAAAGGGGTATGGTGCTATATCTTCCAAGGAGTAGTTCTTGGAACTTGTGCCGATCTTAAGGTTGGAGATTTCTAGCTTTAGACTCTCAATTTGTTGTCTCACATCCGCCATAGGAACATTTTGAGCTATGGGTTGTTTTCCTCTCTCATTGGCATGGGGGACCGTGTCATTTGTGCTTCTCTCATGTTCATTGTCTGCATTTTCCATGATGGAGCTAATGTCAAAGTCTGCGGGGAGTTTGATTCCGAGACTAGAAAGATGATGGAAATATTTGGTGGGGTCCTCAAGGAGCACTTTCTCCACTAGGCGTTGGAATTTGCTATCTTGCATGTGTGCCACTAATTCTTCATGAGAAATTTCTTCATCATCATCGCGTGGTGGGGCGATGTGATCGGATGAGTCGGCCATTTCAATTAGCTTGTTGTACTGGGATCGAGTAAGAACCATGCAAGGTGGGGTGGGATGAAGTGGACTAGGATTAGAAATTTTGGCAAGGTGCCGACTAAGACTGTAATGAATGGGGTATCTAGGACAAGATTTGGACAAAGGGTTCTCTCGCTCAATGACTTCAAGTAAGACGATTGACACAAGACTCCAGCCACTAGCAAGGGTAGTCGATACCAGTCTTACTGTGTAGGGCTTAGTCGTTCAACAAGACTACTAGCAAAGGTACTGTGACCTACTAGGCTTACGTGAATTCACAAATGAAATGAAGAAGGACCTATGTCGAATCGGTATGGGACAGAATGACTTTGGGACAAGAGTGACTTGGACAGAAGGTGACTGGGATGACCGACGAAAGAGAGAGAATTGGGTGAAATGGATGAAGATTAACTGCAAGGTTGACTCTGACCTCGGAAAATGAAACTAGGCTGAAATGGGTACTCTGAACAGCTGACGATAATTTCTCAAAAATAGGGCAAATGCTCACTGTCACGCATGCGCATAAACAGATGCGCAGCAAGAATAGGTAAATGCGCCGTAAGTCGCTGTAAAAGTGCAGCTCTGGTGAAGTATGTATGCGCAGTAACAGTGTGTAAATGCGCAGCGAAAAAGTATATGCGCAGCAAGTCGATGTATAAGTACAACAAGTCGCTGTAAAAGCGCAGCCAAAAAGTGTATATGCGCAGAAGAAAGGTATGTATGCGCAGCCAGTCGGTACAAAAGTGCAGCAAGCCGCTGTGTATGCGCAGCAGAAAAGTGTATATGCGCAGTTCTGGTATTTTTTGCAAATTTTTTGGATTTTTCTCTGTTTTTGGTATTCTTTGGCTGGAAAAGGTCTTCCTGATCTGATATTATGAATTAATTTAGCAAGAAAACACAGCAAGCACAAAGAGTATTTTGTAGTTTTCCATTGTTTTTGCAGTTTTTTGACTCTATTTTGGACAAAAGCAAGCACAAAATCCTAGGCGAGAAATGGATTATAAGGGATTTGGGCCACTAAAAACAAGAGGTATTTAATCTGGGCAACCGTTCAAGTGGTTACACGTGCGGCGGCGCTACTCTCCGTTATGGAGTCTCCCAGCCTCAAAGGGTTATGCCTGAGAGGGTTTTGGGGGAGGTTGGCCATCGGTGTAACATAACAGCACTCGTTGCAGGAGGTTTTCACCTCAAGCACAATTTATTTTTAGTGGCTCAGTAGGGCTTGGCATTAGCCTGTTACCACTCAGGGTCGTTCCCGCTTGGACAAGCGTGCATCCAAGGGCAGGCCCCTCCTAAAGGTTAAACAAATAGAATGACAAGTCTGGCACTCTGATCACCCAGAAGAGGGGAGAGCATAAGCCTATTGTCATTCGCAAGCACAGAATACACTGATTAATCCACCCTAGTTAAAAGATAAAAACTAAATGGGCTAATCTACTCAAACAGAACTTTGAAGTGATTTCAGCAATATCACAGTGGTTCAGTTTTAAATCCCAGAAAGTAGTTGTGAGTTCAATTTTAAATCCACGTAGCACGAGATTGTTAACTTTGAAATTCAGGTCTCACAATATAGCAATGGTTCATTTTAACTGCAAGATCAGTGATGAGTTCAATTTTAAAACCGCGAAGCACGAGATTGTTAACTTTGAAATTCAGGTCTCACGATATAGCAATGGTTCATTTTACCTTCAAGATCAGTGATGAGTTCAATTTTAAACCTCAGATAGCAATAACTTTGAAGGTGTTTGTAATGCAAGCACGAAATAAACCAGTTACTTCCTCCCTAATTAGGACTAGATGAAGATTTGTAATGAACAACCATTTTACTCTTTCCTAGAAAATGAAAGGTGACCTAATTAGATGCAACTACATGTAACTGAACCTGAGCCTATCCTGCAAAACCACTCTAGCAAACACCTGCAAAGGGGTTAACGTTAGCAAAATCCTCTAGAAAAGTACTAAAGCTTGAGTCTGTTACAAATGTGCAGCTTCAGTGATCAGATGCACAGAAATGATCAACAGAAGCGCCGTAATAATAAATGCACTGCAAGATTGAGTGTATGCACCGTTAAAATGAATAAATGCGCAGTTTTAATGTATGCGCAGCAACAGTCTTCAGAAGCACTGTAACAGTCAACAGATGCGCAGTTATAACCTATGCGTAGCAATAGTCTACAAAAGCGCCGCAGGAATACACAGATGCGCAGAGAGGATAAATGCACTGGAACAGTCTTTATATGCGCCGTGGAAATGAACAGATGCGCCAAAAGAACCTGTGCGTGACTCTGCGAGACCTGTACGGAACCTGCCTTCAAAAAAGCTCAAAAATGGTGAAATAAAGGGGCAACAGCCCCACGGTGGGCGCCAAAAATGTGAGGGTAAAATGGTGATCAATCAAATGAATAATAGATGACCCAAACATCAACAGAATGGAGAAACAAAGAAGATTCAAGTAAACAAAGCAATGAACAAACACAGCAAACCTCTTCCGTTTCGAAACTTCTGTTGTTCGCCTATCACGAATCATCCTTTCGCAGATGAGATGAGCCCTCAGAGAGTGCAATCTTTTAAAGCTGTTTGAGGAAGTCGATGGTGAACGGCTATGGTGTGATATGCAATGAAGGTGAGCTCCAATGCAACAATGGTGATCTCAAGCTTGTAGATGACAAGTGGGTGCCAAAGGTGCGCTGGTGATATTTCTGCAGAGTAACGATGTCAAAATCCTGGATGATTAGAATGGAAGAATGAAGCTTCATTTATAGACTTGGAAGAATGGGAATCAACGGTTGAGAGGAGATATGAAGATCAATGGCTGAAGATGGTTGAGGAATGTGCAACCAGTAGAAATGTGACAAGTGTCCCAGCTCCATCATGAAAGAGGGGATATGACAAAATTGATTGGAGAGTTAACTCCATTGACTGATCAGTTAACAAACTTGATTGATCAGTTAGAAGAGTGGATTGTGGAACTGACTGGATTGATTGAGGATTTGACTCAACTGACAGGTTAGTTAACAGATTTGATTGATTGGTTAACTGACCTCTGATTGGAGAAGAAATAGGCCATGTGGGTGAGGGAAAATAAGGCAATTAAATATCAAATATATTTAATTACATGTGCAACCTGATGAGGTGGACAAGGTGAGGTGGAAAAGGTGATGTGGAATTTTGAATTTAGAACTTTAGGATAGAGGAATTAGGCTTAATTAAATAATTTATGATTATTTAATTGTGTAGGACAAATAGAAGAATTTTAATTAAATAAATAGAATTTATTTAATTATGGGATAGTGAATTGATTAAATAAATTTGGAACATTTATTTAATTAATAGAAGAAGGGAATAAATATTTAGAATATTTATTTAGGATGATTTGTGTCATTTTTAGGCATATACAGCTTCAACTCTCTACAACTTAAACAACTCCCAGTAAGAAAATTTTTCTCTGATACCACTTAACATAGTCAAGATAGGGGGGTCTTGTAAGACAACCCAATCTTGCAGCCAACAACACAAAAATTTAATACCACAACAATAAACTTCAACAAACTTATTCATATGGGTAATAGAATTTAGAAATACATTATTACAACTTTTCAGTCAGTTGAGTATCCTTCTAAGACAATTTTCTACTTCAAATACTTCTCCTTAGCAAATCAACTCTGCACAATACTTATCTATTGTCTTTTATTCCTCGTGGCTTGAGAAGTTGAAGCACTCCAATGTTAACAGATCAAACTATGATTTCATTATAATGGTTCAACAATTCTTAAAACATTCAATATTTACTTTACAAAGGATCTTGGTTGATCATTCACCATGTGAACATGGCCTTCGACACCTTTCAATGCATTGGAACCTTTGAGAGTTCTCATGAACTGGCATCGGCAGATTATGGAAAATTTAAACTTTCTATTCAACACCCTTTCAGTAAAATAATACCTTTGGGAACTCTTTATCATTGAAAATTTGAATCTCATTGAACCTTGAACTTTTTATTGCATGTATATCAGCATTTGGGTTAGCCCTCAGGCTTTTATTTCATTTCTTTAACAATTCTTTGAATATGTTTCTTGACATCACTTCATGAACCAACACTTAATTAAACATTTAAAATGACATATTTTAGTCTCTTCATACAATGCCTTTCTATAAATTTGGCCATTTGACGAATCAAACAACTATTGAACTATATTTCCATATTACATATTGGTATTTACACCTTTGAACTCTGATTTTAGAAGTTCAATAAATATGAGAACTTAGGAACTCCTTCTTCAGCATGAAGATGAGTTCAAGAACTAAGGATATCACTGAAACACCTTTTTGTGAAGTCTTTTGGGATGCCTTTGACTAGTGAAAAGTTCAAAATCTTGAGTAGTCACCGAAAAGACATAGCCAATGGGTAACTTTGGTTATAAATGAAGTTCATGAACTATAAAATCGTTGACACACAATAGAAATGTCATCACATTTGTCCAAGTTACCTTTGGTGCTTAAAAAAATTCATCACCTAGTTTTTTCAGTGAATATTAGAGTTCAAGATCTTGAAAAGGTGTTTAGATACTCCTTTCGACACAAGATATCATGGTTCAAAAACTATGAATATTTCTGAAAAGAAAAGCATCTTCAAAGGAAATGAAAATTCATGAACTGTGGACTTGGCCAAATTGTCCCAAAATTTAACAAATTGCTTCCAACTTAACCAATTTAAAATTGAAACACCCATTTAATGCTTCTACAAGATAGTATTCTAAACTTGACCAATTTTGGATTTGACAATGCTCTGGAAGCAAAGTTACCCAAAATAACCGAAATGAGCAAAACTGAGCAAAAACAAACCTGAAATGTTTTCGGTCAACGTACGATCACACATGCACCCAGATGCTCCTACATTAATTTGTATGGGTTTTGTTTGAAAGTTGCATTAAAATACGATTATTATAAGCTAGCAAATAGTTTAACCTTTCTAATGTGTACTAATTAAGCTAACAATTAGATTACATTCATTAAGGAAAAAGTACAAAAATATGATCTGAAATTAATTTAACTAATACTAGAGATTTGCTTTATTGAAAAAAAAAAATTTTAAAATGAAACTACACTATGAAAGGAAAATTCTTAAAAGATGAAGGAAGATGAAGAAAATGTCCTTGATTCAATGTTTGAGAAATTAGAAGCCTATAATGAAGCTATACAAATCAATACAATAGAAATAAGAGCCCACTAGTTAGATATAGACTCATGATAATAGAGTTGTGATAGCATCCTAATATCAAAAACCAAAGTTGCTTAGAATGTCAAGAAATGTAGGTAGGATAAAATTTGGAAGAACCATGGTCGCATCTATTTACGATTATGGTCATGTCCTATTTTACAACCTTTGGATTTCTAAAACTGGTGCACCTTGGCCTATGGGAACGTATAGAGTTTTTAGAAGTGGAATCTAATCTATTTGTAGAGATAAATACAGCCTAGACCTATAGCTTAAACAAAAAGAAAAAGGTTAGGACTACTTGGAAGCCTATTTTAGTTAGGCTAATGTTTGGTATATCTCAACACTACATGTAGTCAAATAAAAGAAATATGGTTTGTGATATTATCCTAGTTTACCTTATGTTAGGAATAATAAATAAATTGATAGTGATGCAAGATCAACCTAGACCTATGAGCAATCTTGCATCAACCAAAAATATTTCATTTTAATTTATTTTTGTTTTACAGTTCATTGGTTTCTTTTCTAGTAATTTTGATGAAAGTCTTTAGTTGAAGACATAGACTAGTAGATTAGAATAATTTATACATCACCCAATTTGATCAGATTGCCATGTGTCTTTGTCTAAATCATTAATAAAGCTCCTCAAGCATGCCCACATGTCTATTTGATATTTCATGGCCATTACACTTTGGGTCATGCTAGATAAGCTTCTTATATGCTTGTTTATGGTACTATTTAATTTTTTTGTTTAACTTTTTTGTCTACTGGTATTATTTTTAACTTCTTATTTAATTATTTACATGTTTTACATATTGAGGACTATTTAATTTTTTTATTGAGTGACTAAAGTAAGTTTAATATTTATTTGTGGCTTTGTTTTACCACAGGATGAATCTAGAAAAAGAAAAAGATATCTCACTGAAAAATCAAACACCACAACTCCCCTATTGCAATGTCCCTTACCTAAATTACCCTAGAAAATTCAAAGTCACAAGTTAGGGTTAGGGTTTTAGAATTACCATTTATATTATCTTCAAAACTACATAATTCTTGTGCTTGAATTCTGCAATTATGACATAGGAAAACATGTATACAAAATATAGATATACAAATATATATCTTTAACCATTAGGGTTAGATAAGATTTTTCTTGCATTCAAATTCATAACTAATATCACTATTTGAGAAATCATACATTCATTGTCATGCAAAAAAATCCATTTGTTTACAACAGTCAGCCATAAAAGAGGTATAGGGAGACATGGTAGGGTGCCTTCTGACAACAGTCCTCCCTCCAAGTAGTCCCCTCACCATTCTTCTCTGACTGGTGAATCTTAGTGTGCTAATAAACCCTCAACATGGGGATTAGGGAGAAAATGCTGCCCTTGGGTGCCTTTATCCATTTCTTCCTTTTACATGACAATAGGGTCTCTACTAGCTATTCTCCATACCTGTCAATGTAAGGGTGCCTTTACCTATTCTCCCATAATGCATATTCCCCCCCTTCTCCATGTTGACAATTTATTGCAGTAATTTTATGTATTTTAATATATGCAAGTGATATGCAATAAGTAAATATAATTGATAGACAATAATGATTTGACCTGTTGTTCCTTATTCTATTTCTGTATATATATGATAATGATTCTTATTGAACTTCTAGTTTAGTTCAAAGTTTGCTATGTAATCCTTACTATCTTTATTAGTCTATATGGCTGGATAAAATAGATATATTTCTACAGATTGAATATCTTCTATTATATTCAATGATCTAATGATCCAATGATTCATAATTTCTTGATTATTCATGTTCTCTATATGAGATTGTTGTGTGTGTGTGTGTGTGTGTGTTATTTTCTTTATGGTCCCTATCTGATATATTCTTCACTCTCTCTTTATACTTTCCAAGGGAGGCAATTCTCTTCTAAAGATTATGTCTTTTACAACAGACAACCCCTCACAATAGTCACAGCTTTTACTAACTTGCATCCTTTGTTAATGGTTAATAAAGATAATTTCTGCCCTTATTAAATCGTTGCTTTGAAGTATCTTATAAACTGTACCATATTTAATTTGCATCATTTAGTAACAAATCACCTCCCATAGCATTTTTTTGTCTTATTCTAAATTCCATAAATCACACCATTTAGTATCTTATACAAATTCATTTCATAGTGTTTAATGATGCCTTTTAATAAATGAATCATACTTCTTAACGAATTTAATTGTTGTAGCCTTTATAACTCTTGTTGAATCACATATCTTAGTATATAATAAACAACATGTCATATGTTATTTAAATAAGACATTTTGTCTTATATGGAGTCTACCATAAAGTCATCGATGTGGAGTAAGTCGACGGAGGATGAATTAAATCTTTAATTTAATTTATTAACTCTTACTTGATCTCCTTATACACTGTCTGGTGGGGTATATTATAGTCTGCCCTACCCAAGATCTCTTGTCCTCAAGCAATCACAAGCCATAAAACTCTTGAAATTACCAAGATTCTAAATCAACCTTATAGATTTGTATTCGTGTGAGGTCATTAACATTTATTGATACTTTGATAGGAATTGGATATTTTAAACCAAGGGATGATTATTTTTGTTATGTTTGACTCTATGTCTTTGGAGAGTATTTGTTAGTATACTTGCCTCAACTTGACTACCACTAAGGTCAATACTATCCTCTAAAGTATGAGGACCATTCTTCTGGCTCGTGTACTTCAATAACCCTTAAAACCAAGATTTGGCAAGACAAGTTTTCTCTCATTTCATCACCATAAGGATCCTAGGCAATCATATAAATGATAGAAAAATGTTGCATCTTTCAATGGGAGTATTGTGAATAACAAGATCCTTTACTACGTTTGTACCCTTTTCCTATACCATCATCCCGAAGTAAGTATATTTTATTTCACCTAATCATTCAAGCAGAGCTTGAGACAAGATTGAGAGTGTAATCAAAAATTTCTTATAGGTGATTGCAACACTTAGTCAAACATATATCATCTTGGCATAGACTCATTAATAACATGTTATAACCTTTTGAGTATATATTCTCAAGTATAAATTATTGGATGTGCTATCACTTACGAACACTTCATAGAATTTGAATTTAGAGATTGACACTAATATCCAATTTCCATATCAATGGGAGGTTGTCACTCTTGTAAATATTTGACATATTCCCATGTTAATACTAGGATGATTTTCATACCTTGAAAAAGTATTGTTTTATTCCATCTAGTTTAACAATCTTAATTTTTCCCAAAGTTTAAGAGGTGAAAATGATCCTAGGATTTGTGGGTTATGGGCCCATAGACGTATGTAACTAAATTGGTATAACTTGATGTGTATCAAATTTATGTGCCTAGCACTGAGATCTTTAATCATGAATGTCGAGTTACTCTAAGTATAACTTAGGAGAAGAAAACCCTTGGATGAAATAATCAACTCTAGGTATTCATATAGAAGTGAATTTGGTCCACAGACAAAGTCCACTAGATCAATTTTACAGGTTACAAGATAGATCATATGTGGTATTAACTGGATTGTATGGCCATTGTTTCAATGAGGGTGGGATAGATCACTTGATTGTACATTTAATCTTGTTCCAAAGGAATAGAACAATTTATTCTTAAAGATGTTCCTCCTCCATGAAGCTTGATGAATGTATCTTATGATAGATTTCCAACATTTCTCTTAAGATTTCTCAGGAGTCCAAATTTGTAGGTTCCTAAAGAATTGAGTTGTCTTTGTTAAATTCTCTCAAAAATGTTGTTTTGGCTTTTAAGGGATTGACCATCCTAGGTCAAGATGATGCCTCAATGTACCTAAATCTTGAAGTTTGAAAGATAATCTTAATCCATCTTTATATTTTTAGTTATGCTTAACCACTAGTGGTGGCAATGTGTGAATTCCCTTTTGAGATTTGGAAATCAAATCATATCGTTAGATTCAACTATGTTGAGTGGTTATGATTGATTGTTCCTTCCTTGGGAAAATTTTGATTTCCTGATGAATAGATGAGTGACGATTTCTTGATTTGAGTGATGATTGCTTATGTCAATGATTTGATTTATCCTTTATATCTATTTTTTGAAGGAGTCACTACCCTTCATGACTGCCTTTTTGAGAATACTTTACTTTCGAGTCAATTGATAGATTTATTTGCTATTGATGGTTTCTTCACAAGGAAATGATTTCCCTTTTATATCTTATTGTTAAGGGAGTCCTACATTTGTAGGGTCACAACTTTTCGTATTTGGGGTTTTGTCCTTTCTTGCATCATCATTATTCTTGAGAACCTAATTTAATTTACTTGTAAAATTACTTAGGGTTCTATTCTCAATTGAATTCTTCAATGATGTTTTGGATGTCTTTCTCAAATGAAATATTCTCCCCTTTTATATCTCAATTTTGAAGGAGTCGCACTTTTTCGCTTCACTAGTTACAACTCTTCATTATTGCATAAGTTAATTTGTTAGTGCTTCTCAACCCAAGAAGTGTTTGACAATAGAGCTTGATAGATTTGGCATTTTCATAATTTTAAGCATAAAGTAATCTTAAATGTACATAGAGTAACTTGTTGGAGAAACATTAGACATGAAGAAAATACGTAATACATGAAGTGCATGTGATACGAAATATACACGCAGGACACAAAGCATAAAGAATATGTAACATATGAAGTATACACATAAGTACATGTGAAGCTTGAATCATACATGTAAATATGTGTGATACACAAAGTATATGTAAGACACAAAGTATACACATAAATACACGTAATAAACAGAGCATGAAGTATATTTTTTTTTTAGGAGTAGCGAGGTTTTTAGCTTGGTTCGGGCCAAGAGAGACCCTTATTAGGGATCTCTTCCCATCAGCTTTATTGTCTGAGACCACAACTAGGGGGTCTCCATCGCTAATGGGCATTATCACCCTTTGGTCAAACCCGCGAGCTTGTTGGCCCAACGAAGGTACACAGCTTGCGAGCACGCCAGCCCAGCAAAGGCACACATAGCCTGCGAGCATAGTAGCCCAATGAAGGCATGTGTGACCTGTAAGCTTGTTGGCCCTGTGGGGGTTTGAACCTTGGTTGCCGCCACAAAAATTGTGTGACTTGACCATCGAACCATGTTCTTATCAACAAAAGCATGAAGCATAGACATGCTACACGAAGTATGCATAAATACACATAATACACAAAGCATACATGAAATACATGAAGCATACACATAAATACATGTAATACAATAAGCATGAAGCATACACATAATATACGAAGTATAAGTACATGTAATGCAAGAAGATGAAGCATACTCATAATACACAAACTATACGCATAAATACACGTAATACATGGAGCATTAAGCATACACACAATACACGAAGTTTGCATAAACATACGTAATACACGAAGCATGAAGCATACACATAATACATGAAATATGAAGCATACACATGAATATATGCAAGTCATGAAGTATATACATGAATACACGTAAGTCAAGAAGTATACACTTGAATACACATAAGTCATGGAGTATACACTTGAATACATGTAAATCAGGAAGTATACACTTGAATACATGTACGTTATGAAGTATACACTTGAATACATGTAAGTCATGAAGTATACACTTGAATATACGTAAATTATGAAGTATACACTTGAATACATGTAAGCCAGGAAGTATACACTTGAATACATGTAAGTCATGAAGTATACACTTGAATACACGTAAGTCACGAAGTATACACTTGAATACACATAAGTTATGAAGTATACACTTGAATATACATTGCATCAACTATCGTTCACAGGATAGTAGGAGGGACGCTCTAATACCAATTGTAGTGTTCTTACCTAAATTGCCCTAGAAAATTCAAAGACATAAGTCAAGGTTAGGGTTTTAGAATTACCATTTATATTATCTTCAAAACTGCATAATTCTTGTGCTTGAATTCTACAATTATGACATAGGAAAACACATATACAAAATATAGATATAAAAATATACATCTTTAACCATTAGGGTTAGATAAGATTTTTCTTGCATTCAAATTCATAAATAATAGCACTATTTGAGAAATCACACATTCATTGTCATGTGGATAATGTTGGTATGTGGAGACTGATCATGCAAATACTATACACTTGTAATGTATCCTTGCCAGGGTTCCGGGCCAGTTTGGGCCCCGAGTGGTGGTTCGGGGGTGGCAGTCCCCAAGAGCAGTGGTTCGGGGGCGCTGCCCCCCAAATTTTTTTCCTCGTTTTTGCACATTCGGGGTTGGTAGTTAATTTTTTGTTAACCAACAAATTAAAAATGACATTGTAAAACCCTAATTCTCAAATCTTTCAAAAAGCTTGTTATAAATGGTTGGGAGGTATGTTGCGGTATGGAATTCACAAGATTGTAATCTGTTTTGCACTAGATAATAAAATCATTGGATGGATAAGTTTATGTGGATGTAGCCCATTTTGGGTGAACCACGTTTAAATTCTGTGTTGATCTCTTTTGTGTTATTCTTCATTGTTATATTTGGGTTATTTAATCTGCATATAATTGTTAATGTTTAATTCTCTGATCTGCCTGAACCCTAACAAATAACTCCGTTTGTTTACAACACATAGCCATAAAAGACAGGTATAGGGAGACATGGCAGGGACTCTTTTGACAACAGTTCTCCCTCTAAGCAGTCCCCTCACCATTCTTCTCTGACTGGTGAATCTTAGTGTTCCAATAAACCCTCAACATGGGGATTAGGGAGAGAATTCTACCCTTAGGTGCCTTTATTTGTTTCTCCCTTTTACATGATAGTAGGGTGCCCTACTAGCTGTTCTCCATACCTGTCAATGTAAGGGTGCCTTTAGTTGTTCTCCCACAGTGCATATTCCTCCCTTCTCCATGTTGACAGTTTATTGCAATAATTTTATGTATTTTAATATATGACAATGATATGTAATAAGTAAAGATAATTGACAGGAAATAATGATCTGACCTGCTATTCCTTATTCTATTTCTGCATGTATCTCCAATAATGATTCTTATTAAACTTCTAGTTCAGTTCAGAGTTTACAATGTAATCCTTGTTGTCTTTATTAGTCTATATGACTGGATAAAATAGATATAATTTTGTAGATCGAATATCTACTATTATATTCAATGATCTAATGATCCAATGATTCTTGATTTCTTGATTATTCATGTTCTCTATATGAGACCGTTGTGTATATATATATTTGTGTGTGTGTGTGTGTGTTATTTTCTTGCTAGTCTCTATCTCATATATTCTTCACTCTCTCTTTATACTTTCCAAGGGAGACAATTCTCTTCAAAAGATTGTGTCTTTTACAACAGAAACCCCTCACAACAGTCACACCTTTTACTAACTTACATCCTTTGTTAATGGTTAATAAAGATAATTTCTGCCCTTATTAAATCGTTGCTTTGAAGTATCTTATAAACCACACCATATTTAATTTGTATCGTTTAGTAACAAATCACCTCCCATGGCATCTTTTTGTCTTATTCTAAATTCCATAAATTGTACCATTTAGTATGTTATACAAATTGCACTTCATAGTGTTTAAATGTGTCCTTTTAATAAATAGAACATACTTCTTAATGAATTTAATCGCTGGAGCCTATATAACTTCTCTTGAATCGCATATCTTAGTATATAATAAGCAGTATGTCGTATGTTATTTAAATAAGACATTTTGTCTTATATGGAGTCTACCATGAAGTTGTTGATGTGGAGTAAGTCAGTGGAGGATGAATTAAATCTTTAATTTAATTTATTAACTCTTGCTCAATATCCTTATACATTGTCTGGTGGTGGATATTACACCTATGTTGAAGTTAGTATACTACGATGCATAAAAGTATGGGGCATATTATCATTTTGAAATTCATGTTGGGTTTCTTAGTTTGAGTGTCAATTAATTTTTCTACTTCATAGATTCAGAGACATTATGGGTTTGATAAATTTTAGGTCATTGAATTAATATTTCCTTCACTATAATATATTAATATTTAATTTTTATAAACAAATATATATATGAATATTTCATTTTACTATGTTATAATAAATTTTATTATAAAATAGTATTTAATTATATTATTTTAATGATTTTTTTATCAGTTCAAAGTAGCTAGGGCTGCACCATTATATTAACAAAAAGTATCAACATTACATTGCATCAGGGGATAATAAATTGTCACCATGGTCAAAATAGAGATCCCATTTTCCTACCAAAAAACTACCAGTCAATCCTAAACAAAATGTTGCCAAAACTGGCTAATCCCCTTACATATTATCTATTTGCATACATACATATTTATAGACATGAACACAAGGCTGAGCCCTGGATTAAACCCTCGCCACCCACCTATATAAAGCACTAAACACACAAGCTTGAATGTAGCCCTTACCCTCGGTCGATCCTAGTTGCCAGCTCCCTCCTCATCTGCAAGCCCTTCCTCAGCAATGAAATCCTAGAGACAAGTCGAGCCGTCCTTTGGCAACAGATCCAGAACTTGTTTGAGAAATCTAATGCCCCACGTTGTAGAAGAATGGAACCAAGGCAGGGACTCTGGAGATGCTGAAAAGACCAAAGGAAAACACTCTGGTGGTTGTCCACGACGGCGAATGACATAGTAATCTCCCAGGATCAGAATGCCTCAACCCTCCTCATAATTATGTAGAACATCCTCTAACTCTCCCAAAAATTTCCCTTTTATGTTCTTTTTGCACAATTGCCTGGCTATTTCCTTCAATTCCCCCGCCTCCAACACAGATGCTAGGAACATGGATGCCACATCGATGTTAACCATGTATCTATGCTCGACATGCATGAAGGCATCTCCTAGAACCATCTTCACAACATGAAGAATGAGCCCATGCCTTGTTTTAAATATCAATCCCAATATTTTATCTATCACCATTCCCAGGAATGCCAACTGCCTGCTTGGGCATTCCAAGACAATTGGTGTATCCATGACGTTTGCCTTTCCTACCATGCTGAGACTACAAAGAAGGTTTGTAAGGAATGTCATTGGCATCTGGACTCACCTCAATTTAATGAGGTCGTCATCTCCACCTCTAAATTCACATGGATCTCATCATGAATGAATGTGTCTCTGACTCCCTTTGCATGTAGGGTGCAATCATCGATTTATGTGACTATGTCACCTTGATCGATACCTACCCATGAGGCCTTTTTGGCCAAATCATCCGCCAATTTGATCCCTTCTCGATAAATATGTGTTACCAAAAGCAAAAAATGAATAGAGGAAACAACTAAGATGTATTTACAAAACAAAGGTGTATATACAAAAGAACATATAGTCACAAACAAAGAATGACTATAAGCAAAACTTTTAGATCACTATAGGCTAAACCTACACAAAATTGTTGCAACCACTTGCCTCTATCAAAGACAAGTTGAATGAAGGAGCTGATCTCCCTCAAACCAAACTTGCATTTTTAGCTAGCTACAACAACTGAGGACTATCTCCAGCATGTGCCAATCTACAAAAAACTCTCTTCAAATAGAAATAAGCCTCATTACGGAAAACAACATTGCTACGTGGCAACCATAAATAATAGATACTTGACCTATTCCACTCCGTATAATGCACTTTCATATCATCAGAGAGAGGAAATAGAACCCAGGTTAGTGTTGAAAGAATTGGATAGGAATAAACATCCATTATCAACTATAACTTCAATTGTTAGATCTAGGGCACACAACTAAGAGGGGGGGTGAATCAATTGTACAAAAACTTGCTTTCAATTCAAACACTTAAATCCTCTTGTTATTTAATAGCATATCAATTAATCACTCATGAAAGCATAAAGCATAAACACCAGAGTAGATACACATCAACACATGAAACACCAAGATTTTGACGTGGAAAACCCGGTCAAGGGAAAAACCACGGGGTGATTAACCCAAGGATTATTCTCTATTAGAATAATAAGAAAAATAGATGGCACATGCCAATTAGGGCTCACTACCTGAGCACACTGCTCACAAGAGGCACACTACCTACAAGAGACACATTGTCTACAAAGTAACAAGTATTACAAACTTGAACTGGAGATTGACATCTTTACCATGTCTGGATCAGTTCCATTTAAGCCCAAAAACTCTTGCTCTGCCTTTTGTTCTTCTTCGCTATGCCACACTCATCCACACCAAGACACACTTCAAAAAGAATTCACAATCCCTTATTTATACAAGGCATCAACTTAGGAACAATCATCTAAGTCGGCAAACACCTATAAGATCATTCGCAAGACGTGTAATACATCCGGTTGGCCTGTTTTAGGAAGAACACCAATATCCGTGGTTATTCTTCAAATGCAAACTCAAACTTTAATGCAGACTGCCAATAAGAATTGTATACGATCCAAAGATCACCAAAACCTTTCCTGAGACATCAAGAACATCCGCACTTTCTCAACTTACTGGAATTCTTCTCTTCTTCATTCGGAACTTCAAGAACACAGTCTGTCATCACTGTCACAATGAGAAAGGTGCTTCCGAACCTCCAAACCATGAACAAATCTATTTGTCACTTCACACAGACTTCTTCAACACTCCCTCCAATCCGCAGAGTGAGATCATGCAATTCTGGAGCTCACCGGACCTTTCTGTGACCCTCTGTCACCTCTAAACACCCGCTGGAACCGGTTCTACTGGAGCAACCATAACTTCTTTAGATCTTCATGTGGACCTCTGAAATCTTGATTGTAACATCTCAAGACTCATATATACAAACCCTTTAAACCGTATCCTCTGATCCTCAACCTATTTAGGACTTTTTCTTTTTTGTCATCACTATTCTTCACTGTTCCTGATTTAGACTTATTCTCTCAATATCCTCAGCACATAATTCATTCAATCATTCTCATTAATGCAATATGAGTATGTTGACATCAATGATAACACTGGTTATCCTCATACTTGTAACAATCTCCCCCTTTGTCATTTATGGCAACATATAAATTGAAAAACCATCAAGACAAGAACTTCTCCTTTCTATCACAGCTCCCCCTATCCTTCACATGTCTTCTCTTCCTTTACTGCTCCCCCTTTGATCATCAACCACTTGTTTTTCACATGTCTTCTCTCCCCCTTTGACATCAATGGAAAAGGGCTCATACTTGCAATTCTAACACATCAGAATCATATCAACTGCTCCCCCTTAGTAGCATCTCCCCATCATCAATCTGGATCACAAGATATGACTGTGATATCCACTGGACTAATGCACATCAGTGCATCCTAGTTCATCACCGGAGGGGCCATAACCCCTAACTTTTCCCTAAGATACTCAAAAGAGTCCTTGGGAATAGGTTTAGTAAAAATATCTGCAAGCTTATCCTTGGAGGGCACATACTCCAATCTGACTTCACCCTTGTTCACTTGCTCTCTCAGAAAGTGAAACTTGATAGATATATGCTTAGTCTTAGAATGCAACACCGGATTCTTAGAAATATTTATTGCACTTGAATTATCACAGAAAATTGTGATAGGCTCCTCATATTCTACTTGAATATCTCTTAGCATCTGCTTCATCCACAAAAGTTGAGTGCAACTACCTGCTGTTGCAATGTATTCTGCTTCAGTTGTAGACAAGGATATTGCCTCTTGTTTCTTGCTTAGCCAAGAAACTAACCTTTTTCCCAAAAAGAATGCTCCTCCACTTGTACTCTTTCTATCATCCACATCTCCTGCCCAATCTGCATCTGTGTATGCATGAAGAGAAAAATTATGATCTCTAGGATACCATAGACCATACTCAACTATTCCTTTTAAGTACCTAAAAATTCTTTTGATTGCCATGACATGAGATTCCCTGGGATCAGCCTGGAATCTTGCCACAAGACCAATAGCTTGCATTATATCTGGTCTAGTCTGAGTGAGATACAATAATCCTCCAATCATTGATCTGTACTCGGTCTAATCTATCTTAGGAGAGTCATCATCTTTGCTCAACTTACATCCAGTTGCCATGGGAGTGTTCATTGGCTTTGAATCTTCCATTCCAAATTTCCTCAATAATTCTTTCACATATTTGGTCTGAGAGATAAAGATTCCTTTCTTTGACTAAGTAATTTGCAGACCCAAGAAGAAATTCATTTCACCGAGCATTGACATTTCAAACTCACTTTTTATTTGATTTGCAAAGGTTTTACACATACTGTCTTTTCCTCCAAAGATGATATCATCAACAAATACTTCAACAATCAAGATGTTTTCATGATCAATTTTAAAATATAGGTTACTATTAGTAGTACCTTTGTTGAACCCAATCTTCAAAATATGTTTGTCCAGCCTTTCATACCATGCTCTTGGAGCTTGCTTTAGACCATACAGTGCCTTCTTTAATTTGATACACTTTGAAATCTTTGAAGGCAGCAAATGCAAGAAATAGTCTGACTGCTTCAATTCTTGCCACCGGAGCAAAGGTTTCCTCAAAATCAATCCCTTCTATTTGAGAGTAGCCTTTGCAGACTAATTTGGCCTTATTTATGATTACTTCACCAACTTCATTTAGTTTGTTCCGGAAGACCCATTTGGTTCCAATTACATTCTTGTTTCTAGGTCTAGAAACAAGATCCCAAGTGTGATTTTTCTCAATTTGCATTAATTCTTCTTCCATTGCTTTTGTCCAATTTTCATCATTGCATGCTTCATTTATTGTCTTAGGTTCAATCTTTGAAATCAGACAACATTCATCTAAATTTTGAGCAACATTCCTTCTAGTTTGCACACATTTGCTTTTGTCACCTATGATTTGATCTTCAGAGTGGTTCAGTCTTACATACCTTGGAACTTTGGGAGTTTCTTGCACTTCTGCTTCTTGATCATGCTCATTCAGACCTGTCTCTTCTTCCTGATTTATCAGATCAGTCTGAATCTGACTTTCAAGAGAGGATGGAGTTCCTTGAACCAAAACATCATTCTGATCATCTTCATCATACTCATAAAATCTTGAGGGCTTCTCAATACCTTCATCAACCTTCACATTTGTACTTTCTATCATCTTTCTTAGTCTCTTATTGTAACACTGGTATGCTTTGCTTTGAGTGGAGTAACCCAAGAAAATTCCTTCATCACTTCTAGCATCAAACTTTCCTAGATCTTCATCTCTTTTAATGTAACACTTGCTACCAAATACTCTGAAATATCTCACAATAGGAGTGATGCCAAACCAAAGTTCATAAGGAGTCTTACCGGTATTGCTTCTGATTTGAACTCGATTGAGAGTGTAGACTACAATGCTGACAGCTTCTTTCCAAAACATCTGGGGAACATTTACTTCCATCATCATTGTCCTGGATGCTTCCTGGATGGTCCGGTTCTTTCTCTCAACTACTCCATTCTACTGTGGAGTCCTAGGAGCAAATAACTATCTCTTTATACCCTGCTTCTCACAAAAATCTATGAATTCACTAGATGTGAATTCACCACCTCTATTAGACCTCAAACATTTCAGTTTTAATCCGGTTTGATTCTCTACCATAGCCTTGAAGATTTTGAACTTCTCAAATGCTTCTGATCTCTCTTTCAGAAAGGTGACCCACATCATCCGAGAATGGTCATCAATCAGTAACATGAAGTATCTATCACCTTGCATACTCTTGATTCTTGTCGGACCACATAGAACAGTATGAACTAACTCCAATAATCCGGTAGAGGACTGATCCTTGCTTTTGAATGAGACTCTACTTTGTTTACCCAGCTGACATTCTTTGCACAAGCTATTTGTAGGTTTTACCAATTTTGGAAGATCTCTTACAGCCTGAGTATTACTTATCTTGATGATGTTATCAAATTTTACATGACACATCCTTCTATGCCATAACCAACTCTGATCAATTTGAACAAACAAACAACTTTAATCGGAACCAACCAAGTGGAAGATATTACCTTTAGTTTGAGTACCAGATGCAATCTCTATTCCAGATCTTTCAAGGATTTTGCATTTTCCATCCTTGAATCGGAGATCATAGCCTTTGTCCACCAACTATCCAACACTGAGAAGATTGTGCTTCAAGCCTTCAACATATAGTACATTACTAGTTCTATTTCTTCCATTAAAAGAAATAGTTCCTCTTCCTCTTATTCTACCAACAGAATTATCACCAAACTTTACAACTCATCCTTCATACCTTTCCAAATCTAAGAACTTGTTCTTGTCACCTGTCATATGGTGAGAGCATCCACTATCAATAACCCAATCATCCTTGTCTTCAACTTGGGCAGCCAAAGCTCTTTCTACAACCTTATGATTGACAGATTCAGAGGATATTGGATCTTCTTCCTTGATGGCAATAAACACCCATTCATTTCTAGATTTGTTTCCTATCTCTGATTCATCATCTGTTACTCCTTTGTTATCATCTTCTTCATGAACATAATAACAATTCTTTTGGAACCTTTGTCTGTTAGAGTTTGACCTTGTAGATCTTTCCGGACATCTTGAGGCAAAATGACCAATCTTATTGCAGTTGAAGCACTTAAAGGGTAATTTTCCTTTATACTTATCGGATCCTCTTGGCAGTCTCTTTGCAAAGAGAGCTTCAAGTTGAGCTATTTCTGCTTCTTCCACTTCCATGTCTCTTCTTGTTTGATCATACCATGACAACTTCCTTGAAGAGTTTTCTCCCGGATCAGATCTTTGTTTACCTTTCACAGAGGCACTGGCTTTGAATGCAGATTTAGTCTTGGGGGGATCATCTCCAAACTCAGTCATTTCAAATGCAGCTAGTTTGCCAGCCATTTGGTCTCTAGTGACAGTTGTATGGGCTCTGAATTCATCAATGGTAGCAACCTTTATTTTGTAGACAGCAGGAAGAGATCTGAGAATTTTGCCAACAATCTCATTTTCATCCAAAACTCCACCAGCATTCCTGATTCCACACACCAGCTCATTTACTCTTGGCATAAAGGTAGTAATATTTTCATCATCTCTCATTTTTAGTCTTTCAAATTTCCCTTTGAGACTCTGCAACCTTGCACTCTTAACATACTCATCTCCTTCATGCAGAAGTTCCAGTTTAATCCAGATCTCATAGGTAGTTGGTAGGTCAATAACATTTGAAAGCTCTGAATCAGTTAATGCACTTAGAAGAGCCTCTTTGGTCCGCAGATTGTTTTCAGCATCTGTGATTTCATTTAGAGTTGTCGGACCACCCTGTGGAGGTGTATATGCTTTTGTGACCATGGACAAGTATGCCTTTCCCATACACTCCAAGTGACATTTCATGCGGCCTTTCCAAAGAGTGAAGTTGGTTCCATCAAACTTCAGATTGTCCTTCTTGTATGATGACATCCTAGATCTCCTCAAGCGGTTAAGCTCTTTTTAGAGGAACCTAGCTCTAATACCAATTGTTAGATCTAGGGCACACAACTGAGAGGGGGGGTGAATCAGTTGTACAAAAACTTGCTTTCAATTCAAACACTTAAATCCTCTTGTTATTTAATAGCATATCAATTAATCACTCATGAAAGCATAAAGCATAAACACCAGAGCAGATACACATCAACACATGAAACACCAAGATTTTGACGTGGAAAACCTGGTCAAGGGAAAAACCATGGGGTGATTAACCCAAGGATTATTCTCTGCTAGAAGAATAAGAAAAATAGATGGCACATGCCAATTAGGGCTCACTACCTAAGCACATTGCTCACAAGAGGCACACTGCCTACAAGAGACACACTATCTACAAAGTAACAAGTATTACAAACTTGAACTGGAGATTGACATCTTTACCATGTCTGGATCAGTTCCATTTAAGCCCTCGAAAACTCCTACTCTGCCTTTCGCTCTTCTTCGCTATGCCACACTCATCCACACCAAGACACACTTCAAAATGAATTCACAATCCCTTATTTATACAAGGCATCAACTTAGGACCAATCATCTAAGTCGGCAAACACCTATAAGATCATTCGCAAGACGTGTAATACATCCGGTCGGCCTGTTTTAGGAAGAACACCAATATCCGTGGTTATTCTTCAAATGCAAACTCAAACTTTAATGCGGACCACCAATAAGAATTGTATACAATCCAAAGATCACCAAAACCTTTCCTGAGACATCAAGAACATCCGCACTTTCTCAGCTTACTAGAATTCTTCTCTTCTTCATCCGAAACTTTAAGAACATAGTTTGTCATCACTGTCACAATGAGAAAGGTGCTTCTGGACCTCCAAACCATGAACAAATCTATTTGTCACTTCACATAGACTTCTTCAACACTCCCTCCAATCCGCAGAGTGAGATCATGCAATTCTGGAGCTCACCAAACCTTTCTGTGACCCTCTGTCACCTCTGAACAGCTGTCGGAACCGGTTCTACTGGAGCGACCATAACTTCTTCATATCTTCATATAGACCTCTGAAATCTTGACTGGAACATCTCAAGACTCATATATACAAACCCTTTAAACTGTATCCTCTGATCCTCAACCTATTTAGGACTTTTTCCTTCTTGTCATCACTATTCTTCACTGTTCCTGATTGAGACTTATTCTCTCAATATCCTCAGCACACAGCTCATTCAATCCTTCTCATTAATGCAATATGAGTATATTGACATCAATGACAACACTAGTTATCCTCATACTTGCAACATCACTATCACTACTGACATCCTTATGCAAACTGAGGAAAAACGAGAATACCTCTAGCTCACATGGCAAAGAAAAATATGCCTGACTGCATTGTTGATCCTCAAGAGAAGAAACTTCATCTTGTAGAGCAAACTAGAAAGATTCCAGCTCAGTCATATCTTCAAGTTGGGCTAACTTAGGCATAAACATGCCTCGCTGCTCATTCACATCAATGTCCCACACAAAGGACTCAACCTCTATTGCAATACCAACACATTCAAAAGATAACAAGTCTTCCACATCAAAATGAAAGCACTCATAATCATTTGTAGATCCATCAAGCTCTTGAACAAATTTTTCATATGTGTTGCTACATATTTCACATTTTGAATCATAAGCATGACTCAGGCTACAACTCAAAACATTAGCACATAAATCAATGTCATAAGACACTTCAAATGAAGAACCATATTCTTCCAATTGCGTCTCTGTTTCACTTTCACCTGGGCAACTTGTTGTGTCATATTCACTGTTACAAATAGACTAATGACACATATCTTCTATGCACATTCTTATTTTATTTCCTTGCGGCTGAGATGAAACACACTCTGCATGAGGAAGACAACATACCTTGCACCAAAGAAATAGGTTCTCATATGCGTACATGTGATCACCATCCTTAAAATCCAGGGCAAGCTCCTCACACTTAAACTCCATGGTTGCACCAACAATGGTCTCTGATCGGTTATCATCACATGCAACCACTTCCACATCTACCTCAAGCAAACAAATATTGACCGCCTCATCACATATAGGAGAAAAAGAGGGTAATACATTAAACAAGAAACTAGTTTTTTGCTCACCCCATGTTTTATTTTCCTATGCACATATTTCATCCTCAGCCACAAAAGCTGATCCATCTGATTGTTCATCCCTTTACACAACATCCTCATTGTTCACTAAACCACATACCTCAGCATTGGACTGGAAGTCACCATTGGTCTCATAATTTTCACTTTCACTCGATGAGCTATCTAGCCAAAGATAAGTGAATACACTGCCTTCATCAACTGCATCACTATCATAGAATGCACCATATTCCATTTCTATCCTTCTGACTACACAATCATCATGATGAAGAGGGTAAATCACAAAACACACAACAACAAAAATTGTACATAGAAAACATAATGTTATTTTATTGATTTGGACAACTCATTACATTACAAAAGTTCAAATACAATTAGAGGAATCAATCCTCCATAGGCTGCAACACATTATAGTTACCTATCTCAAGACTCTAGAATATTCTGCCTTCTGTAACCCCAAATCAGCTAGAATTTCTATTTTCCTGCCATTTCTTGACTCTACACTTTCCCCCTTATCTCTACTACTGCCAATGGTTCCCAAAAATGGTTATTAATAGGCTTTTTGGTGGCCTCCAGCCAAATTTCAAATTTTGCATCTCCCTCCAAAAATAGGTCAACTTTCGAGAGTCATAACTTTTGATCTGGGTGTTCGATTGACGAACCGTTTGAAGTGCCAGAAAGCTCATGGAGTGCTCTATGCACTAAGAACATCCTTTGTTGGTTCTGCCCATTTTTGGGTCTGTACAGGGCCGTTTAGTGCCTCAAACCTAAATTTGAATAATTTTCAGGTGTTTTTTGGGAAACAGAAACTTTAATATCTTTTAGCTCACAAATGATCTTTGCGTGATTCCTTTTCCAAATGTCTTATTTTTTATTTACGAAGCTTCTTGTAAATTTTCACTTTAATCCATGCCCAAAGACAAAATTTCCAAAAATAGTAGTGTGATAAGTGAAATCTGAAATGAAGATTAAGACTAATCTAATGTAAACAACACGATTATACCTTCATTGAGACCTCATGAATCCATGCGGGAAGGAGATGCGCCATGTAGCTCCTCAAGATTGTTCTCGTATTAGAGTGCAGATGTGGATTGCTCAAGTGCTCAACACAATGCAAGATGAGAGACAAACTAATTCAAATGGAGATAGGGGATGATTAGAGTGATTTGGGCAGAGATTCGGTGAGATGAGAGGATTGAGACAGGATTTTGGTAGAGTTCTGATGCATTCAGGAGGCCTCTTGGAGAGATTTGGGCAGAGGTCTGATGCCTAGACTTGGCTCTAAAAATGGCTTAGAGAGGGGTCAATTTATAGGATTTTGGAGATGAGGATGGAGGGTCAGGATTCATCTGATCAGATCAAGGGCTAGGAATAAAAGTGAATCTTTATTCCTAGGGATTGAATTAAAAATTCCCATTTTGGGAAGAGTGGAGATGAGTGGGGCACACATGAATTTTAAATTCATGTGAGTGGAGGTGAGTGGGAGACATCTAAATATTATATTCAGTGATTGGGAGTGAGTGGGAGACATCTGAATATTATATTCAGTGATTGGGAGTGAGTGGGAGACATTTGAATATTATATTCAGGTTAGTGGATGAGTGGGGGACAAGGTTAATTAAGTATCATCTTAATTAACTTAAGCATGATTAACCTAATTAACATGGATTAGGGAAAATGAATAAATCATCTAAATGAATATTAGGAATATTCATTTAATTGACATGGATTAGGGTTGTAAGGTTAATGAATCAATTAGGTGGATTAATTGATCATCAGGGATATGCAGATTGGGGGAATGGATTAGTGTGAGGTAGAGAAAATCGGTCTGCAGAGCAGTCCAATTTTAGGTGTCTACATTTGCCCCTCTTTGAGATGGTGTTGCGGCTAAGCAACATCATTTCAAAGAAGTTAAAACATAGAGATGGATTGAATAGAAAAAAGATTTTGGTTTGGAAGAATAAGGTAAGGTTTGGGGATAATTGGTAAGGGTGATGCCCCCTCGAGAGGATAGGCAGGTTGCAAGAACACAGTTGTGCTCTTGATATGGATGGGATAGATTGGTTGAACTGGTCAGAGGATAAGTGGTGGGATGAAAGGATGATGATGTTCAGAGATGATTGGTGGATGAGCATTGTGCTGAAACTGAATTTGAGCAATCCTAGGTTTGATATATCAAAGTGGATATGTTCACCAAGGTATAGAAGACCAGGGTGATGATGTGTATCCAACATTTGCATGGACTAGACACATAGACAAAGGGATGATCTCATGCATGCCCAAGATAGTACAACCTTGTCAAGACGAGGGAAGGGGACTCATAGCATAAGCCCTTAGTATAAAAAAGGTATGATGAACCTTAGATGCATAAGGAGATCAATATGCTAGAACCGACCCTATGATCAACAAGATATGAATACTAGCTTGGAGTAATGAAACCAACCAACAAGCACAACATACAAAAGCAAGACTATGCCCCATTCTAGATGTTTTCACCACATACCATGATATAGTAAGATCAAGGTAGCTTTGATGTGATCATCAAATAGGACAAAAGATAAAAATCAAAAACAAAAAGACCAATGAACCAAAATAAGTAACCATTGTATCTTTTGCCAAAATGGATGATGATATGATAGATGCTGCCTATCGTAGGAAAGATATATCCTAAGGTAGGGATTGATTGATGATGTGATGATGTTGTAAAAGTGGCTCAAGATGTGATGGTGACAAGTTGTGATTGATGCTGATTTGATAGTTGATGATTTTGATTAAGGGATGATGCTTTGATAGGTGATGCGATGCTTGGATCTAGTGTAAGCTTATTGATGATAGATGTGATGATGATGAGAGTGTGATGGATAGATTATTTTTGGAATTTTGGTGTGTTTCTATTGTTTTGGGATTTTTTGATTTTGTGATGTTTTTGTGTTTTTTGATTTTGTGATGTTTTTGGATTTTTTTTAATTTTTTGTGATGCTTTTGATTTTTTTGATTTTTTGATGTTTTTGGATTTTTTTGATTTTGTAGAAAGGGCATGATTTATTATGATGGTTTTCTGGTTGAATTTCAAAATTTTGAAGCAAATGATATATATGGAAGCTGCAAGGAAGTGCCAATAACAGAGGACTTAAATGTTGATGATCAGGAGTGTAAGATGAGTAAAATCCATACTCGAAGAACACAACCAGAGATCTGTAAAGAGTGTATAGAGGACAAAGAAAGCTGTGAATTTATGCGTAAATTGGAATATAGAAATGAGGAGATTCGTATACATCTATTTCGAGCTAAAGAACTTCCTAGGTCCATTTTAGCTTCCTCTGGGTCTATATCTGATGTTGAACGGCGCACATCAAAGAGGTCTTGGAAGACATCGACAAATGGTAGCTCAATTAACTTGAGAGTTTCGTGGTAGGTGAATGGACAAGCGATAGGGATGCATGTTAGATAGATGGAAGATAGGGATGAGGGATAGGATAGGTATGCATGATATATGGATGGGGGATTGCAGGATTTTCTCCAAGGGCTAGGTTGCAAGGAATCATATGTCCCAATGCTTAAGATTTTGCATGATGGGTTCAAGTTTGAATGGATGAACTTTGCAGGAGATGGATGGAGGATGTACTTGGAAAGGAAGTATGCCAAGAGGTCTCCAAAGCATGTGGTTGATATGTTGCCCCTTGTCTTTATCAAGATCTAAGGTGGGAGATATAGTGGATAGAATGGATGGGGAATGATAGGATGAATAGGGGATGGTAGATAGGAATATGATCAGATGAGGACAAGATATTGGATAAGAGGTGCAAAGGATATGATGGATGTGGATGTAGGATACGGTTTTGCCCCCAAGTGTAGGGATGTAAAAGGGATGGAGAAGGGATTACGCATGACGCCCACAAGGGGTTTTCATCAAGGTACTTGCCCAAGGCGCCACAAGGAGTGGTTTTCACCATTGGATGGATTTTTTCTCTTTACTATTTTCTTGATTTTCTGATTTTTTTGCTTTTCTTGATTTTTTGACTTTTTTGGTGGAAGGGGGACTCTAGCGTCTGTTTCCATAGCAAGGAGAAGATGGTCCCATGTTGGATAGTATTATGGATGATGATTGCATGGATGTTGGTAGATAGGCGACAATGGAATGGATTATGGATAATGGATTATGGTGTGTATAATGTGGATTATGCAAAAGTATGGACCATAGGAATGTGATGGGGAAGATATGTACGATAGTGGACGAAAGATGGAGAAACGGGGTTATGTGGGAATTGCAAGTGGTGGAGGGGAACCAAGACCAATGGTTGCACACATCGTGATGTATTTTGAAGCTTATATTTTGGATGTGGAGGTGAGAGTAATGGCGATTGGGATGGGGGATATTTGGATGGTCGATTTGGGGTTTTATGTACCCAAATGAACTTAAGAATTATGGGATTTTTAGATGGGGAGGGGGATTTTTGGGATTTTTGGGTGGATGGGGATGTGGATTCCTCATTAGAGTTTGGTGATTTTTGTTTAGGGACCCACACCATTTTTGTTTTTGCTTTTTCTTGTGATGGTGTGGGCTTTGATAGCCTTTGGGATTTTTCATTTTGATTGGAAGGGATAATATCTTTAGGCTGTTGTGCTTTATGCATTGAGGCATTCAAATTTTTGAATCCCATGGATTTGGGGGAAGCTTCATGTTTGAAAGATGTGTGCTTTTGTTGGTCTTGATTCAGGATTTTAGTGGACTTATGGATGGAGGGGTAGAAAGTGGATTTTTGGATAGATGGATGAAGTGATTTGATGATTGGGATATTGGGAGTTGGTAGGATAGGAGGTAAAGTGGATTTGTGGATAGGGATGTTGGGAGTTGGAAGGAGGGGAGGTAGAGTGGATTGGATAGGGATCTTTGGAGTTGGAAGTAGTAGAGGTAAATTGGATGGAGGGAGATGGATGGTCACATGCTTTTGCAAATGGTAGGATGATGGAGGAGGGATGGCGACATATGTTTTGGAAGTGCGATGAGATGCACTATGTTTGGGATTGGATGAATGGGATTTGGAAGGTGGATGGATGGTATCGACATGTGTAGGTTGTTTGCCTTGAGATGCATAGCTGAGGCCATGCAAGGATGGATGGAATGTGGTGTGAATGGGCTCCAAGATGCCTTGTTCATGAAGGCCTAAGCCTTTGCCTTGATAGTTCATAAGTTGGAGCATGCGACATGCAATGGGATGTTTGGTGCTTTGGAAACAAGACACGAATCCATTATATGTTGGAGATAGATAGGTGGTGGATGGAAGTTGTTCACATCCTACAAGGGGTTTACCGCGGATGAAGGTGCTTTTTCCAAGTGGATAAGGGGATGGATTTGGGATGGGATTGGTAGATGGAGGTGAAGGATTCATGTGGGAAGGTAAAGGGGTGGTAGAAGTTGATGGGGGATCAATAAGGTGATCCAGAGATGGGAGGGGATCAAGGATGGGATTAGATGGGATGAGTAGATCTTGATTAGGAGAAGGGGTTGATGTTTCGACATGCTTTGGATTTGTTTCTTGACATAGTTCGTGTGCTTGCATGGAAGTGGAAGTGACTTGGATGGATGTGATGGGTGCTGAGATGGATGTGATAGGTGTTTGGATGGAGGTGATAGGTGCTTGACTTATGGGCTCTTGAACATGGCTACATGGTGGTTCTTGACTTATGATAGAGGGTTGTTCAAGAGATTCGGTGGGTGTTGAATTGCATGAGGGTGTTTGATTCCTTGCTAATAGCCAATGGATGGCATCCTTCATGAGTGTATGGGTGGAAGAACAATATAATGGATGGATAATGATGGCGGATGGTGTAGAAATAGGATTGGGATTGGAGAGGGGGGTGATGTGATTATGTTGTGATGGTTCATGGGTGGGTTCAAGGATAGGTGTGGAATTAGATGGTGGAGGGCACTCTAGATTGGGATCTCCCTTGTCAAAGGTTATTAAATATTGCCTAGGATGACTTGGACTCAGTTGATTTATGGACAAGGGACCACTTGGACTTGCATGTGCTTCTTGTTGCAAAGATGGATTTGGGCTCACTAGTGCTTGGATTGATGTGATAGGTGTAATGGTAGGATATGTAGATGAAAGGTTTTGGGGTTAGTATGAAGTTGAGGGTTGATATGAGGATGATGGAGGTTGATATGATGGAAGTGGATATGAGGTTGAAGGTTGAGATGAGGATGATGGAGGTTGATATGATGTTGAAGATGATGACATGTAAGTTGGTTGAGGAATGTGTTGAGGTTGGGATGGTGTTGGGACGTCTTGTTGTGATATGGTTGGTTGTTGATGTTGGTAAATGTGTTGATGCGATGATGATGGAGGGGTTGCATAGGATAGTGATTGTTGTGAGATGGATTGATATAGATAGGGGTTGTGATAAGTTGATAACGGGTTGAGATGACATGTGGATGAATTTGGTTGATATGAAGTGGGATAAGTGGATGCAGAATTGGTTTGATGTGTAGAGGGATATGATGGGATAGGTGTTAGATATGAGGGTGGTTGGACTTTGCAAGTGGCCACAAGGTGTTGGATTTCTGCCAAGAGGTATTGTATGTGTGAGGATTGGCTTGTGCAGCCTTTTTGAATCAATTCTTGAATGCTTTGAAAGGTTCGGTGCTCTAGAGGGGATTGGCTTGCATGCATTTGGTGAAGCATATGAAGGAGCTGTTCGAAGTCCTCTAAGGTTTCCATGAAGTCACAAACGTGGTTGAATCTTAAGTCCTTTTGGTAAGTGCTTGGTTATGATTTGATGATGATGTGGATTGTTTGGATGAAGTTGATTAGGATGAAGGTGAATGACTTGTCTTATGTGTTTGATGTTTTAGTTTGATTTGGCAATGTTTAGCAAATGATCACATGTACAAACAAGAATCACTCACACAAGACACAAGCAATTTTGAATTTTGAATTTGAAGAATATGAGAATGATTAAACAAGCACACGTGTAAGATAAATCAACATGCCCTAATGCCTAGTTTGATGGGGTGTGGCCAGTTAGGTTTGGTCAATGTTGAAACGAGGTTGACTAATGATTTGAAATTGAAATCCTATCACACAACTGGGAGAAGGGGGTAACCCACCCTTCACCTTCACTTCCCAAAGGTAGAAAGTTCTTTGGGGCTTAGCCAAGAGTGACAGGATTCTAGTTTCAAAGAGGGTGTCTTTCGATTCAGCCTCAAATGAGGTCATCCCTAGGGGTGATGAAATCCCCTAGCAGGCCTCCTAGGAAAGGGATTGACAAAAGCAAATCGAGTGAGGTGTTTTTGATCTCTAAGATCACCTTGCGGTGTGAGGAGAGAGCATACACACACCCACGTGATTCACACTCACAGTTGATTAATTATCCCTTAAGAAAAAGGAAATGTGATGAAGACAAATCAAGCAATGGTTCATTTTATCCCCAATTTCAAGGTGTGATTGAAGACAATGGTTGATTTTAAGCCTGATTTCAATGTGTGATTGAAGACAATGTTTGTTTTATGCCCCAAACTAAAGTGTGTTTGCAATCAATGATTTGAGAGATAAAGGATGAAAAATGGATGTACCTAATGAAATTACTATCCAAGTTGATGTGTTTGTTGCTCCTGATGTTGCTCCAATTCCGTATGATCTCCTACAAGTCACGAAACCAAAAACGGAGCAAGTAGACTAGCCAAAAAGATTGTGATGCAAAAATTGAGAATATAACAAAATTTGATAAAAGATGAACTAATACAAGAAAAATAAGTGCATGAACAGATTCTTTAGAAGATTCTATGTGATTTCAAAAAACAATTTGCAAAAATTCAATCAAAAACGTGAAAGATATGACAATTTGAAGTTTAGATGCAAGTTTGAGTTTGACTGATAAAAATAGCGGGAAAAAGGTACTATCACCTGATAAAAAAAACCTCACAACTATGAAGTTCACCTCATCAGCTTTCCAATGAGTCCAATTTTGCAAAAATCCACCTCCGTATGCGAAAGTTATGCTTGTTTGAAAAAAACAGCCTCCTTCGGTGTATAGAAGGCACTAGAGGTGGGCTTGACTGACTGTCTGCCAAAAAAAGTTCACTGTGTTGATTTCAGTCACATGCTGGCGGTTTACATCCGGTGGTTTGAGTTTTCCTGGTAGTTTATGTTTGCAAGCAGCCCCTGGTCAGTCATATGACCAGGGGCTAGAACCGGGCAAAAAATTAAAAAAAGATCTAAAGAAAGGGGCTTCCCTCCTTTTTCACCCACGGTTTAGGGTTTTTGTTTTGTTTTGTTTGGGCGGGAGATTTGGGAGGGAATGTGTGGGAGATTTGGGAGGGAATGTGAGAATGGAGCAGGGGTTTTGAGGGAGGCCACAGGAGGAATGGAGATCAGGGGTTGTGGGAGGCGGAGGGCGGTGGAAGGATGGTGGTCGACTGTGGAAAGCAGCGGTGGCGAGAATGGTGGACGGCGAGGCAAGAATGGCAGAGGGGGTGCTGGCGGTTGGTGTGGGAGGCGGGAGTTTGGAGAGGTGGGGAGTTCGGTGGAAGGGCAGGTGATGGGAGTTGGGCGCGGGAGGCAGGAAGTGGTCGGTAGAGGGGGTGTTGGGAGCGGGGAGTTTTGAGGAGGCCACGTGGGGATGGATCGGGGTGGGAGCTGAAGGTTTGAGCGGTGGGCAGTGGTTGGGAAGCAGTGAGGTGGGAGGTATAAGGGTTGCGTGGGCGGCGGAGGTTTGGGTGGGAGGAAGCGACGACAGGGTAGGAGGATGGAGGCGAGTGACACGCGAGAGAGGAGAGGGTGTCGACTGATGGAGTCAGCAGCAAAGGGAGGTTTCGATGGGGTGGTTGAATGGTGGCGACGGGTTTCAGGGGGTGGCGATGGGGGTGGATGGGCGGCGGCGAAAACCCTGCAGAAAAAATCATTGAAAACCTGCAAGCAAATGCTAAAACCTGCAAACAAGGAAAAAATCCCTGCAACACAGCAAACAAAGGATCAAGGGCTGCGGGTTCCGTACTATACGGATCCGTACGGTATAGATTCATGCGGTACGGCTAGTGGCCCTAAAAAAATTTCAAAAAATATATCGAAGTTTATAGTCAAAATTCACAGAATCAACGTCCTGATCACGAAAATGAGGTCAGTTTTTGCCTAGGACGCAACCTGCAACAATTCACCTACAAAACTTGCAAAACTTACCACAAAGAGGATTAGAAAACGAAGATTTTGACAAGAAAACCTTCAGAAAATGACGATGAGATTCGAGACCAGGCGTGCCAATGTGATAAGTGAAATGTGAAATGAAGATTAAGACTAATCTAATGTAAATAACACGATTATACCTTCATTGAGACCTCACGAATCCATGCGGGAAGGAGATGCGCCATGTAGCTCCTCAAGATTGTTCCCATGATTAGAGTGTAGATGTGGATTGCTCAAGTGCTCAACGCAATGCAAGATGAGAGACAAACTGATTCAGATGGAGATAGGGGATGATTAGAGTGATTTGGGCAGAGATTCGGTGAGATGAGAGGATTGAGACAGGATTTTGGTAGAGTTCTAATGCATTCAAGAGGCCTCTTGGAGAGATTTGGGTAGAGGTCTGATGCCTAGACTTGGCTCTAAAAACGGCTTAGAGAGGGGTCAATTTATAGGATTTTGGAGATGAGGATGGAGGGTCAGGATTCATCTGATCAGATCAAGGGCTAGGAATAAAAGTGAATCTTTTATTCCTAGGGATTGAATTAAAAATTCCCACTTTGGGAAGAGTGGAGATGAGTGGGGCACACATGAATTTTAAATTCATGTGAGTGGAGGTGAGTGGGAGACATCTGAATATTATATTCAGTGATTGGGAGTGAGTGGGAGACGTCTGAATATTATATTCAGGTTAGTGGATGAGTGGGGGACAAGGTTAATTAAGTGTCATCTTAATTAACTTAAGCATGATTAACCTAATTAACATGGATTAGGGAAAATGAATAAATCATCTAAATGAATATTAGGAATATTCATTTAATTGACATGGATTAGGGTTGTAAGGTTAATGAATCAATTAGGTGGATTAATTGATCATTAGAGATATGCAGATTGGGGGAATGGATTAGTATGAGGTAGAGAAAATCAGTCTGTAGAGCAGTCCAATTTTAGGTGTCTACAAGTAGTTTGGAAAAACTGAAAGTTCTAAATCATTATTCAAGCGATTATGGAACCAGAACTATGAATTATAAAAATAAATGAAAACAACATCAATGATTTTGAATCAACATCTTTTTTTGGTGATGCAAGATTGCCCTTACACCACTGGATGCTCTTGCATCACATCATTATCTAATATTGTGTTTGGATCACACAAAGCATCCATGTCCTTGCTTCTTACAATAGTCTGTGCATTACCAACCACTTCTGCATCTGAGGATATAGATTTTGCAATCATATCCCTCTTAGTTTTGTTAACATAATCAATAAAAAAGTATACATCTTGCATACTCATAATATTGAACTCCTCTCGTATAGAAACTGGGCTTAATGTAATATAATAATCTCTCAAATACATAACAATACAAACAAGAAGATCAGTCTAAAATCCTCTACGATGTGGGATAGGGCAACTACAAATTTGTGGCTGAGATCCATGTTGGACTCCCCTTCATGGCATCTAATATTTGTAAGTTTTGGGACAAGAACTACAGGGTCCAAACCACCTGCAAACTCTTTAAATGCAGCCTCTAAATGATTCCAAGAAGTTAAATGGTGGTCAGGGAAACCAACAAGCCACTTCCATGCCATTCCACATAGAGATCTGACAAAAAATCTCATACACATATCTTCATCTTCAAATTGAAATTTATCCAGGAAGCTTGAAAATGCCTCAATATGTGCCTTTTGATCATAAACTTCAAACCCATCAAATAATGGCATCGGATAATATATTTTGTTGGGCATGGACTACTTTTGATAATCGACCCACGAGAGGTCCAAGTGTTTATATGTAGTACCATTAGAAATGGGAGGGGGCCAAAAAAGTGAGCTATTGACAACAATAGGAAGGGCAGTAGATTGTGCCCTGGATTGACATAACATGATTTTATTTTCTAACTCCCTTTCTTGCTATAGTAAAAAATCCAACAACTACTTTTCTTTTTTAATTTCATACTGTAGCCTAATTGATCCATTTTGATTAGGTAGGGGTGCACATAGGTCTGAGTTGTATGAACAACAAGGACCTTCATCCTCATTGTACTCATGGACACTCTCTCTATCGTAGTATCTAGGGCTCTCATCATATGATACATTTGAAAAAACTTCCCTATGGTAAACTTGTCCATTCCACTTAGCCATAGTTGATTACAAATCACTTATGTAGGGAGACATGAGACTAGATATGACCATTTTCTATATTGAGAGAAAAACCATGTTTCAAATCTAGAAGAAAGAACATGTACCATAACTAGCTATAGTCTCTTTGAATCATGCACATAGCAACAACACTTTATTTTCTTTGACAACAGAGTCGCCACCTCACTGATTGAGGAAAACCTTTGAAGCGTGACTAATCTTCAAAGCCATAAAACTAATTTTGGGTTTCTCATACTAGGAGACTCTTCAATTTATTTGAACCCTTAAATTGTCCTCCGCAACGACAACAATCTGTTGGGACCTAAAAAAGCTACATCCCTGAACCCTAAAACATTCCTAAATCACCTAGGCCAGGGATGGTCATTCTGGGTGATAGGAAGAGGTTCATCAATAGGTTTAGGGTAATTTTGGCCAACTAACAGGAGTGGGTAAACTCCTCTACTCTTTGAGCTTAGCTTAACTTCTGGAGGGATATTCCAAGGGGTGTACCTGAATAGGTATTGGCTTCAACACTAGATGAACAACTAAAAATGAAAGGACAATCAAACCCAAAACATCTTTTAGGTCCCAAAGATTGTCACTAGACCTAAAACCAGTGGTTGTCACTAATAACCCCTATATAGCTGATGAAAAGGCACTCCCATTAACAATGGAAAGTGCAGATATGCTTGTTTGTAAGACATACACACTAACTACTTGCTTCACACATGATAAGTATGTATTTGATTTTAAAGAGTGTGGGTGATCATAGAAACTTTAGATTGGTGCCTAATATATTAGGTTACAGAGTCCATAGTTCAGTAGAAGGAAGAAAACAATAAGAGGAATGAAACATGCACTTTCTGGATACCCAGATGCAAGAACGACAACTATCAAAGAAGAGAATACTTAGTAATCCTTTGAAACATACAATCATTCATCTATAACCATAAAAGAGATCATTACATAGCATGTAATGTTTTAAGAATTTGCCTAATTCATCTGATTCACAGTTAAAATCATACCATGAAATGTGGTAAGAGGAAGCCCTAGATAAACTTAGGATTTCCCTAAAGAATTAAATAAGGAGAAATTCTTACAATGATAACTGAAATCCATTTGAAAAAACCTTTCATACCCTATTCTAATCCACTAGAGAACTGTAAATTTTCTACTATTTTGAAACCCTAGAGAGCCCTGCACTTAGTCACCTGAGAAATGTAAAATGGCCAACCCCTTGAATAAGAAAATTGATCCTACCTTTATAGCCATCATCTATCGATTTGAGAAAGATCTGGGAAAGATTTAGGTGTAAATATCTGTAACAACCATCATAACTGCAAATAATATCTTCAACAAACACCTTAACTGCATTTGTCTTTTAGTTAGCCAATCACTTCATAGTGATGGCACTTTTGGGAGTGGTCGGTGTGCTTTCTAGGTAGTTAGAGAGGTTGGGAAGCCAGGGAACCAAACACTAAAAAAATCAGACTCAGTCTCCTTTTTGTTAGAAACATACACAGTCAAGAATTCAGAATGCACAACAGAAACTCAAATCAAGCATGAAACAAGAACACAATCACAACACAGTGATTTACCCTAGAAAACCCCAAACTGAGGAAAAACTAGCAATGAAGATCTTCATATTAACTCTCAACCCCAATCGGGCTGAGCATGGAGGTTTCAACTAGCCACACATACAATGGAGTCACCAAGCCATTATATAGACTTCCATACATGCAAAACCATGGGCTCAAAACCATGAGCTCCAAAACCATGGACCAATACAACTAGCACAAAACCATGCGCTAATGACCACTAATGGTTAATGCACTAACTCTAACCCAAGAACTAGTTTAACCCAACAATCCCCCCTTTAAACTTGGTCTTGGGGTTAGCACCAAACCCCCCTTCCACAAGCACCAAGTGCAATGCCCTCTCTGTCACCGAGATCAACATCAAACTAGGAATCCACATGACTCTAAGCCCCCCTTACCACCTAGGAGAACTCCTCTCTTACCAGGCCTTTCCTTTCAGGGATGGAGCAAGCCATACCAGGTCTTAGAGCCATCAACCCAAATACATGTATTAAATTTTACATACAACTCCATTACAATCTTGTTCTTGCTACACCTAGAATGCATATAGTGACTTTGACCAGGCAACATGCCTATAGTAGAAACCACGACCAATCTTGTACACACCTACTCAACCTTCTTCTGGGAGCTAGAGCGCTAAGGTACACGCTCAAACCTTCTATTTCAGAAGAATACCAGATCGAAAAATAAATATTGCCTTATCTCCACATGTTGTGAACTGCATTACCCCTCCACAGACATGAATGCTAGAGCTTGAAACTCAAGCTCTTATACCAATTGTTAGAAACATACACAACCAAGAATTCAGAATGCATAGTAGAAACTCAAATCAAGCATGGAACAACACCATCACAACATAGTGATTTACCCTACAAAACCCCAAACCGGGAAAAAACCAGTAATGAAGATCTTCATATTAACTCTCAACCCCAATCGAGCTGAGCCTATAGGCTTCAACCAACCACACATACAATGGAGTCACCAAGCCATTATATAGACTTCCATACATGCAAAACCATGGGCTCAAAACCATGAGCTCCAAAACCATGGACCAATACAACTAGCACAAAATCATGTGCTAAAGACCACTAATGGTTAATCCACTAACTCTAACCCAAGAACTAGTTTAACCCAACACTTTTTTCTTAGTCATTTTGTTGGATGCAGGGTTTTTTGTGCTCGCCATGAGCCTTTATATTTTTTCTTCTTTTATCAGCGATAACCCCATCTGAATTCTCTTTTATTTCCCTCACCCTTAGCTCCTTCTCTATATGCAAATTTTTTGAACTCTTCCATGGCGCTATTTTATTTTTGTAAGCAACTTCAAACTCTACTTGCCACCTCCATTTCTTCTTATCCCATGCTTTATCAGCAAATGTTTTGTTTGTCGAACCTGAGTAATTCTACCCTTATCGACAAATTCTCTCTATTTAGAACCTTAGGAAGTTTGGCTTCCTTATGCTTTTTATTGACCTTATCACTTTATCGATGAAAAGAGAAAACTTTGAACTTGTGAAAAGTTCATCTCTTAGCTGGTTTGCCAATATCTTTCTACCTTAGCCCTTTTCTTCATTATCAGCAAACCGGGCACATTTCGAACTAAAGGGCCGCAGCACTATACTCCTCATTATTGGCAAAAATATGTTTTGCCAAACTTTACTTATTTCTCCTTTGTCGGCAAAAACTTGTTTTCACAAACCAAGTACTTTGCCGCTTTATCAGCAAAAAATGCCACCTATTGAACTTTACTTTTCAACTTGACTTATCGGCAAAAAAGGCCTATCGGCGAACTGCCGAAAATTCTAACTAGTTCATTAGTTTAGCCCTCAGTCAATTCCTTGACAAGGCATTGTTTCTCCTTTTCATGCTTTAGCCAAATTTTGTCTCAATTTGCCCTGTCAGCAAATTTGCTCTATGCCGAACTAACTTCATGTCTTACATAATTTTCCTTATCGACAACTTTGCTTCATTTCAAACTTTACTTTTTCGTTGTATATTTGCCTTATCGGTAAATCAACACTTTTTAGAACTTGGCTTATGCTTCCTTTTATTGACAAAAAGAAGCTCTGAGGAACTTTTGACTTTGACTGTTCCATATCGGCAAAAAGGAAGAAACAAGAACTTTGGCCTTCTTTCAACTCCACTTGCCTTATTGACAAAAGTCCATCGGGTGAACTACAAATTAGTGAACTTGAAAAAGTTAGAACTTACACCACTTTGCCGATATCTTTCTGCCTTAGTCTTTGTAGAAACACTTTATCCCTTAGCCGCAACAGTCGCCCTTTCCTCATTTCTGCTTTGTCAGTGAATAAGTAGATTACTAAACTTTAGAAAAGTTATGAAGTTAGGAAAAAGGCTGATTTGTCGATAAAGGCAAAAACATGAAAATATTCTAAGGAAAAGACCAATTTTTTACTAAGGGAAAAAGTATAAGAAACATACTTTGAACAATAATAACTTATTAAATTTAAGGAATTTTAACATGGTTCAAAAGGCAAAGTTGCTTGGAATTCAATTCTCTATTCAATGGTGACATTTGCCAAGAAATTTGCGTAGGATTTTTTAAAAAGTTTTGGGAGCAAAATAGGCAATTTGAGGACTGATTTTGCAAGTCCTAACACTATCTATTCCTTTATTGTTGATTTCTTATCTTGCAAGCTTGTGGGAATTTATTGGAATTTATTTGTTGTTATTAATCCTTGTAAGAGTGGGATTTTGTAGTGGATTTGGTTTGCTATTTTAGGAAATATTATGATGAGCACTACTAGAATGGCTGAGAGGTTCAATAGAACCTACATTGGGCTATGGAAGCTTAAGGTAGTGAATCTTGGAATTGGTCATGTGTTTTCATGTTGCATGTTTGTGACTGAGAGCTCCTATTTGGTAGTATGTGACTACCCTTTGGCATGGTGGTTGTGTTAGAATTTATCTTGTGGTCATGCACAATGAATGAGTGTTCATGTTAGGTGCTTACTTTTAGCCCCTAGTCACATGGAAAAGCACTAGTTGTGTTGACTATTGCATGGAGTGCTTATGTTGGTACAACAATTTTAATCCTTGGTTATGTGGAAGCATTAGATGATTAGCCCTTGGTTGCATGCAAGTTCTGGAGTTGGTCTTTTGGTGATTTGGAGCTCCTAGACAACTTGGTTCCTCCATATGCATGTACTTGATGATGGATGTGGAAATAGTTTTTTTCTGGCCTAAAGTTCTTAGACAACCTTTGATTCTTGTACTTGCATGTTGTAGATTCATGTTATTTTGGATCTGTGGGTTTTGTAGATTTCTTGTTTATAATATGTGGTTATGCTCATATGTGATATTTCATTTTTTTAGTTTATAAACATGGCTTTTTTAGGTTTTTGGGTTTCAAGATGTTTAAATGGATTCATATTTGTATGTGCAATTTTATAGGTTTTACACATTAATCAAAACCTATGGTTTTGTAGATCTATGAAAAGATAGTTGTTCAATGTTTTTTGGATGGATATAGTTACATATTTGCATACATAATTCATGCATGGTTTGAGGAGGTTGGTTGTAGGTTGTACACCTAAAATTGACCAAGTTCGTCCTAACATCACCTTTCGACACTTTGTCAACACCTCCTATCCCACTTTCGACACCTTGTCAACATCACGTTCAGACACTTTGTTGACATCACCTTGCATGTCCTTATGACACCTTACGACACATTCATCCTAGGTCTCCCTTTATCCCAAATTAATTAAATAAATCATATTTATTTAATTAATTAATCAATTTTATCCTATTACCCAATTTAATTAAATAAATCATATTTATTTAATTAAATTTATCCATTATCCCTCTTAGCTAAAATTAATTAAATAAATCTTATTTATTTAATTAATTTATCCTCCCATGTCACATGTCTCTCATAATTGATTAAATAATTTTATGATTTAATCAATTATCTTTCACTTGTCCTCATCCTTATCCACTTGCACAAAAGTCAAACTAGCTTTTAATCCTAACCATCTAATTCAAATTTCACCTCTTAATCTCAACCATTCACATAAGGATGAGCCCTAGAAGCTTCCACCCTTGCCCTGATCCTCCACCTCTTAATCCTAGCCATCCATTGCAGCTCTTAATCTTAGCCCTTCATACTATCAATCAACTATATATAAATCTAGCCTCAACCTAGCCATTAATATATCACAACAATCAAGTAATGTTATGTTGCTAAAATTGTGAGCAATCAACATATCATATCAATAGTATCATTGAACATAGCTAGGTAGTACTAGGGTGCATGCTACCTCTGCTCTATTGGGAAGAAAGGATGATTTGAGGTGAAAGGTTGTAATATTGCATTCATCTTTCTATTATTTTCCTCATTTCATTTTATGTTCTTCATTTTGGCATGCTTGGTGGAGCTCCCATCCTTGGATTTAAGCTTGTTTTATAGGTTTTAGTGGCTTTTTATTGTAGGTTGGAGTGCATTTTTGTCAAGATCTTGGGTGACCTATCACAAAAAGCCTCCTATGCCAAATGTGACCTCACCGTTGTATTTGGGAGGCCCAAAAACCCTAGTAAGCATATAAAATTTGTCAAATTTGGGCACTAGAATTTTTTTTATTTTTTAAAATCCTAACCCCTATTGCAAGGCCTACCATATGGATCCATATAGTATGGATCGTATGGATCTATACAGTATGGACCATACGGATCCATACGACACTCCTACTGCAGTCTACAGATATATCAAGTTTTATCCATAGGGAAATATCTTGTAAACTCCTATACAATTCATCCACCCCTCTAGCCTCAAGGTGACTGTGGCCTTAAACCCCACGGGACCACCCATGGGGTGCCCCAGCAGCCGTTGGTCCCTTTAAGCTTTGGCTTGTGGTCACTAATCTAACTAGAGCCTTTGCAGACCCTTCAACTGCCTGAGGGTTTCCCTTAACCTGATACCATATCCCTAACCATAGCCTATAACTACAGCCCTTGACCATAGCTATCCACTTCTGTGTGAGTGCTTTTCGTGCCAAACTGCTAGACATAGAGTTTAACCCTTAACAACATGCTCCTCTTTTTTATTTTTACACCCCTTGAGACCCTGGTTAAATGGGTGATTGGGGCTCCACTAACCATAACTATGCCCCTAACCACTAGATAAATTGCCTATCTAACTGCAACTTGTGACTGCTTTGATCCTAGCTTCTAGTAGCTAAGTTAACTACCAGGTCTGACCCCCCTTCTTACTTGAGCCATAAACACAATGTTTTTTCCTTTTTGCATAACTTTTGTATAACAGGTCAAATTTTCATGAAATTAGAGTCATTGGAAAGCTGATTCAACTAGCTTCATAGTGGTGTCAACCTCATTAGCAGATTTGATCATTTTTTTTAAGTATAATTAGTCAAACTCATCATTTTCTTGCAAATTTCAAATCGCTATATCTTTTGCAAATTTTATCAAAAAATTGACAATTTTTTTTTAAATTGCTTAGAATTTTGTAAGAAATATGATTATCTCATCTAACCTTTTGTATCTTTTCATATAACATCTATTTTTTCAGTTTTAATCTTTTTCATAATAACACACTTGTTTTGTAGCACTATTTGCCAAAGGCCAAATTTATCAAAACTACTAATAAGTTTCTACAGGTTCGCATGTCAAAGGCTAATTCTTAAACCTATCTTTGTGTTTTCTTTGTTTGGTGGGTTTGATTGTGACTTGGGGTGTGTATTCTCTTCCCTTGTGCCTAGTGTGATCTTGGGAATCAAAATCACCCTTAAGCCACTTTCACACACACACACACACACACACACATCTTTTTTATCTAAGGGAATTAATCTTGCTTGTGTGGAACAAGAGTGTGTGTATGCTCTCCCCTTGTGCCTAGTGCAATCTTGGGGATCAAAAACACATCTTGCATTCACTTTTGTCACCCAAGGTGTACTTGTGTATATAAGCTCTCCTCTCACACCACGTGGTGATCTTGAGGATCAAAAACACCTTGCATTACCTTTCCCTTTAGGAGACCTTCTTGGGGATTTCATCACCCCAAGGGACGACCTCAACCACACATTTTGGTGGGGTATATCAAAGGGGGAGAATGAAAGCTATACCTCAAACTAGTCACATAGTCATTGGTATAACCTCAGGGCCCCTAGTAATTCAGGAAACAAGGTGAAGTGACTTGTCACATGCCTTCAATAGACTAGTGTTCATGGACTTGTGCCCCTCATACCTTGTTTATATTGGGGTCTTCCTTAGCAAACTTGTACATCCTATCTTAAGACCTTTCAACCATCTTCTAGTGTGGTACAGGGTTCAGCTGATTAAGCCTGAAGTTACTCACCATGTACTTCCAAGTGTAGAAATAGAAGTTTTCTTTGGGAAAGACATCAAAGCCTCCAAGGAAAGGGAGAAGGTAAGCCCTTGTGCCACTAGACCCCTAGCTATTCACCCTGGAAAAGACATTCCTAGTTAGGTAAGAATATTGATGAGGTATTCTATCATGTGGGCCTACACTATGAAGTCACACCTACTTGAATAATCTAGGGTGTTGTTGAGTATTGTGTGTGATCATTTGCATAATCCCAATCTAAAACTCATAGCCTTTGAAAACTTGTGCATATATGTGTGACATTTATTATTTGCCCAAATTGCCCAAGTGAAGCTTTAAGTCATCCCTAATCATCCTAATCATTTCATACCACCTATCCTCTTATCCACTTCATCCTAATCTATCCTAATCATCCTATCACTTCATTCTATAATCCCTAATCATCCATTCACTTTATCACAACTATCCACAATCATCCTAATCCATAACCATCCTAATTATCTCTCTTATTCATCTCATATCCCTAGTCATCCCTAATTATCCAATCCACTTCATCCTCATCCTAATCCAATTAATGATGGGGAATTGCCAGTTGGTCTACAATAAAAATGACGGACTGAATCTTTGACCCAACAATCCCACCACATTGAATAGAATAATTAGGTAATTAGGATTAGACAGGCAGAAGGGAAGTCCAAGACTCGCATGGCAGGAGCTGTGAACTCTTGATTGCACCATCCATCCTACAGCCAAGGTCGAGTTTTGATTGCACCATCCATCAAAATGAAATGCAGTTTATTACTTCATCTGGTGGAGAAACATGGGCAGTAGCAATGGGCAAGAACAACAACTAATTTACCAAGTCGCAAAGGTAAACAATGTCAGGAGAGGTAGCAGAATCATTTGCGACTGGATATCAAGGTTCTTCCATTTATGATTTTTTATTTATTTTCTTTTCCTTGATTTGTAATGCACTCATTGAATTTTGAAAATGAGATGATGTTTGTGCTATTGGAATGGTTCTTAGTAGGAAGGTTGGAGTTTGGAAGAAGAGTGCCTACTGGTGAAATTACACAATTAGTTTGGAAACAAATGGGCACAAATTGCAAGGTGACTTCAAGGGTTGAGTTGTTTGCAATGGTATGAGATGTTTGGTTGAGTTTCTTTGCTGAAGGTAATTTGGTTGCCTTGAAGAGGTGCTAAAGATGTTAATAATATATTTCTATTGGTTGGTTTCCAAGTGTTGATGAGGTTGAGTTTTTGATTATCTGATCCATAGTCATAGGTCTGGCATACGACTTTAAACTCAAATAGAAACTGATCTAGATCCTCAGAAGCAAGACCATTGAAGTTTGGTAGGTTTGAAGGTGAAATGTTCTTCAGAGGGGCATTATCTCTACGAGCAAGAACAATAGGGTATGAGAAGGTCCTGGCATTTTCTTACAGAGGATCTACCTCATCATTGTGATTTTTGTCCATGTTTGGTGTCTCTTCTTTCTAAGATTCAATGTGATGTTTTGAGGGAGTGGATTCTTGTAATAGATCTGCCTGGTGCCTTTCTTGCAATTCTTGAATATACTCAGAGAGTGAAAGATTTATGTTGTGCCTTGCACACATGCCCCATTTTACTAAATCGACACCCCCTTTTTTCTTTTTCTTCGCTTTTGGTTTGGTTTGGTCTTAGTAGGCTGCTTGAGAGAAATAATGCCTTGATGTCCTGATTGCAAGGTCAATTTGCGCATATTCAGGTTTAGTTGTGTAAATTTAATGTGATGACCTCATTGGTTTTCCTTGTAAGTTGAATCAAGTTGGTTAAAATGTATTGAGTCATAAGGTTAATCCTTTGAGTTTGTTCTGTGCTAAAAATGCATCTTACTACATTTGCGCTAATATCCCTTTCAACTGAATAGTAACATTGGGTCTTTTTACACATTATCCTGCACTAAAACTCACCAACATGAGATCTATGCTAAATTTAGTCCCAACTAGACATGTCCGATTGATGTCAAAAACCCCGCTGATCTCGTGCAAGGTAAAAGTCCCGCTAAACACCTTCGTTAACATTTTGTGCTAAAACTGAAGTTGATGGGATATGCGTAGAAATTCATACCCACTTGATATATCTAGTCGTGACCTAAAACTCCACATATCTGGTGGTCACTAAAAACCCTACTTATCCCGTTAGTCACCAAATCCCCATAAGTGTCTAATAGTCTGGCATCGTACTGAGCATTTATGGCAATTTATAGGGGGTATAAATAGTTTGAGATCCTTCATTCTACCTCATTTTGCATTTGATAACTTCTTGAGCTCTGCATATTCTAAGGTGTCCTAGTTGATTTCACAATCTGTGTTGATTTCAAATGCATTTGATGACTGTGGATTTGATCTCCTTCATCTGTGTCTTCTCATTCACAGGTAGGTGGGTTTCAACTTTGCATCTTGTCTTTGAATTTGCAGTGTTTAAGGTTTAGTGTCTTTGATTGATGGAGCATGCCTTTGGGATTTTGGCCTAGTTTCATTTGAATTTTAGTTTAGAGCTCCTTGAAATTGTCGACTTGGGGTTTTGAATCAGGGTTTTTGTTTAAAGAGATATATATGTATACATGTGCAAAGGCATCTTAATCATCATAAATTTCTACATTCCCCTCTATAGAAACTTTGATTTCCCTTAGAAATTTATGGCTGAGTCCTAAGTTGGAAAATCCCTTTAGACATTCAGCTTACGTAAAATCATTGTTCAAATCAACATATCTTATGTGTTGGCATTGGCATAGTTTGTCTTTGATGTCAAAGGTTGTTGCAAAAGGATGTTCATTCATATTTAGTTCTTGATGTTCTCCATGGACTCCATGGATTTGAGAGAGGTTGCTTCATCTCATGGTGATGACATGGATTGGTGTTGTTCTTTCTTTGTATGGGTTCATGTTTTTGAGGGATCATATTATACTTGTTGTTAGATGTTGATCACATAAGTGGTGTTGATTCATCTAGTGATGTTGTTGTTTTGGAACAGGACATCAGTCAAAGGTAATGTTTGGTTGAATTGATCAACTCTCATGCTAAGACTTGTCATACTTAAGATGTAAGGTAAGAGTCATGATGATATTACTTCATTTGGTCTTGAAGAGCTCATGCTTTGAGATGGTATGTAGTCTTAGGTGACACATTTCTAAAACCCTAGAGAACTTCTAAAAGCCCTAAGTTCTTTGTTCAAAGCCCTATCTGTCCTTTGCCTTAAAACTAGGGTTTGTGTAATTACATGTCAAAGAACCATCTTTGTCATTAGGGTTTATCATTATGTTTTAAAGTCCCAATTTCTATTTATCCAAAACCTTAAACCCTATCCTAATGTCCTAAAACCTAACCCATCATTCAACCATTGTACTTTTTGTTTTAAAACACTATTGACTTGTAATTAAAGGTTAAAGTGACTTTAGTTATAACTTTAATGGTCCTTACTTCATTGTAGAACCGGCCCCATATTCCTTGGTAACTGGATCCTTAGGTAAAAGCATCTTAGACCGAGCACCATTTTTAAATATGTGGTCAGGATTTAAAGTTAAGAAGTGGGAGAGAAAGAGTTGAGGGATGTAATTCAAACTTGGTTAAAAAATAAACAGTCATTCTTCAAGAAATGTAATTTGAACAGTGATAAATTGAAGAAGAAATGTAGTGTATTCTGGAGTGTGCATGATGGTCTAAACATTGTGAGAGTGTTGAAGGTTATGGAGACTTGACAAAAACCCTAAGTGTTTTGAGAGTGTTTGGTGATTTCTTGAAAAGGTGTGAAGTAATCATAATGGCAGAGAATACAAAATAATTGCAGGGTTTTGATTATAGAGAACATATACATAAAGATTTAAAGAATGATTGAAGGACAAGGGATTTATAGTTTTTATTGTATGTATAACAGATTTTATTATACCATACTCTATTTGCTTAGAGATAAAAAGTGGGATGATGGAGTTCAATGTGTTGGAAACTTGCAAAGATGTTTTTCTTGATGACAAGTAGTGAGATTTTGAGTGTGAAGTTTTTTATTATGACCAGATTGCTCATATAGGTGTGTTGATAGAGATTTTGTTTGACATACAAAGGAATGTCATGTATATCTATCTCATGAATGGAGGTAGAAAGATATCAATTGCAAAGAGAGATCATAAGGAAGTTTGTTGAGATTACTTGCAGAGAAAGCATAAGAACGTTTGCAGAGGTATGTATATGGTTAATGTATGTTTGAAAATATCTCTTTGCTTAGGATGTCCTTTATGATGATCTGATATAAGTGCAGAGATAGATGTTTTTTTTTAAAGTATTTGAAATGTTAAGATTATATCAGGAAGATGTCTTGCAAAATCTGATAAGTATAGTGTTATGAAGAGAAATAGAGAGATCTTCTGTATGTACTTTTCACTCACATTTGTGGTGTAATCCATTGTTGCCAGTGAGACATATCATTATTTCCAGTGAGGCATATCATTGTTGCCAGTGAGGCATATCATGTTGCCAGTGAGGCAAGGTATTTTAAGTCAGTGAGACAACATTATGTAAGGGAGACATCAAATGTACCTAGTGAAGGTCTTAATTTTTTCCAGTGAGGCATAATAAAGTGTAGATTCAAGAGTGGTTTTTTATACCTTTTTAAGGGTTTTCCACTCATAAAACATGTGTCATGGTTCTTTATTGATTGTCTCTATATTTGTGCCCCAATATCTTTCTTTTGATCAAGGTCTTTGCTATCACACTTATCATTGTATATGTATTTGATGAATCCTTAAGTTCTCTTTAAGCTTTGTGTCTAGTGGATTAAAGGTGTAAAAAGTTTTAAAGTTTATAGACCACTGATTCACCCCCTCTCAGTGGTCCTGTACTCTAACATTATGCACTGTATTTCCCTGCTAAATTCCTGAGTCGGTTTTGCGCTAAATTCAAGTTGAAGTGGATATATCAACTTAGCACCAATTTCCTTTGGATTCCTTTGCCGAAATGAAGGTTTGAGTGTTTTTTACCTTTGCACTAAAAGATGTGACAACCTGACATATCCACTGAGCCCTAAAACACTCGCAATCCTATGCCAGTCAAAATCCCTGCTAAAGATCTCAAAATTGTTTGTGCTAAACTCGCCTAGGAGTGGATATATCCACTTGCCCCTAAGAGTCCTACAAATCTACTTCCATTTAAATCTCCCTCCAAATGGCCTTTTATAGGGTTCAATGCTAAAAGTCATGACCACTGGATTGTGCTAAAACATGCCCTGACCGGACATATCCACTTGACTTGAAATTCTCTACCATCTGATTGAAGCTAAAAATTATGCCATATTTATTTGTTATGTCAGAAAATGTCCCCTTGGGGGCTTTTCCCTCTTAAGGTTTATCTCCTAGGTTCTATTTATGCATTTAGAGCATCCTGCATGATAATTTGACATCCCGATGAGAAAACCCTAAAGTTTCATGGCAAATTGGACTCAGGGGATGTATTTAACAATAATCATGCCTGAAATAGGGGGAGGACTTGGGCGCCTACGCCCTAGTCCTGCCATATTTTAGGTCAAGACCAATTTTGAAGTGTCAGTTTATGACCGTTATTTAGGTCCTATGCCGACACGATAAGTTTCAATAACAAAATTCTTGGTGGGAATGTTTGTAGTTGCATATATAAGCATGATTAGTGATTCAATTGTAAACTAGATGAAAATTAGATGGAAATTGTGAACTTTATGAATTCTTGTGATTAGAGCATTGAAAATATTCATTGTGTGGCAGAGCAGAGAATTGTTCTTATGTTTGTATTTGCAGATTTGGCATCTATCTTCTCATGGCATGAAGAGCATCTTCCTTCCATAAGATCTTCACTACAAGGTGATATCATTTGTGTTTTCAATCATTTATCATTTGGATTTTGCCTCTATCTTTTAGGGATACGCACTCTTTATCTGACAATGGTGTTCAAAAGACTTGAATGTCTCTCCGGGGCTTGACTGAGGCAAGCCTCTAAATACCACAACCCTCAACCCATTTTTCTACGACTGCGAGTTACAGGTTGTAGGAATAGAAAAAGTGGAGTTGCAGGAGAGTAGTGTAGACTATTAGAATTGTAGATCAAAGAAGAAAATAGGGACCTGGACTCGGGCGCCCGCTCATTAGTCCTCCGGATCCTGCAACAGGAAAATCTCTAAAACAGTAGGAACAAGTTCCAGACAAGATTCCCAGATCCCAACAAAAATGGTGGCATTGGACTAAGGTGCCCACTCATTAGTTCTTGACTTCTCCTTTTTTTGAACTTTGAAATCTGGCATGCATTTGATTGTCATTTGATATCTCTGTGTGCGAGCATATTCTGTAATTTGTCTGTTTGCTTCCGAATTTGCATAATTAGGGTTTTGAACATAAGTGGCCTTAATTAAACAATAAAATCACACAATTCCAATCTTCCCCTATGTTCTAAGTGATCGAATGCTTGTAGTAGAATTCCTACTCAGTTGAAGTCCTTGAATGTTTAGTGGAGAAAGGAGGATTTACATAAACCATTGAAATCAACCCTAAACAAATCCTCTTCATTTTTCCTACTAAACATTTTGGTGAACCCATGTTTTTGGACTTTTTGGCACCTTACTGAGTGTTGTGCTTCAGATTTACATTCATTTCATTCATTCATATCATTGTTCATCTTATTGCATATGAAAAATTACAAAAGAAGTTGAAAATTTTGAAAAAAAAAAATTGGCATTTTAAGCTTGCATTTTCAAGTAATTTAGATTAATTGGCATTAAATTTCAATAAATTTCTGTCATTCTCATCAGATCTGATTTAAAATACATAAAATTTTCATTCATCATTCATTTAGATTGCATTTTCATGATCAAATTGATAAAAATTGCCTAAAATTTTGCATTTTTCCATATAACCTAGTTTTGCATTAGCTAGGGTTTGTAGTCAAAATCTTGTTTCAGATTTTACTACCCTTTTAAAACACTCATTAGGACTTATTTCTAACTTTAGTGTTTCATCATAGTGGTTTTCTTGTAAAATTTCATGCCTAGGGTTTGACTTAGATTTTAGTTGTAATAACATCTTATAGTGATTTTATCTCTTGTAAGATAGTGTTTTCCTCTTGCACTATAAGCGTGTTGTGATAGATTTTTTGGCATTAGCTGGATGTTATTACTATTATAATTTTTTTTCCATCATCATTTCCTCACAACACTCTTTGTCATACTCTTTTACATTGAAATTTGGTGAAAAATTGCATATTTTAACTATATTTGCCCTAGGGTTTGACTTAGATTTGCACTCCAAGTGTGTTGTGATGAATTTTATGGCTTTAGGTGACTGATATTACTGCTATAATCTTCTGTACCTCCTAAAAAATTTTACAACACCCCTTTTATTGGGTCTTTGCATTGAAATTTTGTGAAAATCGCATATTTTAGTGTATTTTCACTAGGTTTTGACTAGTCATCATTCTAGATTTGCATCAAAAGCATGTTGTGAAGGATATTATTGCTATATTAGACTTATATCAGACATATTACTTTCTATACTTGATCAATTTCCTTACAACACCTTTTCTTTCACTTATTTGCATTGAAAAAAGTTGAAAAAATAAAGCATTTTAGGTCATTTTCATATATAGTTTTGCACTTGTCTCTTGCATCAAATTTGAAAAATTTTTAAAATATGATTTCACATTGATTTGAATACATATACACATGGCTTCTAATCACAACAACAACAATAGGTTCCCTCCTAAGCCTTACATGAAAAGAAAGGTCCCTGAACCTGAAATTGTATTTACACCTCATGATAGAACAATTGGAGAAACTAAAGGACCTCTCTATATCACTGTGAAAATAATGGGAAATCCTATGGATGGAACCCTTATTGATCCTAATTGCATGACTAATGTGGCAACGGAGGAGTTTCTCTATTCACATCAATTAATGCAAGGCTTTTATGACCCTTCGGATATGATGATTAAGACACAAAAGGGAACCTTTATAAACACTTATGGGAAGATATCCTCATTGGTTACTATATTTGAGAAATCTGTAGAACAATGGTTTGATGTTGTCCCCATTTCTAACCTCTTTTGCATAAAACTAGGACATCCATGGCTAAAGTCTATGAAAGTTGTCCATTCAATAATCCATAACTATGTAAAATTTCCTTTGAATAGACAAGTGATTACTATTCCTCGCAATAAGTATAAAACTTTGGTTACAAGACAAAAATTTAAACTTGATTACTTTTGGGAGAGATATGAAGTGGAACCAAAGCCATGGACAGATTTTAACTTCTTGAGATATAGAAACTACAAAACAAAACTATTACATCAAGTGGCCAGTCCTTCTCTACAAGAAACAACAAGAGACGAACAAGCCACATTTGAAGAGAATCCTAGACCGAAAGGAAATGGACCCTATGCTGAGGTTCCTCCTTGCCATCCTTACAAGGATAGGGAGGTAGTCATCAACATCAAAACATTCCACCTAGACAAATGAGATTTGATCCTGGTGCTTCCTCCTCTAAAACACAAAAACCTATGGAAGAGCAAAACACTATCTTACAAGAGATAAGTGGTAAGACAAAAAAAGTAGACAAGCAAGAGAAAGGAGGAGAAGACAACAAGCTTATGCTCAATGACTTGCATCTCAACAAGAAAACATCTCACCAAACACTGAATCAAACCAAGAAGATCTTAAGAATAGAGAACTTGAAGTAAAGAATAAGAGTTGGGTTATGGTACCTTATGTCCCACTTTCCTCTAACATTTGGGAGTGGGAGTATGATGATGATTTGCTTGATGACAACCCTTAGTTAGGTTGTCCCTATAGGCAAGTATTTCTAACCCTTTATCTCTCATGATGTGTTTCCCTCGTGATGTGTTATGTGTTGTTTAGGCCTCCTGGGATGACCCTTGATTCTCTTGTAAGGTCCAGGATACTAGGAGACCGCCTCTATTGTGACCCTTCTTCTATTTGTATCATCATTCTTCTATATTTCTTCTCCTCTATTTTCATTATTGTGTGTTGTGTCTTATGGACATAGCATTGCGGTTGGTGACTTGGGGGCACCCTCATACGTGATTGTCCCTAAGGCACTTGTTTCTCCTCTCTTGATTTATTGTTTCCCTTCCTCTAGTGTTTCTATCTAGCTGGTGGATGACAAAAAACATATTATATTGATACGGACCTAGTGTCCCTTTAACGAGAAATCAAAAATTGGACTTAGTTCCTATATGACAATGGGGTTGTTATATATTATTCGATGCTTGGTTAGTAGAAGCACTCCATGTGATCTTGATGGTGTCTTATCGCACTTACTAAACAAAACAATATTGCCGCTCTGTGCACTTTGTCTATCTTGAATCTTGCATTCCTCAGTTCTCTATGCATTGTTGTTTATCATGAGTATATGGACGATGACACTTTTCTTGTAGGGATGTGTTTGTGGGAACATTTGGCAATCGTAAAGTACATGTCACCTCCAGGGGGCATGGGATTTGTGAGAGCTCAAGTTCCCTTGTGTGTTTTCTTCCAACCTTAATGTGCTTGGTATCAGTACCTGATATCAACCACCTTAAGGTGGGGGCATATATAAGGTAAGCTGTCTATTTTAGATGTTAGCAATGTGCTTGTTCTTAGGTGTAGTCTTAAAGATTGGTGGCGATGAGTCCCTCCTACACTCTGAGATATATTTGAAACCAACTTGCAATCATTTAATCCCTTTACAGAGGTGGGATATTGCATCCTTTTCTTAAGCCCTCTGTGAAGGCGAGGATGGTGTACTTCTTACGAAGAGTGCACATCCTGTCATTTTCAAAAAGTCCTCTGTGAAGGCGGGGAGCGGTTCTATTACTAGCTCAACCCTTAAACCTATCTTCAGAGATTGTTGTGGTGAAGCCTAATCATCGGTGTGTACCTGTAATGTGCCTGAGATGGTGATGAACCTAGAAATAGGAACACTCCATCACTTGTCTGTTGTGTTTTCTCCATGTCTTCCAAGTCTGTGTGTATTATGTGTTTGTTCCCAAGCATAGTCTTAAAGACCGGTGGTGATGAGTCCCTCCTATGCTTTGGGATTTGTAAGGCGTGTTTGATTTGTATGGCATGTTTTGCACGTGTGTTGCCCCATATGTAGTCTTAAAGACCGATGGTGATGAGTCCCTCCTACATTATGGGTGGTGTGTTTACTTTCCTTGTACTTGCATCTGCAATTCATAAATGAAAATAAAATGAAAAAGAAATCATCTCTGTCATCACTGCATTCACTATATTCACTATGTTTTTCGTGTCTTCAATGTTGTCTTCTTTGTGTTTTTTTGTGACTGTAACTGTCTTCTCCATGTTTTGCATGCCTATTAATATCTTCATTGTGACTGGCGTGTCTTCTCTGTGCTTGGTGTGTTTGTTGACCATACTTTAATCCATGTATTGGCCTTGCATTTATACATACATTAAAGTGGGGGCTAAATGTTACATCAGAAAATGTAACCTTGGGGGCTTTTCCCTCTTAAGGTTTAGCTCCCATGTCCTATTTATGCATTTAGAGCATCTTGCATGATAATTTGACATCTCGATGAGAAAACCCTGGAGTTTCATGGCAAATTGGACTCAGGAAATGCATTTAACAAGAATCCTACTTGAAACAGGGGGGAGGACTTGGGCATCCATGCCCTAGTCTTGCCCTATTTTAGGTCAAGACCAATTTTGAAGTGTCAGTTTATAACTGTTATTTAGGTCCTATGCCGACACGGTAAGTTTCAATTACGAAGTTCTTGGCGAGAATGTTTGTAGTTGCATATATAAGCATGATTAGTGATTCAATTGTAAATTACATGAAAACTAGATGGCAATTGTGAACTTTATGCATTCTTGTGCTTAGAGTATTCAAAATATTCTTTGTGTGGCAGAGCAAAGCATTGTTCTTGTCTTTGTATTTGCAGATTTGGCATCCATCTCCTCATGGCATGAAGAGCATCTTCCTTCCATGAGATCTTCACTACAAGGCGATATCATTTGTGTTTTCAATCATTTATCATTTGGATTTTGCCTCTATCCCATAGGGATACGCACTCTTTATCTGACAATGGCGTTTGGAAGACTTGAATGTCTCTCCAGGGCTTGACTAAGGCAAGCCTCTAAACACCACAACCCCCAACCCATTTTTCCATGATTGCAGGTTACAGGTTGTAGGAGCAGAAAAAGTGGAGTTGCAGGAGAGCAGTACAGACTGTTAAAATTGCAGATCAAAGAAGAAAATAGTGACCTAGACTCAGGTGCCCGCTCATTAGTCCTCTGAATCCCACAACAGGAAAATCTCTGGAACAACAGGAACAGGTTGCAAACAAGATTCCAAGATCCCAACAAAAATGGTGGCACTGGACTAGGGTGCCTGCTCATTAGCCCCTGACTTCTCGATTTTTCAAACTTCAAAGTCTGACTCGCATGTAATTGTCATTTGATATCTTTGTGTAAAAGCATTTTCCGTAATTTGTTTGTTTGCTTTTGAATTTGCATAATTAGGGTTTTGAGCATAAGTGGCCTTAATTGAACAACAAAATCACACAATTCCAATCTTCCCCTATGTTCTGAGTGACCGAAGGCCTGTAGTAGACTTCCTACTTGGCTAAAGTCCTTGAATGTTTAGTGGAGAAAGGAGGACTTACATAAACCATTGAAATCAACCCTAAACAAATTCTCTTCATTTTTCCTATTAAACAGTATTAAGACATGTTTGCACTGAAATCAAGCTCCACTAGACATATCATGTTAATGGTCAAATCTGCGCTTATCTAGTTTGAAACCAAATCCCTGTTGGGAGTATTAAGAGGGTGTTGTGCTAGAATCATATTCCATTGCATATATCCGCTAAAGGACTAAATCCCTACTGAAGCATTAGAACAAGCTGGGGCTAAGTTTGAATTGCATTGCATATATCCACTAGAGGTTGAAATCCCTGCCAAAGTAATAGATTAAGATGACACTAAATTTGAACTTCACTGCACATATCCGGTTGATGTTAAAAGGTTCGCTGACTCCGGTAAAGGCCCTAAGTCAAGCTTTTGCCTAGAATGCACTGCTAAGATACTTTTTAAGGAAATGGAGATGATTAAGCCAAGGGATTTGAAGTAATTGCATGGTATCTATCTTGTTTATATGCATTAATTTGAATCTAATGATTTCATGCATTAAAGTAGGTTTTATTCTTAATATTTACTTTCATATCCAGTGAGGCCTCAAAATCTCGCTGCTTTGTTTTTCTGCTTCTGCTTATAATTCATATGGTAAAATGTTAAGGAATGAATTACAATGAATATTTTTTATGTTTCCTTAATGAATGATAGTAGGTTTTGGGATTAAAATTAATGTTTATTAGGCATTTTGACCCTATGTCCTGTTGTGGGGTAAATCCCCGCTTTTGGGTCTAGATTTCTACTTTTGGTGCACAATGAAAACACACAAGTATTAGCATTCCTAGGCTACCTAGCAATCATGAAACATAGGTCTAGACTTCTAGGGTAGTAAATTTCAAAGATTACTCATTAGGTTCCTGTCTTGCAGGATAAATGACTTCCTGAGCCATAAACATGAAGTACAAATTTAAAGGGCTCCCCCCAGTGAGCAAGATCACATCAGCTTGGATCAATGTAGGAGATACCAACCTTGGACACATTGACATAGAAGATTTTAGACTAAGGATCCTGGGTCCTAATCCAACACCTCGGGCCAAGAAGATCAGAGATAATGGCATTGCTCATGTTGCTGCTTTTCTGACCTCTATCGAATGTCCTGAGCTAATAGTAGCATGTGCAGATAGATATGATCAATTGTCAAGAACGGTTGCCACTCAAGAGGGCAAAGTATTAGCAGATCTTAGCCCCTTACCATTGGCTGAGACCTTTGACATTCCTCCCTTTCCAGTCCTAACCATGATAGATAAAGATGAAAGTGAAAAGATGTACAATCAAGACCTCGAGACTTGTAGAAAGAAGATCAACGAGGGGTGGATGAAGAATAAGAGAGAAGCCATGTCAAAACTTCACCAAGTATTGTATAGGAGTGATTTCAAAGAAGAAATAGGAGACCTAGTCACTCTCCTAAGCAGAATTATGGGATTACCCTCTACTTCCACTTTTGAAGGTCGGATGTTCCCTTATGTGGAGGAAATATTGCATGGAGACAAGAAGATCCACCAGTGTTCCCAAAAATGGTTATAAATCGCCCTTTTTGGTGGCCTTCAGCCAAATTTCAAATTTTGCATCTCCCTCCAAAAATATGTCAACTTTCGAGAGTCATAACTTTTGATCTGGGTGTCCGATTGACGAACCGTTTGAAGTGCTGGAAATTGTGCGGAGTGATCTATGTACTTATAATTAGATTTGCCAATTCTACCCATTTTTAGGGCTGTGTGGGGCCATTTAGTGCCTCAAAATTAACTTTGAATTATTTTTAGAGGTTTTTCAGGAAACAAAAACTTTAATATCTTTCAACCCACAAATGATCTTTGCCTAATTCCTTCGCTAAAGGTCTTATTTTTCATTTATGAAGCTTCCTATAAATTTTTGCTTCCATACATGCCCAAATGTAAACTTTCCAAAAATAGCAGTTTGTTATTTTTAGTAGTTTGGAAAAACTAAAAATTCTATATCATTATTCAAACGATTATGGAACCAAAAATACAAATTTTGAAAAGAAATGAAAACATCAACAATTTTGAATCATCATCTTTTTTCTGGGTGATGCAATATTGCCCTTGCACCACTGGATACTCCTGCATCAGACACCTAGGGTAATTTGAGAAGTGACCTTGTCACATCTCAGGTGTTTGTTTGAGGACAACCCAAACAGTCAACCTCTACCTTAGACAACCAAGAAGAATCTGCAACAAGCCTTCCTTTCCACTTCACCAAATATTCCTCATATTGCACGTTCTTAGTGCTTCTTCCCATACGGCTATCCAAGACCTCTTCTATCTCCTCCCTTAAAGTAGATGCCAAAATACTCCACTATTCTTCTGTTGGTCCATCCTCTGTTCCACCTTCATGATATTCTATTAAATCACCAATGTTGAACATAGAGGAGATGTTGATCCCACTTGGCAGCTCTACCTCATATGCATTTCATGAATCATGCTTCTTCAAAATCCTACATGGTCTGAATTTCTTTATTTTCAACTTATTATATGTTCCAATTGGAAACCTCTCTTTTCTCAAGTGAACCATGACTTCATCTCCTACATGAAATTCCTTATATCTCCTCTTCTGATCTACCTTAGCCTTGTACTAAAAATTCATCTTATTAATGTGATTTCTCACCTCTTCATGCAAATTCTTCAGGTGTTCTGCAAAGTCTTTGGCTTTGATACTTGACTTTTCTCCCTTGTCTAGTTTCCTTAACTCTGAAGCATTTCTTGGACTACTCGCATATACAATCTAAAATGGTGATTTACCTGTACTCCTATTGATAGAATTGTTGTAAGCAAATTATTCCTATGGTAAATTTAAATCCCATCCCTTGGGCTTATCTCCTACTAAGCATCGTAGAAGGTTACCCAAGCTCCTATTCACCACTTTTGTTTGTCCATCAGTTTGTGGATGGTGTGCAGAACTGAACTCCAAATCCATCTTCAACTTCTTCCACAATGTCCTCCAGAAATAACCAACAAACTTGGTATCTTAATCTGAAACTATACTTTTAGGTAGACCATGTAGTCTCACTACCTCTTTGAAAAATAACTCTACAATATGAACATCATTGGTTTTCTTACAAGGAATAAAATGTGCCATCTTTGAGAATCTATCCACCACCACAAAAATGGAATCATGTCCTCTCTATGTCCTTGGTAAACCAAGAACAAATTCCATGCTAATATCATCCCATGGCCTCTCTGGTATAGGTAATGGCTGATACAACCCTATATTCTGACTTGTTCCTTTTGCCATTTGACACACTCTGCAAATCTGCAAAAATTTCCTCACATCTTGTTGCAGTTGTGGCCAATAACAATGTTTATTAACAATAGCAATGGTCTTACCTTGACCAAAGTGTCTAGCTAATCCCCCACTATGCTTCTCCTTAATCAGGTTCTCTCTCATGGAACTCCTGGGAATGCACAACTGGCTTCCTCTAAACAACATGCCATCTTAGATTATGAAATCTAACCATTTTATCCTGTCCAAAGTAACAAGTTCCAAACAAGCTTTCCAAGCCTCTACAAAATCTAGATATTCAGGATACAAACTTTTGAGCTCATCGAACCCAACAACTGCTATCTTCATTTCTGTCAACAAAA